>CM057456.1:861787500-862449375 GCA_016271365.2 Neoceratodus forsteri
ATCCAGGCATCCCTCTTCCATCAAGGCCACCAGCTCAGGAGCTTGTTGCCCAGACTACGAGCATTGGTACTCATTACCCTCCATTTCCTGATGGCCTTACTCCTTTTTGCCCCATCCCTGTCCTTCTTGCCTTTGTCACTTTCTCCATATACCCCTGCCCTTCTCCCTATCGACACCTCTATGTTGGTGTTTACCACACTTACTACCGTGATTTTTGGGGGGGGCTAGGATTTCCCTGCTCCTTTCCAGTGCCTCCCCCCTTGGCTAGTTTAAATGTTTGCCAATGAAGCATTTAAACCTATCACCTAGGATCCTGGTTCCCCTCCTGGACAGATGCAGCCCATCATGCCAGTATAGGCTTGCATCACTCCAGGTGGACCCCTGATCACCAAAGAGCCAAATCCTGAGCTCCACCCAGTTTTCAACCACTGATTGAATCCCATGGTGCGGAACACCCTAGCCTCTCCTCGCCTATAGATGGGAGCACCTCCAAGAAGGTTTCCATTGTGCTACTTGTCTCAAGGCCCCTCCCAATTCCACAAACTCTTCCTGAACTTCTCTAATCCCTTTCTTAGCCAGGTCATTTTGTCCCTAGGTGGACAATGACATCCAGCTCCCTCCCTGTGCAGCTGCTCGGCAATCCTGAGGATTCACTTCCTGTCCCTCAAGCCATGGCACCAGGCAGGCACCTTACCTCCCTCTCCCTTCATCCCCAGTTCTACCTTCCTAACAATGGAGTCCCCCACCAGGTTTGTTCCTTCCCCTGTGGGGTCCCCTGCCACCCTCCTGTGGGTCTTCTTTGTGGAGGTTCCCAGCATCCTCCTTGGTCTCCCACTGCGGGTGCCTCCACAGAGGAACCACACTACTGCCAGAATGGCATAGGGTGTGGAAGGTACAACTGGAGGGATGTGCCTCTGTTCCACCATCCTCACCCTCCTTGAGCCACTGTGGTCCAACCGCTCCTCTTTCTTGGCAACCTCTGAGGCAACGGCAGTGGCACTGGGGTCCCTGGATGGAAGAGGAGGTCCCACAAACCCTGGCCAACTCAGCCTGGAGATGAGCAACCTCCTCCCTCAGCCCAAAGAGGTGCCTGCAGATGGGACAATACTGCATCCTCCAGAATGTCTCCCGGAAGACTGCTGCTCCACAGCCACTGCACTGCACCACTCCAATCATGTCTTATTTCTGGCCCCTTAACTGTCTGCAATCCTTACTCTTTCCTCTTTTTTTTTCTCTCTGTCCTTACTTTCTGCCTGTGTGCCCTTTAAGCTCCTGATTGTCCCGTTCTGAGACAAGAATATCCTATATTTCTCAGTAGACCCCTTACTTGCTCAGAGGCAGACCTCCAGCAGCTAGAGGGGGCCGGAGAGCTACTCTTGCCCTTCTAGGATGGTGGGTCTTTGGTGGCTCTGTGGTCACTCACTTCCTGCTCCCAAACAGGAAGTTCCTGTTGTCAGTCAAATCCTGTGCCTATAAAAGTAGAACTAGCTTTGGGTGGGAGGGAAGGAGGGCAATATAGTCCCAGTAGAGAAGTCCAGTCACACAGCAGTCCTTTCTCCTGGTGTCTTCTGCCAAGCTATTAGCTTAATCTTTCTAAGGCAGTCTTTAAATGTAGCTTCCTTCTAGCTAAGACACTCCCCCTACTTACTAGATCTTTCTACAAGTAATTTAAACCTCACAGCTATTAAGTCCTTTAAATCACCTGAGATTTATACCTAGATAACTGTTCGGATAATCATTCAGTTCCGTTAACTCAGACAAACACACACTTTTTTTTTTGGTTTTGTTTGTTAGGTTTTTTTTTTACCCTAAATTAAAGGTCCCAAGTACAAGAGTTCTTCTTCTTTAGTCCCAGTAAAGAAGTCCAGTCACACAGCAGTCCTTTCTCCTGGTGTCTTCTGCCAAGCTATACATGATATTTATTATCTAGGAAAGCACCTTCGAGCCAAAGTCTCTTTTACAAAGATTCCATATCATAGCAATCGCATAAGTACAAATTCAAAATACAGAGGTTATATATACAATATATATATATATATATATATTTATACACACACATAGGATACGTACAATAGGTAAATTCACTTTTTACCAGACTGAGGTGATTGCCCCATAGCATTTGAAAGAAATTACTAAACATTCTAGTTTTTAAGTGTAAGGGAGGTGAGTAATACAACTTAAACAAGTAAATATTGGTAGAAGGAATTGTTTTATTATTAACACCTTTTCTCTGCTAGCTTCCATGATTTCCATACTCTTTTTTGTTTCACAAATTTCTAATCTATTTTCCCAGTTTAATGTTGGTAAATCACCTTCTCCAAACCAAATTCCCATTTTTTGTGGGTTAGACAAGATTTTTATACCTGCAATACGACTCAGTGTGTCCTCTGAGGTCTCTATAGGCATGCCTACACCTTTATCAAGATTTAAATAAGCTCCTGAAATCCCAGAATACTTTTGAATGGCATTTATTGCTGTTACCCCTGATGATATAGCTTTCACAAACAGAAACACATCATCTGCGTAAGCAGAAATCTTAACTGGGTACATGCTTCTGTCAGGTGAGAGGTCCGTGATCCAATGTTCCCATTTTATTTGATGACTAACGGAATCTAGAGCAAATGCATACAATAGTGGACTCAGCGGGTACCCTTGCTTTACTAGTTTTTGGATGCAACATCTTTCTAATACCCATTAACAATGGGTATTAAGCAGACTTCTTTATAAAGGCATTTAATCCATGAGACTACCTTTCATGGTATGCTATATGTTGTTAAGACCTGTAACACACACTCATGAGCTACCCTGTCAAATGCTTTAGCTTGGTCCGATGAAAGGACAAATCCGGAGATTTTTTTTTGCGATATTCAAATATTTCTCTAAGTAAGAATAAGTTATGTTGAACATTTCTTTGTGGTATAGCACAAGTTTGTGCTGTATCAATAAGTGTGTCACCATTTTTTTGTAGCCTTTGACAAATGAGTTTAGCAAGGATTTGAAAATCAGTGTTGAGTAAGTTTATAGGCCTCCAGTTTGAAATATCATGTTTATCTCCCTTTTGGTATATAAACGTGATAATTGCTTTACCAAAGTCTGGGGATGATTTATGGTTGTCTAGAATATAATTATACATGGGTACTAGGATTTCACTGATCTCTTTTGAAAATGTTTTGTAGAATTTATGTGTGAGGTCATGTACTCCAGGGGACGAACCAGTTTTTAGTGAAGATAATCTGAGCTATTTTTTCCTTTGTTATAGGATTCTTCATCTGTTCTTTTGTTGTGTTACCATAAATTGAGGGAGTGGTGCTTTCAAAAAATCCAGTAATCCATCTTGTAGGTTTTGTTCTGTACTGACAGTTTTACCTAAGGATTTTTGTGCTACTTGTAGCATCTTTACTTCAGTGGTTACTAATACCCCGTTACTGTTATATACTCCTGTCATGAATGTAGCATCCAGCCTTTGCTTACATGCCATGTATGGGTCTGAGGCAGGTTGTTTTTCTGTACCAAATTTAATTTCTGCTTCTAGTGACTTAGCTCTATTATACTGATGTGTAAACATTTGTTTCTTTATTTCTGTAATCTGTGATTTGTATTTATCTTATTCAATGGGGGTTGGGGAGATAGTATAGTTAGTAAGAACTAACCATAACAGTAGATCTTCGAGAGAAGCTCTTGCAGCAGGTTGCACATTGAGGACTGGTGCCACCTGGTGGCAGTTCCAGCAACTTTTTCTCTAGTAGTACTGACGTGGGAACGCCCCCCGCTGACGTCGGCTTCACCCCCGACATGGCTCTACATAAGGGAGGAGTTCCCCACATGCTCCAGTTCTTGAATGCCCCCACCCCATCAGGCAAGAAAACAACAGGCAAGATAGAAACTGATTGTCAATGGACAACCCCTCAAAGACGAAAAAATACCAGCCTGAATCGGGCCTGATCCCTGTGGAAAGATGAGGGCCGGAAACATACCTGCTGCAAGAGCTTCTCTCAAAGATCTACTGTTACAGTAAGTTCTTACGTAACTGTACTATCTTACTTCGAGGAGAAGCTCTTGCAGCAGGTTTCACATTGAGGACTGAGTCCTAAGCCGTATAAACTTATAACAACCCCTGGGGGAACAGTAGGGAAAGGACAGCAAGAAAAGGGAAGGTCCCTCAGGAAATCAGGTCTTGCAGAACCGCGAGGACAAACCCTGCTCTGCATCTGGGAATGATGTAGAGGCTATAGTACCTGACGAAGGTATGGACAGAACTCCAGGTAGCGGCAGCACATATATCTGCCATTGGTACCTGCTTCAGTGCTACAAAGGAAGTAGCGATAGCCCTGGTACAGTGAGCTTTAATCGGCCCCAATGTCGACCTATTATGCTTCTCATAACAGTAGGAGATGCAGTGAACCAACCAGCGCAAAAGCATCTGTTTGGTGACAGGGCGACCTACGGACTGTTGGGCAAAAGACACAAAGAGCTGATCAGACTTCCTGTCCACCTTGGTTCTAGCTGGATAACATCTGAGAGCCCTGTGTACGTCCAAGGAATGAAGCAGGGCCTCTCCCCTGTTGGAGTGCTCTGGGTAATAGACCGGGAGCTGAACCGACTGATTCAAAGTGAGCTCCGAAACTACTTTCGGTAAGAACTTCAGTTTGGTACAGCGATCAACCCTGTCCTGTGGAAGACAAGGTAGGGTTCTTTACACACGAGTGCTTCAAGTTCTGAGATGTGCCTCGCTGAAGTAATTGCTACCAAAAGCAGAGTTTTCCAGGAAAGGAAACGGAGCTCCGACTTCATAGCCGGCTCGAACAGGGGAAGAGAAAGCTTCTCCAGGAAGAACAGGAGATCCCAAGGAAGAACAGGGTCCCTGATGGGAGATCTGATGTGGAGAATACCACGCAAAAAGCTTTGGAAACCTCCATCTGAGCCACCATCTTACCCGACACAGATAAATGGTAAGTGGAGATGGTGGCCAGGTGTACCTTGATGGAGGAATAGCTGAGGCCTTTCTCGTAAAGAGGAAGCAAGTATTCTAGGATGGTATTAACTGGACAGACCAACAGATCCACTCACTTGGCTGTGGCCCAAATGCAAAAGTGTTTCCATTTCATAGCGTAAGTGGCCCGGGTGGCAGGTTTTCGTGCCTCAACCAACACCTGAGCAATCTGATTAGACACCCTGAAACAGACCTTGGCTAAGTCCTGAGGAGCCAGGCGTGCAGGTGAAGAGAACGTAAGTTTGGGTACAACAGGGAACCCCTGCCCTGCAACAGTAGGTGTGAGGAGAGAGGAAGAGGCATTGGCGACTCTGCCGCTAGACGCTGTAGTAAGGGAAACCAAATTTGACGAGGCCATAGTGGAGCAATCATGATAATGGTGGAAGGTTCCAACTGAGCCTTGAGAAGGACCTTCTGAAGGAGGGGAAAGGGAGGGAAGGCATACAGGAACTTCCTGCTCCAACAGATGGACAATACGTCTTGCCAAAAAGCTCCAGGTTCTGGTCCTAGCGAGCAAAGATTGGGCAGTTTTGCATTGGATTGTGATGCAAAAAGGTCCACCTCTGGCATCCCCCATAGGCAGAAGATGTGATCTGCAACCTCTTGAAGCAATTCCCATTCATGGGCTAGCGATCTTGTCCTGCTGAGCGTGTCAGCTAGCATGTTTTGAAGCCTGGGAACATGCACTGCTGTCAGAAACAGACGATGCTCCAGGGCCCAATCCCAAACCCGCATGGCTTCCCCTGCAAAGGGGATAGGAATGTGTGCTACCCTATTTGTTGATGTAGAACATCACTGAAGTGTTGTCTGTCTGAACCAAGAGATGGCCCGGTGCTAAGACCAAGGCCTGGGCTTGTAGTGCATAGAGCACAGCTCTCATTTCCAGGACATTGATGTGCAGGTTCACTTCCGTGGGAGACCAGGAACCCTGGGTACAAAGGTTCCCCAAGTGTGCGCCCCAACCCTAGGACGAGGCGTCCGTGGTCAGAGACTGGGACGGCACCCCAGAATGGAAGGACGATGCCCCCCAGCAGATTTTCAGATGACATCCACCAGTGAAGCTCTCGGCAGACTGGCTCTGATATCCTGATCATGGCGTCCAGGCTGTCTGAAGTTTGATCCCACTGGACTCTCAGGGACCACTGAATGGTCCTCATGTGCAGACGCACCAGAGGGACTGAGACTATGGCAGCGACCATATGGCCCAAAAGCCTGAGGAGGAGCCAAGCCAGCACCTTTGAGGCTGACGAGATCTGGGACACGATGATCTGAACGCGATCTGCTCTGTCAGAGGGAAGAAAAAACCTTCCCGAGAGTGGTGTCCAGAAGAGCTCCGATGAACTGGAGAATCTGAGTAGGGGACAGATGAGACTTGCCCCTGTTGATGGTGATTCTGAGACTCTGGAAAAGTGAGATGGAATCCCTGATAGTTTCCGACAGGCGAGACCTGGAGGGGGCCAGGAGATGCCAGTCGTCCAGGTAAGGAACCACAAAATGGCCCCGTCTTCGAAGTGCTGTGGCCATGACCACCAGGCACTTGGTGAAGACCCTGGAGGCTGAGGAAAGACCGAAGGGGAGGACTTGGAACTGATAGTCCTCGTCTTCGAACCTGAACCTTAGGAATCTTCGATGGCTTCTGGCGATGGGAATATGCAAGTAACCGTCCTGCATGTTCAGAGACGCCAGCCAATCTCCTGCTGATATGAGAGGGAGGAGAGTAGGAAGAGAAACCATCCTGAATCTCTTGTAGGAGACCCACAGGTTTAGATCGCTGAGGTCCAGAATGGGTCTGAGATCCCTGGACTTCTTCAGAACAAAGAAGAGGTGGGAAAAGAACCCTTTCCCTGATTCAGCAGGTAAAACCATCTCAATGGCCCTTTTGTCCAGCAGGGAAGAGATCTCCCACTGGATCAGAGCTCTGTGTTTCCTTGGGTATCGGGATGGGGGCAGTGGTCTGTCCGGAGTAATGAATTTGAACTCTATGGAGTGCCTGAACTCCATGAGCTCCAGTACCCACTGGTCGGAGGTCACCTGACCCCATGCATCCACGTAGAGTGAAAAGTGGCCTCCGACTGACTCCTCTGGTTGAGAGACCGGGGGGGGGTTGCCTGGATGGTCAGGGGTTTGGTGGGGGAGGGAGGGCAGCAGTGGCTGCTTTAGGTGGTCTAGAGAAGGAAGCCGCATTGCCTCTGGCTCCACCTCTACAACCAAAGCCCCCTCGCTGTGCGTGCTGCTGAAAATGAGGTTGCTGTGGGCGATGTCCCCCACGGCCACAAAAAACGAGGCTTGCGAGCTCGCCCCTGTTACGGGCGGTACATGGACTGCACGGAACAGATGGCCTTTCCAGAGTCCTGCAGCCTGGTGATAATCCACTCCATGTCCTCAACAAAGAGCACGGAGCCTTTAAAGGGAGCATCCAGAAGGTTGGTTGGGCCGTCTGAATCGAACCCAGAAACCCGAAGCCACGCATGGCGTCTGAGGCAAATGCCAGTGGCAGCCGCCCTGGAGGAGGTGTCCGCAGAGTCACAAGCCGGCTACAGAACATGGGTACCCATGTCTGAGCCACTCTGCAACAGCTTGGCAAGCTCTGTCCACTGAGGATAATCAGGCATGCTCTGCACGATGTCCAATCCTTGTTCCCAGAGGGTGTTCTGGAATTGGACCATATGTGTCATGAAGTTGAGACTCCTGATGCCGTACATCACAGCAGAGTACAACTTACGGCCCATGGAATCCAGCCTCTTTGACTCCCTGTCAGACGGCTGGGTGCTCAGATGTTTGGGCCTCTGCGAATGATCATGAGCCGCCGAAATCACCACAGAGTCTGCAACAGGTGGTTCGGCCAAAAAGGGGTGGTCCACAGGCACCCAGTAGAGCCAGTAAGCCTTCTTGGGCATGGCAGAGGAGGAATGAGGATGCTTCCAAGTCACTTGGCTGACATCCTTAAAGGTGTTGACCATGGGATGGATGACCACTGGCTTTGGGTCTTTTTGGCAGAGGTATTTAGCCAGCCGCAGTCACTCAGAGTCCAGGGCCTCAGTGTCCCAACCCATGTTGGCCTGGATGTGCCTCATCACCTCCTTGAAGTTGGGATCATCTGGAGGGGATTTAGGTAGACCCTCCGTGTCCCCTAGGTCTGGCTCCGAGTAGGCGTTGGAGGAAAAAGAATCCGAGTCTATACAGGAGTCCGGAGAGGAAGAGGGGGAGGAACTACACCTCTTCCTTTTGCACCTCTTGTCCGGAGGAGGAGAGGGACAGTGGGAGGAGCTACTGGACCTAGCCCTCTTAGATTTCTTTGTGTGTTTCTTAGGAGGGGGCATCTCATCCGCCCCCCCATTCCCTGGTTCAACTGGGTCTGGAACCGGTACCAGAGTAGGTGGAGGCGCACCCGCTGGCAGATCTTTAACTGTATCCCACCAGTGGGTGAAGAGCTCCTTCACTAGAAAGAGGTGCAATCTTGGGGATTCAGGTTTAGGTGGAGGAGCACCCGAGCCCACACCAGCGTCGGCCCCGCCATCCGGGGGGACTGGCGTTGGGTCCATACCCTTGCCAACCAGCGTCGGCCTAAGGGGAGGCATTGAGGTAGCGTCAGCACCACCATCGCCAGGGTCCAGCGTTGGTCGGACAGACAACTGCAGAGAAGGAGGTATCGGAACTGACGTTGGGTCTTGCCGAAAGGACTAGTGTTGGATGGACCACAACTGCTGGCAGAAGAACCATCCCTGGGACCGGGGGAGTCACGGGCAGATGAGGGTCCGGCGTCTGCTTCTCCTTGTGGGCCGACGAACGTCCTTCGGTGGCGTGAGCTTTGTGATGGTCAGCCTTATGGCTGGCAGACTTCTCAGCCAAGTGCCAGTCAGTAGCCGGAGGCTGGCGTCGGTCAGTGTCCTGCGATTTGGGAAGCAAGGAAGAGGCCCTGCCACCTGAAGACCCGGAAGCTTTGCTCGACTCCTGGGTGTCTGCCTTCAAAGAAGAGGCAGAGTGGGAGGAGACCTTACCTGCACCCTTCGATTTCTTGGTGGGCTGAGAAGCTTTCAGCGGTTGAAGAGAAGCAGGCCTGGAGACAGCAGAAGAAGGCTTCAGGGCTGTGAGGTGGGAATCATGCCCTGACGACCCAGACTTCGATCCCGAAGACCAGTGTTTTGAGTGAGACCATCCCCTGTCTTGCTCCTGATGCTTGTGAGGCTTGTGGGCTGGAGGAGGATCAAAGTCTCCCGAGGAGGAGGCCCGTTCCATGGCGGCTAATTTCATCTCAGTGATGAAGGCCGCATGAGACTTTTGGTGCCTGATTCGTGTCCACGAGTTTAAGGCCTGGCAGTGAGGGCAAGTGTCGGTGTTGTGGTCAGGCCCCAGACAATAAAGGCACACTGAGTGATCATCCTTAGCTGGAATTTGTCACCCACAAGTGCACTTGTTAGGATGCAATGATATAGAAGCTAAACAGTACTGAAAAAACACGAAAATTCTGTGGAGAAAGAGCGATTGGTACTAAGCCGAAGCCGAGTGAACTAACCCTGACTGTGTGGCAGGAAAGAAATGGAAATTACGTACTCACCGTAATTATTGATCTTCTTGGACAGTCTCCATCACTCATTCACACTAGTGGGATAGCGCTCCCAGCGCTAGGACCAAGCGGGAGCCTAAAATTTTCTGAAGGGTCGGCGCCGAGACAGGACCACGCATGCGTGGCACCGTGAGACTAGCTTGTGCCTGTGTAGGCTATCTTGGTGTCGACCCTTCAACCACCTCACTACCTTTTCAACCGAGGAGGTGCAGCATAACTAATGAGAATAACTCATCCTGAGTTTCTGGGCATGAGAGGGCCCAGCTAGCCTTTGCAAGAAAGGTTAAAGAATAATGTCCTCACAGTCTGAACCACAGGACCATGAAGACCAGGAAAGAAAAACGAGTGGACCCAGGGGATGGTGGGTGGGCATGTGAATGAGTGATGGAGACTGTCCAAGAAGATCAATAATTATGGTAAGTACGTAATTTCCATATCTTCCTGGACTAAGTCTCTATCACTCATTTACATTAGTGGGAGAGTACTGAGCTAAAACCAACAACCCTGAGTAGGGTGGAAGGAGATAGGGTTCACTCAGAAAGGACAGCCAAGGACTGTCCTGCTAATAAAAAGAGCCGTCTTGTAAACAGCAACTAGAACATAGCGTCTACAAGATAAGCACTCGAATTGTAACTCACCAGTTTGCAGATGACTGCAATGGACACAAAATGAAATTCTGCCAGGAAGCTGCAACCACTCTTGAAGAGCAGCAAGAAGCTGGCCTCACAATTTGGTCTAGGACCAAAATTAATAGTGTCAAAGACATGTACTAATGTAACATAAAGGGACCTCAGAAACTGAAAGAGTCGGAGGTAAAGTCTACTGGTTCAGGGTAGACCAGAAAGCGCAGATGGAAACCCCCACTATCAAGTATGGCTGACCTGTAAACAACAAGTCTAGGAGCACTTGAACCCCTTACTTGGTGAGCAAGGGGGTCCCAGTGGGGTTAGCCCATCAAGGAGAATGGTCTCCACTTAATCACAGGAACCTTCCTGATGGAAGGCCAAGCATGACTTAGAATCCTCTCGTGGTGGTCTAGTAGAACCAGATCCTACCCACTGCATATTCCAAGGGAATCATCCTACCCCTGTGTTTACAACTGTAGTAGCAGTCTCTGAACTCAGGGAAGAAAGGAAAACGTGTACAGGAGGATGTGTCCACTACGGAAAAAAACATTCCGACAGAAAAAACAGGGGCTGGATTTCTAAGGCAAATAGAAGCAGATGTGCATTGAGGAGGGACACAGCAGGGCCAAGTTAGGGCTAATATATTTGTTGAAGTGACTGAAAAAGGCAGTGACTCAATGCGGTGAGGCACTACCCACTCTGGCCTCCCTGAAGGGAGTAGGAAAGGATTCTAGTTTGTTTGCTGAAAAACAAACATAATAACTCCATCATGCACTTGAAGAGGATAGCTTCGTGAGTGACTGGCATGGACCAGTATGCAGGAACCGAAGGTGTGAATATCTGAGAAGCTACCTCAGAAAAAAGACCTACTTGACCTTCCGTCAAGAAGGAGAAAATCGCCTGTTAAGTTAAGCAAGCAAGGAAGTAGGAACCTGGGTTCCGACTCGGTGGAGAGTCGCTTCTGCTGCTGCAAGGCTCTGCTCAAGAGAAGAAAGCCTGATAAAAAGAAAAGGGAATTAACAGACTGGGCAGTCGTCTAGGTCTAGGAAATGTCTCTGAATGAGAGAAATCACTCTTAGAGAAAGATAAGACCCATACCGCCACCAGATCCGACTCCCCCCTAAGGGAAGAAGAAGTCAGGTACTCTTTACCGTACTCTGGAGACGAGCACCTCAGGGACTGAGGCGGAACCTGACCAGATCCAAAAAAAGGGGGGGTATCAGGTAATTTCGGCTAGGCCCTGTGCTGTGATAAAAATATATATATATTTTTTTAATTTTTTTAGTCTGAGCCTAACAAGGCTTTCAGGCTGCTATTTCGCAAGGATTGTCTTGGTACAAAATGACGAATATGTTCTCCATCTGAGTGCAGAAGAAGCCTTAGCGTCCATACTGAAATCACGACCGGACTAATAATCACAGCTGGAGAGATGTTAACCACCTGTGCCGAAGAAGCCACCGAAGGGGAAATATCACAAGGGGGTTATATACCCCTATCAAAGGAGTGGAAGAGCCAGAGCGGCTCCGACCATTAAATTAGAATGTTCCACAGAATGTAACTGTCTTGACAATTGAAAAAGTCTAGACGTAGAAGTGTATGGTCCACAGATGCAGTGTGAAATACTATAGTGGACCCCATTACTGAGGAACTACTGAAAAGATTTTCCATCCCGGACTCTGATGATAGAGAGGACGTGCCCTTCAGTACATAAAATGAGTCGTCCGCTATATTACTGACCAGAAGGACAGGAAAAGACCCATCTAGATGCACTTCTACCCTAGAAGAACCTCCAAGAGAGGTCTAAGACAGAGCCACTAGAGACTCCGCCATCCGGAAGGATGTCGAAGAGCTTGGTACCACATAGGGAGCCGAAAAAGTGCTGAGCAGAATGAGATTCTGCTGGCAGAGCAGTACAGCAAAGTTCCATCAGTAGAAAACCACTGGATGACACAAGATCCACATAGACCGCCACTCACTAAGATGCGTGGAAAAAATAATCCACAGAACAGGAGTTCATTCTGCAATAAACATCCCGCCACAATTTCTGTGGAAAGGAAGTCCGAAAAGGAAAAATGTGTCACTAATTCTGCCATACAGCACCCACTAGCACCCGTGCAGCACCAGCATCACTCGTGGCACAGGAGGGCACCAAGCAGTGCTTACGCTAACCTGGGTGATACCCGAGGGCAGCCGCGGCAGTACCCGCAGGCACCCTTGGTATCCATGTAGCAATGGCACCCAAGGGCACCCCCGACACCCATGGTACCATGACAACCATGGCAAGAATGGCACCAGAGGGCACCAGTGGCACCCATGGGCACTGTGGTGCCACCCATGGTACTCATGGCTCCAGTGGCACCCATGGGCATATACAGCACCACCCATGCCGCCCATGGGTGCACAGTGCCGCCCATGGCACTCGCAGGTGCCCGCAGCACCACCTGCACCACCCACAGGTGCAAGGCGCCACTCAGACACCCGCAGCACGACAGACAGCGCTGATAAACAGCAGCAACAAGAGCATCCACGGCACCACACAGAGCGATGGCGCCAACCCACGGAGCCAACTAAGGCACGGCGCCGACCAAGGCACCGAGCCACGACGCCCAACCACAGTGCCAAAGGAAAATGCCAATGGAAATCCTGAGAAGGGGAGAAGGAAAAAGGTGGTGCCTGTGCCGGCCCCTGCATGGAAAAGGGAGAGGGGGGTAGGCATGAGGGGTCGACACGATGGCAAAGGCACCAAAAGGGCACCTCGCCCATCAAGATCCAATCGACCTGGTTCCGGTCCAATGGATCCAAGGCCTGAAGGTCCCAAAATCAGGAACAGAACCAGGAAAAACTGGAAAGTCAAACCCCCTGCTCCATAGGAGCGGCCCAGAGGTGAAACAGTCCACCAGCGCTCCAACGAGGACAGAGATGGAGCTCTGAGTCAACAATGCAGCTGTTAGGAGTGGGGCCAAGAGGAACCCACCAAAGTTGGTTCAGGCCCATCGCCCCTCCCGACGAACAATCCTCATGCAGACGTACCAACGGGTAACCTCGAGCGGCACCGATTCATTTTCCCCCAACGAGGAAGAGGAGCTCGAGGTTAAGCAAAGTCGGATACCCGGAAAGTACAGTTACATAAGAACTTACCGTAACAGTAGATCGAGAACAGCTCCTGCAGCAGGTTACACCATTAGGACCGAAGCCGGCAGGCGTCAGGACTCCACGGAAAAATTCTAGCTAGCTATCTTCAGCAGGGACCGCCCCCGACGTCGGTCCCGCCTCCAACGTCAGGCGTGGTACTTAAGGGGGCGGTCCCGCCAGATTCCCCAGTTCTCCCACGGAGACTCCCGGCCGCAGGATGACATCAGAGTGGGAGACCGAGGATCCACCGTCAGAAGATAATAAAGGAGGAAAATCCCAACATGAAAAGGCAAAGCCATGCCTCCTCCAAGGGGGAAGGTGGGCGGGAAGGTACCTGCTGCAAGAGCTGTTCTCGAAGATCTACTGTTACGGTAAGTTCTTACGTAACTGTACTATCTTACTTCGAGACACAGCTCTTGCAGCAGGTTACACCATTAGGACTGATTCCCAAGCAGTAACGCTGCCAGAAATTCCGGGAGGAGGAAAATAGGAAGTACATTCCAGGTCCTGAACCTAGGACAGGAGACCCTGTAGCACCGCAAGGCCGAAACCAGCCCTTCGCCGAGAGGCGATGTCCAGGCTATAATGCCTGATAAAGGTATGCACAGAGCTCCAAGTGGCTGCAGCACAAATAGCAGAGGTAGAGACGTTTCTGAGTGCTGCAAAGGATGTGGCCACACCCCTAGTAGAATGACCCCGGACAGAGCCCAGGAGGGGCTTTTGTTTTATATCATAACAGTAGGAAATACACTGGACAAGCCAGCGAGACAGAGACTGTTTGCATACTGATTGGCCCATCATTCTCTCAGAGAACGAAACAAAAAGCTGTTCAGAACTACGAGAGGGTTTAGTTCTGTTGAGGTAATACCTCAGGCTGCGGTGAACATCCAGGGTGTGAAGCAAAGCCTCTCCTCTATTTGAATAACTCGGGAAGTAGACCGGAAGGTCAATATCCTGGTTTAGAGAGAGTGAAGAGACCACCTTAGGTAAAAACTTAGGATTCGTCCTCAGGGATACTCTGTCCCGGTGGAAAACTAAATAAGGCTCTTTGCACATAAGAGCATGAAACTCAGAAATTCTTCTCGCTGAAGTAACAGCAACTAAAAATAACGTTTTCCACGACAGAAAACGTAGCTCGCAATCCGCGGCAGGTTAAAAGGGAGGGAGCGTGAGCTGTTCCAGGACAAAGAGCAGATCCCATGGAGGCACAGGGTCCCTAATGGGAGGCCTAAGGTGTAACACTCCCCTAAGAAATTCCCGAGAGGCGTCCAATTGAGCTACTGTACGATGTCCCACCGGGAGGTGATAGGCAGAAATGGCACAGAGGTGCACCTTAATAGAGGAGTAGGCTAGGCCTGAATGAAAAAGGGAGAAGAGGTAATCCAACACTACTCCCACAGGACAACCTAAAGGGGAAAAAGCACGAGCTCGTGACCATAAACAAAAACGGCGCCATTTCATGGCATACGTCGCATGCGTTGCCGGCTTTCTGGCTGCAGAAAGAACCTCTGCAACCTCTTGTGAGACCCCATTACACAAGATGGCTATGTCTCTAGGAGCCAAGCATGCAGGTTCAGAGAGCGTAGGTCCGGATGGACTAATGAACCTTTCTCCTGAGATAGGAGGTGGGAGCTGAGCGGCAACGGGAGCGGGGGTTCCCGAGATAGTTGCACCAACAAAGGGAACCAGATCTGTCTGGGCCAGAACGGGGCCACCAGGATCATGAGTGCGTGCTCCCTGCCCAATTTGAGAAGAACTCTCTGGATCAACGGGAAGGGAAGGAAAGCATAGAGGAATCTGTTCGCCCAGGAGAGGGATAACGCGTCTCGCCAGAAAACACCAGGCCCTGGATCTAGCGAACAAAAATTGGGCAGTTTTGCGTTGCATGGGGATGCGAACAAGTCTAGTTCTGGAATTCCCCAATGAAGAAACAGATCCTCTGCTACCTCTTGAAGAAGTTCCCACTGTGGACTCTGGCCTGGGATCGACCAGGCCGGGTTCGTAATTGTATTGTCCACCCCGAACATGCACAGTGATCAGATTTGCACCGTGTCCGACACTCCAATCCCACACCCTCATGGCCTCCCTGCAAAGGGGTAAGAGTGCGCCTCCTTGTTTGTTGAGGTATACATCACCGCCGTGTTGTCTGTCTGAAGCAGGAGAGTACACGGTGGGATTACTGACTGAAAAGCCTGCAGGGCATAGAGAACCGCCCTCATCTCTAGGACATTGATATGGAGATGAGCTTCCATCTGGGGTCCACATACCCTGGGACTTTACCCCGTCCAGGTGCGCCCCCCACCCAAGACCTGAGGCATCCGTGGTGAGGGTTACCTCCGGGGACGGCGCTACAAATGGGACGCCCATGGAGAGCAACCCTGGGACTAGCCACCACTGCCAGTCTCGGATCACTGAGTTCGTGATCCTGACCGGATGCTGCAAGTGGTCTTGCCTTTGGTCCCATTGCACTTTGAGCATCCACTGGGTTACCCGCATGTGAAGCCTTGCGAAAGGGACAGTAGGAATGGCCGCAGCCATGTGTCCGAGCAAGCGAAGGACCGACCTGGCAGGTACGATCTTGTTTGACAACAAATCCCTTTTGAGGGATCTGATGCGCTCCGCTCTGTCGTCCGGAAGAAAAGCTCTTCCCTGAACAGTGTCCAGTACTGCGCCTATAAACTGCAGTTTCTGCGACGGTACCAGGAGAGACTTCTCGTAATTTATGAGAATGCCCAGAGATTGGAACAGGTCCTGGGTGCTCTGGACCACGAGTGACAACGCCTCTCTGGAGGCAGCCATGAGAAGCCAGTCATCCAGGTACGGGAACACATAGTGGCCCTGTCTCCTCAGAGATGCTGCCACAACTGCCATGCACTTGGTAAAGACCCTTGGTGCGGATGACAGTCCAAACGGAAGAGCTCGGAACTGAAAGTGGTGGTCGAGAAACTCGAAGCGCAGGAACCTCTGGTGCGCCTGAGCTATAGGGATATGCAGGTATGCGTCCTGCATGTCTAGACGCCAAAAAGCGCCCTGTTTCAGCATGGAATAAGGCCCGAAGAGTCACCATGCGGAATTCTTGTAGGCGCACCGACACGTTGAGGTCGCTGAGGTCCAGAATCGGACGGAGGTCCCTTGTTTTCTTGGGAACCAGGAAGAAGTGGGAATAATATCCTTGTCCTCTCTGGTTTTCCGGGACGTACTCTATCGCTCCCTTTCGCAGGAGCGCGAGTAACTCTTGCCAGATCAAATTTTTGTGCTGACCCGGATACCGGGAGAGCAAAGGAGGCCTCGAGGGTGGCTTTTCTGCGAATTCTATAAAATGGCCTAGACTGACCAACTGAAGAACCCACCTGTCGGTGGTTATAGCCTGCCATCCCGGCAGGAAGTTCGCAATGCGACCCCCGACCATGATTTCCCGTTGATCCTGAGGGGCGGGGGCCAGAAAGGAGTCAGGCTGTGGCGGCAGATGGGCCCGCTGGCTGGGCTGGCCTAGGAGAACGCTGACCTCGGCTGGCGGGCTGTTTTCCCTGGGTTCTACAGAAGCCAGAGCCCCTCTGATGTGTAGCGGAGCGGGGCTGCTGCCTCTGTGTCCGCCCACGTAAACGGCTTTGGTTCCTATGAAAGGAACCAAGCTTGGGTCGGTACATGGCCTGAACCGACCTTACCGCCTTCCCGGCCTCTTGAAGTTTGGTAATGATCTTCTTGGAAGGATTACCAAACAAGACTTCTCCCTCGAACGGAGCATCCATAATGTTCTTCTGGACGTCTGGGGTAAAACCAGAGATGCGTAACCAGGAGTGTCTCCGGAGGCATATGCCAGAAGCGGCTGCTCGGGCCGATGCGTCCGCGGAGTCGTACGCGGCTCGAAGCACTTGGGTCCCCACGTCTGAACCCGTACGGAGGAGCTGAAGCATCTCCTCCTTCTGCTCACCTTCCGGCAGCTTTTCAGCCGCCTCCAGACCCTGTTCCCACAAAGCGTTCTGGAATTGAACCATGTGGGTCAGATAATTCAAGGATCTGATAGCGCAGGTGGCAGAAGCATACGTGCGCCTGCCCAGAGTGTCCAGCTGCTTGGACTCTGGGTCCGGTGGCAGGGTGCTCAAATGTTGCGGCCTCTGTGACCAGTCATGTGAGGCTGTGATGACCAGAGAATCGGCCTGAGGCTGCTGCGTCAAGTACTGGTCATCCTTAGGAGCCTTGTACAAGCGATCAGCTTTTTTCCGCATCGCCTGGAGCGATCGTGACGCTCCACGCTGCCTTGTGACGCCCACGCAAGTGTCCACCAAGGGTGGTACCACCACAGGCTTGGGTCCTTCTGCCGAAGATATTTGGCGAGGCGTAAACTTTCCGGGTCTAGCTCTTCTGCATCCCATCCCATGTTCTCTTGGATATGTCTCATAATATCCATGAACGAAGGGTCATCCGGAGGAGATCTCGGCGTCTCACATGGGTCCGGAGAAGGGATGGAGAGAGGAGATGGGGATCTAGAGGAAGAGTAGACTGATCCCGTGTCCTCCGTCGACGGCGAACGTCGGTGTCTCCTGGATCTCTTGGGGCTGGGTGACCCAGAACAGGATTTTGACGGAGGTCTCAGTTTTTCTGATCTTCCCCTGGGAGAGGATCTAGGCTCCCGGGAGGTAAACGGCCTGCCGACCCCGATGGTGAAGGGGTGCAGGAACCGGAGGAGGAAGAGGAGGAGGAGAGGTGGGGACCATGTCCCTCTTAATGGTGTCCCACCAGTAAGTGAAGAGATCCTTCACTTCCGCTAAAGAAAGGCCTGACGATGGCCCGGGTGCCGGTGGGCGGCGGTCGTTGGGTCCCGGCGTCAGTTCCACAGGGGCCTCGGGTAAGGGCGAGGGTGCTCTGGGAGTTTCAATGGCCGGGTCACCCGGCCTGGTCCTCGGGCCCGTTAAGTCCTCCTCAGTTAAAGACTCCTGACCGACGCCGGTCGGAGGCGCAGGGCCCTCTTCTCAGGAGGAGCAGACGCCGTCCTCACCGCGCCCACTGATGGTTTGGCCGCGCAACGCCATCCGCCGACGGGCGGCTCCAGGGAGGAATGATGCACAGCCGACGACGGTCGTGGCCGGCATCTGGTCTACAGGTCTCTTCTAAGGGTGCGATCCAAGGTTTTCCCGAGGAGGCACAGATGAAGACCGGACGCTGGAACCAAAGGGCGGGAACCCGACTTGTGATGATGGTGGTGGCGCTCCTCGGACTTCGCCAAGGCCTTGGATGAAGAAGACGCACAACGGCCTGGCAGACTTGGCCTGAGAAGAAGGCTTCCTTACCGCAGCCGGGAGGCTGAGAGCTGGCCCTGGAAGGAGAGCGGTCGGATCGAGAACCGGAGCTGCGGGCTCAAGCCCTGAAGGGACCGAAGGGGCTTTTCCCTTCTTTTCTCCGCGGTTGTGGGATTTAGAAGATGATTCCCCTTGAGGACATGGTCTTCAGCTTTTCCTTCAACAAAAAAGCCTGAAGGGCCTTCTAACGTCGGATCCTAGTTCGACTGTTGAACCCTTGGCAGAACGAACAGGCCCGGGTATTGTGGTCTGGGCCCAGGCACCTAACGCAGGCCGTGTGGGGGTCCTTGAAGGGGATCTGTTTCCTGCAAGCACACTTGGAGGAGTGACCGGAGGTCGGAGAGGACATCGGCAACAATCTTGCTTGAAAAAAATTGAATTTCCGGGCGAAAGTCTGAACCACGCCGCGTCCGCGCCAGACTATAACTCAAGGGTCAAGACATGCAAGTCGACGGCGGGAAAGAACTGGGGAATCTGGCGGGACCGCCCCCTTAAGTACCACGCCTGACATCGGAGGCGGGACCGACGTCGGGGGCGGTCCCCGCTGAAGATAGCTAGCTAGAATTTTTCCGTGGGGTCCTGACGCCTGCCAGCTTCGGTCCTAATGGTGTAACCTGCTGCAAGAGCTGTGTCTCGAAGTAAGATCTGCTAGATTTGTGCTTCAGAGGACTGTCCTCCCCCAAGAGCACAGGACTGTCCGTAGTCATTAAGGGCGGCGGACCGGACACTGCCCCTCTGCCATCAAAACTTTCAAATGAAGTCCTCCTACCATCACCGCTACCATCTAAGGACGACTCCGTTGATGGCAGGAAAGAATTTCTGCTTCTTCTTCTTCATAATCTTCTTCTTGTTTGTAAAATAAGAAATTTCTACTTAAAATATTAAATAAAACGTTAAAAGCTACTGTCGTATACACGAAAACTTAGACTCCGGCAGACGAGCGACGTCGACATCCAAGCGCACTCGGACGGGCGGAGAAAAGGAACTGCAGTGGTTGGAGGGTCAACGCCGAGCTAGCCTGGTGGAGCAGACATCAGCAGGGGGCGTTCCCACATCGGTACTACTACAGAAAAAGTTGCAGGAACCGCAGCCTGGTGGCGCCAGTCCTCATTGTGAAACCTGCTGCAAGAGCTTCTCGAAGTAAGATATTAATCTATAAAACTGATTTCTGTATTTCACATACGTTAAGTATTCTGAATTAGCATTAGTCTGTTCATATTTAATAAAAAGATTTTTCAAGTCACTTTTTGTATCTTGCCACCATTCCCACATATCATCGTATAAACATGCTGCTGTCTATTAATAGCTGAAATATTTTATGTTTCATTTCTTCACTATATAGAAGTGATGCATTTAGTTTCCATCTTTGTGCTGTAGAAAATAGTAGGGGAGCAAAGCTAAATTAAAAGTACCTAACAAAAGGTTATGATCTGAGAATTCTGTAGGTGTCAAATCCATTTTTATAGGTGTTAGAAATCTTGATGTAAACAAATAACCTATACATGTAGCATAGGTATGTCTATAATATGTAAACTCTGAATCTTTTCTTGTGTGTCTGAAAGCGTCTTTTAAGTTTGCATCTGAAATTAGTTGTTTTAATGCCGGTGTGTCACAGTATATGTTTTTGATGTTTTCCCTGTAATTTCAAATCTAGACTGCAATTCATGTCTCCTCTACATACAATATGTTTACTGGCATATACGTAAGGTTTAATACTATATACAAAAACTCAATTATGTTTTTGTCTAAGGTGCATAGGTGTTTATCAGATGTACTGAAAAATCTGTATAATTACAATCCAAAAGCAGGGCTCTTCCTGGAAGGATATCCACCACCTTGGTAATCGAAAAGAGAGGGCCTTTGAAGAGGATTCCTACCCCATCTATACCAAATGTCCAAAAAAGATTTAATTTATTTAGTTGGTCGGCTAAGTGCACTAGACAAATTCTGCCTATTTTCAGGCACGACCCGGGGGAAGGGGATACATATGAATGCCAACTGACCTTGAACCAGATTAAGCTGTTGGTGATATTTTTAGTGTGGGGGAGGGATTTGGCCAGAGCACCGGGGAAATTTCCCTACTCTTCCTGCAGGGGGCCTTGCTTCCTGTGAGCAGAGTGGACCTCTTTGTCTGCGGGACCAAGACGGAGGATGGAATGCTGGAGAATGTGGAGGAGATGGACATGCTAGGAGAGAGTAACAAAGTTGTGAGAGAAGATATTGTGGCAAGCACTGGAATGGCACAGGACTTGAGTGAGATGGAGGTGTCAGTGGATGAGGTCCAGGTTTCTACCCTGGATGGTCCTGAAAACTCGATGGTGGATCAGGAGATTTTTTTTGCTGCTACAGACCCCACGAAGGTGAATTTGTCAGCTGGGGATAACGATATAAACATTAAGCAGTCTAAGTCTGTTCGTTTGGATTTGCCAAATCATCTTAAATCAGAGGAATTGGCTAGTAAATTGCTATTGGAAGAGGCCCTATTTTGGAAGCGCTGTCAGCAGTTGCAGCACAAATTTTCAGATGGACAGTCAGCTGGTCTGCTACCCCCGCAGTCACCAACCCCCCATTGCTGGTCCCAGTCAATGGTAGTGACGCTACATGGATCGTTTCCTTGATGGATGGGCAAGTATTGCATCCAATTGTATTTTAGACTGTCTCATAATCAGGAATCAGCAACTGTGTTTACTTTTGCAAGTCATAGGCTTGTACAGGATTCTTGTTATGGGTCAGAAACAAACTCTCATTTCACTCCCGGGAGTGTCATTTGCTGAAACGCCTTGGGGGACAGGGCAGAGGTTGTGTAGACCACAAACTGGGGGGAAGGGGCACTTAGATGGTGCTCAGGAGTCAACTGGGCCAGTATGTGGGCCCCAGAGTATAAATATTTCTTTAACTTATAATGCCATGGTTACCAATGTAACCCAGAAGCTGAATGTCGGGGCAGTCCAAGCCCCCAAGCTGAATAAAATAAAGGATTGTGGACTGGAAGGGAAGGCCGGAATTGTCACCACGGGGCTTTCCTCCTCGAGTACAGTTAAACACATGACAGTAGATTTCACTGGGAATGTTATGCTTGGGGTAACTTCACCACAGGACAGTACGGAAAGTATGCCTACATCAGAACTAGAGCTTGAAAGGAGAGCCATGGTCTATGCCCAAGGGGATGACACAGGTACTAAACGCAAAATGGAAGAGTCTAAAAAGAGACGGGGAAAATGTAGTGCTTCAGAATAGAAACATCCAGGAACAGCACACTATAAATAAATCCCCTGAACGTGTTCCTTTTGATTTTTCCCTCCCCATCTCTATGACTATGGTGCTTAAACAAGCATTTGGGCTGGTCTCCCCAGCAGGGGGTGAGCTACCTTGGACTAATACGACCTTACAAGGGGCAGGGTGGATTCAAATTGGTATAGGGCAATGGGTACCTGATTCTACGTGGGATGCTACGGTTTTCTCCCAGTCTTCAACTTCCCCAGAATGGCGGCCTCCTTCGATATGCACAACTTATCCCCACCCGGAAGCCCAGAACACCAGGGTGCACAAGGGGGTATCCAGTACGGATCAAGGGGGAGTTACGAGCATAGGGATTGTGCCCCCCAAAACCTACTATAAATTTGGCAAATGGACAAGATAAGCAAGGGCTGACTACTAAGGAGAAGGTACCACAGAAGGACTCTATCCCAGCTAAGGATAGGTCAGAACCCACTGCTCCCCAGGTTCCACCTCAAAGATCGCTACCTTCTTAACTGTTTAAAACAAATGCAACCACACCTCTCCCCAGGAAACACGCAGTTCGCCTGAAATGTAAAAGGGGGCTGGAAGTTCATCCAGACAGGCATTATGTAGGTAAAATACTGATCAAGGAGTCCTTGCAGTTTTACCCAGCGGATGTCTTTGCGTTTATACATATTTTGGGGCAGGACATATTTGACATCCGTTTTAGATCAGCGGCTCTGCTGGAAGCTTTTTTGGGGAAATACAATCAACTAAAAACCACCTGCTATGGATCCCCTTTTCAGTCATTCCATTAACCAAACCTTTGACCAAGACAGTGACTATTATGTTCCGTAATGAGAGCATCCCAGTACGAGATATTTATCATTGGTTACAGCAAAAATGTCAAGTTCTGGGTAAACCAGTAGCTGGTATTGGATGATGAACAATTCTGGATGGGGGGTTGGAAATTTCAGGTTAAATCACATCAAACAGAGGATGGGATAGTTCACATTCCTGTTTTTTGGTTTTTTTCCTAGGGAGAGATCCAGGAGTCTGCTATTAACCAGGGCAGCCTCGGGCCTGTTACTGGTGTGGTTCACGCACCCACCTTTCTAGTGTATGTGACAAACTACGTTGTAGCTTCTGTAATTAAGTTGAGCATATCAACTCCCAATGTTCCAATCTTACACGATGTAGTTTGTGTGAAGAGACCAGCCATGTGTATAAAAATTGCCCATGGGCAGCAGCTAATACCCGATCTCCACTTGACCTGGAAGACTTGATTAACCTGGCTCAAAGCTCAGAAAATCTGGAGCCAACCCCCCCCCCCAGTACAGCAACCTGATCCTGAGTCCAGAGCACCTTCTTTCAGTACAGACGTGGGGGTTGTGATGGAGGTGGGATGCCTCCCAGTTCAGGAACTACTTTTTTCCAATTTACCTATGATGGTAGCATAGGATTGCCTTCAACCAGTCTGTTATTCAGACCCTTCAGACTTGCCAACTACTGGGAAGTACAAGTATTGCCCCTGCCCCTCCTGTCTGTGTCCCACTGGCCCAGAGGAGGTCTTCTCAGAGACTATCGAAAGTTGAGCCCTCTTCTTCTGTAGAAATAACTAATCCATTTGAGGTTCTGGGCTGCACGGAGTGGGGGACTCGGAACGAGAGGAGGACTCTAAAGATCTAATGGACATGACGGAGATCCCTACGTCTCTTCCGGACAAAATATACTCTGGTAAAAAGAGGAAAAAGAATGGACTATATTTTTGATTAAAACATGAGAGTGGCAAACACTGTAGTGGCATCATTAAATTGCCACAGTGTGTGTAATACCAAACGCAGACAAGCTATATTTCAGTTAGTTGCCAGTTCCAACACTTACTGTGTATTTCTTCAGGAGACATGGCTATCATCAGTTTCACAGTTACAAGCCTGTAAATCAGAATGGCCCTGGGCTCCATCCTTTTGGTCATTTGGGACTGACAGGACAGATGGGGTTGTTTTTTTATTTAGAGGATCCCGATTTTCCCTCTTTCGGATAGTGGATCTCATCCCAGGTAGAGCCCTCCTTTTGGATGGGTACTGGAAAGGTGAATCGTGTAGATTTTTGAACATCTATGCTCCTCAGCTTAAAGCTAACAGGACTGTGTTTGCCCTGGTTCAGCTGTACCTCGCTATGGCCCAAATTATTTTTTTTTTTGGGGGGGGGGCAATAATTGTTAACAATTCCAAGGAGGGCACGGTCTGGGGGGGGCGGAATATACTGTGATTCATTGGCGTTCCAACAATGTGTGGCATTGGCAGGATTGGTTAATTGTAATTCTCATACTTCTACCTCCCCCCCCCCCAATTTTTTACATACAGGAGAGCTCAGTATTGTATGGTAATTGACTATTTATTTATTTCCCATCATTTGAAAGTGGCCTCTACTATTCTTTGCCCAGTGGAGTTTTCAGATCATCAAATGATTATTGTAACACTGTCTTTAGACTTCACACATCCAGTTATTTTTTTTTTTTTATTCAAGTTTATTTACAACAATTTGGTACATTGTTACACATAATCCATTGACTTCCAGATATCTCAGGTTACAAGACAGTTTTTACAAAGTTTATTTTCTTATTCTCCGGTTATCCAAAAGAAAAAACAAAAGCTGATTCACTTGACTTAATTATGCGATAAAACATATAATAATTTTTTACTTTCTTCGGAGGTGTTTGTTTCCTTCACATATTTTGAAAGAGGCCGCAAAGACTTACCCAGCACTGTCCCTCAGGTCACCCTTTTTCTAAGTTCCAAGGGTCTGACCTCTCCTCTTTCTTTGTCTCTGAGTCCCAAGCCTTGTCTTATGAAGACCCATGCCCGTTTATTTATCCATAAGGTTGAACTTCCCTGTCGATCAGGGATCCTAAGTCCTGGTACCTCCTGGGTCCTCCCTGATTGCTGGTCTCAGGTATCTTATCTTATTTGCAGACCTCCAAATCTCCCATCTAGTCCATCTTCTCAGGTGTGTGTGCGTTCGGTTGTTGATTTTAAAGGTTAGTTCTTCTAGGTCTGTTATTACGGTGACTACTTGTAGCCATTCTTGTATGCTGGGGGGTACTGAGGATTGCCATTTTCTAGTAATGGCCTTATGAGCCGCGGTTATTAGTATGGACCAGAGGTATAATTTGTCCACACCTCTCATATCTTCCGAAGGAAGGCCCAGGAACATGTTAGACCAGTTTAATGGAGTCTGTATTTGGAGTATATTTTGAAGTATCTCCATTAATTCCCCCCAATAGTTTCTAAGTCTAGGGCAGTCCCAAAATATATGTGTGTGCTTTGCCTCTACCGACCCGCATCCTCTCCAGCATTATGTTGGGCATTCTGAGTTCTTTTATTTATGACATAAGGAGTCAGAAAGTATCGAACCCTAATTCGCCATGCGAATTCCTGCCAATACGGTGATTGTGTGATTTTTTTTAGTTAGTGAGAAGATTCGATCCCAGCTAGATTCATCTATTTCATGGGGTGCCTCCTCTTCCCATCTAAGTTTAATTTTACGAAGTGGGTCTTCTCTCAGGGTCAATAGGGTTTTATAAAGGTATGATATCATACCCTTTTGTTTATAAGCCTTAGACACTTCAGTAATGGCGTCCAGAATTTGTTGGGCTCTGTTGGCTTCTGTGTCTCTTTTTTTTAGAGATATGATGTAGTCTCTCACTTGGAGATATCTAAAGTGGTCTGCATTTTGCAGGTCGAACTTGTTTTTGAGAGAGTTAAAGTCAAGGAAGACTTCTCCTTGCCAAAATTGTGCCAAAAATTTGAACCCTTTATTCTCCCATGCCCGGAATCCCCTGTCTAGAAGTCCTGGTTTAAACTCTGGATCCCTTACTAACCTTGTTAGTGGCCACATGGAATATTTTAGGTTATATTTCTGCCATATTCTACAAGTTGATTTTATTGTTTCTCTAACTGAGTTCAGGCAGGAACAGGTGGTTCCCTTTTGCTTGAAAGTGAATATTCTAGTATCTAGTGGTATTGTTCCAGGACCTTTCTCGAGTTCAGTCTCCATGTGTTTCCAAGTTGTCTCGATATTGGGGTTAAGCCAGATCAGGGCATTTTTTAGCTGAGCTGCTAAGAAGTAATCTTCTAGATCAGGGAGGGATTGTCCGCCTCTCTCCCGCCACATTTGAGAATTTTTAAGTTTAACCTGGGCTTCTTCGAGTTCCAGATGAATTTAGATATTATCTTGTTCCACGCTTGGAAAGTTGGCTTGCTTATGTGTAGGGGAATACATTGAAATAGGAAAAGGAATCTGGGCAATATATTCATTCGGATTGCATCTATCCTAGAGTATGTCTGCAATTTCAGTAAAGACCATCTCTCCAGGTCTCGGTGGAGGTTATCCACTAGTGGGACATAGTTCGCTGCAAACAGCTTAGTACTTTGTTTTGTAATTTGTATACCCAAGTATTTCATTTTTGTCAGCCCCCAGTTTACTGGTAGTAGGTTGCGTATCTCTGGGGTAGGTTTATAGAAGAGGGTGAGCACCTCTGTTTTATTTCTGTTGAGTGTGTAGCCCGAATGTTTGCTATACTCCAGTAATATAGCCCAAACCTGTTCTATTGAGTGGTTGGGAGACGTTAATGACAATATATCGTCCGCACATAATAGTATTTTTTTGTGGGTGTCCCCCATCTCCACCCCCCTGACTCCCTCTGCTTTGCGGATCGCTTCGGCCAGTGGTTCAATGTACAGTGTAAAAAGGAGCGGGGACAGGGGGCAGCTTTGCCGCGTTCCCCTGCCCAGATCAAATCTCTCCGATATGCCACCATTCACCAATGTAGGCCTGTGGGCCCAAGTATAGTTGCTTGATCACATTAATAAATGTTAGAGGGAATCCTCTATGCTGTAGTGTTGCAAACAGAAAACTCCAGGAGACCTTATTGAAGGCTTTTTCTGCGTCCAGGCTCATCAGGCATGCTGGGGTGCCTGTCCTTTTGATATTATCTATTAGATTTAACACCGTTCCAACACTGTCCGGAGCCTGTCTGCCGGTTATGAAGCCCGTTTGATCTTGGTGTATTAGGCTGGGTAGTATCGGGTTCAGCCTGGAGGCTATTATAGCGGTGAAGATTTTATAATCTACGTTTAGTAGAGAAATCGGATGGTAAGATTCACATAATGTGGGATCCTTCCTTCCTTATGTATAACTGAGATGGTAGCGATTCCAGGAGGGGTGTGGGCTCTGTCCTCGACCAAATTTCTGTGTAGACCTCCAGGAGGATAGGCGTGATCATTGGCTCAAAAGTTTTATAGAACTCAGCACTAAATCCGTCGGGTCCTGGACATTTATTCGTTTTTAAGTTTTTTATTACCGTTTTGATCTCTTGCTGAGTGATCGGCCTCATCAAGTTCTGCTCGTCAGTTTGTGTCAATGGGGGCAACAAGAGTGACTCCAGGTATCTTTTTTTTTCTTTTACGGAGGTCTGTTCTTGGGTAGTATACAATTTGGAATAATAATTTACTAAGGCTCTCGTTATCTGTGCAGTTTGAGTGTTTTTTTGATTGTTTTCAGGAGAGGTTATTTTAGCGATTGTAGCTCTATCCATATTTTGTCTAAGTTTGTAGGCTAGTAACTTAGTCCCCTGGGGACCCCCTTTGTAATACCTCTGTTTGAGGTAGGACAGAGCTCTCTCAAGTTCCACTTTTTGTATTTTCTGTAATTTGCTCTTAGCCTCCCTCAGCTGCCTTTCCCTTTCAGGTTCCCATTTTTGCTTTTTGTTTTTTTTCCAGGTCTATAATCTGGGAGTTTAGTTCTGCTTGTGCCTGTGCCCTCATCCTCTTCTTTTGTGCAGCTATTTGAATTAGTTTCCCTCTGGCCAGCACTTTGAGAGTATTCCAAAGGATTCTGGGGGATAAGTCCGGGGCATCATTGTCTTCTATTGCCTGTTCTAAGAATTGCTTAAGGTTTTTAACTATTTCTTTATCTTGGAGCAATGATGAATTTAACCTACAAAACGTTTTCCTTTTGGGTGCCCCTAGATCCACTTCCTGATATATCGGGCTGTGGTCCGACAGTGCACTGGTTCCCACTCAGCTTGAGGTAAAAAGGGAGAGGTCCCTTGAAAATGTAAAAAACATGTCCAGTAGGGAGTAAATATGAAACCTTGGGGAGTAACACGTATACTCCCTATTAGTGGGGTACCTCTCCCTCCATACGTCTACCAGCCCCAGTTGCTGAGTTAATGCTACAAATGCTTTAGCTTTATTGTATGCCGGTTTTGGTATTTGTGACGTGGTGTCCATTTGTCTATTAAGAATTAAGTTCCAATCACCTCCCATTATGAGTGTGCCCCTTGCCCATTCCGCCACCATTCTAAGTAGTTTTGCGTACTGGGCAGTTGTGGACCCTGGGGGCATATAAACATTAACTAAGGTGATCCAGCGATCTTGTACTGTGCCCATCACAAAGAGGTATCTTGCTTCAGGGTCCTCTACAACTTTGTGAGGCTGGAAAGGGAGATTAGCAGAAAGCAATATGGCCACCCCTCTTTTCCTGCCTCTCTCCAGAGAGGATTGAAATATTTGTGACCAGGTCCTACTTTTCAGTTTAAGGGTTTCTTTAGGGGTTAGGCGTGTTTCTTGTAGGAACACTATGTCACATTTTTGTGTGCTTAGGTATCTCTGCAGTCTCTTTCTTTTGATTGGGTTTGTGCACCCATTTATATTGAAGGAAACCACCTTTGACATTCGGACAGCCATTTATGCAGATGTATATTTTTGCTTCTATGTTCGAGTTCTTGAGGTGTCTGAGATGAAGTTACTAAGTCAGGTATGTACCATATGATATAACAATAACAAACAATTCGAAAACTTTTCAAACTCTTAAAGGATTTTAACATTAAAAGCATTAAACTAATGCATTTCTGCATTGGCCTCGAGTAACTTCGGGCCATCAAAGAACCTTTCAACTGAACACCTACAGCTGGGGTTTCTCCCCTCGGCGCAGTCATTATCGTTTCTATTGTGCTTCCTAAGTGTGACTGAGAGACAGAGTTCAGTGCAGGAGGAGTAATCCCTTCCGGATTTAAGGGGGAGCTCGGAGGTGCAATGGGCTCGTCCCCTGACCACATCCTAAGATTTATCGGATTGGTCAGCCTCCTATTTGTCACCTGTTCGGCTGCGATGTGGTCTAGATCCCCCCCTTACGTGGAGTGCCCTGCCCCCTTCCCGGGTCCGCAAATAGGCAGAACCAGGTAGAGAAGGGCCGCGCCACCATCGCTCCTCTTCTAAGAGTGTCATTTTAAGGTGTCTTAATTATCCGCCACTCGACTTCCTCCGTTATCCTGGTCTCGTTTGGCTCTCCTGGTCTCTGCCTCCCCCTTCCCCCCAATTCCGCTGATCATGTCCCACTGTTCCAGGTTTGAATTTCTATTTCCTATGAGTGGTAACTTTCTCTCCCTTATAATCTAAATATAGGAAGTGTTCCCCCCGTTCACTCCTCTCTTTGATCTTCTGAGGCGCTTTAGTCGCCTGCATCTTAGCCCCTTAGTTTATTCGCCCAGCCTTTGATTCAGCCTCAGAATCCTGAGTTTTTGCCTGCCCTGAATGCAGCCATCCATCTCGTGTGCAGGTATTGCCCGGGGGCGCGACAAGGCCATTGGAGTGACCCTAGGGGAGTTGGTTTTTATTTGTGTTGACTGGATCCCTTTCGATTACCTTAGCCCTCCATCTCCCCCTTGCGCCTTCGGTTCCCGGCTCTGTCACTCAAAGTCGAAGGGGGACCAGCATTTCTGCTTCTCCCTCTACAACTCTTTCTTTGGGGAGGGTTGTCCACAAGTATCCATGAGACCCCTTCCCTGCCTCACGCGCCCTTTCCATTCCCTTATTTTACTTTACTTCACTTCCCTCGTTACAGTGTCCCTTTGTGTCTCCTCCCCCCCAGGCCGGCCCCTCCCTCCAATCTCCGGTTTGTGGACATCAAAGGCCCATCAACTTCAGGCCCAAGTGGGTTGGACCTCTCGCTTTTATATGTCATCCAATATATATTTCTTAAGAAAGGTCCCCCATGTTTTCCTGGGCTGCTCAGTGTCCTGGGTCCATCAGTAGCCGTGTCTTGATGAGAAAGCACTCAGCTCACATGAGGCGGGGTGGAGCCAGGAGACACGAGGAGCGAGCGAGCCGTTCCCGATCACTGGCCCCCCCCCTCAGGGCCCCATGCCCCGGCATGCAACCACTCAGCACCCCACGAAGCAGCACCCCATCCCGGGAGGAGAATGGATCCAGGACCCAAGGCCGCAAGGGTAAATAGGCTCCAGGTCGTCGATCCGGTCCTTCCCCCCCCACACACACATGTACTTTCCCGGGTAAGTCCCAGAAACCATCTCTACTAAAACTAACTTCCACTGTTTAGCCGGGGATCACCATTGCTGAGATTACTTGTGTAAGTACCAGACCCAAATTTTTTCTTAAGAGAAGAGAGTTTCAATACTTACTGTTTTCAGGGTTCAGTCTCTTCTATTTCACCCTCCCTCCTCTTCCCCTAGCCCCGTCCCCCACCCCACCCCTCACTGAAGTGTATCTTCTCCACTGGGGCTTTTAGGAGTTGCAGTTTGTTGCTAGCCCAGAACATAGCTCCACATTAGTGTGAACTACTTTCTTTTACTTTGCTCTTCCCCTCCCTCTCATTGTGGTCATCCCCTCTCGTTCTTCTCCACAAATGACTTTTCTGGTAGTGTAAGACATGACTAATTGAGATCCGAATAGGTCGACCCTGCCTAGGTGTTGAGAATGGCCCTCCCATTTCGGTTTCAGTCCTGTTCATGTGCCAAGCTAATTCAGGTACCCGTGGGGGGGGAGGCAGGATCCCCAATACTTTCCCATCAGAGGGGTTGGTACATGCCCTAAGCGTCAATGTTCATATGGCAGGAGTCTGGGCTAATCGGACAGTTCGAGGGCTATTACTCCAGGGAGAGACCACGATTCTGGGATCTTCAGGGTAGGTCATTTTTGTACTTTTCAGGAAAGCTTCAGTAGGATCTCCATTTGACTAAGTGATTTCAGGTCATCTGGGATTTTGTTGTTCTTCGGTTGGCCTTTCTTCTGCTTGCAGGGTGTCTTCTTCGTCTTCAGAGTGGTCTGATTGTTGGAGATGTCTCTCTGCTCTGTTTACAGTAGCCGGGTCACCATATTTGTGCACCATTGAAGCCACGTCCTCTCCGAGGGTTGTGTTCGGGATTCGCTGCATTGAGACCCTTTTTGCTGTTCCTTTATGGGCCACCGCCCAAGCCGACTCAAAGAGCTCTCTCTCTCTCCAGCTTTTCCTTGGTCATCTGCGGGGTGGTAATACGAGACCTTCTAAGTAAGGAGTGGCGGCTAGTAGGTCTTTGAATATCTTAGTCCCTTGCTGTGAGGTAATTTTAAGCCTTGCAGGATGCAAAACTTGCGCTTTTAGACCTTTGGCTCTAAGCTGTTTAATTACAGGCCACGCCATTTTCCTTGCTTCTTGTGTTTCTGCCATGTGGTCATTGTCTAGGGCTATTTTGTGCCCCCTATACATGACTTTCTTCTGTTGCCAGGCCTTTTTTAATATCTCTTCTTTTATTCTATACGAAGTGAGGCGTTCAATGATTGAATGGGGCCTTGCATCTACATTCCTGGGGCGGGGTACCAAGGAGTGGTGGGCTCTGTCTATTTCTAAGTCTGTCCCTTTAGGTAAAGACAGTGATTCTCTTAGAAGGGTTTGTACAAAGGAGATTGTATCTGGTGCCTTGCCTTCTAAACCCTCTGGAATGCCATAAATACGTACGTTTTGGCGCCGACTACGTCCTTCCAGGTTGTCGATCCTTTTGTTTAATTCACGGTCGTGCACCAAAAGGTACAAGATGAGTCTATCTTGCCTGTCCAATTGCTCAATCGTCTGCATGAGCCCGACCTCCAACTGCTCTTTTTTGTGATCTATTTGGTTCAGGTCTGCTCGCAATTCTGTGAGGGTGGTATCAATTTTTGTAACTGTTCATGCCGTCTGTTTTATCATTTCGATCACATCTTCTGAAGTTGATTCCCTTTGCGAGGAGGCCTGCCCAGGCCCCAGTTGGTCTCCTCGAGACTCCGGTAATGTGTCTATTTCTGCCTGCAGCATTTCTCTCAATTTCTGCATAGGAGTCGAGTGTTGTCTGTTAGGCTTGTTTCTCTTTTGTTTTGCTGGCGATGCCATCTCTTCTGAAGCAATTTGCTTGGATTGTTGTTGTTGGTGTCAGGGAGCTCCTCTCTCAGAGCGCCATGCCAAATGGTGACGTCACCGGAAGTCTCCACACATCCAGTTATGAAATCTAGATGGAAGTTAAATGTTCATTCCTTAGTACTTCCCCATATCCCGTTAAACAACTTTCAGCTTCTCGTGCCTCAGTGTTTGACTTTTATGAGGATACTGGTGGTATCAGACAAAGGAGGATATTACAGAACTATTTCAGAAGCATGGGAAACATAAATCTAGACACCAATATTTTCAGTATCTAACTTTGTGGAAGAAACTCCAGTACCTTTTTTTCTCTTCCTGCTCAAAAGGGGGTGGCCTCAGAGCACAGATTGAGACCATTAAACTTTAAATGCAGTCCTTAAAATATGATAGGGCTAGTTCAATCAGAGCAGAACTTTCCTATGGGACACATAAGTCTCCCATTTTGGACCCCTGTGCAGCATGTAAGTCTAGGAGACAAGCCTCCTCCATTTCTTGTTTACAGGATCAGTTTCCTCTCTTAAAGGTCTTTTTGAGATTATCATTAATTCTACTAAGCCAGGTGTTTCATGCACACAAGACCATGATTCTTGTATCTCAACTTTGCCTAAACACAATTTTTCTGATCAGGTGATGGATTCCCTGACACAGAATATCACACATTCAGAAATCCTGGAGGCAATATGTACGCAAAAATCAGGCTCCATTCTGGGTCTTGATGGTCTCCCCTTCAATTTCTATAAATGCTTTGCAATTGAGTTGGCATACTGCCTGGAGAAAACATTTACTTATTTTTTTCCAAGAATTTGGTACCAGCCCATTTCTCCAAAAGTCTAATTTTTTTTTTTGTTTAAAACTGGGGATAGAACCTTACTGCACAATTGGAGGCCCATAAGCCTGCTGAATTGGGATTTTAAAATGTTGTCTTTTATCTTACTACTTAGATTACGGGTCTTGGCCAAACAAATTGTTCACCCATTTCAGTTTTGTAATCTACCTGACCGTTCCATTCATCATCCTCTAACAGTTTTGCGGGACCTTTGGGAATGGTATTCCAAATAAGGTAAGGAGGGATGGATTATTTCCCTGGATCAGAGGAAGGTGTTTGACGCCGTAGATCACTTCTTCCTTTTTCAAACTATGGAAGCTTATGGCCTCCCCCCTCCCATCCTTTATTAATAAAATAAAAATGTTATATCAGGGAGCTAGTTGGGGGCCATATGTTAGGGGAGTGGTTGGGCCAGAAGTGATAGTCCATACGGGCATTCGTCAGGGCTGTCCATTAAGTCCACTGTTGTATATCTTGTCTCTGAATCCCCTAATTCAATGGCTGATGGATGATCCTAGGATTCTGGGTTTGAGGGGTCAGATGGTGGAGGATGAGGTTAAAGTATTGGCATACGTGGATGACACTTGTTTATTTCTTCAGGATGTGTCTAGTGTATTGGAGGCTAGTAGGGAATTGGAGAGGTACTCGGTCATTTCAGGGGCTAGCTTGAATTTAGCAAAATGTAAGGCCGTCCATCTGGGCTCGGAGGTTACCACCCCCCCTCGTGGCCGTAGGTCAGTTTTTGGTGGTTTCAGGCCCAGTCAAGATACCGGAGGTTACCGCTGGTTCTTCAGATATGGCACTGACTAACTGACAATTGGTTTTGGCGGAGTGTGAATCAAAGGGACAGTCCTGGAAGGGTTGGAAAATGTCCAAACTGAAATTAATTTCTATTATAAAGAAAGTTCTTTCAAGGATGTCCTATATTGCCACTATTTTCCCCTTCCAGTAGTTTTGGAAACAAGGGTTTATAGTCTATTTTTTAGGATGCTTTGGGGGAGTTGACTGAATCCGGTTACAAGGGAGTACACGTATCTGGCAAGAAGTAAGGGTGGGTTGGGGATGGTTGACCTGGTGCTTTTTTTATACACTTTTTTGGGTACATTCTCTTAGAACTCCATGGTGGGTACTTTGTTTCATAAATTGTTTATGAATAATTGGTATATCTATACCTCTAAATGGACTGATCTATCTCCAAAATTTTCCCTGTTGTTTCTTATTCCAGACTCCATGAACTCCTCTATCCAAAAGTTATATAAATGGAAGATTTCAGTACGTGTTCTGATGTCCCATTCCAGAGTAGTTGTATCACGGGGTATTGGACACAGTAGGACCTACGGCCCCCAAATTTAAACATTGTCTTCCAGAAGACAGCAGTAAAGTGTTATGTATGTTGACAGAGGCCAGAATCCCGGAACTCATGTGGGAAGTACTGCGGCTTAGCGTGTATGGGAGACTTTATGTGAGGGGTAACAATAAGCATAAACCGATGGAAGAATGCTTATGCCCTTATCAGGGGTGTGGTTCCCCTGAGGAGTCGATGGAACACGTTGCCCTTCATTGTATTTATTCTATGAACCTATGGCCTTTTCTGGCTACAGCTTAGAAATTTTCATGATTACAGAATCCCACGTATGGTGCCTTGGTGTTGGGTAATTACGGTTCTGGGTTAATAAAGTATGATAGGGGCACATTAACAGTGATTTTTGCAGTGCTGAAATATTATCTATGGAATGCCCATGTTCAATGGGTACTAAGACAGCAATATATGCCCTTTTCCGGGTTCCAACTGCCATGTGAAAATGCATTACGTCAGGTTAAGGCAAAGGAAGTTGCAAAATATGGGCTAACACTTACTAATTTAAAATGGAAATGTCTTTTTTTTATTAAGTTTAAATGAACGTATATTGATGGTATTGTTGATATCAGTTTAGGTGTTAGACTTGGTGTGATCTGTTTCTTTTTTTAAAAGAATGTCCCTTGCCCTTATTTTTTTTTTTCCAAGACAGTCATGCAGCAGATTTTTTTTTTTTGGTACATGATTTTCACTTTATACGAGTATCAGTTTAGTTTGTTATTTTCCCTCTATGTTTTTCTTTTTCAGGTTGGAGTTATTCCTAGAGGTATGACGGAATTTTGTTTTCCTTTGCACTGACTTTATGTTGTATTATGTTTCATATGATCACTGTTTCTGATGTTGTTTCCTTGAGCTTTCTTTCTGTATTTTGTACTGTTTCCTTTAATAAAAAAAACACCCCTACTCTTTTTGAGAAGTGCCATGAATTTTTAACATCGACCTGAACTACCACCGGAACAGGCAGATGGGACCTCGGTTTAATGTCTCATCCAACAGACGGCACCTCAGGAGTGCAGCACCCCCTCTCATGCTGCACTACAGTGTCAGTATTGGGATTTAACCCAAGAGTCTGGTGTGGGGGGATAGAACCCACAGCCTTCTGATCGCCTGGCCTCAGAGGCGAGTGTGCTACCTGCTGAGCCACTGGACACAAGCTGGTGTGGTCCCCTCACCAGCTTCTTCTAAGCTGCTCAGTTTCAAAAATGGAATTCAGTCTTGTTTCTTGTAAAAAAAAAAAATGATATCCTGAGAAATTTGTTTTAAGGTTAGGACTGAAATCCTTTTTATATAATTTTTTAATCTGCAATTATTAAAATAAGCTACTTGTAAGGTTGCCATAATATCTTATAAAGGGAGTTTATGGGGCATCTGGGAATTCATTCTGTCCTAATTTTCTTTTTCTTAGTTTCTACTACCACCCTTCCATCTTCCTCTTCCATTTCTGATATGGCTTCAGACCTGGCGGAAAAGTATAGTTACAAAAGAACTTACCGTAACAGTAGATCTTTGAGAAGAGCTTTTGCAGCAGGCTACACCATAAGGACTATGCCACCAGGCACTAGGACCCCCACAGCAAAATTCTGGCTAGCAGTACACAGCGGGGACCAGCCCCTGATGTCGGCCAGCGGTATAAAGGGGCAGTCCCTACCTCAGTTCTCCTGCCGGACACCCCGCCTGAAGTAAACGGAAAACTGAGGAGGTTCTAATAGTCCCATGTACAGGGAACAAAAACACCAGGGGGAAGGAAGGAGGGAAAGCAGCACCTGCTGCAAGAGCTCTACTCGAAGATCTACTGTTGCAGTAAGTTCTTACATAACTGTACTATCTTACTTCAAGTTGGAGCTCTTGCAGGAGGCTACATCATAAGGACTGAGTACCAAGCAGTAAAGGAGTGAACCAAGGTTGGAAGTGAGGAGAAAAATCATTGCCAGCGGAAGCGTTCATGAAAGGAGTCCCTGAAGGATGGCTAGGCCAAAGCCCACTCTCCACCTAGCTGCAATGTCCAGGCTATACTTCTTGATAAAGTTATGCAATGAACTCCAGGTAGCAGCAGCACAAATGTCCACTACAGAAACATTTCTCAGAGAAGCGGATGAAGCGGTGACCCCCTCCTGCTGGAGTGACCCTTAACCGAGGCTGGTAAAGGTTTGCCATACTTATTGTAACAGAAGGAGATGCAATTCACTAGCCATTTGGATAGTGTCTGTTTGGCCACTGGTGCCTTTTTGGATTTTGAGGCAAAGGAAACAAACAATTGGTCAGATTTCCTGGTAGACCGCGTGTGATCAACATAATAACGGAGCACCCTGTGGACATCTAGTGTGTGTGAAAGGGCCTCCCCATGACTGGAATACTCTGGATAATACACTGGGAAGTAAATGTCTTGATTGAGTGTAAACTCCAAAACCACTTTCATAAGAAACTTAGGACTGGTCCTCAAAGTTACCCTGTCCTTATGAAAAACTAAACAGGGCTCTTTATACATCAGAGCCTGAAATTCACCAAGCAGAAGTAGTGGAAACTAAAAATAATGCTTTGCCATGACAGAAAGCACAGCTCGCAATCCACGGCTAGCTCAAAGGGAAGCAAAGCAAGTTTCTCTAATACAAACAAAAGATCCTATTATGAGATAGCGTCCCAAATGGGTGGTTTCAGATGCAACATGCCGCATAAAAAGGGGCAGGGCAGATCCAATTGAGCAAGTGTTTTGCCCTCCACAGGTGCATGATAGGCTGAAATTGCTGAAAGATGCACCTTAATGGAAGAGTGGCATAGTCCAGAATCTGAAAGGGAGATGAGGTACTCCAGGCAGAATTCACGGGGCAGGTGAATGGATCTAAACCACAGCTGGAAGCTCATAAGCAGAATCACTTCAAATTCATGGCATAAGTAGTCCTGGTGGAAGGTTTTCTTACCTCAACCATAACCTCGGTGATCATAGGGAAAACCCCGAAGTGGGCTGTGGCTCTGTTTGCAGGAGCCAAGCGTGCAGGGACTTGAGGTCTGGGCGGACCAGGGCACCTTGTTCCTAAGACAGCAAGTGCGAGGTCAGGGGCAGGGGGTGTCAGAGGTTCTACTGACAACTGCTGAAGCAGGGGAAACCAGACCTGCCAGGGACAGAGAAGAGTGATCAGGATCATGTCTGCTCCGTCTGACTGGAGATTGAGTAGGACTCTTTGTAGGATTGGAAAGGCATAAAGAAATCTCACTGCCCATCAGAGGGACAACGCGTCTTGCCAGAAGCACCAGGCCCTGGATCTAGTGAGTAGAAATTGGGCAGTTTGGCGTTGGACGGTGACATGAAGAGGTCCAATTCTGGACATCCCCACCTTTTGAAGAGGTCCTCCATTACGGGCTGAAGGAGCTCCCACTCATGGGTCTTGGATCGAAATCTGCTTAGGTAGTCAGCCAAGGTGTTTTGGACTCCTGGAACATGAATGGCAGCGAGGGATAGACTGATCTATGGCCCAGAACCACACCCGAATGGCCTCACGGCAGACAGGATACAAGTGAGTCCCCCCCTTTGCTTGTTGATGTAAAAGACCACAGACTTATTGTCTGTTTGGATCAACAGGGGGCCCAGAAGAAGGTCCAGTTGGACTGCCTGTAGAGCACAGAGAATTGCCCACATCTCTAAGACGTTGATATGGAGAGCTTGTTCCAATGGAGACCACATGCCCTGAGTTTGACAATTCTGAAAGTGGGCTCCCCATCCTAGACCTGATCATTGTTAGGATCTGCTGAGGGGAATCACTCTGAAAGGAAACTCCCAGCTCCAAGCTGGGAGGAGTCAGCCACCATGACAGGTTCTGGGTTACTGCTCTGGAAATCTGGCCAGGTTGTTCGAGATCATTCGAGCATTGGTCCCACTGTACTCCGAGTGTCCACTGGGGAACTCTCGTGAAGAAGTGCACCAAAGCAACTGTCGCTATGGCAGCCGCCATATGGCCGAAGAGTTGGAGGAAAGTTTGGGCCAGAACCTGGCGGGGAAAAGGAAATCCTTTGAGCCAGTGCCCGAAGATGGACCACCCTGTTGGAAGGGAGAAAAGGCCTTTCCCTGGGTAGTGTCCAAAACGGCTCTGACATACTGCAGCCATTGGCTGTGCCAAGGGAATGATTTGGGAATGTTCAGTGTGATTCCCAGATCCCTGAATATTGTGAAGTTGTCTGACAGGGTGGATAAAGAACAGTTATGTAAGAATGTCCTGTAACAGTAGATCTTTAAGGGGGATCTCAGTCATCAGGTTACACTGTAGGAACTTCACTGTTGGGAATTTACATGGAAGATTTTCTGTAGCACAACTGGGCCCGCCCATGCTGTTGATGTCAGCTGATGTCACCGACCCTATAAAGGTGTAGGAGGGCCCACACCCTCCTCAGCTCTTTCCCTCTGGAGACGAAGGGAACAAGGTTGATGCCCTGGGGATCTGAGGAGAGCGAGGGACCTGGCTCTCATAGAAATGATGGAAACGGCAGACAGCCAGGTCCCGAAGAGGAGCCCCAAAAAGGGGGAATGATGGGAGGGAAAAGACCCAATGTCTGGGATCCCCGCGAAGATCTACTGTTATAGCAAGTTCTCACGTAACTGTTCAATCTTCTTCGCGGGGGTATCTGTCATCAGGTTACACTGTAAAAATGAGTCCCAAGCAGTGACAAGAGTAATGGACAGTCTGAGAGGCTGGAGCTCCATAAACTTAAGACAGGAGAGGTAGAACAACCTACTCAATCAAGGAGCTTCTTAAACTTAAGACAGAAGACCTTGAAAACTGAATCGTTCAAGGAACTCCATAAACTTAAGACAGGAGTCTTTGCAGAACAGCCCTGCCAAATCTGCACAGGCTCTAGAATCAATGTCCAGACTGCAATGCTTGGTGAAGGTGTGGACTGTACTTCAGGTGGCAGCAGAGCAAATGTCAGTGGCTGAGACTCTTTTGAAACAAGCCACAGAGGTAGCCATGCCTCTGGTGGAGTGAGCTTTGAGAGCACCAGGTAATTCTTTGCCGTACATATTGCAGCAGAACATAATGCAATTTGCCAACCATTTGGATAAACTTTGCTGAGAAACTGAAGCATCCTGTCTACTTGGGGCGAAAGAAACAAACTGCTTCTACTTTCTGGACTCCTTAGTCCTGAGCAGGTAATACTTTGAAGTTCTGCGCATATCTAACGTATGGAGCAGTGCCTTCCCTAGATTGGCACGCTCTGGAAAATAAACAGGAAGGTGGATTGACTGAGTATAAAAGGAGGCAGTATAGCGCAGTGGTTTAAGGCTCTGAGCTGCAAACCTGGAGACCTGGGTTTGAATCCCACAGCCCCACTTGCATACTGTGCGACCCTGATCAAGTCACTTAATTTCCTTGTGCTTCCAGGTTGCACCTGTAAATAAGCTTTCAGCTTAATGTCTCTCTCCTGATTAAACAAAAAACAACAACTCAGAAGCCACCTTAGGAAGAAAAAACAGGTTATTCACCTGTAACAGTAGTTCTAGGAGTGGTATATGTTGTTCATCCACACTGGATGGCATGTCCCTTTCCCTTTTAAAAGCTGGCTCCTCCCATCCACCTGGGTGGTATATGCCTCATCTTCACCCCTTGATGCCAGATCTTGCCCGCTGGAAGCAGAGGGTTGTGCGTTGAAGCCAGGTGGGTTCATCTGGATGAACAACATATAGCACTACTGTTAATACTCTTTATTTATAATAATACTCTTTACTTTTATGGTGCCTTTCAAAAGCCAAGGTGCCACACAGATTAAAAATGCATCAGACATTTCAAAATCTTAAAAATGTATAAAACAACTAATACAGGTAGGTTAGACACCAAATGCCTGACACCAAATATGTCTTCAAGGCCTGTTTAAATCCCTCCATGGTCATGCACTTCCATTACTGACAGGGTAGAGAATTCCAGAGGGTAGGCACCGCATGCATAAATGCACGGGCCCCGATGATTTCAAAAACACCCTTGGGATCTCTAGCAACCCTTCATCAGCTGAGTGGAGCGATTACCCAGGGCAGTAAGGGACGAGAAGTTCTTTCGGGTAGTCCAGGCCAAGTCCGTGTAGAGCTTCAAAAGTCAGAAGATTGACTTTAAAGGTAATCCGCCACTGTACTGGTAGCCAGTGCAGAGTGCACAGCACCGGCAAAATATGACTTGAACGAGAAGTTCCCGTCAGAAGCCGAGCTGCTGCATTCTGCACCAACTGCAAGTGGCGCATTCCCATCCCAGGTAGCCCTAGGCAGACGGAATTGCAATAGTCCAAGCGTGAGGACACAAAGGCATGGACCAGCGTAGGAATATCGCTGAACGGAACAAGGTGCCTAATCCTGGAGATGTTCCTCACATGATAAAAAGAGGCCTTGATGATGGCAGACACCTGCAAACGTGGAGTCAGCCCTTCATCAAAAATTACCCCCAGGTTACACACCCGTTCAGAGGTCGGGAGTGATAAACCCCTAAGGCAAAGCCCAGAGGGTAAACCAGCCCCATACCCCTCTATCCGGTGCGCTGGATCCACAACCAACACCTCAGTCTTTTCAGAGTTCAACTTCAGCCAACTCAAACACATCCACTCCTGGATTTCTACGAGGCAGTTATTAAAGACCGAGAGAGCTCCATCCTGGTCAGGTGCAAAAGAAAGGTAGAGCTGGGTATCATCAGCATAGCAGTGAAACCTCAGCCCATACCTTCTTACAATGTCTCCAAGGGGCAGCATGTACACTGCGAACAACATGGGGGACAACACTGAACCCTGAGAACCCCACATGACAGAGGAACTGGGTCCGAGGAATAAACCCCAGACACCACCCTCTGAGTTCTTCCAGTAAGACAAGATGTAAACCATCTGAGGACTACATCTGATAGTCCACAGATGAACCTCAGGTGCTCAAGTAGAACCCCATGGTCCATAGTGTCAAACGCTGAAGAGAGATCTAGAAGAACCAAGATGGAACGGTTCTTCTAATCCCCAGCCATCAGGAGATCATTGAGCAGCCGAACAAGCGCTGTCTCAGTACTATGCCTCTTTCAAAAACCGGACTGGAGGGGTTCATAGATATCATGGATGGTCAAGTGGTTCTAAGATAGGTCTATAGTTCGCATGGCAGTCTGGGTCCAAAGAAGCTTTCTTCAAGAGAGGTGTTACTACTGCCTCCTTCAGGGAGCTAGGAAACTCACCTGTTTCCAAAGTGCACCAGACTATCCGTGCAAGGACCAGACTGATGTTACAGGTGATTAACCTGTTTTTCTAGGATCATGGATATGTTGTTCAATCCACACTGGTTGGCAGATTCCTAGCAGTTCTCCGGGAGGAGGGAAGCAAGGCACACACCTCCTTAATACTTACTTGGGGAACAAAGATCGGAGAACTGAGGCCCCAAAATCAGCATTCCAGTGTGACTCTAGGTCAATGTGGTAATGGGAGATGAAGGTGTTTGCTGACTTCTAGGTAGCAGCCCTGCAGATATCCTGGCTAGGGACGTCCCTAGAAGCAGCCACCGATGCAGCAATATGGCAGGTGGAATAAGCTCGTATCCCTACAGGAGGCTCCTTGCCCTCCAACTGACAGCAGAGATCAATGCAAGATGTAATCCATCTGCAAATCGTCCACTTTGCTGCAGGTCTGGCTTCAGTGTAGGTGAGAAACAGATGACGAACCTCCCCCCAAACTTCAGCTGTATGCTCCTCGTAATAAGAGACTGCTCTTCTCAGGGCCTCCAAGGTGTAATTGAGGTAGTACACTGGCAGAGTCATCACCTGATTCAGGTGCAACTCCGACACCACCTTCAGAAGGAACTTTGGGTTGGGGCGCAGGACAACCTTGTCCCTGTGGAAGGCAAAATAGGGAGATTCGAAAGAGAGCACCTGGAGCTCCCCAATCCTTTTGGCTGACATGATAGCCACCAAGAAGGTGGTCTTCCATGACAGATGCGACATCTCACACCTGTGCATCAGTTCGAATGGCTTGCCTGTGGCTTTGCTAGTACCAGCAGTAGATCCCACAGTGGTGGTGGTTCATGCACTGGAGGGGAAATATGGTCGAGGTTTTTAAAGATCGCCAGACCACCTTCTCCTGCGCCACCGTCTGATGACTGGCCCGTGCCCGGTAAGCACAGATGGCTACTAGGTGCACCTTAAGGGTCGTAGACCAAAGACCCCTCTATGGATAGAGACCAAAGGGTAATCGAGGATGCTAACCATCGGTCAGGGCGTAGGGTCCAGACCTTTTCCCTGACACCAAATGGAGAATCTCTTCTATACGAAGGCATAGCACCTCCTGGTCAGCTCCTTCCTAGATGCCTCAACTACAGTGAGGACATCATCGGAGAGACCCAAAGCCTGGAACTCTAGCCACTCAGGAACCAGGCTGTCAGTTGCAGGGACTGAAGATCCGGATGGAATATCTTCCCATGATTGATCAAGAGCAGGTCCGGGCGTGCTGGAAGATGCCGCAGGAGCCTGGTATGGAGACTGAGGAGATCTGGATATCAGAACTGGTGGGGCCAATCTGGGGCGACCAGAATCACCTGTGCCTTGTCCCTCCTGACCTTGAGGAGCATCTTGTAGACCAAGAGAAGTGGAGGGAAGGCATAAAAGAGGCCTGGACTCCTCGGCCTCGAGAAGGCATCCCCTTGCAGCGAGCCCTGGTGAGGGCAGCGGGTATGGAACAGTCTCAACTTTGTGTTCTCCCTGGAGGCGTACAAGATCTACCGGACGGGTGCCCCACTGGGAGAACAGACTGTGAACTACCTCTGGGTGGAGAGACCACTCGTGGATGCCTCGCCCACACGCCTGAGGGCATCCGCCAAATGATTTGAGGCTCCTGCCACATGGATGGCTAGGAGATCTGCCTCCAGTCACCTCACGAGGGTCCAGATGTGGACTGCTTCCCTGCACAGAGGCCCGGAGTGCATGCTGCCCTGTTTATTGAGGTAGTACATGGTCGTAGTGTTGTCAGTCTGGACCTGAACCACTTGACCCCGAAGGAATGCAGCCAACACAGCCAGCGCCAATCGAAATGCTCGGAGCTCCAACAGGTTGATATGGCCCTTGGACTCTGTGATTCCCCATGTGGGTACCCCAGCCAGTGAGAGAGGCACTGGTCGTCAGGACGACCGTTGGCTCGGGGCAGACAAATGGGATCCCTCCCAGCAGATGTTCCAGGACAGTCCACCACTAGAGAACGTCCGACATCTTCTGGGTTACAGTGACCAGCTGGTCGAAATGGCCATTACTGAGACCGCTGACTGGCCAGATCCCACTGAAGGGGGCAGCATAAGCCACCGGGCCCATTGGACCACGGAGGTGCAGGCCGCCATGTAACCCAGAAGTCATAGAAGTCCCAGGCAGGGCACAATTGCCCAACCAAAAATGATGGGGCAAAGGAAGAGAAAACCTCCACCCTGTCCACTGGCAGCCTGGCTCTGGCTCGGCAAGAGTCGAGCTCTGCCCCAATGAAGCAAATCACCTGCGAAGGCACAAGTTCCGACTTGGCCTTGTTGATCAGGAAGCCAAGGCTGAGGCAAGTTTGGAGGACCAGATCCCTGGACCTCTTCACCTCTAGTCTGGAGGGACCCGTTATGAGCCAACTGTCAAGATAGGGGTACCCCCTGACCCCTTGATGTCGAAGATAGGCCACCACCACTGCAATGCATTTGGTGAAGAACCTGGGGGCTGATGACAGGCTGAACAGCATGGCTTGGAACTCGGAGAGAGCTCCCTCTGCCCTGAAGTGGAGGAACCTTCAGCTGGATGGACGGATCGGGACGTGAAAGAAAGTGTCCTGTAGATCCAGGGAGCAGAACCACATGTTCTGCTCGAGAGATGGTATAATCTGAGACAGAGTTACCATCCAAAAAGTGCGAGACCTGAGAAACTGATTCAGGACGTGCAGATCTAGAATGGGGGTGCCGGCCCCCTGTCCGTTTCAGGACCAGGAAGTACCTGGAAACAAACCCTGGGTTGACAGGGGGATCCACGACTGACCACCACCTCCTTGTGGAGGAGTTGGGCAATGTCGTTTCTGACAGCCAACGAAGTATTGGCGGATACCTTCTCCTCCCGTGGGGCACGGGCTCAGCTTGGAGGGTACTGCTCAAATTCCAGAGGTAGTCCCTGGCCGACCACTTCCAAGACCCACCTATGACAGTGGACCACGTGGAAAGGAAGTGGCAGAGCCGGCCCCCAATGGGAGGACCCAGAGTGGCTGTGATGGGCATGGGGGTGGCTACCCACATCCCATCACTGTACAGGCTCTGAGGAGCAGGAGAATCCAGCGGGGGGACCGCCGAGGCCCTTCCCTCTGGGCTTACGGGCTGCCGAAGCCCATGACTTGGGCCAAGGGCGCCAAGACTGAGCCTGCTGCTGCTTGGTCACAGGGGCGGAAGGCTGAAAAGCTTCCTTTTCTGCTTCTTCGAACCCTGAGGTTCCTTCTGGGTGGAGGTAATGGAGTCCAAGGTGGCACTGGACTTCTCGATACGCTGCAAGTGACCCTCAAGACTCCTGGACTGAACAAGTCAGTACACTGGAAAGGAACATCCGCAAGTTTGTGCTGGGTGTCTGCCGTAAAGGTCGAGACTCTCAGCCAGGCCCTGCGGCGCATGGTGACTGCAGCCACCAGTGAATGGGCACAAGAATCCCTGATGTCCAAAGCCATCTGGAGCTGCTGCTTAGCAACAGCCCGACTCTGGTCATGGACCTGTTTGACCATGGTCTGAAGGTCCGAGGGGAGATGAGGAAGCACCTCATCCAGAGAGCCAAAGAGGGCATGGGAGAAGTGTGCCATGATGATGACTGAGCTCACCTGTTGGAGACCAAGTGAGGAGGCAGCATAGGCCTTTCAGGCCTAATGGTCCAATTTCTTGGGCTCTTTTTCCTGAGGACTATTGATGTCTCCTGAGTTGCCCGAGCGCCAAAACACAGACTTAGTCACCAACCCCTCAGTTGAGGGGTGCTGTGTAAACCCTGGGGAGCCAATGGGAACCACATACTTGCGGGCCATGTGGGCTGAAGGCACAGAGCAGGAGGCTGGGTGCTGCCAAAGCTCCAAGGCTGGGCCAACTATGGCTTCAGCAACTGGGAAGGCCTCGGACAGAGAATCCCCTTTTCTGAGGATATCAGTTAGGGGATATTCGGCGCACTTTTTCAACAGGCTCCAAAGGCATCCCTGTTGATTCAGAGATGAGATGGAGGATGCCCTGGAAGGATGTGAGACCCCCTCTGTCGAGAGACGTATGGAATTGCTGTCGCATGGACGTGAATTTAGGTCTGAATCCTCAGACTCTGAGTCTGGATAGAACGGCTGACCACCAGAGTCACTCTCAACCTGCTGCGGATGGTTGGGAGTAAAGGTAATGCACAGCTTGTGCGGGAGGCCCTGAATGGGTCGAGACTCCTTGGCAGGAGCCCCTGAGGGAGGCTGCTTAGGTGCCGGCTCCACCAAAATGGGTGGAGAGGCCAACTTTGGCCAAGCCGTGAGTCCCTCCACTGGCTCTGTGGGTGGAGTGTCGGTGTCGACCGGCTCTGGAGGAGTCGGCGTTGGCGTAGAAGGCCAGAGTGGAAGCCAGGGTCGACTTCGGAATGGACGGCATGAGCTGTTGCCACATGAGGTTCATGTAGCATCGATGCAGCTTGGTCAAAGCCTCTCCTCATCTGAGGATGAGAACGAATGGCAGCATCACCGCTTCTTGGAGAGCCACTTGTGAGACTCCCTCAGCCTATCGGTCGAGGGTGTCCAAGACCTCGACTGTCGGGGGGGGGCCGACAAGAGCTTTCGGAAGGGGCCAGGGAGAACCGCAGCTCCTCCAGGTCAGGGACAGAGACCACAGGTGGAGCACCAGCTAGCTGGGTCTCCTCCTTGGTGGTCGGTAGGACCAGAGTCCTAAATAAAGAATTGTCGGCCTCATCAGTTGACAATAGGTCAACGGGGTTGATTACTATTTCGAGCTGGTCGTCGTCCCGCATCTGAGCCAGCTGGCCTGACGAGGGTACTGTGAAGCCAGTGGTCGAGGTAGCAATTCTGACCCAAGCTGAGATGGGAGACTCCTGGGACTGAGATCTCTCTCTCTGTCCCAAGAGTGTCGTCGACACAACGAATCTTCTATCGATCTTTTATCCTTCTTGCAGGACTGGGAGGTGTGTGGGCCAGATGGGCCCCTCTCTTGTTGGGACAGACTGGCACATCTCCCTAAAGGATCTGGAGAAGGAAATGCCCAGTTTGAGCGGAACAAAGACTGAGACTGAAGAGGATTGCTTGGCGGTGTGAGCCACCTCCTCCTCTAAGGTCTTCATCTGCTCCAGTTGGTCGGTGGATCCTGCGGCTGCGGAAACCACACTATGGGCATCTTTGGATTTGACCACCGGGTGCTGTTTTTACGTCGTCCGAGTTATAAACGTGCGAGGCGATCGTCCAGAACAACAAAAATCACAGGCCTGGGTATCATGCGCATGGCCCAGGCAGTAGATGCACGTGCGGGTCAGTATGGGACATTCTTCTGCCCCCAGGGACCCAGCGGAACCTGGGTGAGCACTTGTCCTCCACCACGGTCACTATCTTGAATTTACGCAGAAAAACTCTAATGAGTTTGATTTTCGGTAGTTTATCCAATGGATTAAGCACCAGGGCCTACCGAACATGGGAGCTGTAAGGATGGAACCTGAATCTTCCAGTGGAAAGGAAGCTCTGGTGTTAAGGGGTGGGAGCTGAGGCATATACCACCTGTGTGGGTGGGAGGAGCCAGATTTTAGACCATCCGGCAAGATTTAAAGGGAAAGGGACATGCCAACCAGTGTGGCTAGAACATGTACACGATCCTAGAACTTAGGATTTGTGCGTAAAGACACCCTGTCTTTGTGAAAAATGAAATAGGGCTCCTCAAACAAGAGGGCCTGAAGCTCTGAAATTCTTTGAGCAGAAATAACTGCAACTAAAAAGAGCACTTTCCAAGAAAGAAATTGCAAATTGCAACTGGCTCACAAGGAGACAGGGTTAACTTTTCCAAAATAAAATTCAAGTCCCAAGTCAGGACAGGAGAACGGATTGGGGGTTTCAGATGTAGGATGCCCTGGAGGAAGGTACAGAAGACATCCAGTTGAGCAACAGTGCAGTCACCCACAGGTTTGTGGAAGGCAGAAATAGCTGAACGGTGAAAGGTGGACCTTGAGGGAGGAATACTGGAGGCCTGAGTCAGACAAAGAGATCAGGTAGTCCAGGATATGCTTTACTGGGCAGGTGAAGGGGTCAAGGGAACATCTGGCAGCCCAGATGGCAATCTGTTTCCACTTCATGGCATGAGTGGGGGGCTTTCAAGCAGCCAATAGGACATCCGCCACCCTGCTGGAGATGCCAAACCTTGCAATGGCTACATCCTCAGGAGCCACGCATGCAGATGGAGGAACCTCAGATTGGGATGGACCAGCATCCCCCGATCCTGGGTCGGCAGATTCCTGCAAAGGGGTAGAGGGACCCGAGGCTCCTCTGCCAGCTGCTGAAGAGGAGGGAACCATGTCTGATGAGGCCAGAATGGAGCCACCAGGATCATGCTGGCCTCTTCCATCTGCAATTTGATCAGCACCCTCTGTATTAGTGGGAACGGAGGGAATGCATACAGTAATCTCCCACTCCAAGAGAGGGACAACATGTCTTGCTAGAAAACTCCAGGCCCTGGATCTAGCAAGCAGAAATTGGGCAGTTTTGCATTGTGTGGGGATGCAAAAAGGTCCAACTCTGGATGATCCCATCTGTTGAACAGATCTTCTGCTAAGGATAAGAGAAGATCCCATTTGTGCATGCTGGACTAAATCCTGCTGAGGCTGTCCGCCAGGATGTTTAGAACGCCTGGGATGTGAAAGGCAGATAGTGTCTGACTGTGGTCCAGTGCACAATACCACACTTGCATGGCCTCTCTGCAAAGGGGGGTATGAGTGAGTCCCGCCCTGCTTGTTGATATAATAGACAACACTCAGATTGTCTGACTACACCAACAGCTGTCCTGGGGCTAGATGATTCTGGAAGGCATAGAGCACCACTCTCATCTCCAAAACACTGATATGCAGGGTGGCTTCCCACTGGGACCAGAATCCCTGAGTTTGGAAGGGACCCAGGTGGGTTCTGCAACCCAGACGCAAGGCATCTGTGGTTAGGATCTGACTCAGGGAGGAAAGCTGGAAAGGGACCCCTTGAAGGAGCTTCGAGGGGACCATCCCCCACCGAAGTACCTTGCGTACTGGGGAGACCAGGACTAGTTGGTTCAACTCATCTGTCCACTGGTCCCACTGCAACTTGAGGGTCCACTGCAGGGTGTGCATGTGGAGTCTGGCTAGCCGGACCACAGGAATGGCTGTGGCAATGAGTCCTAAAAGCCATAGATACAGCCTGGCTGGGATGTACTGACTCTGGGCAACCTCCTGCACTTGGGATATGAGGTATTCTGCCTTGTCCTGTGGTAGGAAGGCCTTCTCCTGCCCAGAGTCCAGGACCGCCCCATTGTACTGTAACCTTTGGGATGGAATTAGCACTGATTTGGGCAAATTGACTATTATGTCCAGAGACTGAAAAAGCTGTAGAGTACACTCCAGAGTGGACAACAGTTGCTCCCTGGACAGGGCCTTGAGAAGCCAGTCATCCAGGTACAGAAAGACATACAGTCCCTCTCTTTGGAGGGCTGATGCCACCACTGCTAAGAACTTGGTAAAGACACGTGATGCAGAAGATAAACCAAAGGGCAATACCTTGAACTGGGTAATGTTCTCCCTAAAAGGCAAAGTGGAGGAACCTCCTGTGGGGGGGGGGGGAGAAGAGACCACAATGTGCAGGTAGGTGTCCTGCATTTCTAGTGAGCCGAGCCAGTCTCTGGACTCGAGGAAGGGAAACAGTCCTGGTAAGGTTAACATTCGGAACTTTTTGTAATGGACATAAAGACTGAAGTCTTTCAAATACAAAACTGGCCTCAGATCTCTGGTCTTTTTGGGAACCAGGAAGAATCATGAATAGAACCCCTGGTTTCTCTGCCTCTTTGGCACCAGTTTGAGGGACTGCACTTCGTCCCAGAGAACAGACAGATGAGCTTGGGAGTAATTTGAAGGAGGAGGTGGTGGTGGGGTATCTGGAGGCTGCTGGATGAGCTCCAGAGTATGACTGCACTCTGATCTGCTGGATCCAGGCACCTGATGTTATGGTTCTCCATTGATTCAAATGGAGGGATAAATTACCTCCGACCGCCACCTCCTGGGCCTGGACTAGAGGAAGGGGGGGTCCAGCAAGGAGTCAAGCTGAGGTGGGGCAGTGGAAGAGGCTGTCTCCTCAGTCCTGGGACTCTTGGCTGCCACACCGGCATGGGAAGAGGCAAGCAAGGAAAGCTGGGCTCTGCGTTGCCCTGAGGATGGGAGCCGGAGCCTGGTCTGTTAAGGTGGGAGTAGGAGTAAAAACCTTTTCCCCATTGGGACAGTGGGTCAGGTTCTACGGCCTGTTTGGACAGGAAGGCCTGGATTTCTGCATGAATGAGGGTGGTGTGGGACGGGGAGTAGGTGGAAGGGATCGGAGGATTGTCTGGAGGAATCTGAAGAAACTCCAGAGCATGTCCCTTCTTGATCAACTTAAGTACCTAGACATCTGATGGGATTTTGGTCCACCCCTCTAGACAGAGGGAGAACCACTCCCTACCACTTCCCCCATGGACTCCGCTGGATGAGGGGGGGGGTCGGGCAAGAAGTCAGGCAGAGGCTCCGGGAGTGGGCAAGGAGACATGGGAAGATTTAGTGTTCCTATGTCCTGAGACTCCAGAGGGCTGAAGGGGAGGGGCCTTGCATTTAAAGGCTCCTCTTACTTGCTGCCCCTTGGATTGCTGACCCGTGGGGCGAAGAAAAGGCTTCCATCTGGCAGGGGTTGGTTCTGATTTATACATTTTGTGAATGGACTGAACTGCTTTGCAGAGTCCTGAAGACCTGTAATGATCTTCTCAGTATTCTCTCTGAAAAGAACAGATCCCTGGATAGCTTCCTGGAGATCCTGATGGAAACCAGAAACCCTGAGCCAGGAGTACCTCCTCAGGCAGACGCCAGTAGTGGCAGCTCTAGCGGTGGTGCCCGCTGAGTCATAGGACAAATGCAAAATGTGTTTTCCAATGTCCTGGCCAGACTGGAGAATGTCTAACAGGTCTGCTTTTTTGAGATGAGCCAAGTTGGGTCTGGACGAACTCCAGGGCCTTCTGCCATAGCGACTTTTGGTACTGCACCATATGTGCTAAACAGTTGAGCGACTGTATGGTACAGGTGGCTGAGGAGGAAATCTTATGGCCGAACTGATCCAGCCTTTTTGATTCCTTATCTGAGGGCTGTGAGCTTGTATGTCGAGGTTGCTTAGACCTGCCATGGGCTGCTGTAAGGACCACAGAATTGGCCCGTGGGTGCTCTCCTAAGAAGACCTCATTCATAGGGGTCCTGAAAAGTCTGTCTGCCTTTTTAGGAACAGCAGAAGCTGAAGAAGGGTGCCTTCAGGCAAGCCTGGTGACATTTTGAAAGGGGGTCACCAACGGGGGCACAAGCAGCGGTTTAGGGTCACTCATACCTACAAACTGGGGAAGCCGACGCCTTTCCGGGTACATGTCCTTAGTGTACCACTGGTTAAGAAACTGGATGTGACACATTATATCCATGAAAGTGGGGTTGTCCAGAGGAGACTGAGGAGAATCCTTGTCAGTGTCGGGCTGAGGAGAAAGAGAAGTGAATCCCCCTTCCTGAGGACCTGGAAGAGGTAGATGAGCTCCTCCTTGCAGATTCCAAAGAGGGGGAGTGGGTGTAACAGCATTGGGACTGACGTTTGCAAGAGTGGCATCAGTGTCTGGAGGAAGACCAGGACGAAGAATGATGTCTCCATCTGTGACATTGAGGGGACCCATCATCTGAAAGGTCTGGAGGAGGGGTGACCCTCTTGGGTGGAGGGAAGGCTTCCTGGTTGGTAGAAAAGTTGGTGGTTTAGGAGGGCCCTGAAGAACTCCCAAGGGAGTTGGATCTGGTAAAGGGATCAGGCACTCCCTAGGAAGGAAGTCCCCTTTATCACGAGTTGAACAGGGCGCCCAAATCTGTTAGTGAGACGAGGGTAGCTTCTGGAGGGTCCAGTGCCAGTGGTGGGACACTAGGAGTACTCGGCATTGGCCCTGATGGTGCAGTCAACCCTGGCATCTAGTCTGGGGATGCGGGTGTATTGGGCTGTGGTCCCGCAGGTGGCAGGGTACTTGACGCCAGGTCTTCTGGTACTTGCTTATTGGGTGGCATCAGGTTGTCGGTCAGCAATTTATCCGGTGTCAGATTAGGGGGCACCAGGTTAGCTGATGATGGTGTCTCGAGCGGTGGCTTGGGTGAGGCTGGCAGAGGGGGTATCACCCGGTTCGACCCCAGGGACGCAGACAAAAATGTCGGGGTCTGACGTCTGCTGTCAGAGGTACTGGCTGGTGTCTTGTGCTTAGGCTAGTGGACTCCAGTCTGGAGCTCCTGGTGTCCTTTTGTTGCCGGACCCTAACATCCGGTCCGATGACAAAGTGCTCCAGCCGGGCTGACGACTGGTGCCTGCCCGCCATCCAAAGAGGAGCTGGCTGGACTCCCTGGCTTAGGCCTGGAATGAGGCTGAAGGGGCCTAAGAGTCAGGGAAGGGGCTGAAGGCCTTTTCCCCAAAGACCCCACACCAGACGTGAGGACTAGGGCAGGGGGTTTCATCAACAGGAGCACAGAAGGAGATAGGGCTTTGGGAGGGGCAGAGTCGGACCTCCCACGGGAGTAGGGACTTGAAGAAGCCACCTTTTTATGCAGGGATCTGAAGCGGGAGTCCAATCTGGGTTTCTCATTGCCTTGTGGTGGTGTTTCCCACTGGTCGGCTTGTTTTTGTGGGAAGAAGATGGGGAAGTCCCTGGGACCGAAGAAGAAGAGGAATCGTGGCTGGGTGGGGTCCTCTGAATGTTGGCTAGTTGTTGCTCCAACAGGTGGCTCTTCAAGGTCTTCAGGTGGTCAGATCTGGGTCCTGCGGTTAAAACAATGGCAATGCAGGTAGGCCTCTGACTCGTGGTTGGGGCCTGAGCAAATCAAGCAGGCTGAATGGCCATCTTTAGCTGGTATCTGTTTACCGTAAGAGCACTTAGACTTCTGCTGCTCTAAGGAAGATGATGGAGAAGACATGGAAAGAATTCACTGATTTTGGTAAAAAAAATAAGAAAATGCGATAATGATGGTCGACTGGTGCTGATATGCATGGGTCAATGGCGGGAAAAGAACTGAGGTGGGGTCCCCGCTGTACAGTGCTAGCTAGAATTTTTCTGTGGGGTCCTACTGCCTGGCGGCATAGTCCTTATGGTGCAGCCTGCTGCAAGAGCTCCAACTCAAAGTATGATCACCTGAATCCAGGTCCGAATCTCCCCAGTCCTTTTGTTCCTGCAGTGGGGTGTAAGAATTTTGTAAAGGTAGGGTGAAAGGTATGGGAGTTTGCTTAATAATAACATTTATTTATATAGCGCAATTCAGTATATATCAAAGCGCTGTACAAAAGGATAAAACATAAGTAAGACAGTAAAATATCAGATAAATATATCAATAGAATAAATATCAGGGTCTTCAAGCACAATCCCTGAAGACACAGGTAAACAAATAAGTTTTTAAGGCCGTCTTAAAGCTCTCCAGAGTCAGGTGCTCTCTAATCCGACGAGGTCGAGAATTCCACAGGGTCGAGGCTGCATACATAAATGCTTTAGCACTAATAGTTTTCAGTCGGACCCTGGGAAGCTCTAGCAATCCCTCATCGGCTGAGCGGAGGGGTCAGTAAGGAACCAGGAGCTCTTGCAGGTAGCCAGGACCCAGTCCATGTAGAGCTTTGTAGGTCAGTAAACCAACCCTGCAGGTGATCCGCCACTGAACAGACAGCCAGTGCAGTTCGCTCAGCACATGAGTAATATGACTAGCATGGGAAACCCTGCCAGTAACCTGGACGCAGCATTCTGCACCAGCTGCAAGCGGTGGATATCAACCCCCGGAAGCCCTAGGTATAGGGAGTTAAGAGTAGTTAAGGCGAGAGGTCAGAAAGGCATGGATCAACGTTGGAAGGTCATGAGATGGAACAAGCTGCTTAATCTGGGCAATGTTCCTCAGATGGTAGAAAGAGGACTTGACTAAAGCCGACACCTGCATACGAAGTGTCAGCCCTTCATCAACTATCACGCCCAGATTTTGTACCTGAACAGAGGGCACAAGCCGACCACCCCTGGGGCCAAAGCCCGGAGACAGGCCATGTTCCCGTCCTCTCTATCCCGCGACCTGGATCCACCACCAGCACCTCAGCCTTTTTGGGGTTCAGCCTTAACCAACTAGTCCGCATCCAAGCCTGGAGTTCTATGAGGCAGCTATTAAAGACGGAGACCGCATTATCCTGGTCGGGGGCGAAAGACAGGTAGAGCTGGGTATCATCTGCAGAACAGTGAAACTGCAGCCCGTACCTTCTTACAATGTCTCCCAATGGCATCAAATACACTGCGAACAACATAGGTGACAGCACAGAACCATGAGGAACCCCACATGGCAGACAGAATGAAGCCGAGGAATAAATCCCCGACACCACCCGAGTTCTGCAGTGAGGAAAGATCTAAACCAACTGAGGACTGTACCTGACAGAGCAAATGTCCCTCAGGCACTCAAGCAGCCCCCCACGGTCCATAGTGTCAAAGGCTGAAGAGAGATCAAGAAGAACCAAGACTTGAACAGCACTTCTGATCTTTAGCAATCAGAAGATCATTGAGCACCTGAACTACAGCGGCCTCCGTACTATGCCTCTTCTGAAAACCAGACTGGAGGGAATCATAGATGTTGTGGATGGTCAAATGGTTATCCAACTGTAGGGCAAATACTTTCTCTACCAACTTCCCAACAAAGGGGAGGTTAGAGATTGGTCTGTAGGTGGCAGAATAGTTTGGGTACTGAAGATTTTTTAAGGAGCGGTGTAACCACTGCCTCCTTCAGGGAGTTCGGAAACTCACCTAACTCCAAAGAGCACCAAACTATTTCTGCCAAGACAGGGCACACGACATCCACACACCCAAAAATGAGGCATGTAGGGCCTGGGTCAAGACTACAGCAAGTAGGCTGCATACCTTGGACAATCCACACGACATCAGAGACTGCCGGCCGGTCAAAGTGGTCTCAAGAAAACTGAGGCGTAGTAACCATACATCAATCATGTAAACCTCCACAGAGCATGGTGAATGAATCTCAGCCCTAATGTCGGCCACCTCATTAGCAAAGAATTGAGCAAACTCATCACACTTATCTTGTGAAAAAGCTCTCCGGACCTGAAGACAGGCCGGATTGCACAGTCTGTCCATGGTTTGAAAGAGCTGAGCTGGTCGGTTCTGAGCTACAGCAATCTCCCTGGACAGGAACTCTACCTTCTTATGGGAGACTGCATCCAGGGCAGTTCTCCATCTAGCCTTTGCCCCACACGTCTCAACTCCCACAAGACACCATCGAACCAAGGGGACCAAGGGCGGAGAGTGAGGGGGCAAGCTCGAACGGGAGCTATAGAATCCAGAGCAGCTCCTACAGCCTTATTATAGGCTTGGATTAGATGCTCTGAACCCTCGCTGGCATCCGTAAATTCTGATAGGTCAAGAACCGCCGAGAGACCAGCGGCAGTAACATCCCTCAAAGGGTGGTATCTAACCATCTCCAGAGGGGCAGGCCTATAAGGGGAAGCTCGGAAATTGAATCTTACAGCATAATGATCAGAGAATTCAACCGGTTACACAACCAGGACAGAGGCTTCCATTCCCAGAAGGAAAACTAGATCAGAGGCAATAACCTGTGTGAAGTCCAGCATATTCATAAGTTGAAGGAAGTGCTGACAAAATTGCGAGAGTTCATCGATCCAGGCGTTGAAATCACCCAGCACCATCAACCTGGGTGACTCCAACACCATGTTGGTGATGAAGTCCGCAACTTCCTGCAGGAACTCTTTCTCACCCCCGGGTGGACGGTAGACAATGGTCCTGCACCCCACACCTTCAGCCGCAGTACACTCAAATGATCTGGGACCCTCAACTGGAATCTCCGTAAGGCCCAATTCCATTCTAAAACAGATAGCTACACCCTCGCCCCTGTGGTCCAATCTTGAGTGGTGCGTCACCGAGAACCCGGCAGGAATAACTGCCTCCAAAATCGGACCAGTAATTTCATCCAACCAGATCTCGGAGATGCACGCTAGGTCAGCTGTTCCAAGATCAGCAATGATAGCTGTCTTGTTCTTTGTGGACCTGGCATTGCACAACACCACTCGTGATGGACGAGGTTCCGAAGCCGACTGGGTTATCAGTCCTGAAATACAGAAGCCCTTGTGTATGGAAACCAGACAAGATGGACTGTGATCTGGATCACATTTCACCCCAGGGCGTCTCCGAGACTTAACTACCCCAATTCAACCCCCCAGCTCACTCCTCCCCCAAGGTCCAGAGCCTCCAGCCCTCCTTCTCCTTATTATCCCAAAGGCCCTACACCACCCATAAACAATGGTCGGGAGTGGAGGACAATTAAAGGGCTGGAGGCCCCGGAGCACGGAGGAAGTGTAGTGCCTGACCAGGAGAGCCAAATGCCAACACATCCTATTAAAAGCCAGAAAACCCAGAGCTAATCAACTATACAACAAAAAACACCAACCCCAGTTACAGAAAAAACAAACAAAGGCAAACCCCAATTAGAGAAAAATACATAGCTGTTGCTCTTGTAATCTTCCTTGTGTTGGGTACTGGTTTCTCCAGGGGAAGGGGCATAATCTGCTTCCCAACACTGGTTGCCCCTTGTTCAGTTTGTACTGTACCTTCCTGTACTGGTGTGTAGCTACCTTCTTCCAGTGGGGGGGGGTCAGGGATGGGGACCTCCTCCAAAGGGCGGGGTTCTGACTGTACCACAGATAACAGATTCTGGGATATCACTGGCTGTACCACCTTATTCTGAAGTTGTCTCCAGTGGGGTAGGAGATGGCTGCAGTCTCCTTTTACACAAAGCACACTTCAGTTTGTCTCAGGTGCCTCCTTACTCCGTACTTGTAGCAGGCCTTTCACCTTTCAGCTATTTCTGCCTTCCACAAGCCCGCAGGCCTTTGCATGTGCTGCATAAAAGCACCCTCTCCCAATCCCTACCTAGGAAAAAACTGTCTGGGAGATGTTACATTTCTGAATTCACCTGGAATTTAAATTTCCATCCTCCTGTTCATATACCCTCTGAATCTATGATAGGGTCTGGGATCCTAATATATCACATCTGTTTTGGAACCAATAGAAAACATCACTCACATTGATTCCCTCATTCCTGAACATAATAGTGATGTTCTTAACTTGTGGCTTGGTTAGAGGTATGGCACAGAAGATAATCTACAAGGGAAATATTCTTACTAAGTTATATTTCAACCAAAATCTTTCCAGACCCATATTTGATTTAAAGCTAATGTCAAATGTGTCCTCAACTGGCACATGAATTAAGACATAAATATCTGCTGCAGTACACTGCAAAAATTCTTTCAGTAGTGTCCAGGCAACATATACCTGGACAAGGTGCTCTGGCAATCATCCTCTGCATTTCGGTCTGACTGCATTCTTTCTTGGGGCTTGCTCCAATTTATTTTTTAAAGAGATCTGAGAAAGTGGTCCCTTGAGTGTTGCCTGTTGCTCATTGTGGGGCTGAGCCTGAGGTTAGATTAGGAAAACTTTCAGAGTTTGTATTTTCAGTAGTAAGCAGAGTTTTAAATAATGTATTAGCAGTTTTTTTTCTTGGGACAATGCTAACTGTACAGCAAGTATTTATATAGGTTTTCTAAAAGTGTTATGTTTGTTAAACACAGTGAGGCAGGTGCTATGCATTTTCACAATGTTTTAGCACTTTTATGAGCAAAACGCTAATCAATTTTTGGAGTTAAATAAATCCCTGGTATGCACATCAGTCCTTTGTAAAGCCATATTTTTTAATGCAGTATTATGCACTAGTTCAGTGTTCAATATCGTCGGGTAATTGGCTGAAGTTCCCGGTATTTGACTATCTGAAATCTGGGTGTACTGCCTGATTTGTTATGTTCTGGGGCCCATTATTGTTCATTTTTGTATTATCAAAAAAAGGTACCTGGGTAGTGTTCTTTTTATTTGTACTGACTGAATTTGTGATGGTGTAGTTCTTGTTGCCAGTCTGGTATTGTCTCAAACCTCTGGTGTGTTCCTGGTATCATCCCACATCAGGTCCAGAATCCATTTTCCTTCAGTGTTTTGAATCCAACCCGCATTTAAGAGAGCCTTACTGGGAGTCCAGCTCTCGGTATGCACATCCATGGAATCCAGTTTTGGTACAGAAAACTTGTTCCTAATGTGCTGTGTAGCTATCACTGAGCTTTGTTCTGGGTTCTTTGCGCTGTAAGCTAAATTCAGCTGTTTGTCAAAAAATGAAAATTATGTACCTACCGTAATTCTGATCTTTCTGTGCATCTTCACCATTCATCACCTTTGGGTATAGTGGCCGGAGGTCATGGCTGACATGGGAGTGCTTTTTGGGGGGTGGGGCGGTGAAGCACCATCGCGCCGCCTCAGAGGCCACTGCACTGCATGGCGCCGTAGGTTACTGCTAGGTGTTGTTGATTCCGACCTCCTGCCAGTTCTGAGTCGCCGGACAGTAAGAAAGGGTTGGGAGGGAGGGACAAGAAAGTCCAAAGGAAAGACATATAAATAAAGGAGAAATAAACTGACCGAGAGAACAGAATAAGCTGGAAAACTAAGTGGATTGGGAAGGAGCCCCAATCTCTGGAAGTAGAAAGGAGGAGAGAGGGAGGGTTAAGGAATTTGAGGATAAAGATGTGAAGGGGAGAGAAGGGAACACACCCTGAAACCTTGACCTGTCTCCAGATTGTATAGGAACTGCGAAGGAGTAGCCAGAAGGCTGAATTGCCAGAATTCAAGACACACAATCACTTGCAATAACTCCAACATGAGCAGAATTGGCTATTCTGGACGAAAAGACAGAATACAGGGAATACCCCAAAAGAACAGGTTACTCACATGTAACAGTAGTTCTAGGAGTGGTATAAGTTGTTCATCCACACTTCTTGGCATGTCCCCTTCCACTTTAAATCTTGCGGAAGTCTTCAAGCTGGCTCCTCCCACCCACCGGGTGGTATATACCTCAGCTCCACCCCATGGCGCAGATCTTAGCCCGCTAGAAGCAAAGTTATGCTGCCCGAGCCGGGAGGTCGGGTGGTGGGTGTGGATGAACAACATATACCCCTAGAACTACTGTTACAGGTGAGTAACCTGTTCTTCTAGGAGCTGGATATGTTGTTTATCCACACTTCTGGCAGACTCCAAGCAGTTCTCCGGGAGGAGGGAGGCAAGGCGCACACCCCTATTTAGAAAACAGAGATTGGAGAACCGAGGCCCCCAAACCAGCATCCAGCGTGACTCAAGGTCGATGTGGTAGTGGGTAAGAACTGGTTACTCACCTGTAACAGTAGTTCTAGGAGTGGTATATGTTGTTCATCCACACTTCTTGGCATGTCCCTTTCCCCTTTAAATCTTGTCAGAAAGTCTTCAAGCTGGCTCCTCCCACCCACCCGGGTGGTAAATACCTCAGCTCCTGCCCCATGATGCCAGATCTTAGCCCACTGGAAGCAAAATTGCGTGCCTAAAGCCGGGGAGGCCGGGTGGGTGCGTGTGGATGAACAACATATACCACTCTTAGAACTACTGTTACAGATGAGTAACCTGTTCTTCTAGGAGCGTGGATATGTTGTTCATCTACACTTCTTGGCAGACTCCAAGTAGTACTCCGGGAGGAGGGAGGCAAGGTGCAAACCCCCTACTTAGAAAACAGAGATTGGAGAACCGAGGCCCCCAAACCAGCATCCGGTGTGACTCAAGGTCGATGTGGTAGTGAATTATAAAGGTGTTTGCTGACTTCCAGATAGCAGCTCGACAGATTTCCTGGATAGGGATGTCCCTGGAAGCAGCCACCGATGCAGCAGTATGGCGGGTAGAGTGAGCTCTTATCCCTCTGGGAGGCTCCTTGCCTGCCAACTCATAGCACAGCCCTATGCATGATGTAATCCATCTTGCTATGGTCCATTTGGCTGCAGGTCTGCCAGAAGCAGCTTCAGCATAGGTGACAAACAGCTGGCGAACCTCTCCACGAATTTCCGCTGTCCTCTCCTTGTAATAGGAGGGGGCACGTCTCAGGTCCAAGGTATGGAGCCTGTACGCAGTGTCTGAGGTGTAATTAGGGCAGTATACTGGCAGAGTCAACACCTGGTTAAGGTGAAACTCTGATACCACCATTGGAAGGAATTTTGGGTGGGGGTGCAGGACAACTTTGTCCCTGTGAAAGACCAGATAAGGGGAGTCCACTGAAAGTGCCTGGAGCTCCCCTGTCCTTCTGGTTGACGTGATAACCACCAGGAAGGCCATCTTCCACGACAAGTGTGAGAGCTCACACTTGTGCATGGGTTTGAATGGCTTGACCATGAGCTTTGCCAAAACCAGCAACAGATCCCACGGAGGTGGAGGTTCATGCACCAGAGTATGTGATCCAGGCCTTTGAAGAAGTTCCCGACCTCTGTCTCCTGCGCCAATGTTGGCTGACTGGCCCATGCCCGGTTAAGAGCACTGGCTGCCAGGTGCACCCTAAGGGTCGATGACCGAAGACCCCCTTTGGAGAGAGACCAAAGGTAGTCTAGAATGTTAGCCATGGAGCAGGATAAGGGGTCCAGACTCTTACCCTGGCACCAAATGAAAAACCTTTTCTATTTGAAGGTATAACATTTCCTGGTCAATTCCTTATGAGATGCCTCCACCACAGTGCAGACATCCTCAGAAAGACCCACAGCCTGTAACTCTAGCCGCTCAGGTACCAGGCTGTGAGGTGCAGGGATTGAAGGTCCAGATGGAATACCTTCCCCAAGTTCAATGATATCAGGTCCGGGCATGTACAAAGCTGCTCCGGGGGCCTGCAGCTAAGGCTGAGGAGATCTGGGTACCAGAACTGGCACGGCCAATCTGGGGCTACCAGGATCACCTTCGTCTTGTCCCTCCTCACCTTGAGTAACACCTTGTGGATCAAGGGAAATGGAAGGAAAGTGTAGAGGAGGCCTGGGGTCCACGGCCTCGAGAAGGCATCCCCCTGCTGCAAGCCCTGCTGAGAGGGGCGGGCAAGGTACAGCCTCGGCTTGGTGTTTTCTGTGGAGGCAAACGGGTCCACCAGCGGTTTGTCCCAATGGGAGAACAGACTGTAAGCTACCTCTGGATGGAGAGACCACTCGTGGGATGTCTGGCCTATGCAGCTCAGAGCATCCGCCAGCTGGTTCAAGGCTCCTGTCACATGGATGGCTATGCGATCCACCTCCAACCGGCTTATGAGGGTCCAGATGCGGAGCGCCTCCTCGCACAGCAGACGGGAGTGCGTGCCGCCCTGTTTGTTAAGGTAGTACATGGTCGTGGTATTGTCCATCTGGACTCGAACCACTTGACCCCAGAGCTGAGGAGTGAAAGCTGACAATGCCAATCTGACTGTTTTGAGCTCCAACAGGTTGATGTGGTCGGGACTCCTCAGGGGTCCAGAACCTGTGGGCCCTGTTGTCCCCCATGTGGGCTCCCCAACCCATGAGAGAGGCATCAGTCATAAGGATGACCGTCGGCTCGGGGTGGATAAACGGGATCCCTTCCTGCAACCGGTCTGGGGCAGTCCACCACTGGAGAGCGTCCCACATCTTCTGGATTACAGTGATCAGCTGGTCAAAGTGACCAAATCGCTGAGTCCACTGAGCTGCCAGTTCCCATTGGAGGGTGCGCATGTGCCACCGGGCCCAACGGAGCACTGAGGTGCATGCTGCCATGTAACCCAGAAAGCGCAGAAAGTCCCGGGCAGGGCGCAAGTGTCCAACCAGAAATGATTGGGCAAAGGAGGAGAGATCCTCCGCCCTGTCCGCCAGGAGCTGAGCTCTGGCTTGACAAGAGTGATCTCTGCCCCAGTGAAGCCCATTGCCCGAGAGGGCACGAGTTCCAACTTGGCCTCGTTGATCAGGAGGCTGAGTTGGGAGCAGGTTTGGATGGCCAGATCCCTGGACCTCTCCACCTCCTGAAGGGAGGACTCTGCCAAGAGCCAGTCATTGAGATAAGGGTAGATTCTGACTCCTCGACGCGAAGGTGGGCCGCCACCACTGCAATGCATTTGGTAAAGGCCCGAGGGGCCGATGACAGGCCGAACGGCATGGCTTGGAACTCGTACAGGGTCCCTTCGACCCTGAAGTGGAGGAACCGATGAGGGGATGGACGGATTGGGACATGAAAGAATGCGTCCTATAGATCCAGTGAACAGAACCACATGTTTCGCTCCAGGGATGGTATGATCTGGTTCAGAGTGACCATCCAAAAGGTGCAGGACCTGAGATACTGATTCAGGTCATGGAAATCTAGGATGGGGCGCCAGCCCCCCCATCCGCTTGGGCACCAGGAAGAACCTGGAAACACAGCCTGGGTCTGTTGGAGGATCCGACACTGGGGCTACTGCCTCCTTGCAGAGAAGCTGAGCCACGTCATCTCAAAGAGCCAACTGGGTGCATGCAGAGATCCGTTCCTCCCGAGGGGCGTGGGCTTGGCTGGGAGGGTACTGCTTGAATTCCAGAGGCAGTCTCTGACCGACCACTTCGAGAACCCACCTGTCCAAAGCGATGGCGGACCAGGCAGAAAGAAAGTGGCTGAGCAGACCCCCCACGGGAAGACCCAGAGCTGGTGTGACGGGTATAGGGGTGGTGACCCCCAACCCGTCACTGAGCAGTCTTAGAGAAGGAGGAGGAGGAGGAGGCTCCAGGACCTGTGCCTTGGCCTCCTTTACGGGGCTGTTGAGGACCCTGCTTGGGCCGCGGATGCCAAGCTTGAACCTGCTGCTGACCTCCTTGATAGGAGGGCTGCCTGACCGCAGGGGAAGAGTGCCGAAATGGCTTCTTCTTTCTCTTCTGCTGGTTCTTGCCTGAAGAACCCTTGGCAGAAGTAGCATCCAAGGTGGCCCTGGACTGCTCTATACGCTGAAGGCGACTGGCCACTTCTGGACCAAACAAGTCGGTCCCCAGGAAGGGCAAGTCAGTAAGCTTATGCTGGATATCTACCAGGAAGGAGGAAAGCCAAGCCCTACGGCAAGAGGCCACTGCAGTGGCCAATGAGTGGATACAACAATCTCCTATATCCAAGGCAGTCTGGAGCTGCTGTTTTGCGACAGCACAACCTTGGTCACGGACCTGCTTGACCGTAGTCTGCATGTCCGGAAGGAGATGAGGGGGGACCTCGTCAAATGACCCCAGAAGGGCATGAGAGAAGCGTTCCATAATCACAACTGAGCTGGCCTGACGAAGGCCCAGAGAAGAGGCAATGTAGACCTTGCAGGCAGAGTGGTCCATATTTTTTGACTCCTTGTCCAGGGTTTGGTCAGTATCGGCTGAATTACCCATATGCCTGAACACTGAGGCAGTCACCAGGCTCTCAGCCGAAGGGTGCTCAGTGAACCCCGCAAGGGACCCCATGGGCACCGTGTATTTGCACGCCATGATGGCAGAAGGTGCTAGGCAGGAGGCAAGGCACTGCCAAAGTTCAAGCGCCGGGCCAACAATGGCCTCGGCCACTGGAAAGGCCTCCATCGGGGTATTTCCCTCTCTTGAGGATGTCCATGAGAAGGTACTCTGCCTTTTTCTGAATGGGCTCCAAGGGCATTCCGGTGGAGTCGAAGATGAGGTGGAGAATGCCCTGGAAGGAGGAAGGGCCTTCCTACAACCCTGCGCTGACCGACAACTCATCCCTGGGATGTGAGTGCAAGCTGGTGACATCTGAGTCCGAGGAGTTGTGGTAAAGCGGTCTACCACCTAAGTCACCCTCGATGTGCCGAGGGCAATCTGGGGTGACTTATCAACAGACGGGGAAGCCCGGTGTCTTGTCGGTCCTCTTTCGAGGGCGCCCCTTCCTCAGGCTGTTTAGGCGGTGGTTCCACCAGAATCAGTGGAGAGACCGGAATAGGCCGAACTGGGAGATGGGACAGCCCCACAGGTGAAGGAACTGGTGGCTTCGGTTCTGGAGTGGTCGGCGTCAACCTCAGAGGTGGTAGCCAAGTTATGGCAGTGGTTGGCGGTGGAGCCAGCTTCTGCCCAGTCAGTATCAGCTGCTGCCACATAAGGTCTTCATAGCGCCGACAGAGCTTCCGTCTGAGCCTCTCCTCATCCGAGGAGGGTGAGAACCTGTGGCAACATCTCTTCTTAAAGTGCTTATGGCTCTTTCTCGGTTGTTTGGCCGCGGGGGTTCTGGACCTCGACCGAGATCGGGAAGACCAACTCGGTTGATCAGGAGACACCAGTGTCGGTGAAAACCGAGGGTTCAGAACCGGGTCCTTGATGGGAACACCAGCAGGCTGGGTCTCCTCATCAGGGAATACAAGGACCGGAGTCCCTTCCAATGAGTCGTCGACCATGGCCGGCGACAAAGGGTCTATCTGGTCGAGGATAATTTCGACCTCGTAAGCCACTTCCTCAGTCCCTGGCCAGATGGAAGATGCTTGAAGCCGGCGGCTGAAGTTGCAATCTCGACCGCAGTCGAGACTGCGTGTTCCTGGGACTCTGACCTCTCTCGGTCCCAGGAGCATCTCTGCTGAGACGAAGACACAGGGTCCTTCTTTCTCTTCCGAAAGCGTGAGGTGTGCAAGCCTGAGGGTGCCTCACCCCGAGTAGGGAGAGACTGGCACAACTTCTTGAAGGAGTTCATAAAGGTGGAGCCAAGGTTCAGAGGAACAAAGAAGCTTCGACCGGACGAAAAGCAAGCTGCTTCCTCTTCGAACGCCTTCATCTGTTCCAGCTGTTCCTCCTTCGATTTCACCGGTGGGTTCCTTTTCTCTGGTTCCCCTAGCTTCAAGCGTGCCTTGCGGTCGTCCAGGACACTGGGATGGAAAGCCAGGCAAAAAATGCATGATGAGGTGTCATGGCCGACACCTAGGCAGTAGACGCACATGATGTGAGGATCGGTGAGTGACATCTTCTGGCTGCAGGGGCACCGGCGAAATCCAGGGGAAGATTTTTCCTCCATGGCAGATATGATGAAAGTGCAATCGTTAACTCCCGGGGGCGCCTCACCCCGAGTAGGAAGAGACTGGCACAACTCCTTGAAGGAGTTTGTAAAGGTGGAGCCAAGGTTCAGAGGAACAAAGAAGCTTCGACCGGACGAAAAGCAAGCTGCTTCCTCTTTGAATGCCTTCATCTGTTCCAGCTGTTTGGCGGATCCCTCAGCCGCAGAAACCGCCCACCTAGCCTCCTTCAATTTCACTGGTGGGTTCCTTTTCTCTGGTCTCCCCAGCTTCAAGCATACCTTGCGGTCGTCCAGGACATTGGGATGGAAAGCCAGGCAAAAACTGCACGATGAGGTGTCATGGCCGACACCTAGGCAGTAGACGCACGTGAGGTGAGAATCGGTGTGCGACATCATCTGGCTGCAGGGGCACCGGCGAAATCCAGGGGAAGATTTTTCCTCCATGGTAGATGTGACGAAAGTGCAATCGTTAACTCCCGAGGGTGCCTCACCCCGAGTAGGGAGAGACTGGCACAACTCCTTGAAGGAGTTCATAAAGGTGGAGCCAAGGTTCAGAGGAACAAAGAAGCTTCGACCGGAAGAAAAGCGAGCTGCTTCCTCTTCGAACACCTTCATCTGTTCCAGCTGTTCGGTGGATCTCTCAGCCATGGAAACTGCCCACCTAGCCTCCTTCGATTTCACTGATGGGTTCCTTTTCTCTGGTCTCCTCAGCTTCAAGCGTGCCTTGCGGTCGTCCAGAATGTTGGGATGGAAAGCCAGGCAAAAACTGCACGATGAGGTGTCATGGCCGACACCTAGGCAGTAGGCATGACGTGAAGTGAGGAATCGGTCACGACATCTTCTGGCTGCAGGGCACGGCGAAATCAGGGAAGATTTTTCCTCCATGGTAGATCGACAAAAGCGTGTCGCTAACTTCGAATGAGTTTAATTTTGGTAAAAGCGAGCGATTAGAATCCAGGGCCTACGATATGCTGAGAGCATGAGGAAACCTGTATCTTCCAGTGGAAAGGAAGATCTGGCATCATGGGGCAGAGCCAAGGTATATACCACCCAGGTGGGTGAGAGGAGCCAGCTTGAAGACTTCCGGCAAGATTTAAAGTGGAAGGGGACATGCCAAGAAATGTGGATGAACAACATATCCACGCTTCTAGAATGAAATATTTGGTGTAAGAAACCTAGTTTCTTAAATTAAATTGAGGTTCTGTCCAAGGACAAGGAAATCAAAGTAAAGCTGACAGGGAGAAGGGGAGAGAGAGAGCAGAAAAGAGGGCAACTACCAACCCCCAACCCACAGGGGTGGAGCCAAGGCACTGAGGAAGGAGTGCTCCCCCCATCCAGACCAATCTCCCCCTATAGAAAAATACCCCTATGTGCCCAAGGTCACTTACTCCTCAGTAACAGAAAGGGGAAAAAGAGAGGCACGTGAGGACAGACTGAGGCTCCAGGGGATGGAGGTGGAATTGTGATGAATCGTGAAGACACACAGAAAGATCAGAATTACAGTAGGTACATAATTTTATATCTTATCTGTGTCGATCTTCACCATTCATCACCTTTGTCGGAGTGCCGAGCCCCCCCCCGAAGGGGGCTTCAACCCTAAGGGACTAAGTCCCTTAGCTCTCATTGGGTGGCACACCAAGATAGAACCTTCATGGGTCTGGAGAGGCCAGAGTGTGGGAAGAGTGAGATGGGGGCCCCTCCCCCCGAGGGGGTAGGAAGTTGCCCTGACAAGATGTCGTCTCACCCTACAGGAGAAAAGGTAGGTTCTCTGGTGAGTGGAGTTAATCACCCTATGCCGGGCCATGGGTGACAACCGGGAGAGACACAACCATGTTGTCCGCCTAGTGCAGATCGCTGTCCCTGTTACCCTGGTGGCTACCTCATTAGCATCATATGATGCCCTTGCTTGGTGCCTTGCTAGCTCCAGGCCATGTGCAGACAGTGCAATTGCTTGTCTGGTTTCCTCCATTTCAGGCATCGAGGCTAGGAGCTGACCTAGCCTGGACCACAGGAACCCATCATAGGTAGTGTAGTGGACCTTATGAGCAGACATAGAAAGAAGCAACCGTGCCGAGTAAAAAGTCCTTCTACCCCAGAAGTCAAAATCCATGGAGTCTGCATCTGGGGTTCGGTCACGATGAAGGGTGCGAAGTTCATCAGAAGTATCCAATTGCATCAATCCTGAGCTAGGATGAGGCAGATTACCTGGAGACTCCCGTGGGGAGTGGGGGGGGAAGCGCACAATACCTCTGATGGAGATCCCTAGGGCCTGGGACTCTGGAAAAGGGTATCTGCCAGAAGCGCATCGATGCCTTCCTAAAGGGGGCCGGCCAGGGGGGCACTGCAAGACTGTCCGCACTGAAATCACCCAAAAAGGTGTGCATTGGATGCTCTGGATTGTGTTGAGTGGGTGAGGTGACATGCAGGTCCTCCAACATCCTCACGAGAAAACGCTGATACTCAGTGAGATCAGCAGCTGGGGAGATGTGGACAGACGGTTCCTCACCTCCTGAAAAGGAGGATGAGGAATCAGAGGACCTCAAAGGTTCAGAGGTTGGCTGCTCAGGGGGAGGTTGAAAAACCTGTCTGTTCATGGCTCTAACATAAGAGGGAAATTGAGCAGCCACAGCTCTGAACTGCTCCCAGGAAAGAGGACCGCTAGGACCAAGAATACCTGGGAGAGCAGGAGAATGTGGCAGAGGAGAGGGGGCAGAGCCGACAACAGGAATCGGCTGTCCTCCGCCTGGGCTAGAGAGCACACCTGGAGCCCCAAGAGAAGAGGGAGCTCCGGAAAACTCAACAGCTGACAGCTGGTCAACCATACTGGAACTGCCTGGGCTGCACCCTGAAGAATCCCCCCTGTGAGGTGACCAGGGCCATGAAAGTCCAAAATGATGGTCCCCCACCTCCAAAGACTGGGGCCTTCTCGAGGAAACTGAAAAGGAAGAGCGGGGATCCATGCTATGATTTCTTCCGGAGCCCGGATGGGTCCCAGAAAAAGGTCGCCACAGAGTACCCCTTACTCCTTGACCCCCTCGGAATCCGAAAGAGCCCTTCTCCTCGGAAGAGCAAGTCTAGGCAGCTGGCAACCCTGGTCAGCCCCCGAAGATGCTATCCAGGGAGCACCACCCTCCCCTCCTGTGGGTGCTCCGATTGGTCCCAAAGTTGGGTGATCCAGGCACACCACCTGAGGGGATACCACCACTGAGGGGTCAGAAAACCCTCAGAGGCCAGGCTGCAGAGCAATGGTGGCCTGCACCACTGCCTGCTGGTCAGTACCCCTGACCCTGGAGCAACTATTCACTCCACAGAAGGGGTCTGGTTCCAGTCTGTCAAGGACACCACTAAGGTGTCCACGTGAGCAGTCAACTTCAAACAGTCAGACTGCCTGTCTGACTCAGAACCCGATTCCTCCTCCAAGAAGATGGAGATCGAAGTTCTGTGCCAAATGCTACGTGGACGCCTGCTGCCATCCCGACTGAATAGGGCACCAGACCGAGTGACTACACCAGAGCTGGCGCCGCTTTCCTCAGCTGCACCATGAATGGTGCGGGAAGAAACATGGCACCGACAGCAGCAGCAGCACTGGAGCCGGAGCCTGTCATGGCACTGTCCCGACCCACAGCGCCGAGGCCAGAGATGGCGCTGACGACAGCTCCAACCGCACTCTCGACACCAAAGCCAGAAACCCCCACAGTGCCATCCTGACCTATGGCACCATGATCAGCGCCGAGGCCAGGGATGGCACTGACGATGGCTCTGACCGCATGAAAGGCACCAATATCTGAAACCCCCATGGTGCCGTGTCCTCGCTCGGTGCTGCAAGCAACTCCAGAGCTGGACACTGCACCATGCTCAACCACAGTGCCATGGATGGTGCCGGAGTGAGAGACAATAAAGTACAGTGCCATACAGCCCCCCACAGTGCCGTCAGCACCATCGGTGCTGCGAACGGAGCCGACAGCAGAAATGGTGCCAAGCGAGGGACCGGCACAGACGATGGTGTTTCAGGGCCCACAGCGCCACGAACAGTACCAAGGCCCAAGACGGCGCTGAGAGATGGCATCAAGGACAGCACCGATCCAGGCCTTCCGAGCCAAGGGTGTGACACCAGGGGAGCCTTCGGCCCCGATGGGCAACTGCCAAGGCCGTGCTTCCTGCCCATCCCCCAAGGGGAACAGACTGGGCCTCCTGCACCGCGGAAGGGGCTTCTGCAATGGCGAGGCTACTAGAAGCAGAAGCCCCCTCCTCCATGGCCCGTTTAGAACCGGGAGGGGACCCAGAGGAAAGGCCAAGAGAAACTAGCTTGGCCCGGCAAGTGCACGCCCGTCCCCCGAAAGTCGGCGAAGCTCATCCAACTTTCTACATGTGTTGTTCGATGATACGATGGTCCATAGAGAAGCAGGTGTTGCACTAATCCATGTCGTGTAGCGGGCCAAGACACGCGAGGCAACGGTCATGTTGGTCAGTGATGGAATACTTACAGCCGCACAAGCACCGACGCATAGGGGGCCGTCCCATCTTCATAGTTTTCTTGCCCCCCCCCAACCAAGACATGATCTATGAAAAAAGAACACCAAAGACTCGACATTGCAAAATAAAAAAAAAGGAACAGTCTTACCAGGCGATATCGAGTGCAGCAAACAGCGGAACTGTCAGGATAAACTTTAAATTCAATGGAGTCAACGGACTCCAAACGAGAATGGAGCCGATGGCTTCAAAGTGGACAACAAGCCTCTCACACAGCAGAGCTACCCATGAGGTGTGACCTCAACAGCGGGAGACGAAGAACTGGTGGAAGGGCGGCATCGGTAACTCCTAACGGCCAACCCACGAGCGCCACGCAGTGCGTCTGCCTTGAGGGTGGTGCCGATGGTGCGTTGACTCCACCCATCCCCCCTTAAAAATGAGCTCCCATGGGGTCATGACCGCCAGCCACTATACCCAAAGGTGATGAATGGTGAAGATTGACACAGATAAGATCAGCTGAGCTGTTTGGCACCTTTTTGATTCCGCTGTTGGTGTTTCTTCGGTCCAGTTCAGGTGTCATGCAAAATTCTTTCTGGCTGTCCTGTGAGTGTTCATTCCCTTTGCTACACAGCATACAAATCATTCATGATTACCTCTGGTGCAGCTATTGTTTCCAGTGGCCACTCGTCCCTGATGATGGAAACTGTGGTGGGAGCTCCCGCATCTTCTGCTTTCGTATCTCCAGGTAGTACATCCATTTCCGTTGTATCATTTCTCTGTTTTCCATTGTCCGATTCGGCATGCATATCATCCTCTTGAAAATCTACAGCTGGGGTAGAGGACGTAGCCCCAGTCTGCAATGCTTCCATCTCCTCCTCACAGGACTACTCCATCTTGGCTAGAGACTCAACAGTGCCCCCTGCCAACAGTAGGGGAATTTCCCTGGTGTCCTGGCCAAATTTCCCCCATTCACAAAAAAATACCACCAACAGCTTATTCTAGTTCAATTTCAGTTGGTTACCATCTGTATCCCCTCCACCCCCAGTCGCCCCTGAAAAAGAGACGTCTACTCTCAGTGGGCCTACCTGGTCAACAAAATTCGACAAATAAACAGCTTTCAGTTTTATTTACTTATTTGAATTTTGGTAACTGGGTGAGCTCACCGAGACAGTACAGTCCCTTTTTCAGGGGCGACCCGGTAAATACAGTGCAATGACGATGACATGGCAGGTATAAAGGTTACATCTACATCATTTACAATAACAATTACATCAGTTACAGTTTGCATTTACAAATAAAATATACATATGAAGTTCAGACAGAGTGAATACTTATACATGAAGTTTGAAATGCAGAATCATGAGTCATTGGAAACAGAAAAATAGGGAAGAGGCAGAGAGGTGGCGTAATAGGGAGGATTGGAACTGAGGGAGAGAAGAGCTGGACAAACTAGAATGTGGTAGGGAGCGTATACTCTTAGGGCGTGCTTGAAAATACACGCAGATGGAGCTGCACAAAGTCTCTCCGCCAACTCTTTCAGAGCCTGGGAGCCTGATTCACAAAGGATGATGCATGGCTTGCGCCAAGCCTTGTGTTATCCAAGTTTGCTGCAGCTGTGCCAAAGCACTGTGGCGCCATGCAGCCCAATTCAAGAAGGGCTGGCACACATTTGGGATCATTTCCACAGTTTACTGCAGCTTGCGCCAAAGGTCCAGCGCAAGTCCCATAAAGTAGATCCCGCTAGGACACAAAGTTAGACAGGGGGAAGCTGGTCTAACTTGCTACGTCTGGCGTATCAGATTCAGAATTGCAACTGGTGCCAAATGTCTGCCGCAAGCCCCCTGCGCCATATGTTCGGTGCACCAAGGACTTGCAGCAGACAAAACCCCACTCCTGAATTGGGCCCTGGGCCTCAAAACACCAAAGACCTTATCTACAGTGCTCCACAGTGCCCGTGGCTGAACTAGTAACTTTTCACTTCAGAACTGCAATGGCCTTGGTGGAGAATAGGACACCAATAGATCCATCTACTAAGCTGGGACAAGCCCATTTCTGTCCTTAGAAACCAGAACCAGCACTTTAAATTCAGCTTTAATCTGCACTGGTAACCAACCAAGATCACGCAAGACCAGAGGAATATGCTCTTGTCGCCCAATGCCAGATAAAACCCATGCAACTACATTGTATACTGCTTGCAAATGCCGAATCTGGCATTTGGGCAGACCAGCAAGTAAGCAATAATGCATACCAGAATGTGGGATGTGGAAGAATAAGCTACAGTTACGGTGCTGGAGCTGAGGCCAGAGATGGTGCAGGGGTATAATGCAGGACCACTAAAATGATTAACGGTTTGAGGGACAAGAGCTATGAGGAGAGACTGTTGGCCTTTAACCTGTTCATGCACCTTTTGTTGTCTCATTGTTACACCATTTCACTCCCTGCAGTATCCCTCCGACAGGTCACACCTGGAAACAAGCCCTGGCTCAGTGTGCCTATCCTGGTCACAACATTTTAAATAAGTAAAATAAATAAAATCTGTTCTCTTTGGAGAAAAGGAGGTTGAGAGGAGACCTGGCCTCAAGTCTTCTACATACTGAAGGGTATCAACAACACTGAACAGAGATGATTGATCTGATGTCCTCAAGCAGGACACGGGGACAAGTCCTAAAGCTCAACAGTGGTACACTAGGGTAATGTTAAGAAAGCACTTCTTTTGCCAGAGGGTGGTGAATCAATGGAAAGCCTACCAGCAGAGACATGAAGACAGTGCAGGTATTCAAGGTAAGTCTGGCAGTGTGAGCTGGGAATCCCTATAAATCATACTCACTTGTACGTACAGCATATTCACTCATCCCAGCTTATGACAGGTGGGGTGAGGCGTACAATATGACTGATGTAGAGTGACTTTCAATTAATGTTGCTATGTCTTTAGATGCCATTTTTAACTGCAGGACTTGTTACGGACACAACTTTGTAAAAGAAATTGTTGATTACTGCATATACAGTTTATAAATAGAGGCATCACAGACTCTAGTGTTGAAAAATTAAAGTGAGAGGATACAAATGTATATTTCAGCAAGGAATAAGTCATCTTTACTAGATTTCTGCAATGGTTTAAAGATCTTTTACTGACACACAGTAAATAGGTTTGCAGAACAAATGTCCAGAACTAGAAAACCAGTGACCTTTATTGGCAATATACATGGTTAAAAGATGCATGTTGTTCAAAACACTGCTCTAAAGAAGATGCAGTTGCAGAAACCATAATTAAGCCTTTTGGTAAGGAAGGTCAGTAAACTTGGAACAGATTTTCAAAAGGAACACCGTGAACATTTTTCAATAGCTCCTTTGGAAGTCTTAATCTTCCACTGCTTAACCCTGAAACAAAATGACCAGGAGAAAATGAGTTTTAAAGGACAAGTAAACAGGTATTAAGCTGCAAAACCCACACTTGGCATGTGTGTTCATTGCAATGCACATGATAAGTGTGGGGTTTTGCAGCTTACTGCTCTACCGGGGTTGCTTACTGCTTAATTTGATAAGGTGCCATACATAATACATATACTAATACAGTGGTAGCACTGTCACTCAAATGATGTCATCCTGTTGTGACATCTTGACTATCTTATGGTACCTTCGGACAGCGAGTTTTAATAGAGTCGGCAGTTTGTTTACATATATTTAAATATGACGAAACACTACCAAAGCTACTTTTACAACAACTCAGAGCCTAGCAGATCACAGGTGATGGCTGTTCCAAGATGCCTGTTTTTATTTTTTTTTTTGTTACTGACCACATCTTTACCAGCTTAGGTGTCCTTTAAGGAACAGTGTTGGTAAAGAAAGGGACCAATGACTTGGTCACGCTTAACTTTTTAATCTGGTAAACCACTTGTAATACATAACATTTATACAAGAGTGTTTTTTAATATAAATTATAAATGAATCGTCTTTACACCAACCACAGTAATCAGCTGTACAACAGAATGCCAACACAACTGATATTAAGTTAATAAATGTGCTTAACTAGTGCTAAGCAGCCATCTGAGCTATGACTGAATTAACTGGGCAGCCTTCCTTTATTCAAGATGTTATCTGCTTTCATTCGACATATATGATGCTAAATGAAAGGGACAGCACACAGTACTTTTAATTAATATTTCAAGACTCTGTCGGCTATGCCAGGACAACAAATGCAAAGTGATAATCTGAGATGACATTTTAATATACTCATTCATTCACCCAGGATGACCCAACTGAGATGCAACATCTTGTTTACAGTGGGGTCCTGTTTTATAGCTGGATGGTCTGAAGCACTGAGAGGTTAAGTGACTACCTCATGGTCATTCGGAGCGTGTCTCTGGTAAGATTTGAACTTAGGTCTCCTGGTTCCCAAGACTGTGCTCTAGCCACTAGACCATGCTGCTTCTCAATATACTGTAAATTCATGGACTAGTATACCATTTACATTGTTGTCAGGTTTAATAGTTTTAATTTCTCTACCGGATTTTGAGGGCACCATCTGTCAAATAATAAAGCACATGGTCTCCATTCAATGAAGCCACACTTTAAATATTTTACCCCTCAGGAAACAAAAAAAACTTCAGTGGATCAAACCACCACTTAATCAGCCCATGATGAAAGCTGCTTGACCACTTCATACTACTAGTAAGTTAAAAAACAACCCCCTGCAAACAAGTTATATACATAGCAACAGCATTTTGTACAGCAACATCATCTTCAGCTACAGAGCATGCCTGTTAATGTTAAAAATCTTTAAGCAGTGATCAGCTCCGCAACTTGCCAGTTGCATCCACTCACTGTCTTCAGTGTCGTCGTGACCAGCTCTACCCACGCGTCGTCTCCAGCACAGGCGTTTGACAGTTAGCGTGTGACACTGGCTGCAACAAAGGCAGTTAAGAAAATGTACAGGGGAAACTGAAACAACAGTAAAATGTCAAAACCCAGCTTGGCTCCTAAATTTAAATATCATTCACCTAATTAGTGCACTCTGTCTCAGTACTGCGAGCTGTGAAAAACTGACTTGTCACAACTTGCTTGCATTAAATATGCTGGAATTTCCTTGGTTATTACGAATATTAATGACATTTATCACCTCTCTTGTCAACAACGTTGACTGCAAAACCTTCATCAGGTTTGAATTTCAGCATGTTAAGTGTAAGTTGTAACATCTGAGTCTTTGTTGGGGAGTTATGCGTATGTTTAATGTAATCTATTAACTGCATTCTAGCTTACAGTAATTATATTAAACATTCTAAATTATTATGACAGTCTCTCTCTCGTACGTTATTGATCCCTGAGCAATGGCAATGAATGTTAACTAGTCTGTAATCTAAGTTTTTTTTGCTTGTGATCCATATTAGGCTACAGTGCTGAACCTAAACTGCACAAAGCACACACAGGAACAAACATGGTTATTAGGTAATTAAAGATGCAATGCTGCAGATTTTGCTTTTGCTTTCTAGAATGCTGACGTCTATACAGTATGTAAATGCAACAGGCCTGATCATCATTCTTAAGGATACAATTTGTCCAGCTCTAGACATTTGTGCCATTCGGCTGGTGCTGAAGTGACTCCAACTCCACTTGGCTTCCATTTATACAAAAGGACTGACCCACAATGTAAACCTAATGCAACAATGTAGCTGTAAAAAAGAGAGAGCATCGATTTTTAAAATGTGATTTTATATAGGTAATTACTAGACATATCACGCATGAAAGGTTATTCAAGAGTATAGCAAAGATTAGTAATTAACAAGTTACTGTGAAATGATGTCAAATAAAACTGGTTATCCAGTTAAGATCCATTGTGGTTCTTTGTACCTTTACCACACGTTTTGAAACAAAACAAAAAAAGCTTCAAAATCTGAAGTTTCAAGTAACCTTAGTGCAAGAAACAAAACAAACTAAATCTATTATCGGAAGAAAACACGAAATATGCACTGTACCTTTCATTAGGACCAAACACAGAACTGAAGCTGACAGCAGTGACAGCATCCCCCAGATCGAGTGCAGAACAACAAGGCCTGTATGAATCTAGGCTGTTGCCTCCAGAAGCTCCAGCTGAGCCGCATTCGCCCCACACTATGACCTAACAGGCACAAGAGTATCAATCACAAATTTATGTAACGTGGTCCCTGTCTTAAGTCCAAGAACAGAAAAGAAATGCAATGGCAGACTGTTTTTATGATAATGTTAAAAAAGAAAGTGCCAAAAACGGTGATTAGTGTAAAAGATGAAAGAGGGCAGAAGGGGTCCTGCAGATCCAAGGACTCAAAACCAAGTTTTTGCACAGCTGTGTATAATTGCATGGGAATCATGCAGACTTCTAAGAAGTTGCAAATTGATTTCTGGAATGGCATTCTGAACACTGAATTTCTTGCCACATTTTTGATGCCCTAGCCATTATTTCTTCATAAAATGGCATTAATATTAACGAAGACTGGCTAAATTAAGCATTAAGGCATAACCAGGGGTTCAGCTATGTAAGAAATAATCCACAGTTGGGTTGGCAGCAATACTGCAATAACTGAATGACATGGCTGTGCCTTGGCATTCAACCACCCAGGAAGAGGAGCTATTACAAAATTAAGGCACAGTAAGAGTGGATTATTACACTCACAACATCAGTAGAATGGTCAAAAAAGTTGTAACATCAGTTAATCCAACCCCAGGGTGTTACTGGGCATGAGGTACAGCTGGGGGAACTTGTGTCCACAGGGTTAAATTAACCATACACCTGGAGCGGATACCCCAACCACTGGTGTGCCTCAATGTTAAAATTTAATTAAAATGTTTTCCTATTTTACATAAACCTTTTTATAGTTTTCTAATTCCGCCACCCTGGTAACATGCCTGCTCACTGCACCGGCCACCAGAGTTCGGGAGTGAGTTCAGATCACTGGGGGTTGGCCAAGGGAAGGAGGCATACTCATCCAAGGACAGCTGTCCTCTTTCAGGGAGGGGTGTTTCTGCACTCTGCTGCATGTCTGCCACATGGCTGAAGTTAAGTGGTAGTACAGCGGAGGCACTCATTGGGGGAGGGACATCACGAGATGCTGATAGCACACCAGTATGCTTATGCATATGGGTGCTTCGTTGCATGCGGATACCCCTCAGGGAGAAAATGTGAGGAAAACCCCCTCAGCAGACATGATGATGGTGGCACCCCTGCAGACCCCACATTACCAATAGTGGCATGCAGCCACCAGAGACGGTCCATGGTAAGTGATGGGTTATGTCAGGAGAAGGTAAGCACTGGGGCTGGGGTGGGATGTAGCAGAAGGGAACAAGCTGGGTTGATTAACAAAATAAACATTGGGTGGGAAAAAATGATAATTTTTCTGTTGTGCATGAGGTTTTCAAGTCAACGTCTTTTACAACACTACAAGTCAATCGGAATGCTCCATTTCCGAACATTCATTTATACCATGTAATGACCTTGAGATCACACAGCTTGTACTGATTAATCATACTGACTGACATTACATTAATACAAGAGAAATATCTCAGCTGTTACAATTCACTAGACAATATATTTAATAATTTTCAGTTTTCCTGCCCATGGTTTATAACAGATCTTGGAAGCATGTCTTGTATATAAAAAGCCTTGGACTTTCTCCAACTTGTAATGCTCATGTTGCGGCTGTGCCCTGTTATTAAATGTGTTTGAGCACCAGATAATTTAAGGGGTAACCATCAAACTCAATACTCCTTACCAGAGATACTTCTGCTATAAAAACAGCTCAGACCAGGATTGTTCAAGCTTCAGACTTTTTTGGTTTTTATTATTTCTGATCTAGTTCTGACCTACAAGGGGAAAACGTCATCATGTATTTACCTTTGTCATAAGTTAATTTCCAGTCTACAAGTAGGAGACAGAAGGAAAAATGTCCAAACCAAAGTGAGGGGTTATGGACATCTGCAGCCTCTGCTGCAGGCTATATCTGAAAAATCTAGCAAACACTGATAAACAGTAACTAGAACATTTTAAAATCAAAATAACTACACCTGCTAATATAAAAAGTCACCCCAGAGTACATCAACATCGAAATGCTGGAAAACGTTAAGTATGAGGAACAATGTAAGTCTTTTAAAGCCCTCTTGCCAAAAAAAGTAGTAGTTTCCCCACGCCCATTCTCTACCCCAAACCTGTTCTGAGCTGTAGGTGCCATATTTGAAGCATTACATTTAAATTGTGGCTATATTTTATTTTCTATGTTGCTATTTGGGTGTGCTGTTGCCTTGACTGCACTTAGCTTATTTTGGAATGCATGGGCTGGTTAAATAATAAAGGGTACCTCCCCCACTGTAGTACCACAAGGGCATTTATTTCTCAATCCCAGCATTAAAAATAGAATAATATAGGGATGGGTATGTGTAACCAGAATTGTACACACACCTGAGGTGTGGGATGTTACATAAACCCCAAGGGCGAAGCCCGAGGGATTTATAAAAGCATTCCACACTGAGGGCATGTGTAAAATTCTGGTTTTACACTCACCCACATATAATTTTATTTAATTACTGGTCCTTAGTTTTTATATGAGACACACACACACACACTCACTCACTGCCTTTCTTACAGCATGCACATTCATTTACAATCTTTTTTGTTTTTTTATATTTACGGAGGCAGTATAGCACAGTGGCTAAGGGCACTGAGCTATAAACCTGGAGACCTGGGTGTGAATCCCATCAGCCCCCACTTACACACTGTGTGACCCTGAACAAGTCATTTAACTTCCTTGTGCTACCAGGTTGCACCTGGAAACAAGCTCCGGCTTAGTATGCCTTTCCTGGTTAAACAATGTCCCCTTTCCCTTTATATACATTGCCAATTTCAGTATTTCCAAGAGCGTGGCTTACCCCGCCGTGCTCAATGCTGCCTTCCTCTGGTCTTGCTCTCTCTCTCTGTAACCCCCCCCCCTTGCTTTTTACTGGTAGCATTTACCACCTTTGGCTACAGTGCCGGTTCAGGAAGGTGGGGGGGGGAGGCACTTTCAATGGCAGGATTAACCAGATATATATTAACAAAAATGTTACAATTTGAACCTCGTGTGAGGGGAATGGTGTGTCTAATGCTCGGTATTGAAGCAATGGAGCCTCCATGTTGCCCAGATGTTTGGCATGCCCAGAGACAATGTAATGGCCAATAAGGTTTTGAAGTGCCAGTTTGATTGACAGGCGCTGATTACAACCGCCCGGTTGTAATGCAATTTAAAAGTCTGATTATCCAGACATAGAAACTAATGACCAGAAATTAATGCATTTTTATGCTTTGGTCTTTACATTTGTATATGATGCATAAGTAAGCAATAATACCTGACAGGTGGGCAGTACCGGGCTATACCAGACACCCCAGGGTCATAAGGAAGCCCAATGCCACAAGGCGGAGAGCCTTATAACCCCGGAAGGTTTGGTATAGCCCATACTGCTCACTGTGGAGGGTACTACTGTACTTAGAAAATGGGCTTTCAAATTTTAATAAAATATTTATAAAATAAATAAAAATTCACTTAAAAATGTGGGGAAAATGAATACAAAAATATTTTGTTGTAAAGTATTCCCTCTACTGGTACACTTCTCAGCAGAAGGTGCTACCCTTTTTTTTAATGCCAATTAATGAGCCATCTGCATGCATGCATGTCCCCGTCCCCCCACCCCTTGACTGTTATAGCACCGACTGGGAACAAGACACCCGGCATGTTTGTACTGTTGAAGCGCACAATCCCTTCTGAGTGGCATGGAAGCAGATTCAGCACATCTGGCATGAGGTAAGACAGGTTAAAGTGGCAAACACCCACACCAAGAAATCAGACAGTCACGGCACTTACCCAGGGCATATATGTCCAAAGAATGAAGAGTCCGGTGTTAGATGTTTCAGACTATTAACTTCATTTATTTGCCAAACACAACAAGAACAGCCCTCCTAAGCCAGGGAAACCACACCAGAGATCCGACGTTTCAACTCTAACGAGTCTTTATCAAAGATGCTAACCCCTATGTTTCCAACAATTAAATAGCTTGCAGGAGATCACATGATGTCCATGTTAACTGCATATATTTAAAGACACAGTTTTTTCTAGATAGCACAATGCAACAGTTTCACATGTTGGAATGTGTTTATTATATGTATGTTGCACTTTATAAATAAGATGGTAGCACTTCTTTATAAAAATTATGTGTCTTTAAATATATGCAATTAACATGAACATCATGTGATCTCTTGCAAGTTATTTAATTGTTGGAAACATAGGGGCCAGTATCTTTGATAAAGACTCGTTAGGGTTGAAATGTCAGATCTCTGGTGTGGTTTCCCTAGCCCAGGAGGGCTGTTTTTGTTGTGTTTGGCAAATAAATGAAGTTAATAGTCTGAAACTTCTAACTCTGGACTCTTCATTCTTTGGACATATATGCCCTGAGTAAGTGCCGTGACTGTCTGATTTCTTGATTTGCTGGTTGTCAAAGAGCACCCCAGGTCACCTTGGTGCAGCTCTTTTATTGTTTAAACAAACACCCACACCAGCTGAACAGACTTCTACAGAATTCAGAAGTTGAAGATATGTAACTACCAACCCTCATTCTCTGGTACAAAAGCTTCTTCTGATGTTTCTTTCTTCCACCAACTGCTGGTAAGAGCATCTGCTCAGAAAGTACAGTTACGTAAGAACTTACCGTAACAGTAGATCTTTGAGAACAGCTCTTGCAGCAGGTTATACCATTAGGACTGACGCCAGCAGGCGTCAGGACCCCACGGAAAAATTCTAGCTAGCTATCTTCAGCGGGGACTGCCTCCGACATCAGACGTAGTACATAACGGGGCGGTCCCGCCAGATTCCCCAGTTCTCCCGCCGGAGACTTCCGGCCGCAGGCTGACAATGAAATGGGAGACTGAGGATCCACCATCAGAAGACAAAAGGGTAAAATCCTTGTTAAAAAGGCATAAGCCATGCCTCCTCCAAGGGGGAAGGTGGGCGGGAAGGTACCTGCTGCAAGAGCTGTTCTCGAAGATCTACTGTTACGGTAAGTTCTTACGTAACTGTACTATCTTACTTCGAGACACAGCTCTTGCAGCAGGTTACACCATTAGGACTGATTCCCAAGCAGTAGCGCTTGCAAACACTCTGGGAAGAGGAAAACTAGAAAGTACGTTCCAGGTCCTGAATCTAGGACAGGAGACCCTGCAGCACTGCCAGGCCGAAGCTGGCTCTTCGCCGTGAAGCGATGTCCAGGCTATAATGCCTGATAAAGGTATGTACAGAGCTCCAAGTGGCTGCAGCACAAATGGCAGAAGTGGAAACGTTTCGAAGTGCTGCAAAGGAGGTGGCCACTTCCCTAGTGGAATGGCCCCGGACTGATCTCGGGAGGGGCCTTTGTTTGATATCATAACAGTATGAGATGCACTGGACAAGCCAGCGAGACAGGGACTGTTTGGATACTGGTTGGCCCATCATCCTTTCAGTAAAGGAATAGAAAAGTTGCTCCGATTTACGAAACTGCTTAGTTCTGCTCAGGTAGTACCTTAAGCTGCGGTGAACATCCAGGGTGTGAAGCAGCACCTCTCCTCTATTAGAATAATTAGGGAAGTAGACCGGCAGGTCAATATCCTGATTGAGAGTGAGTGTGGAAACCACCTTAGGCAAGAATTTAGGATTCGTCCTCAGGGATACTCTGTCCCGGTGGAAAATTAAATAAGACTCTTTGCACATGAGAGCATGAAGCTCAGAAACTCTTCTCGCTGATGTAACAGCAACCAAAAACAACGTCTTCCATGACAGAAAACGCAGCTTGCAATCCACGTCAAGTTCAAAGGGGGGGGAGCGTGAGTTGCTCCAGGACAAAGAGCAAATCCCATGGAGGCACTGGGTCCTTAATGGGTGGCCTAAGATGTAACACCCCTCTCAAGAATTCTCGACAGGCATCTAATTGTGCCACTGTGCGCTGTCCCACCGGGAGGTGATAAGCTGAAATGGCACAGAGGTGCACCTTAATCGAGGAGTAGGCGAGACCCGAACGGAAAAGGGAGAGCAGGTACTCCAACACCGCTTTCACCGGACAACCTAAAGGGTAAAGGTCGCGTGCTTGCGACCATAGACAAAAACGGCACCATTTCATGGCATACGCCGCATGCGTTGCCAATTTTCTGGCTGCAGAAAGAACCTCCGCAACCTCTTGCAAGACCCCATGTCGCAAGATGGCTATGTCTCTAGGAGCCATGCATGCAGGTTCAGTGAGCGTAAGTCCGGGTGGACCAGTGAACCCTCCTCCTCCTGAGACAAGAGATGGGAGCTGAATGGCAACGGGAGCGGAGGTTCCCGGGATAGCTGTATTAGCAAAGGGAACCAGATCTGTCTGGGCCAGAAAGGGGCCACCGGGATAATTGTTGCATGCTCCCTTTACAGCTTGAGAAGAACTCTCTGGATCAATGGAAAGGGAGGGAAAGCGTAGAGGAATCTGTCCGCCCAGGAGAGGGACAACGCGTCTCGCCAGAAAACACCAGGCCCTGGATCTAGCGAGCAAAAATTGGGCAGTTTTGCGTTGGATGGGGAAGCGAACAAGTCCATTTCTGGAGTTCCCCATCAAAGAAACAGATCCTCTGCTACCTCCTGAAGAAGTTCCCACTCGTGGACTCTGGGAGCGACTCAGGCCGTCTGCAATTGTGTTGTCCACCCCGGGAACGTGTACTGTGATCAGGTTCGCGCCGTGTCGGATTACCCAATCCCACACCCTCATGGCCTCCCTGCAAAGGGGGTAAGAGTGTGCGCCTCCTTGTTTGTTGAGGTAATACATCACTGCCGTGTTGTCTGTCTGAAGCAGGAGAGTACTCGGCGGGATCTCTGACTGAAATGCCTGCAGGGCACAAAGGACCGCCCTCATCTCTAGGACGTTGATATGGAGGTCCGCCTCCTGAGGGGTCCACGTTCCCTTGGACTTCACCCCGTCCAGGTGTGCTCACCACCCTAGACCTGAGGCGTCTGTGGTGAAGATTACCTCCAGGGACGGCGCTACAAACGGGACGCCCATAGAGAGTGTCCCTGGGTCTAGCCACCACTGCCAGTCTCGAATCACGGTATTCGTGATTCTGACCGGATGCTGCATGTGGTCTTGCCTTTGGTCCCATTCCACCTTGAGCATCCACTGAGTTACCCACATGTGGAGCCTTGCGAAAGGGACAGTAGGAATGGCCGCAGCCATGTGTCCGAGCAAGCGAAGGACCGATCTGGCTGGGACGGTCTTGTTCGACGAAAGCTCCCTGATGAGGGATCTGATGCATTCCGCTCTGTCGTTCTGAAGAAATGCTCTTCCCTGAACAGTGTCCAGCACTGCGCCTATGAACTGCAGCTTCTGCGACAGTACCAGGAGAGACTTCTCGTGGTTGATTAGGATACCTAGAGATCGAAACAGGTCCTGGGTACTCTGGATCGCTCGTAACAACGCCTCCCTGGAGGCGGCCATGAGAAGCCAATCGTCCAGGTACGGGAACACATAGTGGCCCTGTCTCCTCAGAGATGGTGCCACGACTGCCATGCATTTGGTAAAGACCCTGGGTGCCGATGACAGCCCGAATGGAAGGGCTCGGAACTGAAGATGATGGCCAAGAAACTCGAAGCGCAGGAACCTCCTGTGCGCTTGAGCTATAAGGATGTGCAGGTAAGCGTCCTGCATATCTAGAGATGCTAAAAAGGTGTCTTGCTTCAGCATGGGAATAAGGCCCGGAAGAGTTACCATGCGGAATCTTTTGTAGGCGACCGACAAATTGAGGTAGCTGAGGTCCAGAATTGGACGGAGGTCCCCTGTCTTCTTTGGAACCAAGAAGAAGTGGGAATAGTATCCATGTCCTCCCTGGTTCTCTGGAACGCACTCTATCGCTCCCTTTTGCAGGAGCGTGAGTACTTCTTGTCTGATCAATGACTTGTGCTGACCCGAGTATCGGGAGAGCACAGGAGGCCTTGAGGGTGGCTTTTCTGCGAATTCTATAAAGTGGCCTCTTTCGACCAACTGAAGAACCCACCGGTCGGTGGTTATGGACTGCCATCCTGACAGGTACTTCGCAATGCGACCCCCGATCTTGATGTCCCGTTGATCCTGAGGGGCGGGGGCCGGAAAGGAGTCAGGCTGTGGCAGCTGAGGGGCCCGCTGGCTGGGCTGGCTTCGGAGTGCGCTGGCTTCGACCTGCGGGTTGTTTTCCCTGGGCCTTGCGGAAACCGGAGCCCCTCTGTTGTGGAACGGGACGGGACTGTTGTCTCTGCGTCCGTCCACGAAATTGGTTTTGGTTCCTACGAAAGGAACTAAGCTTGGGTCGGTACATGGCCTGAACCGACCTCACCGCCTTCCCGGCCTCTTGGAGTTTGGTAATTATCTTCTCGGAGGGTTTACGAAATAAAACTTCTCCCTCGAATGGGGCGTCCATGATGTTTTTCTGGATGTCCGGGGTAAAACCGGAGACATGGAGCTATGAGTGCCTCCGGAGGCATATGCCTGAAGCTGCTGCTCGGGCCGAGGAGTCCGCGGAGTCGTACGCGGCTCATAGCACCTGGGTTCCCACGTCCGAACCCGTACGGAGGAGCTGCAACATCTCCTCTTTCTGCTCACCTTCTGGCAATTTCTTAGCCGCATCCAGACCCTGCTCCCACAGGGCATTTTGGAACTGCACCATATAATTCAGGGATCTGATGGCGCAGGTAGCGGAAGCATATGTGCGCCTACCCATGGCGTCCAACTGCTTGGACTCTGGGTCTGGTGGCAGGGTGCTCAAATGTTGCAGTCTCTGGGACTGGTCATGTGAGGCTGTTATGACCAGAGAGTCGGCCTGAGGATGCTCAGTCAAGTACTGGTCTTCCCTTGGAGCATTGTACAGGTGGTCAGCTTTCTTCAGCATCACGGGAGTGAATGTGGACGCTTCCACGCTGCCTTAGTAACGTCCACGAAAGTGTCTACCAAGGGTGGCACCACCACAGGCTTGGGGTCCTTCTGTCGAAGATACTTCGCAAGGCGTAGCCTTTCGGGGTCTAACTCTTCCGCATTCCATCCCATCCCATGTTCTCTTGGATGTGTCTCATGATATCCGAGAATGAAGGGTCATCCAGAGGAAACTCTGGAAGCTTACGTGGGTCCGGAGAAGGGATGGAGAGAGGAGATGGGGATCTGGATGTTGAAAACTCCAATCCCGTGTCCTCCGTCGAAGGCGAACGGCAGCGTCTTCTGGATCTCTTAGGGCTGGGTGACCTAGAAGAGGATCTGGACAGAGGTCTCCTTTTGTCTGGTCTCCCCCTTGGAGGGGTCCTGGGCTCCTGGGGAGGAGGTAACCGGCCTGCAGACCCAGATGGCGCAAGGGGGTGCAAGAACCGGAGGAGTAACCGGTGTAGGAGGAGGAGGAGGTGGGAGCGGAGGTGGAGTGGGGACCATGACCGTTTTCATGGTATCCCACCAGTAAGTGAAAAGCTCCTTCACCTCTAAAAAGGAAAGACCCGACGACGGACGGGGCGCCGGTGGTCGGTCGTCGGGTCCCGGCGTCCGCTCCACAGGGGGCTCGTTGCGGAGAGGGTTCCCTGAGAGTCTCGACAGGACCGGGGTCGCCCGTCTGGTCCTTGGGCTGCGTCAATTCCTCCTCAGTGATGGTCTCCTGACCGACGTCGGTCGGAGACGTCGGGGTCCTCTTCTCGATTGGAGCGGGCGCTGATCCCCCTACAGGCGTCCGGAGATGAGGCTTGGCCGGCGACGGTCTTCTGACGGACATCGGCTCTGGGGACCTGTGGCGAGAGGCCGACGTCGGGCGAACTGGCGTCGGGTCCAACGGCCTCTTAAGTGAGGTGAGCTCCTTGGTCTTCCGCTGGGGAGGAGGAGGCAAGGAAGCGGACCTGACATCGGGTTCAGAATGGCAGGAACCCGACTTTTGGTGATGGTGACGATCCCCTGACTTAGCCAAGGCCTTGGAGGACGAGGAAGGCCTGGGAGTCTTGGTCTGAGAAGAGGAGCCTGAAGACTTTCTCACGCAGCGGGGGGAGGCTGAGAGCTGGCCTGGGAAGGAGAGCTGTCGGACCTGGAGCTGGAGCTGCACGAGTCGGAGGCCCTAGACAGGGACCTGGAAGGGGCCTTCTCTCTATGCTTCTCAGCATGCTTGAGGGCCTTCTGCGAAGAATCCCCCTTGGAAGCCATGGTCTTTCCTCCAGCAGGAATGCCTGTAGGGCCTTCTGGCGACGATCCGGTTCTGCTGTTGAAACCCCGGCAAAAAGGTGCAGGACCGCGTCGGTCTGGGCCTAGGCACCGACACAGGTCAATGTGCGGATCCTTAAAGGGGATCTGCTTCCCACAGGCGCACTTCGAAGAATGACCGGAGGTTGGAGAGGACATCAGACAATAAACTGACCGAAGAAAAAACTAATTTTCTAAGGAAAAACTTTACCACGCGTTGCGCGCTAGAACTGTGAACCGAAGGGTCAAGACTTACAAGTCGACGGCAGGAAAGAACTGGGGAATCTGGCAGGACTGCCCCCTTATGTACTACGTCTGACGCCGGAGGCGGAACTGATGCCTGCATGTGTCCTCGCTGAAGATAGTGCTAGCCAGAATTTTCCGTGGGGTCCTGACACCGCTGGCTTCAGTCCTAATGGTATAACCTGCTGCAAGAGCTGTGTCTCGAAGTAAGATCTGGGACGATCTAAGATGGCACTGGGAAGTGAGAGGTGGGTTTGTGCACTTCAATTCAAAGTGAGTACGCAACAGAGAGGACAGTACTACGGAGCGCTGAGTTTAGATTTTTTGTTTTAAGTGACTCCACTATGGAGCAACTGTTCACTTTTTTGGTTTGTTTTTGTTACTTTTGATATTGGAATGAGCCAGTGAAGGGATTGGAAGAATCGGGTCAATGGGGGGGGGCAGGGAGCGAGCTGCGGGCTGATATTACAGTGGGATTGACTTTTCTGGACTGAGCAAAGAAAGAGAGAGGCCACGTTAGGTTTTTCTCCCAATTCATGTACATGTGTTTTTTTTGGTCTGGTGGTAAAAAACAAGGGTTAAGGGCAAGTCGGGCAAAGCCAGGAGGAGCAGAACAAAAGTAAGCTCACTAAGTCAGTGAAAACGTATGGCGGTAGATCACTTTTTTAAATATTCAAACTAAAATGGCCAGAGTGATACTAGTAGTGAGACAGGCCGTCTAACTCATTCTCTCCCCAATATCTGTTGGCATATAAATATACCCCTTGGAAAGAGGCTCAGCCAATCAGACACCGGGAAATTTCAAACTCATTTTCTAAAACGTTGATGGAATATTATGCTCTGTATAATGCAAAATTTGATAAATAAAAAGTAACGAAGAAAAAAGTAGTTTGAGTTTTATTATACAAAATGAATCTAATCAAAATATTGTGGCTATACTATGAAATAAATGAACAGTTACAGTTTCATGACCACACAGTGTTATGGTCAGTCACTTGTACTTTCAATGTTACCATGATAAATGAAGTAGTTTAATTTAAAAAGTTAAGAAAGGCACATATACCTCACCCCTCCAGATAAGCAATGATTTAAAGTGCAACTGATGCCCTTGGACAGGTAACTCATGGCATGGATCACCCTAAGGACCTCAGTCAGTCATAATTCAATTTTTTTTTTGCAATGTAGTTTTAAAGTTCCTTTACTTAAAAGTCCTCAGAGTTATTTATGAGAACTGCTGAGACGCCGAGTGCCTGCCATAGCCCTACCAGTGCCTGCCACAGCCCTACCCTAAAAAAACAAATTCTGATAACGTGAAATAGGATGCAGTGCTATACACAGTCATATATGTGACTGGGGGATAGTGCCAGCCTTTATGTGCTTTTATTTTAGTGGTAATTGTATATGTTAGCAGGGGAGCACACATATGTAATACCACACCCATTGACATGTACAATTGCTGCTGAAGTAAAGTAAAGGCATGCAAAGGCTGCCACTGCCCCCAATCACATTCTATGGCTATGTATAGCATTGCAGTCCCTTTCCTGCTTTGCATTTTCTGAATGTGGCTTTTGGGGGTTGGGCTGCGGAGGGCTCTTGGTGATTCTTGGAAATAACTACGAGGATTCTGAAAGTAAAAGAACTTTAAAAACATGATTGCAAAATAAATAAATATATACATACATACTTTCATAAACAAATAAAATTACATCTGACGGAGGTCCTCAGGCAGTCAGCTCCTTGATACAAGTTGCCTGCCCTGAGGTAATTAAGGTGTCAGATGCTCTTGAAGTACAGCTCTGCGAGATCTTTGCTACCTTACAGTATGGTGCCCCCGCCCTAGAGCCTGGAGCATCATACCCTTTCAGAGTGAGTCCAGATTATATCAGGTAGAAATTACGGAAGTTATGTCAGTCAGATTTATTCACATAGACTATTCAGCTAGCTTGATGCTTCTGGTTACTAAGTAGTTCACCTCTTGATGGCTGAAGAGGCAAGCTCCCTGGTAAGACTACACTGTCCTCAAAAGTGTTACCCATGTTCTAGTCAGCTCTGTTCCCTCTTTTGTCTGTTAGGACTGCACGGCTCTCAGTCCCAGCTTCTCAGTTTGGGGGCTGCATCTTTCTGAACGAAACTCCCCGGTTTCAGCTTTCTTAGTCCATTTTGTCAACTTTTCCTTCCATGTTGATTCTGGTTCAGCAACTTTCAGCGTACAGCCAGTAACTCCATATTATAACTCCAACTCTCTCTGCCCTCTCTCCTCCTCTCGAACAGAAGATGTTTACTGGTAAAATACATGCCAGGTCTACCACACCAAACCCACCCCAGCAACCTTTGCTAAACAATCTCTGTATCTAGACAGATACTTCATGGCTGTAGAAACGTCAAAGGTTGATTTTAGGTGCTGGAAAACAAACAAACTTGTAATATGACCATTTTTTCCTTTGCTCTCTGCAAGACAGGCAACTTTTTAGTTGCTATGGTGGTGTGTCCTAAAAGAGCCTTTCAGTGAGTTTTTTTTTTCTTTTGACTGAAGGCTAAAGCTGTCCCTTACAAACTGACCTCATTGTGCCTTTGTCAAAGGTATCATAGTGCTCACGATGACAACAGACTGATATCAAACAGTAATTGTGAGGTCAATTAGGGACAGTCAATCATTTTGACAGATACATTAAAATACATACTGCATTATCTGAAGTATTAAGTAGACCAATAACAGAAGAATGTATAAGAATACTAGGAAAAGCACTAAAGTTAAAGAGCTCCCGATACAGCTGTGACAGCTCTGAAAAACTTTTCAACTCTTGGAGGGAGTGGAAAGAATGCAAAGGGATCTGGAGAAATCAGAGAAGCGGTCTAGGGAGTGGCATTGAGTTTCAATGCCAAAAAGTGTAAATTCATGCACCTGGGGTGGGGAAACTTAGGGGGCTGTGAATAGGTACTTACAGTTACCAAGCAAGAGAGAGGGACCTTGGGGTGATCATATCTGATGATCTCAAAGTGACAGGGCAGTAGGCAAAGTGAGCCGGATGCTGAAGTACATAGGGAGGGGGGGATCTCTAGCAGAAGAAGGGAGGTGGTGTTGAATTTGTGTCGCTCACTGGTGAGACCCCCTCCCACGAAGTACTGTGTCTGGTTCTGGAGGCTGCACCTCTGCAGGGACATCGAGACTGTGGAGGCAGTCCAGAGGAGGGCTACTAAGTTTGCAGAGAAACCATACGAGAAAGGACTGCGGGAGCTTGGCATGTACTCCTTGTAAGAGAGGAGATCAAGAGGGCAACACGGCTGAGACATATATGTATATTAAAGGGGAGAATGAAGTGCAGGAGGGAAGCCTCTTTCAAAAGAGGAGGAGCACCAGTTCATGGGGGCATGCTATGAAACTTAAAAGAAGGAGTTTAAAGTGAATTTCAAAGATATGCCTGTGGGCTTTATAGCCCTTTACCTTTTGGCCATTATCTGCATAAAATGAAATCTTTCACTCTGTTTAGGAAGGGACTGTATGTTTTGCCAAACTGACAGCCACCCGATCCCTTCCACTTCCCGGTCTGCCAGCCCCGCCCCCACATACAGACATTTTATGATGTCTAACCAGGGAGAGTGAGGGGATGCGCCGTATTGTAGTATATGGTGGGCATTTTAAAAACATTTTTATATATGTTAAAGCAACGTTTTATATAAATGAAACCACCGCTCAACTTATAGAACCTGACATCACAATATGTTATTGTGGAGAGAAAGAACTGTCATGTAAGAACTTACCATAACAGCAGATCTTCGAGGGAATATCTGTCATCAGGTCACACCCATGGAATTTAGCCGTCAGGCGCTAGGATCACACAGAAGCTTTTCTACAGCAGTCTAGCAGGGGCCACCCATGCCGACATCAGGCTCCAATGTCTCAGCCCTATATAAATGTGGGCAGCCCCCTCTCCCTCCTCAGCTCTTTCCCTAGCTGGAGGCCATAGGAGACAGAAGTTCCAACAGGGAACCAAGGAGAGAGAGAAGGTGCCCAGCTAGCAAAAAGGCTGGAGCAACAGGACAGCCAAGCTGGAGTGAGAGAGAGAAAGGGGGATGGAGGGAGGGATGGCATGATGACAGAGATTCCCACAAAGATCTACTGTTACAGTAAGTTCTTACGTAACTGTTCTATCTTCTTCGGAGATATCTCTGTCATCAGGTCACACCTATGGAACAAGTCCCAAGCAGTGCTGAGTGCAAGACAGTCTGGGTGGTAGGAGGCCAGAGGCCTAAGAAAGAAGGCCCTGAAACACAGCTAGGCCAAAGTCTGCCCTTGTTCTGGAGGCAATGTCCAGACTGCAGTGCTTGGTGAATGTGTGGACAGTACTCCAAGTGGCAGCAGCATACATTTCCGCAGATGACACGTTCCAGAAACATGTAACAGAAGTGTCCATGCCTCTGGTTGAATGGCCATGAACCACACCAGGAAGTTCCTTACCGCACTTCCTATAACAAAAAGTAATATAGTTGGCCAATCATTTGGACAAGCACTGTTTAGATATTGGAGCACCCTCTTTGCCAGGGGTGAAAACAAACAACTGAGAGAACTTTCTGAAGTCCTTAGTATGGTGTGTGTAGTACATGAGAATTCTGTGCACATCCAAAGTATGAGGCAATGCTTCTCCTGGATTGGCATGCTTTGGAAAATAAACAGGCAGGTGGATAGATTGATTTAGAGTAAACTCAGACATCACCTTAGGAAGAAACTTAGGACTAGTACGTAATGAGACCATGTTTTTGTGAAAAATCAAATAAAGCTGCTCACATATGAGAGCATATAGCTCCAAAATTCTTCGAGCAGAAGTAATAGCAACTAAAAATAAAGCTTGTCACAACAGAAAGTGTAGCTCACAAGATGCAGCTGGCTCTAAAGGAGGCAGGGCCAGCTTCTCAAGCATGAAACTGAGGTCCCAAATCAGGACCAGATTCCAGATAGAAGGCTTCAAGTGTAGAATGCCTCTCAGAAAAGTATGAGCCACATCCAATTGGGCCACAGTACGGCCATCAATAGGCACATGAAAGGCCTAAACAGCAGACAGGTGCAGTAAGATAGAGGAATATTGTTTTCCTGCATTCGATAAGGACAGGAGATACTCTAGAACTTGGTTGATCGAACAAGCAAAAGGGTCCAGGTGATAGGAGCTGACCCACATAGGAAAGGGCTTCCACTTCTAGTAAGTGGCTCTGGTACAAGGTTTCCTGGCAGCCATCAGGACATCAGCCACCTTCTGGGAGACCCCGAAGTGAGCAATGACTACTTCTTCAGGAGCCAGGCATGCAGCCAGAGGGACCTGAGGTCTGGATGGACCAGGGTCCCCTGAGCCTGTGTCAACAGGTCCTGGCAAGGGTACCGGAGGTTCCACAGCTAGCTGCTGCAGTAATGGAAACCATATTTGACGAGGCCAGAATGGAGTCACCAGAATTAGGGTGGCATCCTCCATCTGTAGTTTGATGAGCACCCTCTGGGTGGGAAGGTATAAAGAACCCTCCCTTTCCAGGAGTGGGACACCGTGTCTTGCCAGAAAACTCCAGACTCTGGATCTAGTGAGCAGAAATGCGGCAGTTTTGCATTGTGTGAGGATGCAAAAAGGGTTCAACTCTGGACGACCTCACCTGCTGCACAGGTCTTCTATGACCGAGGTCAGCAGTTCCCACTCATGCATTCTGGACTGTGACCAGCCAAGGCTGTCCAACAAGGCATTTTGGACAGATGGTAGACAGTTCAAGACCACAATCTGGAATCCATTACCAGACCCTCATCGCCTCCCGGCACGGGGTAGGAATGGTTTCCCCCTTGTTTGCTGATATAACAGACCACGCTGAGGTTGTCAGACTGCACCAACAGTGGGCCTGGAGATAGGTGGTTCTGGAAAGCATACAGAACTGCCCAAATTTCTAGAATGTTTATGCGGAGGCGAGTCTCCCACTGGGACCAGATCCCCTGGGTCGGATAAGGACATAGGTGCACTCCCCAACCCAGACCTGAAGCATCTGTGGTGAGGATTTAGTGAGGGGTTGGGGTAAGAAAGGGGACCCCTTTTGAGAGACTGTCTTGGTCCATCCAAAACTGAAGCACCTTGCATACTGGGGAGAAGACAAGGATCAGCTGATCCAGATGGTCAGTTATACTTTTTTTTTTCTGCCACACCACCCAAAGCTGTACCTAACTTTCCTGCCTTGCCCCACGTCTGCTCGAGGTCTCCCCCCATACAGCCTTGGCTTACCTCCCACGAGAGGTGGTGGTGGTGGGAGGGGGGCCCCCTATACTCCTCATCCCAAGGAATCAAGTTTTCGTCGCGGACCTCGATCGGTGGCATGCCGGCTGGAGGAGGACCCACTATCAGGCCCTCATGTTGGTGTTGCTCCAAGTGGCATATTTCTTTTTGTGTCCCCGAGCGCGATGTGCCACATGATGCCAAGGCTTGCGCTGGCATCTGTCACACTCCCCCACTGGTTTGGGCACTGGGGCTGCTGTACCTCCTGGCCTTCACCAGAGATTAGGCCACCCCCAGGCCAGGGAACCCCCACCACCCAGAGGAGCCCAGCAGTCAATCAGATGCTCAAGCTGCCTCCTCCTGCCAACCCCCGATGACCTGGGCTCGTTCCCGAACCCGGGTCGCCGACATAGCACGAGGTGTGGCGTCCAGCGCCTCAACCCTCAGTGCCACAGGGCCGGCTCAGATCATCAGAGTGTTGATCCCAATGGACACGGAGGGTCCACTGAAGGATCCTCATATGCAGCCTGGCCAAAGGGACCGTAACAATGGCCGCAGCCATTAAGCCTAGCAGCCTCAAGAACGTCCTGGCAGGGACATACCAGCACTGAGCCACAGCCTGGGCCTGAGCTAAGAGGCAGTCCATCCTGTCTTGTGGTAGGAAGGCCATGCCCTGAGTAGAGTTTCAAACTGCCCCTATGTACTGCAACCTCTGGGATGGGGTCAGCACAGACTTAGAGAAATTGACACTGATGCCGAAGGACTGAAGCAACTGCAGGGTGTGTTCTAGAATTAGAAGCAGGAGTTCCCTGCACTGGGCTTTCAGTAACCAGTCATCCAAGTATGGGAATGCGTAAAGGCCTTTATGTCGAAGGGCTGCTGCTAAGCACTTGGTAAATACCAGTGGTGCAGAGGATGAGCCAAAGGGCAATACCCTGAACTGGTAATGCTCCCCCTGGAAGAACAACCGTAGGCACCACCTGTGAGGGGGCAAACCATGACATGCAGATAGGCATCCTGCATGTCCAGGGAGCACAGCCAGTCATTCTGCTTGACCAGAGGAAGGCGACCGTGTAAAGTTACCATCTGAAACATTCTGTATTGGATGTTCAAAATCAGCTCCTTGAGATATAGAATGGGCCTCATGTTCCCAGTTCTTCTGGGAACCAGGAAGAACCGGGAGTAGAACCCTTTGTTCCTTTGCCGCCTGGGCACTGGCTCTATGGCCCTCTGCACAGCAAGGTGAACACCTTTTTCCGAAGCACCACTGTATGGTCCAGAGGATAAGAGGTTGGAACTGGCAGAACATCTGGGGGTTGTTCTAGAAGTTCTAGAGCATGGCCCTGTTTGATTATCTGCAGGACCCAAGTGTCTGTAGTAGTGGTTCTCCACTGGGACAGATGGAGGGAGAACCAACCTCCAACCACCACCTCCTGACTTGAAACAAGAGGGGGGCTCTGTCAAGGAGTCATGCTGAGGCAGAACCAGCTGCTGGAGCCATGCCTCCTCCCCTGGAATGCTTAGCAAAGGGACCAGTGTTGGAGGAGGGGGAAGACAAGGCACAGCTGGCCCTGCACTTGCCCTGGAGCTTGGTTCCGGAGCAGACTTATGAGAGATCTTACAAAAGGAGGGCCTCGGTCTGCTCCTAGGCTGGGTACGATAAAGGGAGTGGACAGACCTAGTAACCCTGCCAGAGACCTGCAGGTCACTGATAATATCCTGCACATCAGGACCAAAATGTTTGTGACCCACAAAAGGGACATTCAGCACCTTTTGCTGGACATCAGCATCAAGCCAGAGACTCTGAGCCAGGACTGCCTTCTAAGGCAAATGCCAGTGGCAGCTGCCCTGGCTGTAGTATCAGTCATATCATAAGTGGCTCTGAAGAGATGTTTACTAACATCTTCCAAGGCCTAGAGAATTTTGAGAAGCTCCTGTCTCTGGGAACCCTCAGGAAGGGCCTGAGCAGCAGCCTTGCCCTTCCTCCATAGGGTATACTGGTACTTGATCATATGAGACAAGTACAGTGCTCCCTCACTATAGCGACTCCCCGGTTATTACGAACGTGCCCTGTGGCTCCCAGTGTTGTAAGCTGTACTGTACTTGTGATCCCTGTCTAAGAACTGTGACTGACAGCATAGTAAGTATTTTTTGTAAGTTGAAGTTTGTAGCCACAGTAAAAAAAAAACAAAAAAACAAACAAAAAAAAAAAAACAGTAGCACTCATCAACCACTCCACAGTAGCATATAGTATTAGCAATCACAGTGCACGTAGCAATAGCAGTCACTCATTTCCCGGTACTTGTAGCAGCCGCTGCTAGCAGTCACTTGTTCACTCCTTGAACTCATTCCCATCCACATCCATAGATCTAGCAAGCAAACTTAAAGCAGATCAGCATGTCCATACTGTTTACTGTAGATTAGGTTAGATTATTTTCTGTATTCCAGTGTCCCGAAACTCCTTACTGAATTCCAGTTTCTTTTTCCGGGTGGTGGGATTGCGAACGTAAGAAAACAGAATACAAGTATTTCTTTTTACTTTTAAAAACAGTAAATGGTGGCTGAAATGGAATCATCTGTTCAATTTACTATTCAAGATCTCAGGAGGTACCGTCTCAGCCACACTGTTAATGGGGACAGGAGCTTGAGGCTCATAGTCGCGTGCCATCTAGTATAGTATCCCTGCTCAATTCAAACACAGAGGTAGAGTAAATGCAAAAATGACAGCAATCTAATACAAATATTGAGTAAACTAGTACTGTAGAGTGGCATGCACTTGGGGCGCAGGCAGGAAGGGATTGAATATATTTCTCAGCCTTAATTTTTCAGTATCCCTCGATGTAACAAACAGGGAGCTATAGCAAACTCATGTTATGGCTCCCATTGCATTCGCTATAGCGAGGGAGCACTGTAGTTGGCAAATCTATGACTGAAAGTGGCTGAGGCAAAAGTTCTCTTGCCCTAGAGGTCAATCCTCCGAGATTCCTGGTCAGGGGGAGCTAAGGTGCTTGGGTGACTTGGACCAGTCATGAGCTGCCTTGATTACCACTGAGTTGGTTTCCAGCTGGGCTTCATAGAAAGGCAGCCCCAATAGTGTCTAGTAAAGCTTATCAGCCTTTCTGGGCATGGCAGGTACCACACTGGGCCTATGCCAGGCAGCACGGGCAGCATCCTGCAGTGCTGGAAGCAGAGAAGGAATAACTTTGAGTGGAGATTCAGGGATCTCCAAGAAACCCACCTGGTTCCTCCTTGTGACGTCCTCCTCCCCAGTCTGGAACTCTATAGTGGAGGAGAGCTGTTTCATAATATTAAAGGAGGAGGAGTCCTCCAGCGGGCCAGCGGTGGGGGCCGGGGATGGATGACCTTGGAGTGTGTTTGACCGAGTCTTCACTCCCGGAGGTGACAGTAGACCTGTCAGAGAAGTCAACCTCCATATCTTCCTCTTCATCAGGGAGGATGAGATCAAAGTGATATTCCTCCTCTACGTCGGCCTGTTCTGCAGTTGGGACCAAAGGCCAGAGTACTAATGGCTCTCTAGAGGGCACAGGGCAGATAGGTTGAACTGGTGTCGACACCAAAGCAGCACCCGATGGAAAGGGTGACAAAGGCCCAGGCCGTGGAACAAACTGTTGGATGAGAGCTGAAGTTATGGAAGTGACAACCACATTGAGGTCAACGGCAGGGTAAGGAAGCACCTTTAACATACGTATCAACGGAGAAGGCAAAGGACCCAGCTTCGATTAACCACCGCCAGCCACAGTAGAGGCAGTGGGGCCCAGCGCTCCGGTGGACCTTACAGTTCAAGAGGTCACGACGGCGGGGTTGGGGCCAATGACCCAGAGGCCAATGGCCCCTCTGCAGCCCTAAGAAGGCTGGGAGAATGCTCTATCATGTGGGGCCTGACAGGAGTAAAGGCCTGTATGGAGAAGTTAGTTGGTGCAATCCCAGGAGAAGAGGAGGAAGAATCCAACGGGGACCGGGATTGCCATCTGGGGGTAACGGTCCTTAGGCTGGTCCTTATTCCCAGTTAGAATGTTTCCCTGAGGACTTGTCCCAGGTCTTGGTGGCCTGAGAGCCTAAAGAGGACACCAGCAACGGGGAGGGGGGAGCCCTGGAAGACCCCTTCTCTCCACTGGCTGTCTGCTGCTCCATTAGGAACTTCTATAGGGTTTTCTTGCAGCTCCGCCGGGTGGTGAGGTTGAACTTCAGGCAAAGCTCGCAGGCAAGAATGTTGTGACCTGGTCCGAGACAGAAGACACAAAGTTCGTGATCATCTTTCCGCAGCGATAGTGATGGAACAGAGCCGATGAAGGAGTAGTTCTTGACATACAAAAATTAAAGGAATCACTTTAAAATAAAGTGATTTGAAGGAGTAAGAAAAGGTAAGTAAAATTTTCGCAGTCAGCTGAGTGATGAAGCTTCTGTGGAGTCCATACATGAATGGTCAACAGACGGAAAGAACTGTGGAGGGAGCGGGGCCGCCCAAGCTTATATAATGCTGTGACATCGGAGCCTGACGTTGACGTGGGTGGCCCCTGCTAGACTGCTGTAGGAAAACGTCTGTGTGATCCTAGCAACCTGAAAGCTAAGTTCCACAGGTGTGACCCAATGACAGAGATAACCCCAAACAAGATTTACGATGTCATAAATGGGGGATTATGGTGTCAGATGTAAACAAGGCAGCCAGTGCAGATATATTCTGTTGGACAATTATTCTGTTTTCATGCAACTGTTCTTGTTAATAAAGAACAAGAGAGAAGAATTACAGAAAATATATGAAATATAAACTAAATGTGTGTAAAGCTTACATTTCCCAAGTTTTCCCAATGGTATCAGGAGCTCTTTAAAGAAAATGGGCCCTATGCATTACGGTGCGGGTCGCCTCTGTGCCACAAATCTATGGTGAATAGGCAATCCTAAGTCCATGAGCCACACATCAGGGGTCTTGCGGATCACCGGTGGCATGCACAGAAGGGACATGTGTTCCTTTTGCATCTGATTCCCCAGCTGATCGTGCAGCTATGCACACAGATATACGTGGGGGGGGGGTTAAGGGGTGTGCCCGCACTCCATGCCATGCACAAAGGTGTGGAATGCCAGGCAAGGGGCACAGGATACAGCAGTGGGCACCGTGCTGTATCTGTTACATGTCCCCCCCATGACACCTGCTGGCTGCGGCGGGACATGCCATCCCTCCACTCTACTGCCTCAGCTCACCAGGAGCGCTGGGGGCAGTCACTCGGGCACTTGCCTGTACGTTACAATAATTCTTGTCCCATACCTCTCAGAATCCCTTGCTCACATAGTGCAGGGGATCCACTAAGGGTCCCAGGAGGGACATCTGATTGGATGCCCACATGTGTCCCTCAATCTGCCCCCTGTGACCATGTGCAACAAGGGTAGAGCCCGCAGACAGGCATCCTGGTGAGGGCACGCAGTTGTTCATGGAGGAACACAAAGGCCCAGTACCAGACAGAGGCATCAAGGCTGCTGACAAAGGTGTTCCACAAATGAAAGCACCTTCAATCACCAACAGTAGGGTCAGAGAGGCCCTGGATCAGCTCAGGGAAGACAAGTCACCAGGGCCTGATGGAATATACCCGAGGGTGCTAAAGGAGCTAGCAAGTGAATAGGGAGGTCCCTTAGCACATTTATTTAGCAGATCACTTCAGATGGGGGTAGTGCCGGGAGATTGGAGAACAGCTGATGCAGTACCTCTCCACAAGGGAGCAAACAGGCAACTACTGACCGGTCAGCCTTATGTCGGTAGTGGGGAACTGATGGAAACCTTAATAAAACAAGACTTGGTAGAGCACCTAGATAAGACTGGTCTGCAGGATGTCAGGCAACATGGGTTTGTGACGAGAAGGTCGTGCCAAATGAACCTAACCACATTTTTTTTTAACCTTATATTTATGCTCCCAATCTGCCTCCTCCCTCCACTCTCTGACATCCCCTGTCTGTGGACTTCCATTCCAGTCATGGTCTGCCCCTAGAGTACCCCTGGTTCCACACAAACACCTGCAAATCCCTGGTATACCCCCCGGGTAGGGGTGGAGAGGGACCCCCATGCTTACCTCCCCAAACCAACATACTGTATCTGTGTGTGTACAGCTGGCACAGCAGAGTTTGCACAATGAGCCTGGAGGAGTCCCCAGAGAGGTGTTGTCGCATAGGAGGGACCAAGGTGTTTTTCCATTTTTTTTCCTTCCCCCCGATGTCGGCGTGCAGTGAGGGGCTAAGAGGCACACTGAGACGTACCTTCTGCATCGCCCCTCTGCCAACATCCACCCAGTGCCCTTACTGCTTTCCACCTTACCGTGCCTTCCACCCAGGCTCCATTAGGTAGCGGCATTGCAGCGGGAGCCTGCAGTTAACCCCCCGGAGAAGTAGAGCAGCCGTCGGGTGCTCTATCCTTCTCCTCCCCGGCTGACCCCCGGCAATCCGTGCTCGTCCCAGAACATGGGTCGCCGGCGTGGTACGAGGCAAGGCATCCAGCACCTCAGCACCACTGGGCTGGCCTCCAACCACATTTTTTTGACTGGGTCACTAAGGAACTAGACAAGGGCCACCCAGTGGACCTCCTCTACTTCGATTTCAGTAAGGCCTTTGATTCAGTGCTACACAACCGCCTGCTGAAAAAGTTGGAGGACCTGGGTGCAGCCAAGTGCATAGTCAGTTGGGTAGGTAATTGGCTTTGGGACAGACAACAGAGAGTAGTGGTCAATGGGGTGAGGTCTGATGAAGGCGCTGTCACTAGTGGTGTGCCCCAAGGCTCAGTGTTGGGGCCAGTCCTGTTTAATGCCTTTATCAGTGACATCAGCATAGGTAGTCAGGGCAAAATTGCCCTGTTCACAGACGATACCATGCTAGGAGGAAGGGTTTACAGTGAGAAGGAGGTTAAGGACCTACAAAAAGATCTACAGGGGCTGGAAAGATGGTCCAATGTCTGGCAGCTGAAGCTCAATGCCAAAAAATGTAAGGTGATGCATTTTTTGGTAAAGGAAACCCAAGGACAGAGTACCACCTCAACAGAGTCCAGCTCAGCACCACACAGAAAGAACAGGACCTAGGTGTCATCATAAGCAGCACCCTTAAACAGACAAGCCAATTCAACAAAGCTTATAGCAAGGCCAACAAAATGCTGGGGTGCATAGTGAGGGGATTCAACAGCAGGAGGAAGGAGGTAATACTGCCACTCTACAGGTCCCTGGTAAGGCCCCATCTGGAGTACTTTGTCCAGTTTTGGAGTCCACATCTAAAAAAGGATGTAAACAGGTTGGAGACTGTTCAGAGAACAGCGACCAAAATGATCCACGGAGTTCAAGGGCACTCGTATGAGGAGTATCTGGAGGCATTAAATATGATCTTACTGCAGACAAGGAGGGAGAGGGGAAATATGATTGAAACATATAAGTTCCTGAGAGGAATAAATAAGCTGCCATCCTCAGACCTGTTCAACAGAGTCTCCAACTCAAACACTAGAGGCACGAGTGGAAGTTGGGGGGGGGGGGGCTTCAAGAGGGAGCTTAAGAAACACTATTTTACAGAAAGAGTCGTGGAGCCATGGAATAAACTGCCAGCGGAAGTAGTGGAAGCAAAGTCTGTGACATTATTCAAGCTGGCATGGGACACAGGTTAAAGCATGATCAAAAGCAACAGGAGCAGTTAGAGGCAGTAGTCAGAAGGGGGGGCAGTGCAGCTGGCCTTCTCTGATCCAGAAACATAACGCATCTCTATTCCTTAGCCCCCTCTCCTCACTTATTGCTGTCTCCCAGCTTTTATATAACATGTGACTGCTATCATAAACTTCTCCCTATCCTCTGAAATTTTCCCTTGAATCCTTTAAGCTTTTCATTTTAGTAGATAAGAACAGGTTACTCACCTGTAACAGTAGTTCTAGGAGTGGTATATGTTGTTCATCCACACTATCTGGCATTGTCCCTTTCCCCTTTAAATCTTGCCGGAAGTCTTCAAGCTGGCTCCTCCCACCCACCCAGGTGGTAAATACCTCGGCTCCGCCCCATAACGCCAGATCTAGCCCGCTGGAAGCCAGGTTGTGCGCCTAAAGCCAGGGAGGTCGGGTGGGTGCCTGTGGATGAACAACATATACCACTCCTAGAACTACTGTTACAGGTGAGTAACCTGTTCTTCTAGGAGCGTGGATATGTTGTTCATCCACACCATCTGGCAGACTCCTAGCAGTTCTCTGGGAGGGAGGGAAGGCAAGGCGCACACCCCCTACTTAGGAAACAGAGATTGGAGAACCGAGGCCCCAAAACCAGCATCACGTCGTGACTCAAGGTCGATGTGGTAATGGGTAATGAAGGTGTTCGCTGACTTCCAGGTAGCAGCCCGACAGATTTCCTGGATAGGGATGTCCCTGGAAGCAGCCACCGAAGCAGCAGTATGGCGGGTAGAATGAGCTCTTATCCCCTTGGGAGGCTCCTTGCCCGCCAATTCATAACACAGACTTATGCATGATGTAAGCCATCTTGCAATAGTCCGCTTAGCTGCAGGTCTGCCAGAAGCGGCTTCAGCGTAGGTGACAAACAGCTGGTGAACCTCTCCACGAATTTCCGCCGTCCTCTCCTTATAGTAGGAGAGAGCACGCCTGAGGTCAGAGTATGGAGCCTGTACTCGGCATCTGAGGTGTAGTCAGGGTACTATACTGGCAGAGTCAACACCTGGTTGAGGTGAAACTCTGACACCACCTTCGGAAGGAATTTCAGGTGGGGGCGCAGGACAACTTTGTCCCTGTGAAAGACCAGATAAGGGGAGTCCACTGAAAGCGCCTGGAGCTCCCCTGTCCTTCTGGCTGACGTGATAGCCACCAGGAAGGCAGTCTTCCACGACAAGTGCGAGAGCTCACACTTGTGCATGGGTTCAAATGGCTTGCCCATGAGCTTTGCCAAAACCAGCAAAAGATCCCACGGAGGTGGAGGTTCACGCACCGGAGGGGATATGTGATCCAGGCCTTTGAAAAAGCGCCGCATCACCGTCTCCTGAGCCTAACGCCGCTGACCGCCCGTGCCCGTAAGCAGAGATGGCTGCAAGTGCACCCCAAGGGTCAATGATCAAGACCCCTTGGAGAGACCAAAGGTAGTCTAGAATGTTAGCTACAGAGCAGGATAAGGGGTCCAGGCTTTTTCCCTGACACCAAATGGAAAATCTTTTCCATCTGAAGGCATAACATTTTCTGGTCGATTCTTTTCGAGATGCTTCCACCACGGTGTAAACATCCTCAGAAAGACTCAAAGCCTGGAACTCTAGCCACTCAGGAACCAGGCTGTGAGGTGCAGGGATTGAAGGTCCGAGTGAAAGACCTTCCCCAGGTTCAGTGATATCAGGTCCGGGTGTGTACATAGCCGCTCCGGGGCCCTGCAGCTGAGGCTGAGGAGATCTGGATACCAGAACAGGCATGGCCAATCTGGGGCTACCAGAATCACCTTCGCCTTGTCCCTCCTCGCCTTGAGTAACACCTTGTGGATCAAGGGAAATGGAGGGAAGGCGTAAAAGAGGCCTGGGGTCCATGGCCTCGAGAAGGCATCCCCCTGCAGCGAGCCCTGCTAAGGGGGACGGGCATGGTACAGCCTCAGCTTGGTGTTCTCCCTGGAGGCAAACAGGTCCACCAATGGTTTGCCCCAACAGGAGAACAGGTCGTAAGCTACCTCTGGATGGACAGACCACTCGTGGGATGTCTGGCCTATGCGGTTGAGAGCATCCGCCAGTTGGTTCGCGACTCCTGCCACATGGATGGCTAGGAGATCCGCCTCCAGCCGGGCTGACAAAGGTCCAGATCCCGACGCCTTGCATAGCAGACAGGAGTGCGTGCCGCCTCTTGTTGAGGTAGTACATGGTCGTGGTATTGTCCATCTGGACTTGACCCACTTGACCCGGAGCTGAGGAGCAAGCTGACAGTGCCAGTCTGACTGCTCTGAGCTCCAACAGGTTGATGTGGCATCGGACTCCTCGGGGTCCAGAACCCCGTGGGCTCTGTTGTCCCCTGCGGGCCCCCAGCCCATGAGAGAGGTGTTAGTCGAAGGACGATTGTTGGCTCAGTGACAAACGGAACCTCTTCCTACAAGTGACTCGCGACGTCCACCATTGGAGAGCGTCCCACAACCTCTGGGTGACTGTGATCAGCTGGTCAAGAGACCCTGACGCTGAGACCACTGGGCAGCCAGCTCCCATTGAAGGGGCTGCATGTGCAGTCTGGCCCAGCGGACCACTGAGGTGCATGCCGCCATGTAACCCAAGAGGCGCAGGAAGTCCCGGGCAGGGCGCAAGTGCCCAACCAGAAATGATTGGGCAAAGGAGGAGAGAACCTCCGCCCTGTCCGCCGGGAGCCGAGCTCTGGCTTGACAAGAGTCGAGCTCTGGCTTGACAAGAGTCGAGCTCTGCCCCGATGAAGCCCATCACCTGAGAAGGTATGAGTTCCGTTTGGCCTCGTTCATCAGAAGGCCCAAGTGAGAGCAGGTTCGGAGGGTCAGGTCCCTGGACCTTCCACCTCCTGAAGGAGGAACCCCAGGAGCCAGTCATCTAGATAGGTAATCACGAACCCCTGATGCTGTAGATGGCTGCCACCACTGCGATGCATTTGGTGAAGACCCTTGCAGGCCGGCGACAGGCCAAACGGCATGGCTCTGAATCGTACAGGGTCCTTCCACCTGAGGCGGAGAAACCGCTGGTGGACGATGATTGGGACATGGTAAAAAGCGTCCTGAAGATCCAGTGTACAGAACCACATGTTTCGCTCCAGGGATGGTATGATCTGGTTCAGAGTTACCATCCGGAAGGTGCGAGACCTGAGATACCGATTCAGGTCATGGAGATCTAGAATGGGGCACCAACCCCCCGTCCGCTTGGGCACCAGGAAATACCTGGAGATGAAGCCTGGGTCTGAAGGAGGATCCGGCACCGAGGCCACCGCCTCCTTGAGGAGGAGTAGCAGCAATGTCGTCCCGAAGGGCAGACTGGGTGCCAACTGAGATCCTTTCCTCCCGTGGGGCACGGGCTCGGCTGGGAGGGTACTGCTCGAACTCTAGGGGCAGACCCTGCCCGACCACTTCCAGAACCCACCTGTCCGAGGTGATACCGGACCACGCAGAAAGGAAGTGGCGGAGCCGGCCCCCCACGGGAGGACCCAGAGATGGCGTGACGGGTACGGGGGAGGCCACCCCCGACCCGTCACTGTGCATGCTTAGAGGAGGAGGAGGCACCTGGACCAGCACCTCGGCCTCCTTTGCAGGGTTGCTGGGGACCTTGCTTGGGCCTGGGTGCCAAGCTTGAGCCGCTGCTGTTGTTGCCCTCCTGGAGGAGGGGCTGTCTGACCGCAGGGGAAGAATGCCGAAAGGGCTTCTTCTTGCGCTTCTGCTGGTTCTTGCCTGAAGAACCCTTAGCAGAGGTGGCATCTAAGGTGGCATTAGACTGCTCAATACGCTGGAGATGACCTGCCACTCCCGGACCGAAGAGGTCGGTGCCGAGGAAGGGCACATCAGCTAGCTTGTGCTGAGTATCCACGGGAAAGGAGGATAACCTCAGTCAAGCCCTGCGGCGAGAGGCTACTGCTGCCGCCAGTGAACGGGCACAGGAATCACCAGTGTCCAGAGCTGTCTGGAGCTGTTGTTTGGCAACAGCCTGGCCCTGGTCCCAGACCTGCTTGACCGTGGTCTGCATGTCTGCTGGGAGGTGAGGAAGAACTTCATCCAACGACCCCAAAAGGGCATGAGAGAAGTGTGCCATGATCACTGCTGAGCTTGCCTGACGAAGGCCCAGGGATGATGCCGTAGACCTTCCGGGCCGAGTGGTCCATAAGTTTGGACTCCTTGTCCAGAGGGCGGTCAGTATCCGCAGAGCTGCCCGCTTGCCTGAATACTGAGGCAGCCACAAGGCTTCCGCCGAGGGTGCTCAGTAAACCCCGCCAAGGACCCCTGTGGGCACTGCCAGACGGCAAGGCGGAGATGGAGCCGGGCAGGAGGCTGGACGCTGCCAGAGTTCCAGAGCCGGGCCAACTATGGCTTCGGCCACTGGAAAGGCCTCCGTCGGGGTATCCCCTCTCTTAAGAATATCTGTGAGGGGATATTCTGCCTTCTTCTGAACAGGCTGCAGAGGCATTCCTGTGGACTCTGAAATGAGTCGAAGGATGCCCTGGAAGGAAGAAGGCCCTTCTTCCAAGCCTGACACCGACAGCTCATCATGAGAATGAAGGCCGGTATTATCTGAATTGGAGGAGTCCAGATACAAAGGCTTCCCACCTAAATCTCCCTCGAGACGCCTAGGCGAACAGGGGTGACCATAATCGACAGTCTGTGAGGAAGACCCGAAGACTGTCGGTCCCCCTTAGAGGAACCCTCCCAGGGGCAGTTTAGGTGGAGGTTCCACCAAAATTGGTGGGGAGCCTGTATCCGGCCGAGCCGGAAGGCGCACGGGGGGCCCCGAAGGGACCGGAGCCTTAGAAGCCGAAGAAGTCGGTGTCGGCCGAAGAGGCTGAGGCCAAGTAATAGCCGGAACTGCCGGGGTAGCCGGCTTCTGGCCTGTTAGCAGAAGTTGCTGCCACATAAGATCCTCATAGCGTCGACGGAGTTTCCGTCGAAGCCTCTCCTCATCAGAGGAGGATGAGGAACGGTGGCGGCGCCTCTTCCGGGAGTGTTTGTGTCCCTTCTTGGGTCTACCGACCGAAGAGGACTTACTCCTCGATCGAGACCGACGGCGTCGGCTCTGTCGGTCAGGGGACGCCGGACTCGGTGAAAACTGAGGATCTGGCTCCTTGCCCTCAATTGGGATACCCGCGGGGCGGGTTTCCTCGTCGGGGAAAGAGAGAATAGGCGTTCTCTCCAGACAGTCGGCGACAGGCGTCGGCGACAACGGCTTGATCAGGTCAAGAGAAATCTCGGCCGGTTCAGCCGTGTCCTCGACTTCAGTGCCTTGTCCAGACGGAAGGTCTGAAAAACCGGCAGCCGAGGAGATGATCTCGACCATAGTCGAGACCCCTTGCTCCTGGAAGTCGGACCGCTCCCGATCCCAGGAGCGTCCTCTTCGGCTAGAAGAAGACGGTTTTTGATCCTTCTTTTTGGATCGGGAGGAGTGCGAGCCCGAGGGCGCCTCACCCTTAGTAGGGAGAGACTGGCACAACTCCCAAAAGGATCCTGAGAAGGTGGAGCCCAAGTTGAGTGCTTACGAAGAAGCGGTTGGCGAGCTTGGGCAGCTGCTTCCTCGAGGCCGCCATCTGCTTCGAGCTGCTTGGCGGATCCCGCAGCCGTGGAAGCAGCCCACCTGGCCTCCTTAGATTTCACGGTGGATTGCAAGCTTCGGTCTCCCAGCTTCAGGCGCCTGGACGGTCCCCAGAACAGTGGGATGGAAGGCAGAGCAAATAGTGCATTGCGAGGTATCGTGCACGGTACCGAGGCAATAAACGCACGAGAGGTGGGGGTCGGTGCGCGACATTTTTTGTCCACAAGGACACCGGCGAAACCCGGGGGACGACTTGTCATCCATGTCTGAAAAGTTCAGATCTGAGTCGTATACTCTTACGAGTTTCAAAGCGAGAAGATGCAGTGAAAACCGTCGATTAGACTCCAGGGCCTCAATCGCTGCAAAAAAGCATGAGGGAACCTGTATCTTCCAGTGGAAAGGAAGATCTGGCGTCATGGGGCGGAGCCGAGGTATTTACCACCCGGGTGGGTGGGAAGAGCCAGCTTGAAGACTTCCGGCAAGATTTAAAGGGGAAAGGGACAATGCCAGACAGTGTGGATGAACAACATATCCACGCTCCTGGAACCTGCTCTTTAAGCAAAGGTCTGCCATCTTCCATTTATGTACTAGTATTAAAATGGGTAGCTAAAAAACAGAGCAATGATTGGTCAAAATCCATCATATGAGCCAGCCCGCCGGCGCAGCAGTAGCGCTACCGCTCGCGACACCAATGACCTGAGTTCGGGAATGGGATCAGGTTGTCGGAGGGCCGGCCGGGGGGAGGAGGCTGAAGCATCCCATGGACTGCTCGTCTCCTCCAGGGGCTGGGGGAAGCCATGGCTCAGTGCATGACTGGCCTCTAGTGGAGGCTGGGGGACCATTATGCTTGAGCTGCAAGTAGGGGGTGGAGTGTGACGGATGCCGGCTTTACCGTGGCGTCACCACATGCGTCTCCGGGGAGGGTGTACAAGGACAAAAACGCCCAGCGTGACACTGACAAGGAGGTCAGACCAATGGCCTCTGCCCGCCAGCCCGGTGACCCAGGGATGGACCCACGATGAGGACAAGAGGTATGGTCATGGAGAGAGTCTGAGCCAGGGGGGGCCTCTTTCTACTTTGTCCCCCGGGGGGGGGGTAAGCCATGGTCGGGGGCTTCTGGGGTTCACAGGGCTTGGAGGGTTAGGTCAGGTGACAGCGCTGGCTGTGGAGGGGAGAAAAAGAAATTACAAAAAAAAAAACCATCATATGACAACACTGCTATACTGCTTAATGCATGGTACAGGTTATGCTTTCTTTTTACATGTTTTGCTTGTTTAAAATCCCTTTTATAAGTGCAAAAACACACTCAGCCACTGGCTTCATGCCTAGCACTACACATCTGGGGATATAGCTTCATGCACACCCTGTCCTGTGATAAGTAACAAATAACCCACAACAAGGCATGCATTTCTAGAGAATGAATGCATTCCCAGGGTGAACTGGAAGTTATGAGGCCAATGGCTGAGTGCCTTTCAACACAGCTGGGAAGTACATTCATTCTCAAGAAATGCATGTCCAGAAATGGGTTACTGTGCTTATAAAATCGATTTTTTTAATGGAAAAGGTTTTATTTTTATGTAGTTAGGCTGTTGCTAGGTAGAGTATGGTTAGTTTGGTGACAAACCATGCATATACTGGGAATTAATGATCAGGTGATGTGTTTCGACCAATTAAATTGCCAGGATTCCAGAAAATTCTTAAGTCCTTTTTTTATAATGCTTATTTATTCTGTCAGAAACCTTGGATCTACCTGGAACTGAACTAACTTTCCATTTTCTTACTATATCTGCAACACCTTGTGCCTCTCTAAATGTATACAGTGAAAGTGCTACCCTACTATTCTGAAAAATGTGGGTCAAAATAAGAAGCAACTGGGTTAACACCTAATCCAAACCACAAATGTTACCAGTACAGAAGCTAAAACTTGTCAAGAAAAAATACTTTCTTATTGTTCACGTTTCCATATTTCAGTTATTGTTATAGACTGGGTACACCTCTATGGGCTCCCTGTCAAGTGGAAAGTGGCTAATTTCTGAGCAGGCTGCAACTTTTCCTTTTCCTTTTCTAGCGCTGTCCTTGCCTGTACAACATTACCTGTACACGCCTGCCTTAACTTTCTGTGTGCTAAAACTCTAACTCACGCATTTACAGCCTCACATTGGCTACTGCAAACACAAAACTGACATACCAAAACAGTACTGTAATTAATCTTTTTACCATCATTGATCCTGGACACTGATGAAGACACTCACATAATATCAGTATGTATACAATGTAGGTAGGAATCTGATTACCAAAATAAATGCATTATTTTCCCTACAATCTGACCCCAGTGAAAGATAAACGATGTTATTCACCCAATGGGTAAATATCACTGTTTATTTTTCACTTGCCGACATCATCCAGTCTGACCTCCAATTTCAATAACCATGACTGACGCCCCATACTGGCCAATCCCACTACAAATCTGCTCTCGATTACAGCCAATAGTAGTCTACGTTTTAAACTGATAGCCCTGCTACCACCATCTTGTTTCCCTGCTTCCTGACTGATCAGAATAATAAACTGAAAAATTACATTTAAAATGTATAATCTTGTCACTACATTGCTGCACTATTTATTTATTTAAATTTTTAATCCACTGCCTGGATTTACGATGCTGCAGTTCGTACTCGCTCACTCGTGACCGCTCACTTGCTTTGACACAGACCGCACAGAGAAATTAACACCATATGTTCTCTCGGTAGGGACGGAGACAGTGCAAAAAATGCAGGTACTTTTAAAATAACATTACTTTTACAGAGGGGCGGTTGTGTCTGCATAGCACTTTGTATGCTGGGTAACGACTTTAGCCTCGATTAACTTTTAAAAGAACAAAAAAGGCAGAGTTGCTCTCTCTCTCTCGCCCCCTACAGTTCTCTGACCTGCTGTCCCTCTCAGTACTTTTGGGGGAGGCAGTCTGCCTGCACAACAGTCCCTCTTTTTATAGAGGAATTCCTCTTTTTAGACAGACAGATTTAGTTTAGTCACTGTATTGGTCCTTGTAAGAACAGATCCAGAAGCAAATGGTTTGATACCTTCTATTGGACCGACTTAGATGTTACAAAAAGAACACAGTGCCTAAGTTTTCAGACCAACTAAGTCCTTCCTCAGAAGCTTATGACAGTTATTTAGAAAATCCCATACCATTAACACCCAAATCATACATAAAAACCCCAGACAACATTCTCATTGGTTTAAAATACTCATTTAAACCATAACAGCAGATTAAATCAGAGGAATCACATTTCACCAGTTTGTTTTAAATTAAAGAGTTTTTCAAGGTCAAATGTCACCAAAATGAGATAAGGGCTCTTCAATCAGAAAGCTCCACTAACATAAATTATGAATGTCTCAGTGTGCTTCGTGATTGAATACAGTCTAATTCAAAGCATGAACTTGAGATTCAATACTAACTTAAGTACATGTTAAAATATGATATTAATGTATATTAAAACAAGCAATATATATATATATATATAATATATATATATAACAGAAATTTTCTATATATAGCATAAAGAGAGTTTAAAGTAATGTTTCCCTAATGTGAGCCACTGTTTCACATATTTATACAGTATACAACCTATCTGGAGACATTTTCCCAATTATACACTCAACTAGTTACTATATTCCGTAAACCTTAAGATCTTATTTATTTATTTATGTCTTTGGTGACCAGGTAGGTGCACTGATCCAGAGGACATTTATCAGTCACGACTCGGGCCACAAGGTGGCAAAAAAAAGGTACAGGTACAAACAGTCAATTACAAGATACAATCTGTGCACACGGAACAGCTGGTGGCGAGGGTGAAGAGAGGGAGAGAACAGTGGTACTGCAATGACAATGTGGAGACTGGGTAGACAGGTAATGCTATATCAGTATGTACATATGCATAGCCAAAGTACAGACGGTGCAAGACGCAAGCAGTAATGGTATAGAGGTACATGGTCCAATTCAAGTACAAGTGAGAAAAAACAGTTGCTGTAATAAAAATTCAAATAGGAAAACAATCACAGTTCATAACATCAAAGGGGTAAGACAGGAGGAAAGGGGGGCCAGGGGTAGGCTTAGGGGTGGAGGCAGGAAGGAGAGAAGTGGGAAAAAGCGGCAGGCTAGTGGGGGCAGGAGGGGGGGTATAAGTGCTGTAGGGCATCAGGTGAAAGTCTGAGTGCTATTAGAGTATAGTCGAGTTGTAAACCCTAGCGTTCTTGTACGGAACAGTGACATTTTGCAGCAGTGAGGAGCCAGGTCTTCAGGTTATGTGTAAAAGCTAGATTGGAGGGGGATGCATGAACAGATAAGGGGAGCTTGTTCCATAGGGAGGGTGCTGTAACTGAGAAAGCTCGGGTTCCCATGGTGGTGGAGGCACGGGGTACTTCTAGCGGGGGGACTGAGGACACCGAGATTCCTACGGACCACTATACCTGTTAAGAGAGGTGAGTAAGGGGATATATGTTGGTTCCTGAGGCAGCTGTCCACCAGACAGCCCATTGCATAGTCAAAGGGACCCTGTAGGGTGAGCCACCTAAGTGACTGGTAGAGTGAGCAGTGGAGAGAGCGGTAAGGGGCTTGAAGGACAAATCGACAGAGTTATATATCGTGTTTAGCCACTTGTGCAGGGTGGTGGATAGGTGAGAGTACACTGGGGAGCAGTAGTCAAGGAGGGGAAGTAGCTTGCCACTTGCAATGGCCAGGCATGCTTTGGTGGATAGGTAATGTTTGTGGTGGTACGTGGCGCCCTGCTTCTGGTGGATCCAGTTCACCACATAGTTGACATGTTCTGAGAAAGAAAGGGAGGGGTCAAGGGTAACACCTAGACATTTGAAGGATGTGACAATTTCAAGGGGAGGACCAGCAGGGGTAAGAACTAGGAGGGAGGAGTTGGCTTTGGTGGCTTTGGATAGGAAGGGTTTGGAACCGAACAGTATGGATTTTGTCTTTGTTTCACTGATTAGGAGCTTGTTTGAAAGGAACCAACGATGGGCGGATGTGTAGTTTTGTATGAGGGTGGATGAGATTGAGTCAATAGATTTGTCGCTATGATAGATGACCAAATCGTCAGTGTAGAGAAGAGCTTTACAGTTGAGGCTATCATTGGGGAGTGTGTTAATAAACATGAAAAAGAGCAATGGTCCGAGAACAGAGCCCTGGGGGACTCTAGTGAGTACAGGAAGGGGAGCAGAGGAAGCCCTGCCAATGATAACTGACTGAGTCCTGTTTGATAGATAGCTGTGGAACCAGGCAGCATGTCCTGGAGAGCAGCCAAAGCTAAGCAGGGTTGAGTGGAGGAGGTGGTGGTCAACCAGGTCAAATGCTTTTGACAGATCAATGAAGATCGTGCCTGTGGGTTTACCCTGGTCCATACTTAGTACATAATCAGAAAAGAGGAACAGGGCAGGGGAGGTACTATGTTGCTCACGGAAGCCATGTTGGAGGGGGCATAGGAGGCTGTACATTTCCAGATGCTCTGTTAGCTGAGAGTGTATGGATTTTTCAAGCAGCTTGTTCAGGTGGGAGAGGAGAGAGATGGGTCAGTAGTTATCAGGGAGAGGGGATCGCCAGCTTTGAAGAGCAGTACGACGTTAGCGTGTTTCCAGGAGTTGGGTACAGCAGCAGTGGTGGTAAGGGCAAGATTGAGGATGAAAGTGAGTGGTTTTACAATTGCAGGAGAGACGAGTTTTAGAAACGCAGAGTACAAACCATCGCTGCCAGGGCTTCCTTTGGCTGGTAGGGCTCTTCAGTGCTGTAAATACAGGTTACTCACCTGTAACAGGAGTTCTAGGAATGGTATATGTCGTTCATCCACACTTTCTGGCAGGTATCCTTGCCGCTTTAAATCTTGCCGGAAGGTCTTCAAGCTGGCTCCTCCCACCCACCCGGGTGGTAAAACCCTCGGCTCCGCCCCATGACACCAGATCTGGCCCGCTGGAAGCTCAGGTATTGTGTCGAGGCCGGGGAGGTCGGGTGGGTGGTGGATGAACAAATATACCATTCCTAGAACTCCTGTTACAGGTGAGTAACCTGTATTTCTAGGGACATGGATATGTTGTTCATCCACACTTTCTGGCAGACTCCTAGCAGTTCTCCGGGAGGAGGGAGGCAAGGCGCACACCCCCTACTTAGGGAATAGAGATTGGAGAACCGAGGCCCCAAAACCAGCATCCCAGCGTGACTCAAGGTCGATGTGGTAGTGGGTGATGAAGGTGTGTGCTGACTTCCAGGTAGCAGCCCTGCAGATTTCCTGGATAGGGACGTCCCTGGAAGCAGCCACCGATGCAGCAGTATGGTGGGGAGAATGAGCTCTTATCCCTCTGGGAGGCTCCATGCCCGCCAACCTATAGCAGAGATCTATGAAGGAGGTGACCCACCTGCTTATCGTCCGCTTGGCTGCAGGTCTGCCAGGTGTGGCTTCAGCGTAGGTGACGAACAGCTGGCGAACCTCTCCCCGAATTTCAGCCATGCGCTCCTTATAATAGTAAGCGACCTTCTAGGGATCAGAGTATGGAGCCCATATTCGGCCTCCAAGGTGTGACTGGGGTAGAACACTGGCAGAGTCAACACCTGGTTAAGGTGAAACTCCGACACCACCTTGAAGAGGAATTTCGGGTGGGGGCGCAGAATGACCTTGTCCCTGTGGAAGACCAGGTAAGGAGACTCGATGGAAAGCGCCTGGAGCTCTCCCATCCTTCTGGCTGATGTGATAGCCACCAAGAAGGCGGTCTTCCACGACAGGTGAGAGAGATCACACCTGTGCATCAGTTCGAATGGCTTGCCCATGAGCTTTGCCAGTACCAGCAGTAAATCCCACGGAGGTGGAGATTCTCGCACCGGAGGGGAAATGTGATCGAGGCCTTTGGAAAAGCGCCAGACCACCTTCTCCTGCGCCATCGACTGCTTCCCGCCCACGCCTGGAAGCAGAGATGGCTGCCAGGTGCACCTTAGGGTCGTCGACCTAAGCCCTTGCTGAGAAAGGGACCATAGATAGTCCAAGATGCTTGCCAAGGAACAGGAGGAAGGGTCCAGGCTCTTACCCTGACACCAAATGGAAAATCTCTTCCATTTAAAGGCATAGCATTTCCTGGTCGACTCCTTACGGGACGCCTCAACTACATTGAGGACCTCGTCGGAAAGACCCAAGGCCTGGAACTCTAGCCGCTCAGGAACCAGGCCGTCAGGTGCAGGGATTGAAGGTCCGGATGGAACACCTTCCCCTGATTGACTGAGAGTAGGTCCGGGCGAGCTGGAAGCTGCCTCGGGAGCCTGGAGCTGAGGCTGAGGAGATCTGGATACCAGCATTGGCGGGGCCAGTCTGGGGCTACCAGAATCACCTGCGCCTGTCCCTCCTCGCTTTGAAAGCACCTTGTGAATCAGGGAAATGGAAAAGGCGTGAAAGGGCCGGGGTCCACGGCCGAGAAGGCATCCCTGCAGCAAGCCCTGCTGGGCGGGGGGCGGGCATGGAACAGCCTCAACCCGCATTCTCCCTGGAGGCAAACAGGTCCACCTGAGGTGTGCCCCAATGGGAGAACAGATCTTGTACTACCTCCAGCAGGAGAGACCATTCGTGGGACACAGCCCCTATCCAGCTTAGGGCATTGGCCAGGGTGTTGGAGGCTCTTGCCACATGAATGGCTAGAAGATCCGCTTCCAGGCTGTGCACGAGTGACCAAATGCGGAGAGCTTCCTTGCACAGAGGCATGGAGCGCGTCCCGCCCTGGCGGTTTAGGTAGTACATGGTCGTGGTATTGTCCGCCTGACCTGAACCACTTGACCATGAGACGGAGCAAAGGCAGAGGGTTAGACGAACCGCCCAAGCTCCAGCAGCTGGATATGGCATCGACTCCCGAGGGGACCAGAGGCCGTGCGCTCTGTGCTCCCCCAGATGGGCACCCCAACCCATCAGAGAGGCATCGGTCGATAGAGAGACCGTCGGCTCGGGCGGACAAACGGGATGCCCTCCTGCAGATGAGATGGAACGGTCCACCACCGGAGAGCGTTCCACATCTCCTGGGTCACCGTCACTAGCTGGTCAATGGATCGCAGCGTTGTGACCACTGGCTGGCCAGTCCCCACTGAAGGGGACGCATGTGCCAGCGGGCACAACGGACCACGATGGTGCAGGCCGCCATGAGACCCAGGAGGCGCAGGAAGTCCCGGGCTGGGCGCAATTGCCCAACCAGAAATGATTGGGCAAAGGAGGAAAGAACCTCAGCCCTGTCCGCCGGGAGCCGTTCTCTGGCTCGAAGAGAGTCGAGCTCTGCCCCGATGAAAAGAATCACCTGCTTCGGTCCGAGTTACGACTTGGCCTCGTTGATGATCTCTGAACCGCTCCACCTCCTGTCTGGAGGGGGCTGCTATCAGCCAATCGTCCAGGTAAGGGTACACCCGGACCCCTCGGCGCTGCAGGAAAGCTGTCACCACTGCCATGCATTTGGTGAAGATCCTGGGAGCAAGAGAAAGGCCGAAGGGCATGGCTCGGAACTCGTAAAGGGAACCTTCCGCTCGGAAGCGGAGGAATCTCTGGTGAGACGGACGGATAGGGACGTGAAAAAACATGTCCTGTAGGTCCAGAGAGCAGAACCACACGCCGCATTCCAGGGATGGTATAATCTGAGCCAGAGTGACCATCCTGAAGGTCCGAGACCTTAGGAACTTGTTTAGGTCGTGCAGGTCAAGAATGGGGCGCCAGCCCCCTGTCCGTTTTGGGACCAGGAAGTACCTGGACACAAACCCCGGGTCTGAGGGAGGGTCTGCCACCTCTCTGATCACCTCTTTCTCGAGGAACAGAGCGATGTCGGCTCAGCGAGCCAACAGCGAGGCTGCAGACCCCGAGGTCCCCCTGGGGGCGATGGCTCGGAAGGGCGGGGCCTGCTCGAACTCCAGAGGCAGGCCCTTTCCTACCACTTCCAACACCCACCGGTCTGTGGTTATAGCAGACCAGGCGGAAAGGAAGTGGCGGAGCCGGCCCCCCACGGGGGGAACCTGGGGTGGGGTGACGAGGTTGGGGGCAACACCCCTCAACCTGTCACTGAGCAGGCTTGGAGGAGGAACCGGCCGAGGGACCACCTGGGCCTTTACTTCCCTGCTTCCTGGAAGAGGAAGCCGCGGGCTTGGGTTTGAGAAGCCAAGCGGGAGCCTGCTGGCCCTGATGCTGCTGGGCCGGACGTGCCGTGGGCGCAGACGGACGAAAGGGCTTGGGTTGCGGTCTGCGGCCCTTGTCCCTCTGGGCGGATGAGACCGAGTCCAGAGTGGCATTGGACTTTTCGATCCTCTGGAGGTGACCTTCCACTCCAGGGCCGAAGAGGTCGGTCCCCAGGAAGGGGACATCCGCCAATTTGTGCTGGGTATCCGCTGTGAAGGTGGATATCCTCAGCCATGCCCGACGGCGCATAGCCACTGCGGCCGCTACTGACCTGGCGCATGAGTCACCGATGTCCAAGGCAGTCTGAAGTTGCTGCTTGGCCACTGCCCTGCCCTGGTCCTGCACCTGCTTAACCGTGGTCTGCAGGTCAGCCGGGAGATGAGGGACTACCTCGTCCAGGGAGCCCAACAGGGCATGAGAGAAGTGCACCACCGGTCGAGGCTGGCCTGGACGAAGGCTAAGGGAGGACGCAGCGTAGACTTTGCACCCGGCGTAGTCCAACTTCTTGGACTCCTTGTCGGGAGGCTTGTCCACGTCCCTGGCACTTCCGGCATGCCGGAAGACACTGTCGGTAACCAACCCCTCGGCTGAGGGGTGTTCCGAGAAACCAGACAGGAAGCCGGTAGGGACCGCATACTTCCTTGCCATCCTGGCCGAAGGCGCAGGGCAGGAAGCAGGACGCTGCCAGAGCTCCAAGGCCGGGCCCACAATGGCCTCAGCCACCGGAAAGGCCTCCGTAGGAGAATCCCCTTGGTCCAAAATCTCTGTGAGGGGGTACTTGGCCCGCTTGGATACGGGCTCAAGCTGCATCCCGGTGGACTCCGAGATGAGCCTAAGCAAACCCATGAAGGACGATGGGCTATCGTCCAGCGACTGACCTCCTGAGGACTCCAAGTCAACCCGCCTGGAGAACAAGGAGGAATCGTCGTCGGACTCAGAGGAGTCTGCAAAGAGCTGCCTTGGGCCTGAGCCACCCTCCACCTGCCGAGGGCGATCGGGAGTGAGGGTGACAGACAGCCTATGGGGCAGACCCTGGGCCGACCGAGAATTCTTGATCGGGGCCCCAAACAGCAGCTGTGGAGGTGGAGGGTCCACCAGAATCGGTGGGGCAGCCGGTTTTGGTCGAGCAACAGGCCTGGGAGCAGGCGCCTCGGCAAGAGCGAGGGGTTGCTTCAGCCGCTCCGGTGACAGCCACTTGATAGCCGGGGAAGGCGACGACGTCAGCTTGCTCCCGGACAGAAGAAAGCTGTTGCCACATGAGGGTCTCGTGGCGCTGATGCAACACGCGTCAAGCCTCCCCTCATCCGAGGGAGGAGAGCGGCGACAGCATGCATGCCTTGACTCTGAGACCACCTATGGCCAGCGGGATCGGCTGGACCGAGAAGAAGTCCTAGACCGAGACCGCAAACCTCGGCTTTTCAGAGGAGGGTTCTGGGGCAGGGTGGAAACCCACTCTCCCCTCGGCTCGGAGGGTTCAACTGTGGACTCCGGAACCGGAGGCATGGGCAAGTCCACGGAAACCTCAATCTCCGCCGGGGGAACTGGGGAGTGAAGGTTTTCAGCTTCACCGGTTGACAACCCATCCGACGGGTCGAGAAAAATCTCGACTGCGTTGACAGGAGTCTCGGTCAACTGACCTGACGGGGACGCCGTGAGGCCAGTGGCCAAAGCCGAAGGATTGACCGAAGTCGATGGTCGACTACTCGGTGAGAGGGACCTCTCCCGCTCCCAAGAGCGTCGACGGAGGGACTTACCTTTGTGGTCCTTCTTCTTGGACCGAGAGGAAAGCCCTGAAGATGATGGTCCCTCTCCCTTAGTGGAGAGAGACAGACAGAGCTCCTTAAAAGAAGCTGAATAGGAGGATCCCAAGGAGAGCGGGATAAATGCCGCGGCTGAGGAAGACGAAGATGCGGCCTGCGCCGCCTCCTCCTCGAGGGCGATCATCTGCTCAAGCTGATCATGAAGCCCGCCACCGCGGAAACCGTAAACAGGCCTCTTCGACTTTACGGAGGATGCGTTTCTCGAGCGCCCAAGTTTGCAAGCAGGCGTAGCGGTCTTCAAGCGTAGGCGAAGAAGCACAGGTCGCCAAGCCTGCGGGTGCGTGCTCAAGGCCCAAGCAGTGAGCCGCCACGTGTGCGGATCCGTCAGACATCCATCTGCCCGCATGGGCACCTCCGAAAACGGAGTCGTTTGTCCACCGCAGCTGCGGGGGAAATGAATGACCGAAGGGAACCTGAGCTTCCAAGCGGTAAGGAAGATCTGGCATCATGGGGCGGAGCCGAGAGTTTTACCACCTGGGTGGGTGGGAGGAGCCAGCTTGAAGACCTTCTGGCAAGATTTAAAGTGGCAAGGAGACCTGCCAGAAAGTGTGGACGAACAACATATCCATGTCCCTAGAAAATGATATCATACAAGATAATATCAGTTGTCGACACGAGAGCCAAATGGGTGACACTTCTCTCACAATGACCACTCAATCTCAGATATGTCAGTAATGATCTAAAAGGACATTTCAAAAGTGCACAACAGAGACGGGCTTCTGAGATCAGGCTTATTTTACTTCTCAATATGGTAGAAGATGACATGAACATAGATTTGGGGTTTATGTCACATTATTCTGCTTAAACTTCCACAGACCTTTACTTCAAAGGATGGACATATAATAGGACTTTAGCGTGTCTATTTTTTTATTTTAATATGTATAGCGTCCATTTTAACTGGTTATCAACATGTTGGTTTCTCACCAAAGAACTGTGTGTGTGTGTGTGTGTGTGTTTGGGGGGGTACACTGTTTTTTTGTTTTTTTTTATGAGGTGGAGGTTGTGCATGTGAGGAGAGTTTGGTTGGGGGCTGTGGTTATATTGAGGTAGGCTTATATTCAGGTACATGACATAATGGTGCTGCAGTGTGTTAGGACTCTTACTTCACACAAACAGTGAATATTTACTTTCTTCTAACTAGTTTTTCCCCGGAGAGGTGATTCCATTGGTTTTATTCAGATTCCTTAGACTGTTGATTTACATATAGCTGTTTGATTATATACTGTCACTTTTTGAACTCTGAGGATGCATGATCTCACTCACTTGGGGGTCCTTGATAGGTTTAATTCCACTGGGTAAATATTGTAGTGATTGGTGTAAATGATGGTGTGTTAGGACTCATGGCTCACATTCATAGTGAATATTTATTTCCTTCTAACTAATCATCTTCCCCGGGGGGGGGTTTATGTCCATTGCGTTTTTATTCAGATTCCTTAGACTGTTACTGTACATATAGAAGTTTGCTTATATACTGTTACATTTGTTGAGCTCTGTACATATTGGGTTGCATGATTCCATTTACTTGGGGGTCTCTGACAGGTTGAATTCCATTAGGTTATACTATAGTGATTGGTACATACTGAACCCTTAACATATTAGGATGCATGGTCTCATTTTCTTAGGGGTCCTTGGCAGGTTTGTTTTTTAATTTGGCTCTTATACTGACAATTTATATTATCTTGTATAATATCATGCTACAGCACTGAAGATCTTAAGGTTTATGGAATATAGTAACTAGTTGAGTGTATAATTGGGAAAATGTCTCCAGATAGGTTGTATACTGTATAAATATGTGAAACAAGTTGTTCACACTAGAGAAACTCTACTTTAAACCCTCTGTATGTCATATATAGAAAATGTCTGTTATATATATATATATATATATATATATGTTATATATATAGATTGCTATCACATTTTAACATGTACTTTAGTACTGAATCTAAAGTTCTTGTTTTTCATTAGATTGTATTCATAAAGTACACTGAGACATTCATAAATTGCAGTTACGTAAGAACTTACCGTAACAGTAGATCTTCGAGAGAGGTTCCTGCAGTAGGTCTTCACATATAGGACTGCGCCCCCAGCGTCAGGTCCGCACAGCAAACTTGTAGATAGAAATCAGAAGGACCGCTCCCCGACGTCAGGCGGCGTGACGTCAGCCCGACTATAAAAGGGGCAGTTCCACGCCCACTCTCCAGTTCTTTTCCAACGGAGACCTATAGAAAGGTTAGAATAAGACCGGAGTAGAAACTACTCAGACCATAGAAAATAAGGATAAAACATCCAAAAACTGGGGGAAGGAGGGTGGGAAACTAGACCTACTGTAGGAACCTCTCTCGAAAATCTACTGTTACAGTAAGTTCTTACGTAACTGCAATATCTTACTTCAAGAGGGTTCCTGCAGTAGGTCTTCACATATAGGACTGAATACCAAGCAGTCCCAGAGAAAAACAAAACATAGGGGCATCTGGGAGGAGGAGAAGTCGCCATAAGAAATCACAACAGGAGGCCTTGCAAGACTGCAAGACCAAAGCCAGTTCTGCGCCACAAGGAAATGTCCAGACTGTAATGCTTAGTGAGGGTGTGAACAGATGACCACGTGGCCACTGCACAGATCTCTGCCGTGGACACATTCCTAAAAAAGGCAGTAGAGGTTGCCATACTGCGGGTGGAGTGGCCTTTAACTGGCCCCGGAAGGGACTTCCCATATTTCATGTACAAAAAATGGATGCAGTAAGCTAGTCATCGAGAGATGGTTTGCTTGGATATAGCCTTGCCCTGGAACTGTGAAGCAAAAGCTACAAACAGTTGGTTGGATTTACAAGAGTGTGCAGAAGGTATTTCCCCCCTGTTGGAATACTGTGGATAGTATACTGGTAATTCCACACTCTAGTTCAAAGTGGTTTCCGAAACCACTTTGGGTAGGAAAGAAGGGTTAGTCCGAAGGATTACTCGGTCCTTATCAAAAATCAAATAAGGTTACTTACAGACAAAAGCCTGCAATTCAGAGACCCTTCTGGCCGAAGTAACTGCGACTAAAAATAAGGTCTTACAGGAGAGGAAGCGTAAGTCGCAGGAAGAAGCTGGTTCAAATGTGGGTACGGTCAGCTTCTCAAACATGAAATTCAGGTCCTGGGGGGACAAGGATACTGGATTGGAGGTTTCAAATGAAGGATGCCTTTTAGGAAGGTTTTGGCAACCTCCAGCTGAGCCAAGGTTTTGCCCTCCACCGGGAGGTGGTAGGCTGACACCACAGATAAGTGGACCTTAATGGAGGAGTAGCTATGGCCAGCCTCAGACAGATGTGCAAGGTACTCTAGAACCTGGGAAGCCGAGCACGAAAATGGGTCCCAGCGCCTTGCTTGGGCCCAAATCGTGAATCTCTTCCACTCCGTGGTGTAAGTTGATCTGGTGGAAGGTTTTCTAGCCTGCACTAGAATTTGCGCAATCTGCGAACATAACCCACAACGAGAAATCACTATGTCCACAGGTGCCACGCATGAAGATGGAGAGACTGAAGGCTCGGATGCACCAGGGTGCCCTGTTCCTGAGTCAGAAGGTCGTGGGAAATGTGCAAAGGAACAGGAAGTTCCAGTGCCAACTGTCATAGCAGAGGATACCAAATTTGCTGCAGCCAAAGTGGAGCAATAAGAATGGCGTGAGCTCCCTCTGTTGTAGTTTCACCAAGACCTTCTGATTGAGAGGAAAGGGAGGAAAGACGTACAGAAACCTCCCTGTCCATGAAAGAGACAGCGCGTCTCACCAAAAAGCACCATGCCCGGGAACGAGCGAGCAAAAGACAGGTAGTCATTGTGGTTTGAAATCACAGAAAGAGCAGAACCAAACCACACAAAAACACGTATCCTGGATTTTAGGGGGGCAGACTTTGGGAAAATGGGGAGATACTTGAAAGAGGCATTAAGGGGAATGGGACAGGAATCAGGGGTTGAGGAACAGTGGGCAGTATTTAAAATGGGGATTATAAGAACAACAGAATTATGCATTAGCAGGTTAGCAAGAGGAAAAGGAAGAGGAGACCATTATGGTTTTCCAAAGAGGTAGCAAAGAAAGTGAAAGCCAAAAAGATTGCATTCAGGCAATACAAAAAGACACAGGCAGAAGGGGATAGGGAGAAGTACCAGGAAAACAAAGGGAGGCAGGGAAGTCAGTAAGGAAGCCAAAGCTCAGACAGAAGAACACATTGCAAAATCAGTGGAGTAAGGGACAAAACCTTTTACAGGTACATAAGTGAAAAAAGAAAAGACAAGGGAGGATAGTGAGACTGAAGGGGGAGGATGGGAGCCGCATGGAGGATGACAACAGTAAAACGACATATTGAACAGGTATTTCTGCTCAGTCTTTACTGAGGAAGAGGGGGTAATGGGTCAGAAGGGGAGTACAAGGGTGCGAATGGTGCAGAAATGGACACAAGTCTCTCTTTACGAAGGGTCCTGAAGAAACTGGAAGTAATAAGAGTTGATAAAGCAATGGGGCCAGATGGGGTGCACCCAGGTCCTTAAAGAACTAAGAGAGGTAGTGGCTGAACCTCTGGCTATCCTGTTTAGCCGATCACTGGAACAGGGAGGTACCAAAGACTGGAGGACAGCAGATGGTCCCTTATACAAAAGTGGGAACAAAGAGGAAGCAGGAACTACAGACCAGTCAGCCTCACCTCGGTAGTGGGGAAGATCATGGCAGCACTACTGAAGGAGAGATTGGTGGAACATCTGGTTGTCAATGGACTACAGGACCCAAGGCAGCATGGTTTCACCAGGGGAGGTCATGTCAGACCAACCTCGTTGAATTTTTTGACTGGGTGACTAGGGAGGTGGATCAGGGGAGGGCAGTGGACATGGCCTATCTGGACTTCAGCAAGGCCTTGACACTGTGCCACATAGAAGACTATTACACAAACTGAGGAATATGGGTGTGGGCAGGACAGTAGTGTGGTGGGTAGGTAACTGGCTGGGTGGCAGGACACAGAGGGCGGTGGTAAATGGCTGTCACCCACAGAGGAAGAGTGACCAGTGGGGTACCACAGGGATCAGTGCTGGGACCGGTCCTATTCAACATCTTCATCAGTGACATTGCGCAGGATCTAGAAGGCAGAATTTCACTGTTCGCTGATGACACAAAGCTCTGTAACAGAGTAGACACACCAGAGGGTGTAGACAGAATGAAAGGACCTGCAGAAACTTGAAGAATGGTCAGGGGTTTGGCAGTTGAAATTCAATGCAAAGAAGTGCAAGATAATGCATATGGGGCACAAAACCCTGGCACAATATATCAGTTGGGGTGAGGATATAGCATGCACCAAGCAGGAAAGGGATCTTAGGGTTGTCATCTCTGATGACCTCAAGGTAGGGAAACAGTGTGACAAGGCATCAGGTAAAGCAAATAGGATGCTGGGATGTATAGGCAGGGGCATCACCAGCAGGAAAAGGGAGGTCATAATTCCGCTATACAAGACACTAGTGAGGCCCACCTGGAGTACAGTATACAGTTCTGGAGACCATACCTACGTAAGGACATAGACAGGGTAGAGAAGGTTCAGAGGAGGGCAACAAAGATGGTGCATGGATTGCATCACAAGTCCTATGAAGACAGGTTGAAGGAACTGAACATGTACTCCCTGGAGGAGAGGAGGGAGAGGGATATGATAGAGACATACAAGTATCTTACAGGGAGGAACAGGGTGCAGGAAAACACTATTTTTAAGCGAAAAGATGTTCCAGGACTAGAGGGCATGGGATGAAGTTGGAGGGGGACGATTCAGAGGAAACATGAGAAAGAATTTCTTCACAGAACGGGTGGTGGACAAGTGGAACACCCTGCCAGAGGAAGTGGTGGGGCTGAAACAATCACGGGATTTAAGAATGCATGGGATAGACATAAAGGAATTCTAGAGGTCAGGGGTAAGGGGAAACAGACTTCTAGGAAAACAAACTGAACTTACAAGCTCAAATGGGCAGACTGGGTGGGCCATAGGCCCTTATCTGCCGACACTGTCTATGTATCTATGTATCTAGTTTTGCACTGTATGGGGAGGCGAACAGATCTATGTCTGGCCGACCCCATTGAAGAAAGAGTTCTTCGACTACCTCTGACTTTAGCTCCCACTCGCGGGCCCTGGCTACTGATCAACTGAGACTCTCCGCCAGGATGTTGCTTACACCCGGAACGTGGACTGCTGTCAAGTAAAGGCTGTGCTGAATCGCCCAATACCATACCCTCATTGCTTCTCTGCAAAGAGGATATGATCGGGTTCCTCCCTGTTTGTTCAGGTACCAGACTGTGGACATGTCTGTCTGTCTGGAGTAGAAGTCATCCCCAAACCAGGAGAGACTGGAATGCCTGGAGTGCGTAAAGAACTGCCCTGGTCTCCAGAACACTGATGTGAAGCATAAGCTCCCGGTCGGACCAATACCCCTGTGTCTTGTGAGTCCCCAGGTGGGCTCCCCAGCCCAGATCTGAGGAGTCCGTGGTGAGGATTTGGGTTGGAACCGAAGGATGAAAAGAAATTCCCTTCAAAAGGTTTGAGAGATCCTGCCACCAGCGAAGATCTCTCTGTAGACTGTTGGAGAGTATGACCTTTTGGTTCATGTCATCCGTCCTCTGGTCCCATTGGACTCGAAGAGACCATTGGGTGACCCTCATTTGAAGCCTGGCCATGGGAACTGTCAAAATGGCGGCCGCCATCAGTCCCAAGAGACAGAGCACAGAGTGTGCTGGGATCCACTGGGCCTGGGCCATGAGAGTGGCCTGAGAAGCTAAGGTCTCTGCCCGATCTGATGGCAGAAAAGCCTTGCCCTGAACTGTGTCTAGTACAGCTCCAATGAACTGGAGTCTCTGGGATGGTACTAGCTGGGACTTGGGAAATTTGACTGTTATGTCCAGGAAACCAAACAAGTTCAGAGTGAAAGAGAGAGACTCTTTCAGGCTGGTAGGAGAGGGTGCTGCGAGGAGCCAGTCATCCAGGTATGGGGAGACATAAATGACCTGACGGCGTAAAAACACTGCCACTACAGCTAGGCATTTGGTGAACACTCTGGGGGCTGAAGAGAGGCCAAAAGGGTGTGCTCTGAATTGGAAATGGTTCTTCATAAAAACAAAATGGAGAAAGCGGCAGTGGTCCGGGAGGATAGGAATATGCAGGTAAGCATCTTGCATGTCCAGGGAGCACAGCCATGAGTTCGGGTGGAGCAGGGGAAGAAGCCCTGAAGAGTCAACATATGAAACTTCTTGTACTCAATGAAGACGTTTAGTGTGCTGAGGTCCAGGATCAGTCTCAGGTCACCCATTTTCTTCGGTGCCAGGAAGAAATGGGAGTAGAATCCCCTTCCTATTTGGTTCGATGGGACGGGTTCTATGGCCCTCTTTAGAAGAAGAGCCTGAATTTCCTGAGAGACAATGGGGACCTGATCCCAAGGATAGAAGGACCGTCCCCGCGATACAGGGGCTGGAATCTCGCTGAATTCTATCAAGTGACCTTGCTGGATGAGCTGAAGCACCCAAGCGTCTGCGGTGACGTACCTCCAACCGTCCAGGTGGAGGCCGAACCTCCCTCTGACCGGTTCCTCCTGTGGTACTGGTAGGAGCGGAAGGAGGGGAAAGGAGTCAGGATGCCGAGGGGAGGGGAGCTTTTGCCCCAGAGGCCTATTTAGGAAATTTGGCCTGTGGGGTTTGAGCTCCAGATCCAGGGGTGCGTTTCTTTGCTCGGCGCTTAGCCTGGGATTTGTTCCACCTTCTTTGGCTGCGAAAAGGCTGCTTTTTCTGGCCCGTCTTATACAAGGAACGGACGTCCCACAAGGAGCGTCCGCTCTCCTGCAGACCTGTAATGATATCCTTGGCATTGCCCCAAAGAGGACAGAACCCCTAAAGGGGGCGTCCAAAAGGGAGGACTGTACATCCTACGCCAGGCCTGCTATACGAAGCCAGGAGAGGCAGCGGAGACAGATCCCCGAGGCTGCCACTCTAACCACCGAGTCCACAGAGTCGTAAGTTGCCTGTAGAGCGTGACGACACGATGACTTCCCCATCCTAACTTTATCCAATAACTGCTTCCTCAGAGTTTCATCCTGAACCTCTTGGAGGCCTCTTTCTAGATCCAAAAGAGAGGCTTTTTGGAAGGCGACCATATGCGAGACGTAATTAAGGGATCATATCGCACTTGAGGAAGAAGAATAGATTTTATGCCCAAACTGATCTAGCTGACGCGAGTCCTTGTCAGGAGGCGAAGAGCTCAAGTGTTTGGGCTGGGCTGAACGGTCATGAGTGGCCGTGATGACCACAGTCAGCCTTAGGATGGGAGTTAAGATGAGAAACCCCTTCCGGGGGGTAATAGGTGCGGTCTACTTTGTGAGAGACCACTGGTATAGAGGACGGTTGTTGCCAAATCGTGTCCTCCAGGTCCTCATGGGGCCCCATCCACGGGGGAATGGGGATAGGGTCAGAAGTGGCCAGATCCAGGTGTTCCGCAAAGTGTTTTCTTTGCGGGTCTACCTCTTTGGTCGGCCAGCCGCCAACTGCCTGAATGGAACTCAGCAAGTCTCCGAAAGAGGGGTCCTGCGGTGGAGACTTGGGAGACTCTTTAGGGGGAACCTCTATGGGTGACCTGGGGTCCGACGGATCCGAGTCGGACTCTCTGTCAGAGGGCTCAGAATCATTGGAACTGATGGGTCTGCTTCCATGGTGCCAACAGTCAAGGAGCCCAAAGCTCTGGTCCGAGAAGGTGGTGGAGACATGACCCTGGGAGTGGGTGCCTCTCCCACCGACTATCTTATCTCTGACAGAAGTTGTGTTCTGGCGTCCTTCCACTAAAGGGGAATGGACTTGCGGTCCGGTACCAGAGGTGGGGGCTGGAAGCACAGATACCCCAGATACTGAGGGTACCGCTAGGATGGATGATAATAAAGGGAGTACCCGGGATAACCCGGCGTGGGGTGTCCTGGAGTGGGATACCCTGGCACTGAATAAGACGGCGTCAGGTAACCTGGCATCGGGAGGCCCAACGTTGGAGGCACATGGCTCAGCGTCAGATACTGAGTGGTCGACGGAGGGCTGCCTGGAGGTGGGAAGGAGGGTTCAGGATCTGGGAACCCAGCCGAAGGGCCAGCGAGGGCAGCGCCACAATGCCAGCAGATGGCGCAGGATCCGGGAGCACACCCAAAGTACCAGAGGGTGGAGGCTCCATGACAGGATCCCTAGCCGTCAACGGACTCCTGTCCAGGGACGGTGGAAGGCCTGGCAAGGGGGGGGAGAACCTGAGGGCCCCGATGATGCAGGGTCGAATGCGATCTAGCTAGTGCAAAAAGCAGAGGATTGGGTGGCGAGTCCCTGGGATAAAGAACCCTAGGGGATGATGGGTCAACTTGTCCCTCACTCTGTCCGGCATCGGGGGCCAATCTGGAGCCCGATGGGAGAGTGGATGGATCCGGGCAGATGTCTGAGGGCCCGGCGTCTGACACAGCAGATTCGGCCAGGCTAGAGACGGCTGGAAGGCTGCCGCTAGACTGATCAGCGGGGGCTGCGCACCCTTCGCTAGAGGGGAGGGGTGTCTTACCGGCAGGACAAGTGAGGATATTACAACCTATAAAGAGGCTACCCCCGGCTGCCTGCTCACCTTGGTAGGAGGGGGAGAAGGGACCCAGCCCAAGGAAGTGGACGGAGCGCCCGAAGAAGTACTCACAGTTGCAGGCCTCTCATGTAGCAATGGACTCCGGTCCCAGCGCTTCTCTTTGCTTTTCTTCTTTTTTGGGGCTGGCGACGACGACCTTTCCCTCAGTTTTTGGAGCTCCTTTTCCATAGACGCCAAGTGTCGGGTCAGAAGGTGGACCTCGAGGGACAGTTTACACCAGGTTCTGGTCGCCTGGTTGAAGGCCTGGCAGATGGAACACTCCTGGATGTTGTGTTTAGAACCAAGGCAAAGGAGGCAGCGGGAATGGTCGTCCCTGTGCAGAATTTGGGCACCGCACTTAGAGCAGACATCAAATTGAAGAAAACTTTTTGAGAAATCCTAGTAAGAGGTGAAGAAAACTTAGACAAAAAAGAAAGCGTTGGATTGCTGTTCAAACACGAGCCGAATGTACTGAGGCGAAGGCAGGAAAGAACTGGAGAACAGGCGTGGGACTGCCCCTTTTATAGTCGGGCTGACGTCACGCCGCCTGACGTCGGGGGGGTCCCCGCTGATGATTGCTATCTACAAGTTTGCTGTGTGGACCTAATGGCAGGGGGCACAGTCCTATATGTGAAGACCTACTGCAGGAACCCTCTCGAAGTAAGATTTTATGTTAGTGGAGCTTTCTGCTTGAAGAGTCCTCATCTCATTTTGGTGACATTTAACCTTGAAATACTCTAATTTAAAACAAACTGGTGACATGGGATTCCTCTGTGTTAAACTGCTGTTATGGTTTAAATGAGTATTTTAAACCAATGAGAATTTTTTTCCTGTTTTTTTATGCATGATCTGGGTGTTAATAGTATGGGATTTTCTAAATAACTGTCATAAGCTTCCGAGGAAGGACTTGGTTGGTCCGAAAGCTTAGGCACTTTGTTCTTTTTGTAACATCTAAGTTGGTCCAATAAAAGGTATCAAACCATTTGCTTCTGGATCTGTTCTTTTTTAGACAGTTTTTTTGAACACAAAACACTGTGTGTATATGTATATATATATATATATATATACATATAGATATAGAGATATATATACAACATACAATACTCTGTGTTCAAATTTGCCATTTATTTCCATTCGTGAGGGGCGGAACTTTCATAATTCCCTTGTGGCTTTGTCACTCATGAGTTATGGTCCCCCCCCCCACTCATGGAAGTAAATGGCAAAATAGAACACGGGCCATTGTATATCCTCTATTTATTACATAATTGCTTCTAGTGTTCTGGCTAAGAAAGCTATGCTTTTTGAATATACTACGTCATTGTACTTGAATAATTAACACCAAAATGTAAAGAACAAGCTGGTTCACATACCTAGTGGCTGCAGTGACATCACTGGGCACGAAAGAAAAGTTAGAGTGTCTCACTGATATCACAGCACCCACAAGGTGTGTGAACCAGTGAGTTCTGTACACTTTTGTTGTTTTTCATTTTTTTACACTACAACTGTTAGCACATTTTTTAAAGCCACACTTCCTCTTTGTTTGCCTGGCCCCCACGGAACTGGCAAACAGAGCCAGGGAACATGTACAGCCACAGCCCTTCTCTGGCACTACTGAGCACCACAATCTTCGCGGCTGGAATCTCAAGTGCAGGCCATTCCACTTGCCTCACCGACTGCCAGAAACCAGGGCTGGGGAACACAGCACTTTTCTCCCGGTGCTAAATGTGCACTCAACACCACAGCCAAACAGCAACTTGGAACTTCCCCTTCCTACCCTAGGACACCGTGAACTACTAAGTCCAGGAACCGAACAGAGGGTGAGGGTGGGAGTGGAGGTCATGAGAAATGGAGAAAATGGAAAAAAACTAGCTTTTTTCGCTGGAGTGTTTACTTTCAGAAATGGTGTTGGTGAATGAATGTTTTTAAAAGTGGAAGGCTCAGTCTGAGCATATGGTTCTAATGAGCACAGCTGCAATCGCAGCTGAGCTGGCGCGCCACGCTCAGAGTTGTTCTTAACATGAGAAAATCTGTTCTTAAAGTATGTTATAAACACTTTTCAAAACCACAGAAAAAACATAACTGTGTATAACAGTAATAAAAGGAATGATTAATTCTTTCCAGACGTTTTATATATTGACATACTGGACACGAGTTCTAAATTAGTTTTTCTCCCAGGTAATGTATCACAAGAATTGTGAGACTATGTAACCTTGTAAGGCACTATCCTGTTTACCTGATTAAGGGCGAATGTAATACTGATGATGTATTAAACTGATGTAACATATATTTAATTGCTTTACTAAAAAGCACAATAAAATATATGTTACAAAATATCATACAAATGGACAGATACATTTTTAGGACTGATATCCTGTAAAAATATTTTTATATTAATATAATACACAAATTTACTACATACCTTCTTGTCTCGACTTCCTGTAGCAAAATATTTGCTATCATGGCTCCAATCGCATGACCAAATGATTCTACTATGTACAGCTGTCTTTTTTTCCGTACGGGCATGTAGAGTGAAAGCTGAATCTGAATATAAAATTGTAAACATTACTTTATTTGTGCTTTATTTTATTTTTTGTATTATTTCTTTTCTCCCCCTTGTCCCTCGCGACCCACCACTCCTTCAGGCTGTCTAGGTCCCATCCACTCTGCCTGTCCCTTCCTGAGCCCTCCAACCTCAAATCGCAGCCGTTCCTGGGGTAACCCAGATGTAACCCTTCACCGGGCGGGTCCCCCCCCTCCTCCGAGGGGGAAGGCACCAGGAGGAGCAACCAGCATATACTTGGCTCCAGGGGGGTGCTGCTGAGGTGGAGGGTCTCCTTCAGAGCATCAGCTGAAGCAGTGGTCCAGCAGCCGTCATCCGGTCGGTCGCGAGGCAGATTTTCCACTTTTTCTACACTGTTCCCTCCTACGTGAGTCTGCAGAGCTCCTGGTCTCCACCAGAGACCGCTGCAGCGCAACATCGGCCCTACTACCCACCCCAGGAGAGCAGAGCAGTCGTACAGATGCTCAATCCTCTCCTTCCCCTGCCAGCCCCGGCGTCCTGAGTCCGTTCCCGAACCTGGGTCACCGGTGTGGTTTGAGGTAAGGCGCAAGCGCCTCAATCCTTTACACCACCAGGCCGGCCTGTGCTTTATTTTAATTTAAAAAGGAATGGTGTATTTCATAGCATATAGAAAATGTTCTGCGCATCTACAGCATACATTTCAACCTTCTATCACTGAAATGAGGGCCACAGACACTAAAATGAGGGACAATGAGGAACACGTTCTCAAAGCTGGAGAAACAAGTTCAGAACACTGTGGAAACCATTGTATTTACTTGTACAAAGTTTATTTTTGGTTTAGCATCCTAAAGGAAAAGTAACTCACCCTTTTTCATAGTGAGGTAAAGGAAAGGCTGCTGTTTACATTGATGGTAAAACTGCATTTATATAATCAACATAAAACGCATTTTCATAGCATTTGAAGAATGTAAACAGTGGCCTTCTCATGCAAATAAAAGCATCCTGTCTGCTCCCTTAAATGGCCACTGAACGTGCTATATGATTATATAATAAGGAGCGAGAGGCAGAGAGCTACATTGCTCTGTATTGTGCTAACTAGAGACACAGGCTCACCTCATGATACCCTAAAATACAAGCAGGCACGAAATAGATGTACCTCACAAATTAGGCAAATGAAGAGCGCCTATTTCAAAAATGCCCTTGAATCCACCTGGGGTGATGGAAGAGCTTTTTGGGACAACATCCAAAACATAATGGGTAAACAATCAAAATCGTCACCTACCATTATGAAAGTTGATGGATCCACCACTCTTGACCCAAAGTCTATTGCAGGTGCGCTTAATAAGACATTCACAGACCTTAGTGGGGTCCTCCCCCCAGATTTCTTCTCGGACTTACCTGTGCCTAGCCTAGTATAACAAAACACCCCTTGTGACAAACCACAATTTTACTTCAAGAAAATCAAAGTGCACGAAGCACACAAGTACATAAGAAAGGCCTGCTCCAAATCCAGAACAAGTAGTGACACGCTAGATCTAAAAATCCTGTCTCTCACCCTGGATGAAGTAATTCACCCCCTTGCAAAAATTCTTAATCTGTCACTTTGCCAAAAGTCAATTTCCCAACAAATGAAATCTGCCATGATTACGCCAGTGCACAAAGGGGACAAAACCTCAACAGGAAACTATCGACCAATATCAATACTCCCTCCCTCTCCAAAACACTTGAGCGAATAGTGGCAGACCAACTCTCTGATTACCTGGACAAATAACAATCTACTCTGTAATCAACAGCACGGCTTTAGGAAAGGACATAGTACAACAACAGCCTTACTTGATTTCTCTGGAGAAATCCACTCAGCCCTGGACAAAGGGTGCCAAACAGGTGAGTCTTTATCGATCTTACAAAAGCTTTCGACACAGTCCATCATGGCCTACTTACCTCCCTACTTTCTAGCCTAGGCCTGGCGAAGATCCTTGTGCTTAGGTAAAAGTTACCTGTCCAATCGGTCACAGGCTGTAAAATCTCTAATGAACTCTCCGACTTCAAACCAGTTCTCTCGGGTGTACCACAGGATCAATTCTTGGACCGCTCCTCTTTAGCCTGTTCCTTAACTCCTCCCAGATATCTGCCAGGAGAAAATAATCTTATACGCTGATGATGCTGTAATTCTCTCTTCCCACAAGGATCCAAGCTCCCTCGAAAAAAGCCTGCAACTTGCTTTCTCTAGTGTTGAAAGGTGGCTCCTGGATAGTAAACTTGTGCTAAACCACAATAAAACAAAGCCATGCTCTTCTCCAATCACCAAAACAAAAACAGGCATACTCCACTCACCACACAAACCTCTCGGAATTACACTGGACCAAGTAAATACTTTCAAATACCTTGGCATCACTTTTGACCAAGGGCTCACCTTTGCAACCCACATTGACAACACTGCGAAAACAGTGAACCAATGCCTTGGAATACTATTCGTAACCGTCAATTTCTAAATCAAGCGGCATTGAGAATAGCTATACAGAGTTCCATAATCTCAATCATTGACTATGGCCTTATTATTTATGGCTCAGCTACCTCCTCTGCTAAGGCGTATCTCAATCACTCTAAATAAGGCCTGCCGGCTCCTCGGGGCTCAAGACTGACTCACACGTGTGATCTGTACTATGAATCAGGCTGGTTGAACCTATCAAATCATCTTATTTATCTCACCTGCACAATGGCAAAAAAATCTATCTTGGGACTGACTCCATTATGTATTCAAAACTTGCTCCGACTGAATCCTGGCTCACGACCCTCCACCAGATCTGAACACCAACCTTTCCTGGTTCTGAGATGCCGGACTGCACAGGGACAAAGATCTTTCGCATACAGGGCCCCGACATGGTTCAATGCGCTTAGTCCACCTACTCTATCCTCAACCTCGCTTGAAGCTTTCAAATCCATGCTCTATGCCCACCTCAGCACCACTAGCAACTGTGATTGCGCTAGATAAAGACTACTACTCCTCATGTCCATCCTCACATCTGAGGCCTCTTCCTCCCTGACTAATGAACCCTCTGGTACCTCTACTACTTCCTGTCTCCGACCCAAACTCACTCCCCACCTTTTTTCCTGTCCCCTCTCACTTACTCTCCCGCTCACCACCTTTCCCTCCTCTCTAGCCTCCTTTTGGCGCCTAATGATCACCCTCTCCCTGGAAGTTTCCTTAACCTCGAAATTGTCTACTCACTTGAACCTGTTATAGCTTGTTTTTCTATGAAACTTAAAAATGTTACTGCCTTAACCTGTTAATAGCAAATTTATGATGTAACTTTCCTGTCTGGTTTTACCTGTGATGTGTATCGTGCTTTGTTAAATGTTCTTTGTGACGTGGAACCTTTGTAAAAGAGCCCTGGCTCAAAGGTATTAATTCCTAGACTAATAAACTAAACTAAAACTAAACTACTCCTTGTTTGTTATACCCTTGGTTTAGCCTTTTCCCCCAAAATGATCAAAATCATGACTTAACACGTGTGTTGTTTTTATAAATACTCATGTTACGCTATGGGGTTTTGGCCTTTACTTTACAAAATAAAGTACAGTTACATAAGAACTTACCATAAGAAAAAATTACTCACCGTAGTAATCTTGTTTCTTCCAAAGTATTCTTCAACATGCTTAACTCTTGCAGTCAGCCTCCTGTGTTGAACTACCCCGGAAAAATTGAAATTATGCAAATGATGGAACACTCATTGGCTCTGCCACCATTCAAGCTGCTGCCCTTACCAACTGCTGAGTTCTATAATGCTCGGATTCATGACAGCCTGCGGGGTAAGACCCCCTAACTAAGCTATCTTAATACTTATAGTTAAATAACAAAATCCCCCATAGGTTTCCTGTTCCTGTTGAGGTGCTGTGCTGAGCTGAACGGTACTGAGCTGTGGAGGAGCAGAGACAGCAGGTTCTGCTAAAGGCTTTCATTCTGCCTTAAAAAGGTATGCCACCATTTTAAATTTAGTAGGACTTGCCAGTACATCTTGTGTGAGGCACTAGCAGGCAAGCCGGTTAAGGTGCCCTTTGTGTTCCCCTAGGAGGAAAATCGCTAGTGGAGGTCGGACAGGAGAGCACAGAGGGGCCCTTCAGGAAGGCCCAAGCCTGCCCCGGCTACCTGAGAGCAACAGAGGACAGGGAGACATAAAGAATTTAAGCTGCCAGATGTATCAACTGTATTTACAATCACGGACATCACAAAATTTAATGAAAAAGGAATGGAGTGGTGCTAAACAGGGAAGGAGAGAATAAGGAATGTAATTAAACGTATTACCAAAGTCTACTACATATAGCATATTATAAAGGACGGTACAACATACTTGACTGCTGTGGGAATATAAAGGGCAAGAGTTCTAATAGTGCCAGATTTTTGCATCATTATGTATTATATATTTACATGGGCATTGGTTTTATGCACTGACTGTTCCTAATATGGTTTTGTATTTAGCCCATTAGGTTTTTAAGCAACTAAATAATCAGTTTTATTGCACTAACTAAATGCAGACAAAACCTCTCGACTTACTTCATTTTTGATTTTCCTGATTTTTAGGTGGAGATTTGTAAAATAACATAGATTGCTCACCTTGTCGAATATAGTGCATTGGATTGACCTTGGATAACCTCTGGTGATGTGGTATCGAGAACAACAAACATAGGTCAAGCGTGAAAGATAAATATGCATGTGTGGCGTTCTTCTGGCTAGAGGTGCCATTTTCAAAGCCACTTTTAAAGCAACTGGTGCCTGAGGTAGCATTTTGTGCTGCGAGAAATCTGAGTGTTCTTTCCAAGGAGGTTCTTGTCAAGGAACTTATTTCCTTGGTTTAACTGCCAGTCGCTGACTGCCCTTTTAGCTCCTCAAGTTACTACTGAGCTATTATTGAAGTTGGGGCACAATGGGAAAATTCTGGGCAAGGTTTTTAAGGCCAGAAGCAACCAAACCAAACCATCTAAAATTATTTTAATTTGAGCACTCCAACACTTAACTACTTTAGTAGTAACTCTCAAGAAACGGAACCACAGGTTACAAATTACAGTTGCCTATTTCTGCATGCTGCATGGGAAACGTTTAGCACTTACATTTTTCCCTTAAATTTGGGATAAGTAAGTAACTAGAATATAAGAATGTATTATTTATTAGTAAAAGCTTATATTCTTTTGATTGGGAATTAACTTGTTGCCACCACAGCTCCGTGCTCCTCAGAGCCCCTGAAGGTCATGAGGGCTCCCGACGCTGCTCTCCCCCGAGGCACCCAATTAAGCTCTGTGCTCCTCAGAGCCCCTGGAGGTCGTGAGGGCTCTGGCGCTGCTCTCCCCGAAGCACCCAATTGCTCTGTGCTCCTCAGAGCCCCTGAAGGTCGTGAGGGCTCCTGACGCTGCTCTCCCCCGAAGCACCCAATTAAGCTCTGTGCTCCTCAGAGCCCCTGAAGGTTGTGAGGGCTCCTGACGCTGCTCTCCCCCAAAGCACCCAATTAAGCTCTGTGCTCCTCAGAGCCCCCGAAGGTTGTGAGGACTCCCAACGTTGTTCTCCCCCAAGGCACCCAATTAAGCTCTGTGCTCCTCAGAGCCCCTGGAGGTCGTGAGGGCTCCCGACGCTGTTCTCCCCTGAAGCATCCAATGAAGGTATGGCCTTCTTGCAGCACCACGGACATCGCTGTGGTTTTTTGGCGCCAAGCTCAAATTTGAACAAGGACTATACAGGACTGCTGTTGTAAATAATATCTGTTGGCATAGGACTGCAGATAAGTTTTCTTACCTATGTTTTTTACACAATATCCTCTGTCTTGGCTAATGTACTACTGTTGCCTTAAGGGTGCCTTAATGTTATTTCTACAGTTATTTTCTGCCACAACCATCGAGGCTGCCTTAAGCAGATCTGGAGTCTCGTCTAAATTTAACCTTAACCTAAACTAAAACAGCTCAAATATTCTGGCTATTCTGGAGATGACACTTGCACCTTTAATTTCTGTGGCAGCCTAGGTTAGCTCAGCAAGGGCATCTCTTGTAATTCATTTCAGTGGACTAGATACTGCTCAGAAACAGGTGTTACTCCTTCTACTTTATTACCTGCAGTTCAGTCCTGTGTTTGTGCTTCGGGACCTGCCCGCCAAAACTGCACTGCTATCTGTTTAATTAAATCCTTAGTCCGAGCTCCGGGACCAGCCCACCAAAACTGTACTGCTATTTGTTTAAAAATCCTAGTACTGCTGAATAATTTCTTACTTAAAGAGGACAGGAAATGATTTCTAACTGGTAGCTGTTTATAACGTTTCCATCTACAGAAATGATATCCATAAGCCTAAATGATCCATATGTAAATGTTCCTGAATAGAAGGTATTGTGAAAAACTCTGTTTTGCATTGTTTTGTTTTTATGGGGAGCATTCTGTTACAGTTCTTTTCATGGAACCACTGATCTGGAATTTAAACTATGTCACTATTTGTGCAAAGAACTCTAAGCATGGTTCTGATAGGACAATAGGTCATGTTAAGCATTCTGTACACAAATTGTGACACAGTAAAAACTCCAAATGACTGGTTCCATGAAGAGAAATGGAAATGACGTACCTACTGTAATTCTTGATCATCTTGGACAAAGTCTCCACCACTCATTCACACTGATGGGAGTACACTGGAGGCGGTAGGACCCAGTGGGAGCAAACTTTTTCAGGAGGGCCGGCGCTGAGATGGAGCCGCGAGGAAGTGGCACCGCGAGCCTGGTGCATGTGGTAAAAGGCCATCTCGGGGTCGACCCTCCAACCACCTCAGTACCCTTTTCTCCCCCCGAGGAGGTGCAGCGTAACTAACCTAGAGAGGACTAACCTAAAAAACAGACGCAAGATGGTCCAAATGACCCGTGTAAGAAGGGTCAACAACAAAGTCTTTCCAGCCCAGCCACTGTGGGAGTGAAGACCAGAAACAGAGAAGTGAGCTCGGGGGATGGTGGGTGGGCGTGTGAATGAGTGGTGGAGACTTTGTCCAACAAGAGCAACAATTACGGTAGGTACGTAATTTCCATATCTTCCTGGACATAAAGTCTCCACCACTCATTCACACTGATGGGAGAGTACCAAGCTAAATAATCCCCCGAAACAGGCGGCAGGAGAGAGAGGAGCTCAGATTTTTGGACAGAATTTCGTTAAGGATTGTCCTGCCAAATGACTGATGTCGCCTGGCATGGACATCCAAGGCATAGTGCTTTACAAACGTATGCACGGAGCTCCAGGCAGCCACACTGCAAATATCTGCAATGGGACCATTACGAATTTCCACCAGAGATGCCGCGACTGCTCTGGTAGAGTAAGCATATACTCTGCCTTCCAGCTTGACCTGTGCCATGGAATAGCAATGGCAAAGGCATGCCACCAGCCACATTGAAATGCACCTGATAGCAACAGGTTGACCCAGCCGGGGTCGTGCTGAAGGAAACAAACTGTGGTTGAGCCTTGCGAATTTCCTTCATTCTATCCAGATAGATCTGCAAGGTTCTTTTTATGTCTAGGAAATGAAGGGTATGCTCTCTCCTTCATTCTGGAAGTTTGCAAAGTAGGTAGGAAGGGCTAAAGGTTGATTCAGATGGAATTCCGAGACAACCTTAGGCAGGAACTTCGGATGAGTCCTAAGAACTACTTTGTCCTTGTGAAATACAGTATACAGGGGGGTCTGTGACCAAGGCGTGTATTTCAGATACCCTACGAGCAGAAGTAATGGCCACCAGGAAGGCCGTCTTCCAAGTGAGGAATTTCAACTCGCAAGTAGCTAGAGGCTCAAAAGGTTTACAAGTGAGCATGTCTAGCACAAGGTTAATGTCCCAGGCTGCAACTGGATATGTCTAATAGGAGGTCTGGTATGCACGATCCCTTTATGAAACCTCTTAACTACACAGGCATCTAAGCCAGCGACATGAAGAGTACTGGCTTATGATATGCAGAAATTGCACAAAGATGAACCTTGACTGTGGAGTATTGCAGATCTGTGTTTGGGAGGTCTGAGAGATACTCCAAGACTTTATTCGGTGGGCAGGAAAAAGGATTCCAAGAGGATTTTGCACACCAGATAGAGAAACACTTCCATTTAGCTGTGTAGGTCTTTCTGGTGGCTGGCTTGCGTGCAGCCAAAAGAATATCCGAAACCCTATGAGAAACATTAAACCTATTCACCTCTATCTCTTCAGAAGCCAAGCATGGAGGTGAAAGGACCTCAGATTGGGATGGACTACAGGGCCCTGGGTCAGCAGGTTCATCTGAAGGGGAAGTAGTTTCGGAGAGGTTTCCGATAGTCTGTTGATCAGGGGAAACCAGATCTGATGAGGCCAGAACAGGGCAATGAGAATCATTCTGCCTCCCTGTGCCTCTAGTTTGAGCAGTACCCTCTGAATCAGAGGAAGAGGAGGAAATGCGTATAGAAAGCATTTTGTCCACTGCAGCCTGAATGCATCCTGACAAAAAATGCCAGGTCCTGGATTTCTGGAGCAGAAGAGAGGCAGTTTTGCGTTGAATGGGGACGCAAAAAGATCCAGGTCCGGAGTTCCCCACTCTTCGAAGAGTAACTGAACGACGGTTAAGTCGAGAGATCACTCGTGAGGATCTGACTCCATTCTGCTGAGATGGTCTGCCAGCTCGTTTTGTACTCCTGGCAGGTAAACCACCAGAACCAGAGCTTTGTGCTCCAGGTACCATTCCCACACTCTCATTGCTTCCCTGCATAATGGGTAAGAGTGTGTACCGCCCTGTTTGTTGATGTAATACATCACTGCCTTGTTGTCCGTTTGAAGGAGAATGTTCTTGTGACAGAGTATGTCCTTCAAAGCTTGGACTGCATAGAGGACGGCTCTCATTTCCAGGATGTTTACGTGAAGTTGAGACTCGTCCTGAGTCCATGTACCCTGGGTGTGGAGATCTCGGCAGTGAGCTCCCCAACCCATCAGGGATGCATCCGTGGTAATAGAGATCTGATGATCCAGAGGAGTGAAGGGATATCCTTCCAGAAGGTTGTCCTCCTGAGACCACCAGATGAGTGAGCTCTTCAGAGGTTCCATCACCTTGATGAGAAAGGACTGAGGGTGAGTGGTTGGGGAGCGCTGAGCATCCACTGAGAGGTTCTCATGTGGAGACGAGCCAAACATACAGTGAACACCGATGATGCCATGAGACCCAGAATTTGCTGCATCGAGAGAGCTTGCACTGAGCTGTGTTCTCTGATGAAGTGGGCCATCTGTAAGATATTGCTCCTTCTGTCCTCCAGAAGGAAAGCTTTTGCACAGAAAGTGTCCAGAAGGGTTCCTATGAAAAGGAGCTTAGAAACATAGAAACATAGACTTTGACGGCAGATAAGGACCGCTTGGCCCATCTAGTCTGCCCATTTCCCTACCTACAGGATAGGCCGCAGATCTTAGTTAACCAACAGCCTATTTCTTCCTACCCCCCACAAGAATTGCCTTATGTCTTCTGGGAGGGCTGCAACTGTGACTTTCTGAGGTTCAGCAGGACTCCCATGGACGTGAGGAAATCTGAAGCCGTGGCCACAGCCTCCAGAGTCTCGTGCCTGGAGGAGCTTGCTAGAAGCCAGTCGTCCAGATATGGCAACACTTGGATTCTGATTTTCCTTAGATGCACTGCGAGAACTGCACAACACTGCAAAAACTCGAGGCGCCGAAGACAGCCCAAAGGGCAGGACTCTGAATTGATAGTGCTGACCCAACGCCATGAACATTATGTATTTGTGGTGATTTGGGTGTATGAGAATGTGCTGGTAGGTGTCCTGCACGTCCAGGGAGGCTAGCCAATCATGTTGATGAATCAAAGGCAGCAGGGTACCGAGTGATATCATCTTGAACTTTTCCTTGTGCAGAAATTTGTTTAACTTTTTGAGATCCAGAATAGGGCACATGTCGCCAGTTTTCTTTAGAACCAGAAAGTAATGGGAGTAGAAACCTGTGTTTCGTTGATCCAGCAGAACTACTTCTACTGCCCTGTTGTTCAGAAGACCTTGTACCTCAGAAGCAAGAATGTCTGACTGTGCCGCAGACAGCCTGGGCTGTCGATTGGGAGGATGATCCAGAGGGGTTTCCAACAGATTGAGAGAGTACCCCTTGCGGATTATCCTGAGGACCCATTTGTCTGATGTTATAGATTTCCACTGGTCATAGAACTGAGTCAGACGTCCTCCCACTGTCGAGGAAGAGTCCCCCTTGGGCAGCTGAGGTGGGACCTTGGCCGGAAACTCAGAAGGTGGCAATGGGTGTTTTGGGGCTTTGTGCCTTCTGCTGCCTTTTCTTTTGTGGCTGAGGGGTTGGGTTTCTGTTAAAGCCTCCTCTGCCATTGCCACGAAATGACTGACTGTTGTGAAACTGACGCTTGTTCTCACCTCCTCGAAAGGGAGCGGGTGGAGGTATACCTGTCTTAATGGCAGACCTAGTCTTCTGTGTGGCCTCTAGTGCTTGTTCCAACTGAGGCCCAAACAAGTACATACCGTCAAAAGGCAAGGCTATGACTTTCTGTTGGCTGTCATTCGTAAAGCCCGAGGTACGCAGCCAGGAGTGGCGATGGGTGCAAATGCCAGCCGCTGCTGCCCGGGAAGCAATATTGAAAGCATCCAGTGCAGCTTTAATTTGTTGGTTATTCCTCAGGGAGGACAGCCTTATCATTCTCTGCCAGGACCACAATGGCATCAGCAAAGGCTTGTGAGGCCACAGAAGGAATAAATGCTGGATTCTTCCACACCATCTGGGAAAGAGTCTCCAAAGAGGGATGTACCAGAGCCAACACCACCCGCGGTGCCGTAAAGGACCTCGGCACCAGAGAAGCCAGCACCATCGCAGAAGTTTGAGAACTGCGATTTGACGGTAAAGGATGAAAAATGGCAGGAGATAAAGGCATCGGTGTGGACCCCTGCGCCACAGCCATGTGAGGGGGATAGACACCAGAGTGCGGAGTCGACGGCAATGAAGAAGGCGCCGCACGACTAGGAAGTCCTAAATGCCCTGCTTGCTGATCCAAAACAGACAGGCCCGAAGGCCCCGGCGATGGACTGGCCGGTTCGGTCAGATGGTACATACTCCAATCCCACTGCTCCATAAGAGTGGCTCAATGGTGAAACTGCTCATCAGAAGCCCCTCCAACAGGCGGAAAGAAGCTCCGGTGTCGAAGTGGCCAGCTACCAGAGACAGAAACCAGCGACTCCAAAAGAGGTGGAGACCTGCTCCTGACCCTAATAACCGACTGTCTACGCACAGACGTACCAGAGGGCAACCTCGAGTGATGCCGTTTCTTCTTCGACCGGTGGGCTGAAAAAGAACTCTAGGTCGAATGGTGCCGTGAATGGGACAGTTTCTTTTATGCTTTCTTTGGGACCACCATCCCCGAGCACTAGACCGTCTGTGGTCAGACCTCCCCTCCGGAGAGGGGCGGCGGACCACACCAGCCCGGCTGACTGAACAGCTTTCATATGAAGTCTCCCGACCATCACCTGCCCCACTCATGGTCGACTCCGTCAATGGAGGGCTGAAGACTTCTTTCTTGTAAAAGTAAGAAATTTATTAAAATATAAATCGGTACTTATCATAATAAAATACAAAATAATAAAACTGAAAACTAAGTTGCTAGTTTGAAGTTTGACTCCCGGCGGACGAGTGACGTCGTCACTAAAGCGCACTTGACGGTGGGAGGAAAAAGGAACTGAGGTGGTTGGAGGGTTGACGCCGAGAAAGTCTTTACCACATGCCACGGGCTTGCAGTGCTGCTTCCTCATGGCTCTATCTCAGCGCCGGCCCTTCAGAAAAAGTTTGCTCCCACTGGGTCCTAGCGCCTCTAGTGTATGCCCATCAGTGTGAATGAGTGGTGGAGACTTTATGTCCAGAAGATCTATGTAGAATGCTGACCATAAAAAGAAAACCACTGAAAACATCGGTTTTCATATCAGTGTTTATTACGTTACAGTTAAATATGGCTCATTTGGAGGCAAATCTTTCATTTCCCTTACTATGAACATTACTAACTGTTGCCAGTTAGCACAAATTTCCTGTCCCCTTTAAGCGGCCCACCTAATTAAAAGACAATATAACAAAATCTAGGCTTTCCTTATAGATCCTGGCACTAGCACCATCTTTTTGGGTCTTTCGACGTTTAGCAGGGAATTTTACTGAAGCAGCTGTAGTGTTTGTCCAAAGACGCAGACAACTCCCACCCCCTCTTTGTAAGCCAGCCCCCCTGCCTGCAAATACATTCTTACCTCACCTGTTTCTGTTTCTCCACAGCTCCGTGCTCCTCAGGGCCCCTGGGGGTCGTGAGGGCTCCCGATGCTGCTCTCCCCCGAAGCACCCAATTAAGGTACAGCTTCTTGCAGCACCGTGGACATCTCTGTGGTTCCCCCGCCAATGCACCGTGTCGGCTACCCCACCACGCCCCTTGGTGGACCACTCCCTATACAGTGAATTGTCACGTTCAAGCGTTGGCTATCCCACCACCCCCACCAACACCCTTGGTGGACCGCTCCCTATATAGGTTATTTTCGGCACATGACAATTCACTATCAGCCCTTTTTCTCATCTGCAGCCTACCACTTTCCCCCACTACTGGCCGCTATTACTTAATCCTGCACTAGCCACCTACCTCTATTTGCACAACCACTCCCCCAGCTCTACTACCCTCTATACTGTCCCTAGAGTCTCCTTAACCCTACTCTCTGCTGCGATCCTCTCTTTTCCAGGTGTAGTGCAAACATTTTATCTGCAAGTTTTTTGTTGTTTGCACAAAACTATGTCAGGAGGTGTACTGCCACTGCTAACAATTGGGGCTTGCGCTCTCTCTACTTGCAACTCTAACAGCTTGTTTTTCGAAGCATAATGTCAATATAATTAGCACACTAGATGACTTTACTTTCTCTAACCTACTCATGACACATTACAAGCACTATGATGCATCTCCTTTACAACTCCCAAAGTTTTTCCTCTTACTGGCTGCTGGCTATATCCAAACATGTGGCTGGCTATCTATGCTGCTGGTACCCCCTTTTCTGTCGTGAAATCTATGGTATCTGGTACTCCTTGTCTTACTTCTATCGGGGGACACTGAGACAAACCCAGGGCCCCTCTTCCCTCACACAGCCTATAGCATGGGCTAGCTCAATGCAAAGGGCATCCGCATTGCTCAACTGAATATTAGAAGTCTTCTCTGCAATTTTGCTGAACTAGACACTTGGATCAAAACCCATAATCCTGATGTTCTGTGTCTGTCTGAGACCTGGCTCAAGCCCACCACCCTTGACTCTTCCTGCCACATTCCTGACTATACGCTCCTAAGAGCTGATAGACCATCAGGTAGAAGGGGAGATGGAGTTGCGCCATACTTTAAAAAACACCTAAATATATCACTTGTGCCACATTCAGTAAACTCCACCTGTGAATTCCTACATGCCCTTATCCTCCTTGGCACTAAGAAACTGCACATTATATGTGCCTACAACCTTCCAAAGGGTGGTCTATCAGGTTGCAGAGATGTACTCGAACACGCTATGTTGGCTGCCGGCCAAAATGAAGCGTTGATTCTTGGTGACCTCAACCTAAATTGGCAAGAAAAAAACAACAACTCTAAAGCAACCCTAGTGCATAGCTACAGTATGCACCAGATTAACGATTCTACCAGGAGGACTCAGAACCAGGCTGCTGGAATGCTGATTGACTGGATTCTCACAAATCATCCTGGAAATATTACTGCCTCAGGTGTTCTATCTGATTCAATTAGTGACCACTCCCCTGTTTTCTGCATCTGGGGATCCTTGGTAATCACAGCGCCATCACCACTCTGTATCACCTTCTGTGATTTCACCAGTCTAGATCATGCAAGCTTCCTAGCAGACTTGTCTGCCAAAAACTGGGCCCCTGTTTTCCATGCCCATGATGCGGAGACTGCCCTTGATCGCTTTATCACAACCTTCCTGTCCCTCCAGAACATACACACTCCTCAACGTACTAGGTAAGTTCAGGTTAGGCAGACCAGATGGTTAAGCAAGGATCCTCTTTCCTCCTTACGATCACGTGACAAGAGCTGGAGCCACTTTAAAAACTCAGGTCATCAAGCTGACTATGATATTTACAAAGTACAGTGAAATCTGTGTAAAAAACGAATCTGGCAAGCAAAGAGCTCATATTGTAAAGGCCTACTGGACAAAGCTGCTGGTGACTCCAAGAAATTCTGGGCTCATGTGAAATCCTTCCTGGGGACTAACAAATCTCACCATGATAATGACATGGTCCTTGATGGAGTCCATTGCAATGACCCTCAAACTAAGTGCAAACTCCTTTGATGAACTATTTACTGACCTATCAAAATACACGGCCTCTTTTCCATCAAATCAAACCTCACCACCTTTCACTGGAACAAATACGTCACAACATCCACCCTTCTATTTTAAGGGCATATTCAAGGCTCTAGTCCTAAAACATCTCAGATCAATCTCAGACAACACCAGTGTTGGCTCCGATTGCCTTGAACCTAAACTGCTGAAGCTAGCTGCTTCTTTCATTGCTGCTCCCCTAGCCAAAATCTTTACCACGTCTCTCTGTCATGGACATGTCCCAGACATCTGGAAAATTCCCAAAGTCACCCCTATTTTTAAGAAGGGGAACAAAAAGGACATTGCAAATTGTAGGCCTATAGCCATTCTATCAGTGCTAAATAAGATCTTAGAGAAACTAGTGGCCACCCAGGTCAGGGAGTATCTCTCAAAACACAATCTGTTATCGCTCACCCAGCATGGTTTCTGAAAAGGTCATGGTACTTCCACTGCACTGCTAAAACTCACAAATGATATTCTGACTGCAGTGGATCAAGGACTTATGACTGGGGTAGTGTTCATAGACCTCTCAAAGGCATTTGACCTGGTGGATCACCCTCTCCTGCTCGCCTGCCTTCCAGCTCTCGGTTTCTCTCCACAATCTGTCAAATGGTTCTACAGCTGCCTAACTAACAGATGCCAACAGGTAAAATTGAACTCTGCTATATCTGACCCTGCTCCCATAAATGTTGGCGTTCCTCAAAGGTCCATCTTGGGGCCTTTTCTCTTCTCAGTCTTCATAAACAGCATATCTCACAACTCACAATTGTGCCAAACAATTCTATATGCTGACGATCTTGCACTACATACCTCATCAGCGGATACACTAGTTATAAACAGTTGCCTTACCTCTGCATTTATTTCCATCCAAGAATGGATCCATAAACACAGGCTTGTTCTAAATGTCAACAAAACACAGGGTATGCTCTTTGGATCCTTCACCAAACTCAGCTTAAATCGCACCCTCTATGATGTCTCCTGTGCTGATGGCTCATCCCTCACGATAGTAACCTCTTTTAGATATCTAGGTGTAATGCTTGACAAAGTTCTCAGCTTTGACGAGCACGTTGCAGTCACATGTAAGGCAGTAAACATGAAACTTGGGGTCGCCTACAGGACCAGTCGAATGCTCACTCCCTCAGCCAGGCTTGCCATAGCTAGGAGCATCCTCCTTCCATCTCTGGCATATGGCACAGTTACTTATATAAATTCCTCGAAAAGCACCCTAAGAAAATGGGACACATACAATAACATTTGCCACTATGCCTCAGCCTCCCCTCGACTAAAGTACCACTGTTTGCTTTATACTGACCTAATCTGACCCTTCCTATCAGCCCATAGTCATACTGCCTTTGGGTCTCTGCTCAACATTATTAGATGCAACCTAGCCTCCATGTTGGTGCCACAGTCCTCCTCCTATGGCCTTCGTTTAAATTAACTTTCACTTTTTTGCACCCCAAGGTGTAGAACACAGAAAGGAACCCTTGCTTTCTCTAGCATGGCACCAAAATACTGGAACTCCCTACCTGTTGAAGTTCGCTCTGCACCCACTCATGCTGCCTTCAAAAGATTGCATTATAACTGTCTCATAAATCATACCCAATGTACTTGCTTTAACCCCCTTGGATCACCCACTACCCCGCTTAGTACTTGCTCTCTCTTAATCTGAAGCTATTTATTCACTGCGACGCTTACTGTTAGACCGCAATGTTGAAAAATGTTCACTACCACCACATGAATTTGCATTTTTATGCCTACATGTATCTGAATTGTATGTGCTCATTACCTGACTGTACTTGCTCTTGATTTTTGTGTACATGCTTTTTCTCTTATCACCTTTAACATGCGTTTCCCTTAAGCTACTTGTCACATTTGTATTTCCCTGATCTGTATAACAAATGGCTTATTGTTTGTAACCTCCCGGGTCACGCCTGAAAATAGTCACATTGTGGCTATGGCACCTACCAGGTTAACAAAAACAAAATAAAACTAAATAAAAAGAGAAGTTAAATTAATACTGAGAAGCTATAGGAGTGCTAAAATTGATTCTCTATCAGTTATTCCAGTGTATCGATTGTATTTGAATCTACCATTCTCCTGAGTTGGAATTTTGCTATTTGATATTCGATGTTTGGTATTAGGATTTTAAATCACCCACTTTTAAGTATACATGCGGCTTGGAACACTGTTGTTTTTTCTATATTTCCCTTTTTTAGTGAGGTCTCATCTCTATCTTGATAAAAGAATGCTCCAAAGACAGAACGAGAAGGCCATCACTCTACGCCGGGCCAAGAGTGACAACCATGATAGGCGAAGCCACGCTGTCTGCCTAATTCAGATTGCTGTCGCTGTAAGCCATGAAGCGACTTCACTGGCGTCATAAGACACCCTTGACTGGTGCCTTGCCAGCTCCAGGCCTATCACAGAGAGGGCTATGGCCTGCCTGGTTGCCTCCGAATCAGGCAGCAATGCCAGGGCCTGGCCCAGCATCGCCCACAGATGCCTATTACAGGCAGCGTGGAGCACCTGATGTGAAGCAATACATAACATAGTCCGCGCAGAGGAGAAAACTCTCAGCCCAGGCGATCGATCTCCGCAGAGTCAAGATCCAGGGGCCAGTTGCAGACCAGACGTCAATGTCCGGTAGGGGTGTCTAGTCACATCAAACCCATAGTGGGATGCAACAGAGTTCCTGGAGACCTCTGGGTGTGCAGTACAGATGCTGGCAATCCACAGGGACTGGAGCTGTGACAGATGAAAGCTGCCAGGTGCTGTACGACGCCTCCTGGAAAGGGTTAGGCCAGGAGGGGACCACCAAGTGGTTCGCACCGCATTCACCTAAAAAGGCTTGCGTTGCATGCTTGGTATTGCAATGGGCTATAAAAGAAATATGCAGGTCCCCGGACCAGCCTCGCCAGGAAGCGCTGATACTGGGCTTGATCAGTGTCAGAGGACAGGTGGACAGAGGGCTCCTCTTCCTCAAGGGAGGAGGAGGCCGAAGAACACGAAGAGTCAGACTCTGGCTGCAGAGGGGTAGACGGTCGAAAGACCTGCTCGTCCATGGCCCTAACATACAGGGGGAAGTCCGCAGCCTGGATCTGAACTATTCTCAGGTCAAAGGTCCCGAAGGACCAACATGACCTGGGAGAAGGGCGGCTGGATGCAGAGGCAACGGGGAAGAACTGGCCACCATACATGACACGCCTCTGCTAAGGCTAAAAGACCTAGCAGGTAATTCTGGGAGAACAGGGAATCTGTAGGTCTGCTCTGTCACCGGCCTGTGGAGCAAAGAAAAATGGTCGGGACTGAGCCCAGTAGGCGAAGCTTCTTAATGAGGGACCGGGGCCACATGGATCCAGAAGTGCAGTCTCCATCCCCACCCAATGAGGACTCCCTCGAAAGAGACAAGGGAGAGAGCTTGGGTTCAGCACTGTGGCTCCTTCTCGAGCCCCGAAGGACCACAGAGGAGTGCCGCAGCCCCTTGCCCCATCCCCATAACCCCGCTGATTCCAGGAAGACCTCTTCCTCGGACCCTGTGCCATAGGACCCCTCAACTCCGCAGGCGCCCCGAGGAGAGCCACAGTGGAGGGAGATCCGGCCCTAGCCTTAAGGTGGGGTGGCACTGGGGGTGGCAGCTGACCCGTACCCCAAAGCCTGGACCACCAGACCCATTGCAATGGGACCACTGCCTGCACCACCACCACTCCGGTGCTGCCATCAGCCCAGGGGTCAGCTCCGGCACCAGTCACAGTTACCATAGCCGCAGTGGGGCACCTTGGGAGGCGCAACAGTCCAGGGCCCCGGAGAACCCACCGACTTCGCGGGAGTCAGGTTGCCAGTCCAGGTCAGCCTCCCGATCATCTGGTTCCGGAGACGAGGAGATGAAGAGGAGCTCCAGACTGGTGAACCCGGGGGCTCTCCTGCCTACAACGCCTTGAGTGGCACTGCAGGTAAGCCCAGTGCTCCTCACGGCGTAGCCCCGATCACCTGAGCCATAAACGGCTCAGGGATCCAGGGCAGCACCAGCAGGTGGCGCCAAGGAACACCCCACGCCAGACCCAGCAACTGTGGACCCCGACAGTGGGGGAGCCTGAACCTCCGAAGAGACAACTGCCAGGGTGGTGCTCCTGGCCCGGCCCTGGGTGGAGCCAGACTAATCCTCCAGCACCGAGGTAGAGATGATCTCCATCGCAAGGCTAGTTGAGGAGGAAGCCCCCTCCTCACCAGACTGTGTAGGCCTGGGAGGGGACCCAGAGGAATGGTGAAAAGTCCTATACTTGGACCGACGAGAGCGACACCACCCCCAGAAAGTTGGTGGAGCCCTGCCGACTTTCAATGCGTGGTGCTCGAGAACGTGGCGGTCCATTGAGAAGCAAGCGTCGCAGTGATCCATGTCATGCTGGGGTCCAAGGCAGGAAAGGCAGACATCATGCTGGTCCATAATGGAAATTTGCCGGCTTCGGGGTACCAACACATAGGTGGCCAGCCCGCTTTTGATGAATACTTCTTGTCCCCCAAACCTGGCATGATGCAACAGTAACTCAAAACTTAAACAGAAAAGACTTGACGCCATTAAGGAAAGAACAGAAAAGTGTCTTACCGGGACTTCAGTAATGGCGCAGAGTGAGCGGCACAACCGAGGTGGATTACTTAGGTGGCGTCGACAGCAGCTTCGAGATGGTATAAAAATCGTCTCTGAGGACCAACTAGGCCACAATAGTGCACTTCCAACTCCTTTCAGCTGCAGGCAAGGTGTTGTCTCAATAGCAGGAGAAGCAGAACTGAGGTGGAGGAGGAGCCAACGGCCATTTCTGGACAACCTGCAACCGCCATGCAGTGCATTGGCCTTGTGGGCGGCACAGACTCCTCCCCTAACAACAAAAAAAAAAAGCTCCCATGGGGTGCTCGTCTCCAGCCAATCGCTCACCAGTGAAGAATGGTGAAGACTGACACAGGGAAGATCAACAGCCACTAGACCACCGTGTATGTGAACATTACTATCTCACTGCTGTCTGGCAGAGAGGGCTGTTTTTAAAGCACAATTTCTTCAGTTGCTTTGTAAAGTAAATGTCAAAATAATAGTTTAATGTATATTTATAAAAACAGCACACATGTTAAGTCATGATTTTGACAATTTTAGAAAAATGCTAAACTAAGGGCTTAACAAACCGAGTAGTTATCACAATACAGAGCAATGTAGCTCTCTGCCTCTCACTCCTATTATATAATCACATAGCATGGTCGGTGGCCATTTTAGGGGGCAGACAGGATGTTTTTTTTTTTTTTTAAATGAGTAGGCCACTGTTTGTATTTTTCAAATACTACAAATCTGCATTTATGTTAATTATATAAATGCAGTTTTAACATCAATGTTAACATCAGTCTGTCCTTTACCTTGCTATGAAGCCAGATTTTGGAACACATTATTGTAAAAAAAAAAAAAGGGGGGTTACTTGTCCTTGAAAAGATTATGAATTTCTGCTTTAAAGTCTGAATTTACAGCACATTCTCTGTGTCAACAGCACCTTTTCCAGCTGGCCCGGTGGCGCTGAGGGTTGAGGCGCTGGATGCCACACCTCGCGCCACGCCGGCGACCCTGGTTCGGGAACGAGCCAGGGCTGCCGGGGGTCGGCGGGAGGGGGGGAAGAGACTGAGCGTCCGTAGGACTGCTCTCTCTTCCCAGGGGTGGGTTCGGGATGCGCTCACTCTTGGGGCGACCTCGCGGGTGGCTGGAGGATCGCTGACTGTAGCAGCACGGGCGTGATGCCTGGGAGGCGGAGCCACGGCAATTTGTTGCCTTGCTGGCCGGGCTCCACGGGGGGGGGGGGGGACTAAAAGTACAAAACCCCTGGCTAGCAGAGGAGATGACAAGGGCCCCAGGGATCTCCCTCTCATCCCCAATGCCGGGCCAGGCCACGCCAGGGATCCACGGCCGACCTCCCAGAGGGATGGACCCTCTAATTTCAGAAAGAGCCACCAAGGGCGGGCGGGCCCTGTTCCAAGGAGTGATCCGCAATGCTGGGAAGTTCCTCTGGGAGGGGGTGAACCGGTGATAGCTGGCCACAGTGGGGAGAAGAAGGGGTAGGATTGAGTGGGCACCTCTGAAGGATGCCTCGGAGAGTACCGGTGCACAAATAAAGTAAAAAAAAAAACAGTACCTTTTCCACTTGGGATGTATGAGGGACATATAAATTTTGATGGGTTAAATGAGGGACATCTCTCGTAATCCACGACAGCTGGAAAGTATGAATTGTATAGCCCCATTTTACACTCACCATTTCGGAACTGTTTTGCATGGTTTAGAAGCTTGTGTTAAAACGGTAGGTGTAAAATTTCCAGGCTTCAAATCATTTTGGATCCTCTATTCCACCACGACTGAGAAGCAGACATGATTCAGAAGTTTTAAGTAATGGTATAAATGCACAACGATTTCCTTCTGTGGCCTGAGCTAAGACATGTCGCAGAAATGAAAATTACGTACCTACTGTAATTCTTGATCTTCTTGGACGAGTCTCCACCACTCATTCACACTAGTGGGATTAGCGCCAGAGGCACTAGGACCCATCGGAAGCAAACTTTTTGCTGGAGGGTCAGCGGACATGGGCGCAGCGGACACGGCGCCCGCGAAGCAGCGGCTCGAGCGGCAATGACTATCTCGCGACGACCCTCCAACCGCCTCAGTACCTTTTTACCAAGGAGGCAGCGCAACTAACGTAAAGAGTAAATCTAACCTTAAAACGGACATAAGATAGTCCGGAGCGACCCGTGTGTAAGAAGGGTCAGCAAAGAAGTCTTCACGGCCTAAAGATTTGAGGGAGTGAAGACCAACACAGCGGTGAGCTTGGGGGATGGAGGGTGGGCGTGTGAATGAGTGGTGGAGACTCGTCCAAGAAGATCAAGAATTACGGTAGGTACGTAATTTTCATATCTTCCTGGACATAAGTCTCCACCACTCATTCACACTAGTGGGAGAGTACCAAGCTGATAATCCCCCAAAAGGGCGGCAGGAGAGCCAGAGCTCACGCGACTAAGATAGAAGTCCATTAAGGATAGTCTGTCGACGCGGAATGCCGCCTGGCATGAACATCCAGTGCATAATGCTTAACGAAGGTATGCACTGAGCTCCAGGTGGCGGCAGCAGATATCTGCAATTGGAACATTGCACTCGCGCTAGGATGCCACGACCGCCTAGTAGAGTGAGCGTACACTCTACCTTCTAATTTAACTTGAGCCATGGAATAGCAATGTCAAGGCATGCCACTAACCATGATGAGATGCATCTGATAGCTACAGGTTGACCCAGCCGGGTGTCGCTGAAAGAAACAAACAGTTGCTGAGTCTTTAAAAATTCTTGGTTCTATCTAAATAGAACCGCAAGGCTCTCTTAATATCCAAGGAATGAAGAGATCGCTCTCTTCATTTTGGAAATTAGCGAGGTAAGAGGGAAGTACCAGAGGTTGGTTTAGATGGAATTCTGACACAACCTTGGGAGAAATTTAGGATGAGTAACGGAGAACTACCTTTGTCTTTATGGAATACAGTATACGGAGGGTCTGTAACCAGGGCATGTATCTCAGAGACCCTGTGGGCTGAGGTAATGGCACCAGGAAGGCAGTCTTCCAGGTAAGAAATTTTAGCTCACAGGTAGCTAGGGTCTGAAGGCTTCGAGTGAGCATGTCCAGCACCAGGTTAATGTCCCAGGCTGCAACTGGACGCTAACAGGGGTCTGGTATGAAGAATTCTCTTAAGAAATCTCTTCACTATAGGTAACTGAGCCTGAGTCAAGGAAGAAACCGCTCATGGAACGCTGAGATGGCACTAAGGTGAACTTTAACTGTGGAGTACTGAGACCTGAGTTTGATAGGTCCAAAAGATACTCCAGAATCTTGTCAGGAGGACAGGAAAAGGATTCCAAGAGGCTTTGCACACCAGAGAGAAAACGCTTTCCATTTGAAGTGTACGCTTGGTGGCTGGCTCTCGAGCAGCCAGAAGGATGTCTGAGACTCTACGAGACGTTGAACCGATCTACTTCTACCTCTTCAGGAGCCAAACATGAAGGTGAAGTGATTTCAGGTTGGATGGACCAATGAACCCTGAGTCAAAAGATTGATTTGCAAGGGAAGTGGTCTCGAGAGGCTGCCAACATACTGTTGAGTAGAGGAAACCATAGTTGCCGAGGCCGAGGGAGCAATGAGAATCATTTGGTCCCCTGAGACTCGAACTTGAGGAGTACTCTCTGATTAGAGGAAGCGGTGAAAGGCGTAAAGAAAGCGTTTTGTCCACCGCAGCCTGAACGCATCCTGACAGAAAATGCCAGGCCCTGGATTTCTGGAGCAGAAGAGAGGCAGTTTTGCGTTGAGTGGGGATGCAAAAAGGTCCAGGTCTGGAGTCCCCCACTCTTCGAACAGTGACCGAGCTACGGCTGGATCGAGAGACCACTCGTGAGGGTCTGCCTCCGTTCTGCTGAGGTGATCTGCTAGGTTGTTTTGTATACCTGGCAGATAAACCACTTGAATCAGAGACTTGTGCTCCAAGCACCACTCCCACACCCTCATTGCTTCCCTGCAAAGGGGATAAGAATGAGCACCGCCTTGCTTGTTGATGTAATACATCACAGCTTTGTTGTCCGTTTGAAGGAGAATGTTCTTGTGACAAAGGACATCCTTCAGAGCTCGGATCGCATAGAGGACCGCTGTCATCTCCAGGACATTTATGTGGAGATGAGTTTCGAACTGAGTCCATACACCTTGAGTGTGGAGGGAGTGACAGTGAGCTCCCCATCCCATTAGCGATGTGTTTGTGGTGATGGAGATCTGATGATCCAGGGGAGCAAAGGGGAATCCTTCCAGGAGATTGCTCTCTTGAGACCACCAGGTGAGAGACCTTTGAAGGGGCTGCCACCTTGATGGGATAAGACTGGGGTGAGAGGTCGGAGACCACTGAGTGGAGAGCATCCATTGGGTGGTTCTCATGTGCAACCGGGCCAAGGGTACAGTGAACACCGAGGACGCCATGAGACCCAACATGCGTTGCATCGAGAGAGCTGTAACCGATTGGTTCTCCCCGATGTAATGGGCCATCCGAAGGATGTCGAGTCTTCTGTCCTCTGGAAGGAAAGCCTTCACAGAAGAGGTGTCTAGAAGCGTCCCTATGAAAAGGAGCCTCTGGGAGGGCTGCAGTTGTGATTTTTTTTTTTTTTTTTTTTAAATCAGCAGAACTCCCATGGACGTAAGAAGACGAGAAGTCGTTTGCACGGCTTCCAAAGTCCCTTGGCTGTAAGGGCTTGCTAGAAGCCAATCGTCCAGGTAGGGAAACACTCGGAGTCCGATCTTCCTGAGATGCGCCGCGAGAACTGCACAACACTTTGTAAAAACTCGCGGCGCCGAGGATAGCCCAAAGGGCAGGACTCTGAACTGATAATGCTGACCCAAAGCTACAAACCTGAGGAACTTGCGGTTGGTCGGGTGGATGGGGATATGCTGGTAAGCCGCCTGCATATCCAGGGAGGCCAGCCAGTCGTGCTGATGCAGCAAGGGTAACAGGGTACCTAGGGAAATCATTTTGAATTTCTCCCTGGGGAGAAATTTGTTTAACTTTCTGAGGTGTAGAATGGGGTGCATCCCCCCAGATTTCTTTGGAACTAGAAAGTAAAGGGAGTAGAACCCTGTGTTTCGCAGATGCGGGAGCACCGGTTCTATTGCCCTGTTGTTTAGAAGGCCCTGGATCTCGGCGGTGAGGAGGTCTGACTGAGAGGCCGACAACCTGGGTTGTCGTCTGGGAGGACAATTCGGGGGGGGTTTCCAAGAAATTGAGAGAATAACTCTCGCGAATTATCCGAAGGACCCATTTGTCCGAGGTTATGGACTTCCACTGGTTGTAGAAGTACATCAGACGACCTCCCACCGGAGGAGAAAGTTCCACCTCGGGGCTCCACCTGAGGGCCAAAAAGATAGGAGCCATCAAAAGGCAGCGCCATTACCTGCTGCTGAGCATCATTCGTGAAGCCAGAAGTACGCAGCCAGGAATGGCACCGAGTACAAATACTCACGGTCAGCTGAGCGAGAAGCAGTGTCAAAAGCGCCCATGGCGGCTTTACCTGTTGGTTATTGACTCAATACCTTAATAACGGTCAGAAGAAGCTCTGACTGGAGTCTGAATCTGGAAGAGCTTCAACCATTCTTTTGATAGAGTGCCACAGGATATACTCATACTGGAAAAAATAGCCTTGATAACTGGCAACACGATACTTAGAGTGGAGGCAGCAAAGACTCTCTTACCTAATGTATCAATCTTACGAGACTCTTTGTTAATAGGTCGAGCTGTAGTAGTTTGAGGAAGAACGACCTTGTCATTCTCTGCCAGGACTACAATAGGATCCGCAAGGCTTGGGATGCCAAAATGGGACGATCCTTAGAGCTGAATATTTTATCAATGGATTTAGCCACTGAGGAATAAGAGCAGGATTATTCCATACCATTTGAGACAGCGCCTCAAGGAAGGCTGGATCGGAGGAGTCAAACCAGAGGGATCTCCAGCATGAAGATACTGGAGTCTTAATATCTTCCCAGGATCGATGTCTGTAGTCTGGAGAGAAAGAGTGGATCTCAGGTTCCTCAACAGAGACTTAAAGGACAGGTCCTCACCACAGGCTCTGTAGCAAAGAAAGATCCTGTTTCCTCCACTTCATCACCCAACCGAAGGTCTGGGTCAGGCTCAACATCATCTCCTGATGGTCCAGGAAGGACTGTTTGGACAGGAAAGGAGTGAAAATTAGGAGAGGAGGAAATAGCAGAGAAACAAGGAGAGTCCCTGAGGGCCCCCGGCGCCGAGAAGGCAAAACGGGTTGAAAACGGCACCGTGGAGGGGCACGGCGCTGAAGAGGCACGCAGCACCGCGAGAGCGCACGGCGCCGCCCGACCAAGCGGCGCCGCCGGACCAAGCGGCGCCACCAAATGAAGCGGCGCCGCCAGACCCAATGGCGCCGCAGGCGGCGCCGCGAGACCATGCGGTGCCGCGGACGACACAAGGCCCAGCGGCACCGAAAACGGCGCCGACGAGCCAACAGAACCCGTGGAGGGCGCCGAGAATGCCCCAGGAACCTGGAAAGCTAGAGAAGGAAAAAAAACCAGGAGATAAGGGCATCCGTGTGGCCCCCTGCGCCACAGCCATGTGAGTGGGGGGAAACACCTAAGCGCGGAGTCGCTGGCACCAAGAAGGCGCCACACGACTAGGAAGGTCCAACCGCCCTACCTGATCGCCGGAGGAGCCCGAGGGCTCTGTGGCAACCGAGCCAGGCAGAAGAACCAACCTCCGAGCCCATCGCTCCATAAGAGCGGCCCACTGATGAAACTGCTCATCTGGAGCCTCACCTATAGGCGGGAGGGCTCTGATGTCGAGGACGACGTTACCGGAACTTGGCGACTCCGAGAAGGGAGACCGCAAGTAGCAACGATAACCGACCGCCGACACCAAGAGACATACCAGAGGGGCGACCCAGAGTGATGCCTTCTCTTTTTTGACCTGTGGGCCGAAGAAGAGCTCGAGGCCCAACGGTGCCAAGAATGCGACCATTTATTTTTATGCCGACGGGGGGACCGCCCATCCCCCCGGGCATCGGACTGACTGTTGTCGGAACCCCGCTGAGGAGAAGGAGGCTGACCGGACCCAGCCCGGCTGACTGAACAGCTTTCATACGAAGTCTCCCTACCATCACCTGACCTGCTCATGGTCGACTCCGTCCAGTAGAGACTTCTTCAAGTAAGTTAAATTTAAAATATTAGAAAAATTTAACGAAAATAGAATAAAACTAAGCGATACTACTATCGTGATAATGTTACAAAAAAATAAACTGAAAACTATGCGCTAGTTTGAAGTTTGACTCGACAGGCGGCGACGTTGTCACTGAAGCGCGCACTCAGCGGGAAAAAAAGGAACTGAAGGCGGTTGGAGGGTGCGTCGCCGAGAATAGTCATTGCCGCTCGAGCCGCTGCTCGCGGCGCCGTGCCTCGCGGCGCCATGTCTCGCGCCAACCCTCCAGCAAAAAGTTTGCTCCCGATGGGTCCTAGTGCCTCCGGCACTAATCCCACTAGTGTGAATGAGTGGTGGAGACTTATGTCCAGGAAGATCATACTATTACACCACTTTTTAAGGCTGCTTTGTACAGCAAAAAGCAGTCTTTTTGGTATTACTTAGGAGCGGGCTAAAAAAACAGGTCATTAAGCTGCAACAGTAGTTCTAGGAGAGGTATATGGTGTACATCCACACTTCTGGCAGTATTCTTTCCCATTAGGGCTCTGGCCGGAAGGTTTTCAAGTTGGCTCCTCCCACCCACCTGGGTGGTAACTCCCTTGGCACTGCCCCGTGAAGTCAGATCTTACCTGCTAGATACAGTGTGCGACTTGCCTGGGGAGGTCGGGTGGGTTGTGTGGATGTACACCATATACCACTCCTAGAAAGTACAGTTGTGTAAAAACTTACCATAACAGTAGATCTTTGAGGGGTATCTCTTGCAGCAGGTAATACATTTGGGTCATCGCCAGAGGTCGCTGTGGTGCATGGCAGCTCTTCTAGCAGTCTTTTCCAGGGGCCGCCCACACATGACATCACCTTCCTGTTTCCTATATAAGTGTGGGCGGTTCCTGGTATCCTCAGTTTCCCCCGCCAGATTCAGCTCGCCAAGCGAGGACCGAGGGGAAGATGAGGTGCCATAGGTATCTCAATCCATAAGTCACTGGACCAGAATTCATTCTGTTAGAGAAGGAGGGGGACAGAGGGCAGGATCGTACCTGCTGCAAGACACACTCCTAAAAGATCTACTGTTACGGTAAGGTCTTACGTAACTGTACTGTCTTCAATGGAGTGGTCTCTTGCAGCAGGTAATACACTTGGGATCCCAAGCAGTGAACCCAAGAAGGGTGGAATTATGACAGGAGGCCTTGTAGGACAGCTCAGCCAAAGGCCGTCCTACGGCGTGAAGCAACGTCTAAGTTGTAATGCTTTGTGAAAGTATGAATTGTGGACCATGTAGCTGCATCACAGATATCTGTGATAGAGGCCCCCCTTTAAAGCAGGCCGCTGTGGTGGCCATAGCTCTGGTAGAATGGGCTTGGACAGACCCTGGTAATGGCTTGTATTTTGTGTAACAAAATGTGATACAGTGTGCTAACCAGTTGGAAAGGGTCCATTTAGTGACTGGGGAGACCTTCCCTGCTTGAGGCGCAGGTAACAAAAAGTTGAGAGGTCTTCCTAATCGATGTAGTTCGATTAGTATAGTATCGTAATATACGATGGACATCTAGAGTATGTAGGTGGTATTCTCCTCGATTGGAGTGTTCAGCGTAATATACTGGTCACTCCAAGGATTGATTTAAGGTGTGTTCTGACACTACCTTAGGTAAGAAGGAAGGACTGGTACAAAGTGCCACTCTGTCTTTGTGAAAAATTAAGTAAGGTTCTTTACACATGAGGGCATGAAGCTCGGAGATATGCAGAGCGGAAGTGACAGCCACTAAGAATAGTGTTTTCCAAGAAAGAAAACGGAGGTCACAAGTGGCTGCAGGTTCAAAAGGTTCAAGGGTCAGTTTCTCTATCAGAAAACTGAGGTGGGTCGCCTGATGGGTGGCTTAATATGTAACATTCCGCGTAAAAACATTTTGGCTAGATGATGTTGATACAGTAATCTGCCATCAAGGAGTTCATAGAAGGCAGAAATGGAGGCCAGATGGACTTTGACAGAGGAACAGCTCAATCCTGTCTCAGCAATCGAGGCCATGTAATCCAATACTTTCGTCAGTGGACAAGAATAAGGACCCAATAACTGTGAGGAAGCCCAAATGGAAAAGCATTTCCATTTAGCATTATAAGTTTCCCTGGTCGCTGGTTTACGTGAGGCCAGTAGAATACAGGCCACAGGGGAGGACACTTGGAGACGTGATATGAAAGCATCCTCAGGAGCCAAGTGTGAAGGTGTAGTGACTTCAGGTTGGGAAGTAGAAAGGTCCCTTGATTCTGAGTCAACAGATCTGGTCTTATTAGTAACGGGATGGGGTCTTCCACTGAGAACTTTTGAGCAGGGGAAACCACACCTGCCAAGGCCACAGAGGGGCTATGAGAATCATAGTGGCAGGTTTGTGTTGTAATTTCAGCAGAGTCCGTTGCAGGAGAGGGATTGGGGGGTGGGAAGCATGTAAGAAGAGTTCTGTCCATGATCAGGACAGGGCATCTATAGACCAACCCTTTTTGCTCGGGAAAATGGAATAGTATCTGGGGAGACGGCGACTGACTGGGGAGGCAAACACATCCAGTTGCGGGGTCCCACACAAATGAAAGATTTTCTGAAGAACTCTGTGATGAACTGTCCATTTATGTGCGGATGACTGGCGACTGAGGAGGTTGACCAGGAGATTGTGGTGTCTTGGTAGATGGATGGCTGTCAGTATAAAGTGCTGTATATGGCTTCCTGTCGGACCGCAATCGTCTCTCTGCATAGAGAATGGGACTTTGTACCTCTTTGGTTGTTGAGGTAGAACACTACTGAGGTGTTGTCTGACTTGAATCAGCAACAGTCCTGGGGACAAGTGAGGTTGAACAGCCTGGAGGGCTAAGCGGACTGCCCTCATCTCCAGGAGATTTATGTGGAGAGGAGGGGTAGAACTGGTCCACTTGCCTTGTGTCCTGTGAGATATTATACATTCAAGTTACAGGATCAACATTAACATACAGTTGTAAGGCAGATGTTACAAACAGTGTTACAACAGTGTTGCGCATAACATGTAGAAAGAGTGGACAATAATAAGTGCCAGGTTAATAATAAACAAGTGCTTACATGAAGGAAAAGGGGGACAGGGGAGGAAGGGGTGAGGTGGGGAAGGGGGAAGAGTCGTGCCCCTAGAGACCCCTTCAGGATGCGAGGAGAGGGACCCATGGAGAGCATTCAGGGTCCTTTACATTCTGTGAGAGATCAAGGAAGGTCAGTAGGAGGGAGCAATTAGGGGGAAAGGGAGAAGGAGTGGGTGTGCACAGAGTAAAATGAAGGTGACGGTAGGGGGATAGGGTTTGTCTAGGGCTTAGAGGAAGGAACTAGGAAGGGACATGGCAGGAGCAGCTAGGTGCAAGGTAATTAAGGGCAGAGCTGATGGAGTAGGCAGAGGATGAGTGACGGATTTGGGGGGAGGGAATTCCACATTTTGGGAGGCAGTGAGAGTAACTGGATTGGCCAATTTGGGTGGATCTATGGGGGACAACCAGAGTATGGGAGTCGATTGATCTAAGGCAATGGGAAGGTGGGGGGTGTTATAAAGGAGGCGGTGAGGTAGGAAGGGAGCTCACCCAACCAGTGCTTGGAGGTGAATTTAGCACAGTGGAAGAGTTGCCTATTTGTAAGAGAGGGGGAAGGATAGGGCACAATAAAGATCGCAGTGATAGGTGCGAGAGGGAGGCATCCAGGGCAAAGTGGCAGAAGGAATTGAAAAGGGTGTCTAGTCTGGCCAGGAAGGACTTAGTGGCTGCACCATGGACCACGTCACAGTAGTCGAAAATGGGCAGTATAATCTTCTGAACAAGTTCACGCCTAGCCATGGGAGGGACGTAAATATGGTTCCTGAACAGGGCACCAAGCTTGAGGCGCAGTTTTTTCTGGATGGCATCAATATGTCCAGAGAAGTTTAGGTGTTGGTCCAACCAAACGCCTAAGTACCTGAAGGAGGATGTGACCTCAAGTAAAGTCACCTCAAGGGTGTGAAAAGTGGGTTGGGAGGGAAGCCTAGAGAGTCTCTGCCTTGTGCCAAAGGTCATGGAGACAGTCTTTTTTGACGTTGAGGAAATGTTTATGGTTAGCAAACCAGAGATGAACCTTGTGAAAGTCTTGCTGTAAGCTGGCTGTAACCTCAACAGGACAGGAGCCAGATGCATACAGGACTGTATCATCTGCATACATATGTATAACGGAGGATGGGGAGCAAACAGAGGGAAGGTCATTTAAGAAGATGGAGAATAGGAGGGCCCTAATAGCAATCCCTGGGGTACTCCAGTGCTAATCGGGAGGGGCAGAGAAGTGGAGTCGAGGATCTTAACTGATTGGGTTCTACCAATAAGGTAGGCCTTGAACCAGTTTATGGCAGAGGGAGATAGGCTAGCTGCTGGGAGTGTTATTTTTTTATTTTTTTTTTATTTAGTTGTTTTAACCAGGTATAGCACACTAAGCTGAAAGCTTTTCTACAGGAGTGACCTGGGAGCACAAGGAGGTTAAGTGACTTGCTCAGGGTAACAGAGTATGCAAGTGGAAGCTGTGGGATTCAAACCCAGGTCTGGTCTGCTGGATGTCACCAAATTTGCAGCTCAGAGCCTTAGACCACTGCGCTATGCTGCCTCTTAAGGAGTTAAGGAGAAGGGAGTGACAGACGGTGTTGAAGGCCTTGGCCAGGTTGACAAAAATGGCAGAGGTAATTTGCCCATTGTCCATCCCAGTTAGGATAGAGTCTGTGAGCCACAGGAGAGAGGTGGTGGTTGAGTGGTTTTTCCTGAAACCAGACTGGAAAGGGACGAAAAAGGAGGTGTCAGATAGAAAAGAGGTGAGTTGGGAGAGGACAATGTGTTCTTGAAGCTTGGCAAGGGTAGGGAGGAGAGAAATTGGGCAAAATGAAGGTTGGCATCCTTCATATCTAGGGCACATAGCCAGTCTCCTTGTTTCAACGTTAGCATGATGGTATTTAGGGTGACCATGCAGAACCTTTTGTACTGGATGTATAGGTTCAATTGTCTGAAGTCTAGTATCGGTCTGAGATCTCCAGTTCGTTTGAGCACCAGGAAGAAATGGGAATAAAACCTCTTTTGATGCTCTGCCAGGGGTACTGGATAAACAGCCTTCTTGGTCAGAAGAGCCTGGAGTTCCTCCTGGAGAATGGGAATGTGGTCGGTTGGGCAGTGGACAGAGCGGGGGGGGGAGGTATGGAAATAAGTTCCAGAGTGTGATCGCCTCAATGATCTGAAGTACCCACTTGTCCGCTGTGATCGTTTGCCAGGCCTCTAAATGGAGGGCAAAATGACCGCCCCCAGTTTCCAAGGCCTGATTGAGGAAGCATGGACAAAGCCCCAGTTGGTCACTAGGAGGTGGGCTGACCAGCTCCACCAGAAGGGTGGGAGCGGGAGCCCTTGGCGGCAGAGGTGTTGTTTCTGGAAGGCTGGGAAAGACCATGGGCTCCGCCTCTATGTGAGACTCTGTATTTTCCACCTCTTTTAGAATAAAAGGAGGATTGAGGACGATACAACGGCTGGGATGTATGGTACATGCCATGTACAGTATGCAGGGTCCATTCTGAAGACCATCTATCAGTGTTTGGGTACCTGGGCCAAAAAGCTTAGACCCATTAAAGGGGGCACTGACCACTCTATGCTGTGCATCTGGTGTAAAGCCTGAGATGCGAAGCCAACCATGGCAACTCAAGGTAATGCTGGTTGCTGACATGTGGGCCGAAGTATCAACCGCATCATAACCCGAGTGAAGTAGGTGTCGGGAGATGGAATTGCCAGTAGATACTGTAGCCAGTAATTGATCCCTTTCCTGCGAAGGAGGGAGTTTGTTGACTAATTCTATGGCAGAGGACCAGAGTGTATGCTGGTATCTGACCATATGTCCCATATAATTTAGGATTCTGAGATTCGTGGTACCTGCTTGGAATACCTTTTTTCCAGATAATCTATGTTATGGGAATCTTTAACAGGAGGTAAGGAGCTCATGTGTTTCGGTCATTTAGTACGATCATGAGCGGCAGTAATCACTACTGAATCTGATTCAGGAATAGTGGACAGAAAAGGGTGATCCAGAGGAGCCTGGTAGAGGCGATCTGCCTTGCGGGGAATAGCCGTTAACAGTGGAAGGCTGGTTCCAGGCTGCAAGCATAGCATTTTGATATGTTTGTATAAGTGGGGGTACCACTAGGACTGGCTTCTGTGGTAGTTCTAGATAGTCTGCCATATCCTTTCGTTGTTTGTCATGTTCGGTAGTATAGAATCCCATGACTTTTTGAATTTGAACCATCATCTCTCGGAAGGATGGGTCATCGGGAGGAGAGGCAGCTGCCTGGTGGGATAAGTTCTCATTTAAGGAAGAAATATCCGAAATAGGGGACTGGGGTTGGAAATCCAGGTCCTGAAAATCCTCATCCTCCAAATTTCCGGTAAAATCTGCCAGAAATTCAGCTCGTCTGACAGGCAGTCATCCACGTACGAGGGATATGACCAGGGTCGGGAAGGGTCTTTTGCACCCTGGAAACATTTAGGCGGAGGAGTAGGGGAATGGGATGGATGACTCGGCTCCCCTGGATTAGAGGGCTGAGTATGCCAAATGGCCTGCAAAACCTGCTGTACCACCGAGGCAACTTCCGTGGACGGAGGGGATGGGGGCTCTGGGAAACTATGGGATGGTTCAGGGGACTGAACATGCGGTATAAGCAGGTCTTGCACCTGAGTGGTAGAGCCCAGGGTCCCGATCCCTGTCAGCCTGGCCCCTATGAGAGTACACCTGTGAGGGAAGGGCGGACTGCATAGCAAATGCAGTAAGTTTCCCCATTGGAATGCGACTCCTTGTCGACGGGGCCGCTGGGGAAGAAGTAGTAGAATGTTTAAATGATGTCACCATCTATGGGAGATAAGCCGACGTCAACGTAACCCACAAAGGGTTCATCACAAACTGCCGTGAGGGTGCTAGAAAGCACCATCGAGAGGGAGAAAATCCCCGTCGATGAGTGATGGTGACTGTTAACGAGCGTTTAGGCACAGAGGTTGAAGAGGGCTTCTCCTTCTCTTTTTTGTGCCATTTATGAGAATCAGTGGAAGGGGAGCTCTTGGGATGAGCCCCCTGATTCTCCAGTAGAGACAATTTCTGCTCCATTAAATATGATTCGATTTCCTGCAGCCATCATCGATGGGTTGCCTGGTTAAAATCTTGGCAATGTATACAGGAGGTGGTGTCGTTTGTGGGTCCCAGACACCTTACATAAGTGGTGTGGTTGTCGAAACAGTAGGTTTTTCTACCGCAACAACAGGAATGAAATAGCACGGTCTTGTTTGTAGATTCTTTTGACATTCGTCGATGTAGAAACTGAAATGGAAGAATTCTGCTTCTAAGCTCAAATTCTCATTGATGACTGCTACTCTGTGCACTAGCTGCTGTGTGCAAGCTGAAGATGGTAGGAAAATGAACGGAGGATACCAGGGACCGCCCACACTTATATAGGAAACAGGAAGGTGATGTCATGTGGGCAGCCCCTGGAAAAGACTGCCAGAAGAGCTGCCGTGCGTCACAGCGACCTCTGGCAATGACACAAGTGTATTACATGTTGCAAGAGATCACCCCGTGGAAGATCTACTGTTACAGGTGAGTAAATGAAAATAATGTACCTACCATAATTCTTGATCTTCCTGTATATCTTCACCATTTATCACTGGTGGGTTCAAGCCGGAGGTGCTAGGACCCAGCAGGAAGCTTTTAGCTAAAAGCTTTCTTCCTATCTGGAGGAGGGGCCGATGTCGGAGATGGCACTGTCCTCGAGGCCGACATACTATGTGGCACTCACAGGCTGGCCAGTAACGGACACTGTCCCCTCCACTACCTCAGTTCTGCTCACTGGAGAAGGAAACCAGAGACAGATAAAACAAGGGGAGGAGGGTAGCACAAACTAGCCCAAAGGATAACAAAAGGAAAGGATATAAACTGAAAAAAGGAATAAGCAGGCAACAAGAGGAGAGGATAGGATTCTAGAAGGGCTGGGAGGGGGGCATCAACCACCGGGCAGGCCAGGGAGGGTAAGAAAATTGGGTGGAGAAAGAGAAAAGAAAGAAAGGAGGTGAAGTGGGGGAGACAGAAAGAGAGATAGAGAGAGAGAGAAGAAAGACAATACCACCACAAATAGAGGGCTTGAAGAGCTCTCCTGGTGGACTAAAAAGGGGGACCACACCTCCCCCCCCCCTTGTTTTTTTGGAAGGAGGAGACTGCCAGACAAACTTCTTAAGCTGAAGAGGGGCTCAAGGCTGGAGAGAAACTATGGGGTGCTGGAGGCTCACCTAGTTGTTAAACCTCCCAGGAGAGAGAGAGAGAGAGAATCTGCATACGATGATGAGATATGCCAGACCAGGAACCACCCTCATGGTCCACCAGAGAAGAAGGGGTTTATTGGTTCTCTCACTCCCTCTCTCCCCTTGCAACAAGAGGTGGCCACAGGATCCACCTCGAGACAAGGTCCCCTTGGAGAAGGCCACCTAATTAGGAGGCCATGGGCATTGAGAAGGATGTTGCTGACCCCTTCATCTAGAGCGGGGAAGATGCAGAGTGTAAGCCTCTAGAAGAGGCCAGGATCTCAAGGTAGATCCGAATGGACCTTGTCCCATGGCAACCCAGGAGTGGGCTACCAGAGGAGAATAAAAGTGATGCCACTTAGGGCTCCAAGAAATAGAAGGTCCCGGTGCTCCTGTGCCAGTGACGGGGACTCAAAACAGGGACAACCTAAACCCACTGTTTAGGAAGAAAACCATAAAGTCCGAGAGTAACAGAACCCCTGGCTCACGGCACCCTCAAAGAGAGCTCCCCATTACAGTCAAGAAGGGCCCCGAGGAGCCCCTAGTATAAAGAGGGCAAGAGCCCCTGCTTGCCCTCCTCCAGAGGTGGTATGATGGAGAGTCCTCTTCCTCAGAGGAGGAAGCAGACAATGTGGAGAGACACTGCATAGGGCGTGACAGTGCCAAAGGAGGAGGTGGAAACACCATCTCATCAATGGCCCTAAAATAACGGGGAAAGACACTCATTGTTGCCTTATACTGCTCCCAAGTGAGGAGGCCCCAAAGGACCAGGAAGACCTGGGAGAAGAAAAAGAAGAGGCAAAGAGGGAGCAGAATGGTTCTGGGAGACCAATGCCCCTCTGTAGGGCTGTGGGAGCAAGCAAGGCACTCTGCCCAAGGGAGGGGGCTGCGTTGCACAGCCATCGACTGTTCATCAACCATCTCAGAGCCAACAGGGTGGTGCCCTAAGGAGGAAGACACCTGGTGAGAAGACTGGAGCCATACAGGCCCAGAATGGTGGCTACTGTACCCACCCATGGCAGGGCTCCAGACCCCATGCCAATGCTCCGACTGCATCCCGGGGTGGCAGAGGCCACTGGGACAGAGCAGGATGCCAGATGGAGCCCCCCCCCCAAGCTGACCCAAAAGATCTGGACCTGCCCATCTCGAGAGGCCCTACCTTGGCCACTGCTCTGAGGGAAGGGGGAAGAGAAAAGCTGGCATCTGGGTCAGCTTCCGACTCCCTCTCGAACTCCGTGTCGGTACTAGTGCTGAAGACGGAATCCATGATGGAGACTGCTCCAGAGGTGTTGTCATCAGAAGCGGCACCGACCGTGGCACCATCATCGGCCATGGCACCACCACAAGAGGTGGCATTGATCATGGCACCGTCACAAGAGGTGACACCGACATCTGAGGCGGTGCTGACTATGGTGTTGACCTCAAAAGTGGCACCAACCTGGGAAGCGGCACTGACCTCAGCACACACTCCAGAGGTGGCGCCGACCCTGGCACTGTCATCAAGTGCAGCACCACAAGAAGCGCTGCCATCAGAGATGGCAGCAGAGATCTCTATGGCACCGAGAGTGACACCACCAGAGAGAGGGGCGGTGCCGTGAACGGTGTTGGCCCTAGAACCTGTACCAGAAAAGGACCTCCTTTGAGTCTGAGGAGCATCCGTAGCTCAGGGGAACTAGGCTGCTACTCTGGGTCATCCTGGTCATCCTCCAATCTCTGGGTGGAGACCCCAGGAGAGGCACGTCCAGACACTCTACCTGTCCCGGCACCAGGGATGGTGTCAGGAGGGGACCCAGTGGCAGCAGCAGCACTGCCTCCCTCACCAGCACCGGGGTTGGAACCAGGAGCCAAGGCCATGCCCGCCGAAGCCCCAAAGGGAACCGCCAATATAGGCCCACATATAGCTTGGACCGCTACACTGGGGTGGCCTGAGGGGTTCATGACCGGTTCCCCAGATGGGGCTGACCGTTCACCCAACCTCTTGCCCAGGTGTCTGGTCTCAGTGAGTCTTGAGACAACGCTGCTCTCCCCCGGTGCATACTGCAGCAGGGGGAGACCCAAGGGCAGGGCCCAGGGATCCTACTGTAACCCCATGTCAGTTGCTTACCTGTACAGCCCCCGAAATGGCTCCAGTTTTCCCCTTGGTTTTGTCCCCCCCCCATTTCTTTTTTTTTTTCCATCCTAGGCAGTCCCCTGATAGTCCCCCAATCTTCCTGCTGGCACCCACATTATTTTGTGGGACAGCAGGGCTGGGGGAGCTGGAGTGCGGAGCCGCTGCCTGTTTATGGTATTCCGGTGCTGGGTAACCTTCGCACATGCACAGAAGCGCATTTTCGATTGGCTGTTTGGTGGCCACTTGATCTGCCTCTCCGGTGGTCCCAGTTTCAGGGCTAAGTAAAAAAAAGGGGGGACTGGAGACTAGGGGGAGACTGAGGAGGCATCCCGGAGGGAGAAAAAGTGTTTTTTGTGAGCGCCAATCAGGCTTGGGAATTCAGAGCCACCTCATGAATATTAATGAGGTGGCTCATACATAATAATGAGAAGAGCCTGTCTAGCACGGGAGCAAGGATTTCAGCACTAGTGACGGACAAGAGAGTAAATAAAGTGTTTAAATGGTGAAAGGGGTCATTCAGGGAAAGAGGTGGCTACCTCTTGGGGGGGATAGTAAATAAAAGTGAACTGCTGGGCAGTATCAAAGAAATGAAGTGAGGACACAGTATGACCTGTAATGGGAAAGTGTGTGGCTGCCTGGGAGCAGTCTAAAACAACTGCAGTGACTGGGAAAAGGATGGATAGATACACTGAATTAGGCAGTCACTTATTAGGGGACAAAGGCTGCTACCATTCTGTGGGGTTGCTGTGGGATAAAAGTACTTTTTTGGGCTGCAGGAATACTTAAAACCTGGGACACTGTATAATCTGTGTGGACACTGTTTACACCAGCAGCCACACTTGCTCCCGTATGACAACAGCCAACCAACTATCTAACTAAGGTGTCACAGGAGGATTATGGGGCTTGTGAACAGACTCATGGGGAAAATATACCAGAAATTATTCTGGTACCATTTTGAACAGCCAGTGAGGCATTGAGGGAGCCTCATATATTAATTTTCTGTAAGGACGGTGGCTTTAGCCAATGGGGAGTTGCCAAAAAGCTCCCAAAAGGACATAACTTTTGGATTCTGGGTCAGGCTGGGGAGAGCCTCTCCATAGGGAGGGAGACTCTGGCTCCTGGTGAGAGAATGGGACTGCAAGGCTGGAAGAGAGCCTGCCTCGGGGCTGCCAGCACCCTGTCTCCCAGGGTCAGCCGTGCCTTCCCCCATCTGGAGAGAAAGAGAAGAAGGTTGTGCAAGCAGTTTTGCTGGAAAAAGGAAAAAAGCTGCAGTTTCCTAAAGAAGTCTGCTGTGGCAGAGAGAGATGTACCAAAGCGGTGAGATGAAGAGAAGGTTGTGTCTTGAGCCTGGGACAAAAGACAAAAGTTGTGTCCTAAGCCTGGATAAAGGTTGCGTCTAAGCCTGGTAAAAGACAAGTACTTCCGTCGGCACCGCATCGGTGAGGCAAAGTGCGAGGAAAGATGTAATGAGAAATGATCATCATGGGAGATTATAATCAAAATTGGGTTTGAAAATGCAATGATAGACTTCAGGACCTAGCTCTCGATGCCCGCCTCACACAAGTAATCAGTCTGCCCACCAGGCACAATGCCAAATCCGGCAATCACACTTTGTTAGACCGGGCACTAGTCACTAATCTAGAAAGTATACTAGCTGCTGGAAGTTTATCAGATTCATTGAGTGACCACTTGCCCATCTTTTGAACATGGTCCAATAAGCTCCCCAAATTACACCCCCCAATGGGGTTTGTGATGAGGGACTATTCCAATTTCATCCCTGACAACTTCTGCTCGGCCCTATCGTCACCCAACTGGGACCTGATACTAACACTCCCTAGCTTAGATGAGGCCTTAGATTACTTCTCAAATGTCGTCATGTCTGTGGCTAACCTTCATGCTTCTTGCAGGAAACTTAGAATGAGGGGCAAGTGCCACAAATGGCTCATTGCCAACCTAAAAAAGCTCATGATACTCAGAGATAAGGCCTGGGGCGTTTACAAGGCCTCACATCTCCGGTCTGACTGGGAGAAATACAGGGATCTTAGGAACAAGTGTAGGAAAGTTGTCAAGGCAGCAAAAAGCCAGTATCTACGTGGTCTCCTGAACCGCAATCTGTAAGACCCTAAGAAATTCTGGAGTCACATCAATACACTACTGAAAGGTGGCACCAGCACTCAAGATGGAACGGTTCTGGTCAATGGACAATTATCAGATGACCCTTCCACAGTAGTTGAGGCCTTCAATGCCTTCTTTACCAACCTAGACGAACATAAACCCAAAACTCCAGTTCCCCATCCCCCTACACGGGACACCACTGCAGTTGACCCCCTCCACCCCCATTTTCGTCTTAAGCTGGTCAGGACATCGGAAGTGCTGCCCCTACGAGACGTATAAAACCTGACTCATCCCCTGGCTACCTGTTACTATGCTAATCAACAAGTCCTTCATGGAAGGGTGTGTCCCCCATAAGTGGAAGGTGGCTGTGGTAGTCCCTGTCCACAAAATGGGGCCATGTGGAAATATAGAGAACTACAGGCCAATCTCCATTCTCTGCCCTCTGGCAAAGGTGCAAGACCGGCTGGTTTACAACTAACTGCAGGATTACCTAGAGCGACACCGCCTTCTGGCTAATAATCAGCATGGCTTTAGAAATTGCAAAGGCACTGACACGGCCTTGATTAAGTTTACAACTGATACCCTGAGTGCCATGGATAATGGATCCCTCACTGGGGCCTTATTCATCATTTTGACAAAGGCATTTGACCTGGTCGATCATGGGCTGCTCCTTAACAAGCTACAACTTCTAGGTCTTGACTCATTCTTGCACACCTGGTTCAGAAGCTATCTGGTGAACAGAACACAGAAGATGAAGTGGAGAGGGGTGCACTCAGGCTGCCGATTAGTAACTGATGGTGTACCCCAGGGCTCTATTTTAGGACTGCTACTACTCACCCTCTTCATTAATGACACTGGTCAAAACTGTGTCACAGGGAACTTAATTCTGTATGCGGATGACAATGTAGTATACTGGAGTGACCCCCAACCTAGTGCCATTGCTGCAAGCTTCGCTGCCTGTCTTAACTCCCTAGAAAACTGGTTTGCATCTAATTTGCTAGTTCTGAATGACAAAAAGTCCAAGGCTGTCCTTTTTGGTACCAGTCATCTGGGCAAGCATAGGCAACACCTACTACCGCTCTGCACTGCATCGGGTTCACAGACAGAAGTCATCGACAAGGTTAAATACCTTGGTGTCTATTTATAGGTTCATAGGTGGATTACGAGTCTAGAGGTTGGATGACCTTTAGTGACTCGCCACTAGTTAGTGGTATTGTCTGCATTTTAATATTCCCATATGTTGATTTAAACTATGTTTGAATGATGTCAGTGCTACAGGACCAAGAAATGTCCTTCAAGACACACGTAGAGCATGTCACCAAGACCATACACCGGAAACTTGACCTTCTCTGCAGGCTTGGTAACTCCTTGACTGATGACTCAAGGATTGCCATAGCTAAGAGCACCCTACTCACCACCCTACTTTATGGTGCACCACTTCTACACTTTCTCAGGAATAGTGAAAACCACAAACTGACAGTTCTATATAACAAGATTACTCGCTTTCCACCTCGGAGACACCACTGTGAGGTACTTGCTGACTTAAATTGGCCCTCCCTGGAATTCAAGCTCTCCTATCCCCCCTACTCTGTCTCACCTACAAACTCTCGAATGTCTACACCCCCTCCCCAACCTGGTAGGCCTGCTAAACCCTAAGGTTTCCTGAAGAATCTTTCACTCCTCAAGTAGCAACCTACTTGAAATTCCGTGGGTACACACCAACTTAGGTAAAAGACCCTTCAGGTACTTGGCACCCTACTACTGGTGCTCGCTCCCAGAGAACCTGACCAATAGCTCAACACTAGAAGGGTTTAAGGCTGTTCTAAAGGTATATATGCTGGAATGCTGCCACTGCAGCTGCTACTGTTGAACCACTACCCTTGCCCTTCGAGGTATGCTACTGTGTACTGGTTCCTATTCTAACTGGACTATTATAGTTATAGAGTAATTTAAGACCCTACGGAAATGATGACCCAGACTATTTATTTTTATGTCTATTGTCTACATCATGCCCTAGTTTCTTCAGCATCTGACTGCTTCCCACTAATCAATGTCGTTGATTACTATATGACTTTCCTTTGTGACTATTAAATACTGTGATTATGCTGTAACTATGTATCCATCTCTGATGTGTTCCTCTGTTCTTGATTGCTATAAACTGTTTTACTATATATGCTGTATGTAACTAATTCTGGGTTGCCCCTGAAAAAAGATACCTCTGGTCTCAGTGGGTTTACCCAGTTACTAAAATGCTATAAATAATTAAGTAAATAAATAAGAGAATTGTGAACAGGGAGCCTCTTCAGACTGGAGAATTGCTATGCACCTGCATGGTGAGAAGAGAGACTTTCAGAATGCTTTCTGAGACAGAGTTCTGAAATAGTGTGTGTGAGCCAGAGCGAGAATGCAACTGTGTTGAAGTTTGAGAGACTGTGAAAGCAGAAGGACAAGTAAGTGCCTTTCAGGGTCGGGTACCTGCTGTCTGCTCCTTGATACAGCAAGAAAAGAGGCTGTTGTGGTGACCCTGTATTTTCAGACTCTCCACCCCCCGAGGTCTGGGAGACAGGGAAGGTGACAGAGACTGCTTGGCTACACACCATAGCAAGTTAAGAAGGAATGAAGCAGAATAATCTAAAGTCGCCATCCGAAGCTCAGTGCCAGGTGGGGAACTCACTAACCCCCACCAAGTGGGGTCTGCTAGCTACAGGGGGCTATGGGTCTTGTACCGAAGTGCTAGGACACTCTGACCTGTGAGGATGCCAGGCCGTGGGGCCACTCCCAGGTCTGGGTCCTCTGTGGCTGGTAGGCTCTGCACCTGTGCCCTGCAACAGGCCTCAGAAGGCTGAAGGGGACAAGCTGCAAGACCTTCAATCAAGCCTGAAGATCCAAGCTGCAGCATCTTTGCTCCCTTTAAGTTTACCAAGCATCGATCCAGGTTCTGCCTGTGCAGTTTCCATCATCCCCAGGACTCAACTGTGCCACCCAAGGACTGATTCTGTAGAATTGTGAGTAACAACAGGAATTGCCCTGCAAAATCCTGGGGACTGTACATTTTTTATTTATTTAATTATTAAATTCTTGGATTACAAATACCTTTGAGCAGAAACTGCTAGTTTACAAAGGTTCCACGTCAAAGGATGAGGGTCAACATACATACAGAGGTAGTAAAAGAATGCACAATAAACAACCAAAACAACTAAAAGAAAAAATAATGATACTCAGTTATAACATACATTGTGATAATATTCATAAAACGAGCAGCTTGAGTAGGCAGCTGGCTGCGGTAGCAATAAGAGATAGAGGGCACCATAGGCAGTTAGTACTGCAGGCGTGTGACCGGGAGAGGAAGTTGGCAGGCTAATGGGCCACTGTCCGATGGTGGTGGAAAATGCCTTGTACCAGTGGAGATGTGAAGCAGGAAAGGAGTCACAAGGAAGGCCCAGTGCCAGAGGGAATGAGATTGGGAAAGGGTGGGCTGTGAGACATGAGTGAGCTGGGAGGTGTTTAGAGTTCATAGTTCAAGTATGCCCACTAGGGATGGAGGTAGAGAACAAAAATAAAGGTTTAAAGTAATCAAAGAGAAATGTAAAAGTTAATTTAATTCAGCAAGCGTGCGAACACCAGCTGGCCAGCAACTGTAAGATCTGGGTACCCAGGGACAGAACTTGAGGCATCATTCTAAACTGGTATCAGTGGGTCCGGGTTTTGGGAAGACCTGCAGCAGTTAGCTAGACAGATAGTGTGGAGGCTGCATTAACTAAATGTGGATTTGAATAATAAAAAGGGAAAATGTGATTGTTTGAAAATGCTAAATCTCTAAGTGCAGATTCAAAGCTTAAAAATGTTTGCATAAACTCTATTCCATCTACTCCATCCTAACTCTCCCCATGTAAATAAATTGTGATGTTATTGATTCAGAAAGAGCGGACTCCAGAGCCTGATTTTAGTGAGCATGTTATTAGATGAAACGGAAACTGGAATGTGAAGGGTGGGGATGTTAGATCCCAGTAAGTCCACGTCTGCGGCAAATGTATTGGGGAGGTAGGTTGGTACGACATCCTAGGGGGTTGTACTGGCAGTGATAATACCCACTAAATATGTACTCTGGGTGGAGGCACTGCCATTTTTCTTTTATCTTTTGGGAAACGACCCCCATGTAACATATTATGGGAATACAGGCCCCTTAACTGTGGTCAGGCCTGCACGGCAGGGGTAGTGGCCCTCTCTAGGATGGCACCAGAGAGGGGCTACATTACCTTGGTGGCCCTTGTGCGATGTCAACCACAGAAGGTTGGGGAGCAACCTTGCCGCGTATGACCAATGCGCGAAGACCACTGAAAGGCAGGTGTCGCAGCGATCCATGTTATAGTATGGCCCTAAGCAGGTGACACACTGGTCATACGGGTCTGTTATGGGAAAACAACTACCACAGGGGCACCAACACATCGGGGTAGTCCTCGCCCTGGAATGTTTTTACCCTGAACATGACATGCTCAACCACACACAAAAACAAATAAACTAATAAATAGACTTGACACCGCAACTTAAAAACTAACAAAAAACAATGATGTTGGAAAACAGCAACAAAACGGCACAGAGTAAACGGTGTTGAACGAGCAGAACCAAGAGAGAGTCTCTGGAAGATTCGAAGATGAAACGCTGTTCCACGGAGTCGTGCTGTCCTCGACAGAGTGAAAAGCACAACTGAGGTAATGGAGTGGCCGGCATCCGTCACTGACCAACCCGTGAGCACCACATAGTAAGTCAGCCTCAAGGGTGGCGCCGTCTCGACATCGGCCCCTCCTCCAGATAGGAAGAAAGCTTTTAGCTAAAAGCTTCCTGTGGGGTCCAAGCGCCTCCGGCTTGAACCCACCAGTGCTGAATGGTGAAGACTGATACAGGCAAGATCCTGTTTTTCTAGGGACGTGGATATGGTGTACTATCTACACCCTGCCAGACTCCTAGCAGTTCTCTGGGACGAGGGGGGGGGAAACTGCACACACCCTATTTAGGGAAGAGATTGGAGAACTGAGGAACCAAAACCAGCATCCTGGTGTGACTTGAGGTCGATGTGGTAATGGGATATGAAGGTGTGTGCTGACTTCCAGTTAGCAGCCCTGCAGCTCTCCTGGACAGGGATATTCCTGGAAGCAGTGACTGATGCAGTGATATGTTTGGTGGAATGAGCCCTTAGCCATACAGGAGGCTCCCTACCAGCCAACCTATAGTATAGATCAATGCAGGATACTATCCAATTGCCAATTGTTTGCTTAGCTGCCGGTCTGCCATGTGAGGCTTCAGCATAGGCAACAAATAGCTGGCAAACCTCTCCCCAAACTCCAGCAATTCACCTGATAATAGGCAAGCGCTCACCTCAGGTCCAGAGTATGGAGCCTGTGTTCAGCCTCCGAGGTGTGGTTGGTGAAGAAAACTGGGAGATCCATCACCTTGTTAAGGTGAAACTCTGACACAACCTTTGGGAGGAACTTCGGGCTGGGGCGAAGGACAACCTTGTCCCTGTGGAAGATCAAAGAAGAAGACTCCACCCAGAGCACCTGGAGCTCACTGATCCTTCTGGTGGACATGATAGGCACTGAGAAGGTGGTCTTCCACGACAGGTGTGACATTTCACACCTGTGCATCGGTTCAAATGGCTTGCCCATCAGCTCTGCCAATACCAGCAACAAGTCCCAAGTTGGTGGTGGTTCATGCACCGAAGGGGAAATGTGGCCAAGGCCTTTAAAAAAGTGCCAGACCACCTTCTCCTGTGTCACTGATGGCATACCAGCCCGTACCTGGTATGCAGAGATGGCTGCCAGGTGCACCTTGAGGTTCGTTGACCAAAGGCCCAACTGGGAGAGGGACCAAAGACAGTCGGGAATGCTAGCCACTGGGCAAGATACGGGGTCAAGCCCCTTGCCCAGGCACCAAAAGGAGAACCTTTTCCTTCTGAAGGCATAGCATTTTCGGGTTGACTCCTTCTGAGAAGCCTCACCCATGGTAAGGACATCTTCGAAGAGACCCAAAGCCTGGAACTCTAATCACTCAGGAACCAGGCTGTCAGGTGCAGAGATTGAAGGTCTGGATGGAAAACCTTCCCCTGACTGCATGAAAGCAGGTCCGGGTGTAGAGAAAGACGCCACAGGAGCCCGCAGCTGTGGCTGAGGAGATCGGGATACCAGAACTGGTGAAGCCAGTCCACAGCCACCAGGATCATCCGTGCTTTGTCCCTCCTGGCTTTGAGCAGCACTTTGTGGATCAGCGGAAAAGGAGGGAAGGCATACACGAGGCCTGGGGTCCACAGCCTCGAGAAGGCATCCCCCTGCAGCATTCCTTGCTAAGGGGGGGGGGGCGGCACAATACAGCCTCAGCTTTTTTTCTCTCTGGAGGCAAACAGATCCACCAGTGGGTACCCAACCTGGAGAACAGACTGTGCAGTACCTCCTGATGGAGAGACCACTCATAAGACGTCTTGCCCATCCGGCTAAGGGTGTCTGCCAGCTGACTGTAAACACCGGCCACATGGATGGCTAAGAGATCGGTGTTCAGGCTGAACAAGAGGGTCCAGATGTGGAGAGCCTCCCTGCACAGAGGGATTGCGTCCTCTCCGGTTTGTTTAGGTAGTACATAGTCGTGGTGTTGTCCGTCTGGACCTCAACGACTTGACCCTGAATGTGTGGAGCAAAGACCGTCAGTGCCAGCCGAACAGCCTGAAGCTCCAGCAGGTTGATTTGGCATCAGGACTCCTTGGGGGTCCAGAATCCATGGATTCTGTGCTCTCTCAGGTGGGCACCCCAGCCTGTCAGGGAGGCATCGGTCGTCGGCTCCTGGTGGACAAATGGGATTCCTTCCTGCAGATGTTCTGGGACTAACCACTACTGGAGGGCATCCCACATCAGCTGGATCACAGTGACCGGCTGGTTGAAGTGGCCCTTGCACTAAGACCATTGATGGGCAAGCTCCCACTACAGAGAGCATATTCTCCACCAGGCCCAATGGACCATGCTAATGCATGCTGCCATGTATACCAGAAGGCGCAGGAAATCCGGAGCAGGACGCAACTGCCCAACCTGAAATGATAAGGCAAAGGAGGAGAGAGCCTCCACCTGGTCCGCCGGAAGCTCTGCAAGAGTCGAGCTCTGCCCCAGTGAAATATATAACCTGCCAAGGTATGAGATCCGACTTGGCTTAGTTCACCAGAAGGCCAAGGGACAAGAAGGTCTTGGGGGGGGTCCCTGGGCTGCTCCACTTCCTCCCAGGAGAGACCTGCTATAAGCCAGTTGTCCAAGTAGGGATACACCTAGACCCCTCAGCATCTCAGGTAGGCTGCCGCCATTGCAATGCACTTGGTGAAGACCCTGGGGGCTGAGGAGAGGCCGAATGGCATGGCCTGGAACTTGTAGAGAATCCCCTCTGCACGGAACTGCAGGAACCGGTGGTGGGATGGACAGCTGGGGACATGGAAGAATGCGTCCCGAAGATCCAGAGAGCACAACCACATGTTCTGCTCCAGAGATGGAATGATCTGTGACAGAGTGACCATCCTGAAGGTGCACGACCAAAGGAATTTGCTCAGGTCATGCAGAGCTAAGATGGGGCACTAGCCCCCTGTCTGCTTTGGGACCAGAAAGTACCTGGAAACAAACCCTGAGCTTACTGGAGGGTCCGGGACTTGAGTCACTATCTCCTTCTGGTGGAGCTTGACGATGTCTTCCCGAAAGGCTGACAGCATGTCTATGGACACCATGTTCTCTCATGGGGTGCGGGCTCGGCAAGGCGGGTAAGCCTCAAACTCTAGAGGCAGACCCTAGCCGACCACCTTGAGGACCCACTTGTCTGTCCGTGACAGGGTGGAATAGGACTCTGTCTCAGTTGTTATGGAGAAAGTGTTTAAATGCAAGGGTCTGTCCTTTCTGTCTCTTGTCTGTTTGGTTGCACAACCAACCTGGGGCAATTGTCGGGAATTCTGGAAGAACATAAAGGAACTCACCGGGAATCCACCCACAACCCCCCCCCCCATCAATACTCAACATCAATGGAACCACAACCCTCAACCCAAAAACCATTGCGGATACCTTTAACAAAGCCTTTACTGACCTCAGCGCTGTCCTACCCCAAGACTACTTCAAAGATGGCGAAGTCCCTCTGTCCGCAATGAACACTACTCCCACCAGCTCCCCCCGCTTCTACTTCAAAGCAGTCAAGGCTCACCAAGTACGCAAATATGTTACCAAAGCCCCTGGTAAATCAAGATTCAGTAATGACTCCCCTCAATCTCAAAATCCTGTCTCTCACACTTCATGAAGTGCTTAGTCCTCTGACCAGAATTTTCAACTTCTCCCTCAGCCTTAGCTAGTTCCCGGACAGATGGAAATCTGCCACTGTCACCCCAATCCATAAAAGTGGTGACAAAACTGCCCACGATAACTACAGACCTATCTCCCTACTACCCCTACTCTCCAAGGCACTAGAACGCATCGTCTCGGACCAGCTCACAGAATACCTGGATATGCACAACATCCTGTGCAAGAAACAATACGGGTTCCACAAAGGTCACAGCACCTCCACAGCCCTACTTGAATTCACCGACGCAATCCACAACACACTTGACTCCGGTGAACTACTAGGCTCAATCTACATTGACTTAACTAAAGCCTTCAACACTGTCAATCACCGCCTCCTGCTTATCCAGCTTCAGAACACTGGGCTGTCAACCGACTCCATTGGCTGGTTTAAGAGCTACCTTGAAGAACGGTCCCAAACAGTAAGAATTGCTGATACACTCTCGGACCCTAGACCAGTCTGCTCGGGAGTCCCCCAGGGCTCCATTCTGGGACCCCTCCTCTTCAGTCTATTCTTAAACTCAGTACCGGACAGCTGCCCAGAACAAATAATTCTCTATGCCGACGATGCTGTGATCCTCACCTCGGACCCTGATCCAATCTAATTACAAAATAAACTTCAGTGGGCCTTCTCCTCTATCGAATCCTGGTTCTTAAATCATACACTGCTTCTCAATCAGAAAAAAAAAAAAGTCTATGGTCTTCTGCAGCCCCCACAACAAAAACAAACAACTCCACCTCTCCATTGCAACCGAACAAGGAGCCAATCTAGAGCAAACACAATCGTTCAAGTACCTCGGCATCACCCTTGATCCCCACCTCTTATACGCTGTCCATATCAGCAATGTTGCAAAGTCTGCCAAATACGAGGTTAGGCATATTATTCCGGCACAGGAAACACCTAACCTCAGAAGCACTGTCAGTGGCCATCCAAAGCTCCATCGTCAGCATCATAGACTATGGTCTTATCATATATGGGTCTGCAATTACCACTGCTCTCAAACATATCGCAACCTCCCTGAATAAGGCCTGTCATCTCATCACTGGCTCACATCGCCGTACCCACACATGTGACCTTTATTCCCAATCTGGGTGACTTCAACTGGACAAGCGCATAAAATACCAAACCTGCATCACGGCCAAGAAAGTTATAATGGGGCTTGCCCCACCTGGTGTCTGTGCCCTCCTTAAGCCCAGACATAGGAACGTCACTACAAGAAGATCCAATTCCCCATCTACTACATATCCCACGATGTCTCACAACCCAAGGACAAAGATCATTCGCCTATCGGGCATCCAACTGGCTCAACTCTCTTGGCAGTGACATAGCGACCGCTCCAACACTCGGCCTCTTCAAGTCCAAGCTGCGCCTCTCACTGCTTGTATCCTGCGATTGCCCATCTTAACATTTCCACCATTCCAGCTGCACATGCCCCAGCACTCAGCACTTACAATCAGTCTTTGCACCCCTAGCACCTTACCTGTCATATTCCCTCGACAAGGCCCCTGGCTGCACTGTCTCCGCCCGCCCACCTCCCCTGTATCTCCACTCCTGCCCCCGCCCCCAACCACCTCCTGTACTCCCCTACCCACTGCACCTCCTACCTCACTTCCCCCATCCACCCACCCTCCTTCCCTTGTCTTGCTCATAGCTCAAGTCTTTGTACTGGTTACTACATGTCTGTAAGTCAATGACTATATGTTTGTAATTAAAAATGATGACTGTTGCACATGCTGACGTGGAACCTTTGCAAAAGAGCCTCGGCTCAATGGTATTTTAATCCTACATTGAAATAAATAAATAAAATAAAATAAATGAAACTTTTCTGTGAGACCTAGGATTTGATCACCCCCACAGTCTCACAATTATTTGCCTCTCGCTATCTCTCAGTCTTCCCTGGCTGTTTGTCTTTTCCTCCCTTGCATATCTGCTGATATAAAAATGTATGCAAATCATTATGTGGAAATGTAACTGATATTGGGGTCCCTTTGTTTAGCAATTATATAGGTTAATTTTTGAAATGTATATAATTATAGTTTGAGATGATTGCAAAAAGCTATTGGAAAATCAAGAGGTTACCTTAGTGCAATTGTTGAGCCTTTTGCAGAAGAGCTGTGGACAAGAGGCCTCAGCTCAGGCACACTGTGTTCCTGCCAGTACCTGCCTGAAACATACAAGAACACTTTGGAAGATGCTTGTTAAAATGGGGGGTTGGCAGGACTTATGAGACAGAGCTACAATTGCTTGCAAGATGGACACACAGAGATTGAAGGAAAACTGATAGATCTTCACTATTTTTTCTGCCTTTGTAAATAGCTGTACAGAACAAGTTTATTTTTTGTTACTGCTAGTACAAATAAAATACTTTTTGTAAATTCTACAGCTGCTCCTGTTTTTTTCCCATGATTCCTGACATGTGCCCCGATGACAGATGATGTCAGACTAAGCTGGATTTACGCCATGCATTCTCTAAGCCAGGAGTTTTGAGCGTGGGTACTGGATCTAGTACCAGGAAAGCATAGAAAAAGGTATGGATTCTGCAGCAGCAAGTCCAGGTGTGGCTACCAGGAGAATGACAGTCAAACTAGCAGAGACAGAAGTCCAAACTGAGGTTGTACAGCCAGCACAAGTTATGGAAAAAGAACAGGCAGTGACAGAACCTGAAAGCCTGATGGACCTTTTCAAATCATGGGCTATACAACAAAAAGAGACAGAGAAGCAGAGAGAAAAAGAGATTCAACGTTTAGAAGCACAGAGGAGAGAACAGATGTAATGACAGGGGCAGTGATGGCTGGATGCCTTGCAAGCTATCAAAGGCAGAGGATCAGGCATAGACCCAGATAAGCAACAAAATACAAGCAACTTAAAAGCCGTTAAACTTACAAAGTTGTGTCCCTCCGATGATATCAAAGCATACTTGACAACTTTTGAAAGAGCTGCCGCAGCCTGCCAATGGCCAAAGCAACAATGGACAATCAGACTGGTACCCTACCTGACAAGGAAAGCCCAACTTCCTTACAGCAATATGGACACCACACAGTCAGAGAACTATGACCTGATGAAAAGTCAAATCCTGAAAAGGTATGACATCTCGGGAGAGACCTACAGGCAGAGATTTCAATCTCTGAAGTACAACTCAGTCGACAATCCTCGAGAAGTCTTCACCCGACTCTGAGAACTCCTGATAAAATGGCTCCAACCAGAGGGCAAAACAGTCCCTCAGATCATCAACACATTTGCCATGGAGCAATTCATCAACATCCTGCCTACAGATGTGCAGCTTTGGGTAAAGGAACACCGACCAGAAACTGGGGAAAAGGCTGATTCTTTGGTCGAGGACTACCAAATGGCCAGACAGACACAACAGCAGCGAGGTAACAGCCAAGCACCAGTAAGACACTCTTTTTCCCATTTAAACTCCAAGTCTGATTAGAACTCTGGCGGGGGTAACAAATCTGTGCCCAAAGACGTTATTTGCTATAACTGTAATAAGCCAGGCCATATTGCAAGAAACTGCCGTAGTAAGGAGAGTGGCACTGGAGCAGATTTGTCCTTAGCAAATTGGGGCAAGTACTTAACAGATGTGAAGGTGGGGGATAAGACTGTAAAGGGACTCATTAATTCAGGAAGCAGACAGACCCTAGTGCATGTTGAAGTGCTGGGAAAACACTGTGCAAAAGGACCAGGTACTGGTGTCATCTGCATTCACAGGGACACTCAATACTATCCTACCACCTAAGTGACTCTAACCATTAAGGGTGTGTCGCACCAAATGAAAGTGGGGGTAGTACCTAAGTGACCTATACCTGTGATTATTGGAAATGACTTTCCAGGATTTACTGAGTTAATCAAAGAAGGAGTAAATCCTGATGTTTCAGCAGCTGTGGTGACAAGAGCTCAAGCAAAGAAAATCTCAAACGGTGGGGACACTTTTACTTTCGCTGATTTTGATTCAGACTTGTTTGAGTACAGCTCCAAGATCCGGAAATCCAGGAAAGAAAGATGGTGCCTGAAAAAACTGTGGCAACAAATGACTAATGGATGTAAGGGGTTAACATATGAAAATGCTGAAACTAAATTGATAACTGATAGTGATTTTCTTTCAGAACAAGCTAACAGTGTTTCTCTCCAGGGTTATTTTAAGCAGCTGGGGGTGAAACCAAAACAGGGTGGACCAACGTTTAAAAAATGTAATGGGTTACTGTACAGAGTTTGGGTTAAACCTCAGACACAGGAAGAGACAGAACAATTGGTTATACCACAGAAGTATAGAACAGAGTTGTTACAGATAGCACATGATAGTCCTATGGCTGGTCACTCAGGGAGGGATCGCACCCTTGCCAGATTGCTGCATAGATTTTACTGGCCTGAATTCATGAAGATGTTGCTACCTATTGCAGTTCCTGTGTGAGTGTCAGAAAGGAGCCCCAGTCACTAGAAAAGACAATGTGCCCCTGGTGCCCCGACCCTTGATAGATGTGCCTTTTGAGAGAATTGCAATGGATGTGGTTGGTCCGTTAGACAAAAGTAAAAAGGGTAATAGATTTATCCTGGTAGTACGTTACTAAGCTACTCGATACCCAGAAGCAGTTCCAATGCGTACTGTCACAGCTTCAAAAGTGGCAGCAGAGCTTGCAAAAATGTTCAACAGAGTGGCCATACCTAAAGAAATTATTACTGATCAGGGCAGTAATTTTGGTGCTGCATTACTTAAGGAGCTGCTCTGACTACTAGGTATCACTGCCATAAGAACCTCCCCCTATCACCCTAGGACAGACGGTCTTGTTGAGCGTTTTAACCCAACCCTAAAATGCATGTTAAAAAGGTTTGTAAAAGGGGAAGGGAAAGATTGGGACCAATACTTGCCTTACCTACTTTTTGCTTACAGAGAAGTGCCACAGGCATTGACAGGGTTTTCACCATTTGAAATGCTGTATGGTAGACAGCCAAGAGGGCCACTGGATGTGATAAAAGAAACATGGGAAGATAACCCCACTCAGAAACAATCTATAACTTCTTATACGTATGCCCTATAAAAGAAGCTGGCAAAACATGTTGAAATCACCCATAGCAATCAGGAAGAGACCCCAAACCAGCAGAAGGTATATTATGAACATGGGGTTAAAGAAAAAGTTTTCGAGCCTGGTGAAAAGGTTTTGCTACTGTTACCCACAACAGAAAATAAACTGTTAATGAAGTGGCAAGGACCTTATAAGGTTCTTAGATGTACTGGCACCGTTAACTACGAGATTGAGACCCCTGACAGGAAAACTACTAAGATATACCATGCTAACCTTCTCAAGAAATGGGTTGAAAAAAATGTCAAAAGCTGCTTTGCTAGTTTTACCAGAAACTGATAAGATATTGATGTAGCTTATGATAGACGAACAAACTGTAAATGCTGATGCTGTAAAGGTAAATGTTTCCTTAACCTCTGAACAAACTGAATACATTCTTAATGCGCTGAAAACATTTAACAGTACATTTACCACAGTACCAGGCTGAGAAAAAGGGGTTGAGCATGTAATAGGGACAAGGAATGCTCGTCCTATTAGACAAAAGACATACAGCCTGCCAGAGCGGTTAAGAGCTGACATGGTTAAGGAAACACAAAAAATGAAAGAATTTGGTATCATAGAAGAGTCAAGGAGTTCTTGGTCATCTCCAATGGTAATTGTAAACAAAAATCTGCCCTGATTTTAGAAAACTTAATCAAGTGTTAGAATTTGACAGTTATCCTATGCCCAGGATAGATGATTTGGTGGACAGACTGGGGAGTGCAAAGTATATCAGTACCCTCGATCTCACCAAGAGTTACTGGCAAACACCTTTAGCTAAAGAATCCAGAGACAACACTGCATTTGCCAGTCCTGTTGGATTTTATCAGTTCACCACCATGACATTTGGTTTACATGGTGCGCCAGCTGCATTACAGCGGTACGTGGATGTAATTTTATCACCTCATGCTGGTTATTGTGCTGCATACCTGGATCATATCGTGGCATACAGTCCAGACTGGAAAAGCCACCTGGAACACCTACAAGCAATTATCCAAGCCATCACAAACGCAAGTCTGACTATTAATCCCACCAAATGTCCATTGAGCATGCAGGAAACCAGATAGTTGGGCAATGTGTTGGGAAATGGAGAAGTGAAGCCAGAGGTTTCTAAAGCAGAAGCTGTAGCTAAGAGCCCTGTCCCTAAAACCAAGAAACATGTCAGGTCATTTTTAGAGCTCGCTGGTTATTATCGGAGATTTGTTCCCAACTTTGCTGTGTTAGCTACTCCCCTCACTGAACTCACAAAGAAATGGTTCCCAAATAATGTGAAATGGACCCCAGAATGTGATAGAGCTTTTCAAGCCATTAAGGCTGCATTATGTTCAGCCCCTGTTTTGAGAAGCCCAGACTTGAAGAAACCATTCTTGTTACAAACAGAAGCATCAGAGATAGGCCTAGGTGCAGTACTGAGTCAAAATATAGATGGGATGGAACATTCTATTCTGTCATAAGTAGGAAGTTGCATGACAAAGAGAAAAGGTACTCTAACATTGAAAATGAATGTTTAGCTGCAAAGTGGGCCATGGAGTTCCTTAAGTTTTATTTGCTAGGAATTGACTTTCTACTTATAACAGATCACGATCCTCTCCATTGGCCTAACGAAATGAAAGACAAAATTCCAGAATCACAAGGTGGTACCTAGCACTGCAGCCATTTAAATTTGAGATGATATACTAATCTGATAAAGAGAATAGCAATGATGATTTTCTGTCAAGATATGGATCTGAAATTGGGGGTTCTGAAGGTTGAAAAACAAATGTATGGGTTTGAACTTTACTGTTTGCTATAAGGTTATAAATAAATTGATAATGCACGTGCTTAATTTCTGAAAGTTAGAAGCTAATATTATTAGAGAATTAATGTAAAGTGTTGGAAACCTGTTTGATAAAACAGGTTCCCTCTTAAGGAGGGGGGTGTATGTGACAGGGTCGAATAGGACCCTGTCCCAGTTGTTATGGAGAAAGTGTTTAAATGCAAGGGTCTATCCTTGCTGTCTCTTGTCTGTTTGGTTGCGCAACCAAATTTTCCCGTGAGACCTAGGATTTGATCACCCAGACAGTCTCACAATTATTTGCCTCTCGCCATTTCTCAGTCTTCCCTGGCTGTTTGTCTTTTCCTCCCTTGCATATCTGCTGATATAAAAAATGTATGCAAATCATTATGTGGAAATGAAACTAATATTGGGTTCCCTTTGTTTAGCAATTATATAGGTTAATTTTTGAAATGTATATAATTATAGTTTGAGATGATTGCAAAAAGCTATTGGAAAATCAAGAGGTTACCTTAGTGCAGTTTTTAAGCCTTTTGCAGAAGAGCTATGGAAAAGGGACCTCAGCTCAGGCACACTGTGTTCCTGCCAGCACCTGCCTGAAACATACAAGAACACTTTGGAAGATGCTTGTTAAGAACTGGGGGTTGGAAGGACTTATAAGTCAGAGCTGCAATTGCTTGCAAGATGGACACACAGAGACTGAAGGAAAAATCTGATGGATCTTCACTGTTTTATTCTGCCTTTGTAAATACAGTAGTTATACAGAATAAGTTTCTTTACTGCTAGTACAAATAAAATATTTTTTGTGAGTTCTACAACTGCTCCTGGTTTTTCCTATGCCTCGACAACACTGTTGTGACAGCAGACCAGGCAGATAGGAAATGGTGGATCTGGCCCCCCGATGGGAGGACCCAAGGAAGACAGGACAGGAATGGGGAGCTGCCCCCCCATCCCCTTACTGGGAAGGCTTGGAGGAGGGACTGGCTGAGGAGGCAGCAGGACCTTGACCACCCGGTTTGTGGATGATCGAAGGGACTGATTTCAGTCAAGGACACCAAGCCTGTGCCTGCTGCCCATCTGGGGGCTGGGATAGCTTAGCCACAGGGGCAGAGAGGGGCCAAAAGGGCTTCTTCCTCTGAAGCTTTGAGCTCTTGGGATCCCTCTGGGCAGAGATGACAGAGTCTAAGGTGGCACTGGGCTTCTCAATGTGAGTCAGGTGTCCTTCTACCTCAGGCCTGAACAGGTCGGTGCCCAAGAAGGGGACATTCACCAACTTGTTCTGGGTATCTGCCATAAAAGTAGAGATCCGCAGCCAAGCCCTGCGGCGCATGGTCACTGCAGCAGCCACAGGCCAAGCACAGGAATCGCCAATGTCCACTGCTGTCTGTAGCTGCTGTTTGGCCACTGCTCGGTCCTGGTTCTGGACTTGCTTGACCGTTGTCTGTAAGTCAGCCGGGAGCTGAGGATGCACCTTAGAGGGCATGAGTAAAATGGGCCATCAAAAGGGTCAAACTCACCTGCCAAAGGCCAAGCAAAGAGGCTGCAAAGACCTTTTTGGCCATGTCATCCAACCTCTTGGATTCCTTGTTGGAAGACTTGTCCATGTCACCGATGTTGCTGGGACACTGAAAGACCGTGTCAGCCACCAGATCCTTGGCTGAGGAAAGCTCGGTGAAACCCAAGATAGAACCCATAAGGACTGCATACTTTTGGGCCATGTAGGCCGATGGTGCAGGGCAGGAGGTAAGATGCTGCCAAAGCTCCAGAGCAGGGCCAAGAATGGCCTCAGCAACCAGGAAGGCAACCCCAAGGAGAGTTCCCCTGATTGAGAATTTCGGTCAAGGGATACTTGACCCATTTCTGGACTGGCTCTATCTGGATCCTGGTTGACTATGAAATCAAACGGAGCAAGCCCCAAAAAACAGGTGGGGCCATGTTCCATAGACAAATCCTCCCCCGAACTGGCGTCCAATGGACAGGAATGCAAGGAGTCCTTAGACTCCAAGGATTCATCAAAACTGGGTCAACCGCATGAGTCACCGCTGACCCTACAGAGTCTGTCAGGAGTCATGGTGACCGCCAGCCGGCAGGAAGCCCGGCAGCGGTAAGGGCATCCTTGGGGGGGTGGACCCTCCTTTGCTGCTTAGGAGGCGGCTCCACCTAGATGGGTGGAGAGGCCAGAATAAGCTGAGCAGGGATAGGCTGAGGCCTCGATGGAGGGAGCCACAGAAGAACCAGGGGGGGTCCAGAATCGGTTTAACTCCAGAACACATGAGCTGCAGCCACAAGAGTTCTTCGGAGCGCCAACGCATCTTGCATTGGAGCCTCTCCTCATTCAAGGAAGATGAAGAAGAAGAAGAAGAATATCAGTGGTGAGGCCATGTGCCTAAGTGCTGAGAGCAGGAACCATGATGCCAGTGTGGGCAGCTCAACTCCGGACTTCACGATTGTGACTTTGACTGCTGACCCACACCGAGAAGTAACAGGTAGAACTGGAGTCCTAAAAAGTGAGGTATCCATCTTGTCTTCGACAGCGTTGGCTGATAGGCATCTCGACCAGCTGGCCCGACAGGGAGACCATGAAGCCAGAGGCCTGGATCAAAGGATCGACCATAGTCGAAACCTCCAGGGAAGTGCTAGAGTCCGAGGCCTGAGGGTGCTTGCAATCCCACCATCATCAATAAGACTTCTTCTGGAGATCACGTGATGAGCCAGGCGTGAGTGGACGTCGGTGGTGTTGCTCCTATGCCCTATCGCGTTAAAATTATATGTTAAGCCACCCCTGTAGTGTCAAACAGTTTTTCTCTACCTCAGCTATTTGAGAGAAGTGCTCGTTTGTTGTCCCTCGCTGATAAATTCTCGTGTCGCGGTAATCACAGACGAAACTGGTATCCCTGCGTGGTGCTTCTGGTTGGTGTGTTAGCCTGCGCTGTTGTCGAAGAATGGAACCCGAGGTTAGCGAGCCTTTATCGGCGCGGTCGCCAGCAGTTAAGCGACCGAAACCTCACTCGCCGGCTCCAGATGAGCAACCGGAGCAAAGCGATGGAAATGGAGGAGAATGCAGGAGCTCGGAAGATCTGCTGGAGATAAAGAGACTTCTGCAGGGGCTAGTGACTGATTTTGCCTCTGTTAAGCCGGCGCTGCATTCACTGGCTCAAAGGATGGAGGATGTGGAGGCTAGGGTCTCCTCACAAGAAAAGAAGGTCTCGGTGATAGAGCAGGAGGTGGTGATGGCTCGCAAGCAAATCAAGAAGCTTGAGGAGCGTTTGGAGGATCAGGAGTCCAGAAGCAGGAGGAATAATCTTATCCTGGCTGGGCTTCCTGAAAGGGCTGAAGGCTCTGACTGTGTTGCCTTTTTACAGGACCTCCTCTTTAAGTTACTGGGTCCTACACCATTTGGGGAAGCCTATAACTTGGAAAGAGCGCACAGGGTGTTGAGAGAGATGCCCCCCCCACCGGGGCAAGGCCCAGAGTTATAATTATGAGGTTCCTGAACTATAAGGAAAAGTCGCATGTGCTTGCTTGTGCCAGGAAAAACAAAGCCCTGCAGTGGAATGGTGCGTCTATTTGGCTATTCCAAGATCAGACACCATCGGTGAGAGAGAGAAGCAGAAGGAATACTCTGAAATAAAGAAAAAGGTGTATCTAGCTGGAATTAAATTTCGGATGCAATATCCCGCTATTCTGTCTGTGCGGCTGCCTGCTGGGGAGAAAAGATATCTGACAGCACGAGACGCTCTGGAGGGTTTGTGGAATAAACTTCCTGCACTATTCTAGTCGACAAAATGAATTTCTGGTTAACAAGTGACGAACCGAGAGGGCTCTGTTGAACTGGGACTTGAAAGATGGAGAGAGATGCATTTGCTCTATGTGAGGTTTTCGTTATAGTGGGGTGGGTTTTTTTTGTTGTTTTTTTTTGTCTGGTTACCTACTGTTCTTCTGAATTTGAATGGATCTTTATTTGGGCGGGAGGGGCTAACCCCTAGGATGTTGCTATATTGTCCTGAATGCGCGTGATAGCTGGCTCAGTATTTTATGAGTAGGGCATACCCCAATAGTAGGTAAGTCGGGTCCCTATGCAGTCCCCTAAGGGGGGATTCCAGGCTTCAGTTGTGTACCAACAGGAAGGGGGGGCCGGAGTTAATATGCTAAAGATGATGGTGGCACACACTCTAGCTAGTGTATAGGGGGCCTCGCCTCCTCAGAGCTGGGGCCCAGTCTTGATGGCCTAAATTATAAGTAATCAGGGTAAACTAAAGTTTACAGGTGTTCATCTGGAAGTAAAGTTATATAGGAAGATGGGGACATGGGGCACATGGGATGGGCCTGTAGGGCAGTACGGCTTCGCAGGGAATTATAAAACTAGGGATGTGAGGTTAAGGGGATGGGACTTTTCTAAAAGCTTATGGAAGGGGTGGAGTACTTAGCTGTCTTGTAGGTTTTAGGGTTTGGGAGCGCACGGAAATGGCTCATCCATGGATCAGTGGGATATAGGAGGTCAATCTTGGGATCGGGGGAAGGGAAAAGTGGGGGGGGTTCAAGGGATCTGGAAAGAGAGAGAGTCCAACAGAGAACAAGGGAAGGATGCAGACCGTACGAGACTTAAAAGCAGATGGATTGCACTGGCTCTACAAACAGTAAGATGACTGGTCTTAAAATTATGTCACGGAATGCAAAAGGTCTCAGAAGCAGATGTAAAAGAACAGTAATTTTGAAGCATATGGAGCAGATGGGGGCCCATATAGTCACTTTACAAGAGACTCACTTGCTGACTGATGAGTTGGGTTCCCTTAGGAAGTTGTGGGTAGGCCAGGTATTTGGGGTTGGTAAGGAAACAGCATCGGGGGTGTCGCAACTTTAATTAGGAAAAGCTGTCCTTATGAAATAGTTCAGGTGACAACAAGGGAAGATGGTAGAGGGAATTTTCTCTTGGGCAATATTCTGGGCACAGAACTGTTGGTCGCCTCTATTTATGACCCAACTCCTTCTAGCCCAGAATTTTTTGCGTCATTAGAGACAGACATTGCTTTATTTTCTTCACATGCTATTATACTTGCAGGGGATTGGAATCTTTGCTTAATAACTGGGAGGATAGAGTGCCGCCATCTAGAGGACCTGTATCTAAGGCCCAGGAGGCTATGATTAGGATGCTAGAGGCTACGGCCTTGGTAGACCCCCTCCGGGCTCTTTCCATAGGAGGAGATAATATGACATTCTACTCAGCTGCCCATAAGAGTCATTCCAGAATTGATTTCTTTTTGGTAAACAGGGTGGCATTGAGGGACGTTAAAGAGGTAACAACTAAATGCAGGATATTTTCGGATCATGCCCCTGTCCAGCTGACCTGGGAGATAAGAACTGCGCCAGCTAGGCCATTTAGGTGGAGGTTGAGTGATTCCTTATTGATAGAGACTTCTCTTAAGAATAAGCTGGAGGATGCTCTTCGAGAAATAATTCAGACCCAGCTCCCCACGTTACAGAATAGATCCCTGGCTTGGCCAACTTGCAAGGTCCTATATGCTGGTAAAGCACAGGATTTTGCACGAAGGAGAAACAGGCTGAGACGAGCTAAAGAGGAGTTTCTTGTGGGGGCAATACAGTCCCTGACCCCGTTGGAGGGGACCTCGGAGGAAATAGATACTGAACTTCATAGTCTAAGATGGGAAATGGAGGATATTCAATTTGGTAAAGCTCAATTCTGGTTAGAAAAGATCCAGGCTAAATATTTGCTGCAGGGGGATGTCCCGGGGCATCTACTTGCAGCTAGGGTTAAGGAATGGGAAGCTTCTAGAACAGTCCCTGTTATCAAGTATGATGGGATGGTTATCACGGATCCGAAGAAAATGGCAGATGCATTTACCTCCTATTTTCAAGAAGTCTATAACCTAGGGCAAGTGGGGGGGAAGAGGGAAATCAGGGCATTTTTAGATAGTATTCCACTACCGGTGTTGAGCCCGGATCAGATCAAAGAACTGGCTGCCCCAATAAGTGAGGGTGAAGTAGCTGAAGTGATTCAAGCTTTGCATATGGGCAAAGCACCAGGGCCGGATGGCCTCATGGCTAAATTTTATAAGGTGCATCTTGGCACTATTATGCCGGTACTCATGGAATGTTTTAGTAATATAATGCAAGAAGGGCTGATCCATCCTCCATTATATCAAGCTTATATTACACTGGTCCCTAAGCCTGACAAACCTAAGGATTTGCCAGGTAGCTTCAGACCCATAGCTTTAATGAACCAAGACATAAAGATCTTGATTAGGATTATCGCTAACCGTATATTGAAGGTTGCTCCACACTTGATCAGCTTGGAACAGGTAGGATTTATGCCGGGGAGGGGGGCGCATGATGCACTTAGAAAGCTTCATCACATACTCAGCTATGCTTCAGACTCCCAGCTTGCAATAGCCCTGATATCTCTTGATGCAGAGAAGACTTTCAACAGACTCTCCCTGCCTTTTCTTTTTGCCACAATGGAAAGGATGGGATTCCCTGAAGGCCTTCTCAGAGGCATTAAAAATTAGGGTAATGTGTAACGGATATATATCACAGGAGATACAGCTTAAAAATGGGACTAGACAGGGGTGTTCCCTCTCGACGATTTTATTTAATATTTACTTAGAGCCCTTGCTAATTGCTATTAATATAGCTGCCAATATTAAGGGGATCACAACAGCGGGTAGGGAGTTTAAATTCTCTGTTTTTGCTGATGACATATTGTTGCATTTGCAGGACCCGGCAGAAAGTTTTCAAAGATCAGTGGAAATTATAGAGCAATTTTCTAGAGTTTCGAATTATAAGTTAAATCTGAATAAGACTCAGATTCTTCCTCTGACACTGCATGTATATAGATGCGATTTTGAACAGTTTCAAATAAGTTGGGCAGAAGATAAGATCAAATATCTGGGGATATGGGTTACTGCGCATGTTGAGGAAGGGGCAGTAACGAATATGGAAAAGGTTCTGACACCCATTAAGGGGGATATACTTCGATGGAATAAACTACCTTTAAATTTTGCGACGAGAATGGGACTAATTAAGATGAATCTACTGCCGAGGATATTATATACAGTTTATTTAGCCCCATACATAATCCCCAAAGTATGGTTTATTAAAATTAGAAAGTTACTCTCTGCGTTCTTGTGGAATTCTAAGCCCCCCAGGAAAAAACATTGTACCTTGTGCTTACCATATAAAATGGGTGGGATTCGGCTTCCTGTTCTGCATTTATATTATGCGGTGGGGCAGCTGGGTCACATGATTCGCTGGGGAGGAAGGGAAGAGGCCAAGCTGTATACACCAATATGGCTCCAGATAGAGAGAGAGACAGTTAATAAAAGAGAGGAATTTATCTACGGAGGCACTGCTTTTTTCCAATGGTGGAGTATGCCTCCCAAAAGCAGCGTTGACTCCAACTGTCAAGACAGTAAGCGCCTGGTGGTTGTATCTCACTCCTCTTCAGAGAAGGGTACAAATGAAGGCCTGGGACCAGCCTGTGTTGGGTAACCCTAATTTATTGATTGGGGGTCAGGTTATTACAAAACATTGGGGTAGCCAGTTGGAGGGTCTGATGCTGAGAGATGTTATAAAAGATAACCAAGTGGCACTCCCAGCAGGTTGTGATGCACTCCATTTCTTTAGACGAATACAGCTCGTTAAAGTACTGGAGGGGGTGAGGAAAGGGTTAGGAAATCCACCAGTTAATGCTCTCACTTGGGAATATTTGAAGATGATAGATCCCCTATCTAAACCTTTGTCAAAAGTCTATAAGGTGCTACTAGAATATTTTAGTCCGAATGCACCAATAAGGGTTCCAGGCTGGGATAAAATATTGGCCCCCCAACAGCCTGCTTGGGAGGTTATCTGGAAGGGTATCAAATTTGTACCTATACCCAAATATAGAATTATGCAGTTTTTTATCACCTCTAACATGTATTATACTCCCAAGAAACTGTGTGACAGGCAGCTGAGACAGACAGACCTATGTATTAGATGCGGAACTGAGTCCGACGACATTTTACATGTTATGTGGGATTGTAGTAAGATAAGCCCATTGTGGGAGGAAATTAAACAGCACATGGAACCCATGCTGGACTATTCTGAATTTATGCTACGCAGTATTTGTATATTGGGTGACATGTCGTACATAACAGGTGTCACGCCCAAGTACCATATATCCTTGATGGCTGCAATGGTCAAGTCCTTTATTCTGAATCATTGGAAGGATGAACAGAGATATGGATATGTACAGTGGGTGAGAGACCTCTTAAGGGCTTTGGCAAGAATCAAGAGGTTCATGTGTGGGGAGGGTAAAAAGGGTTATACAATAAAAGGTGGTCGACTTTAGAGGCTATCTATCTATCACAGATGGGCAATGGCCAAACCCAGGTCTGTCTATCGGGTTGCGTTGAGTAGTAGACATGGATAGGGCAGAATTCTGTTGCACTTGGGAGGATGGTTCTTTCAGGTTATAAGGTGTTATTTTTTTTTGGGACCAGTTCTTGGCTGCAACATCTATGAGACAAGGGCAATGGATTTAAGGCTCCGGTTGCCAGGGCTTAGGTAGGGGGGACTGCCTCCAGAATGTCAGGGGATCAATGTAGGTAGTGTGAAGTTAATAATGTATTGGACAAAGGGTCTAGTAATGGTGTTTTGTTATTTATTAACTTCACATGTCTTAATAATGACTCTTGTTGAAGATATCCTCAAGATTATGTCTGTTTTTGTTTGCAGGGGGGACATCCCCAAGCTGTGCATGTATATAGTTCTTACTGTATATAAGTTACATAATCAGTTTTGGGTTGTGGATCCTGGGCTCACCCAGGAATTTTTGTTTTGTTTGTCTGTATGTTACTGGTTATAATCCAATAAAGAAGGTTACAAAAAAAAAAAGAAAAAAAGACTTCTTCTTAGTCCTTCTTGAAGATTTGGAGGATTTGTACCTTAGAGGCCCTGCCCAAGAGTGGGAAGGACTGGCACAAACCCCTAAAGGCCCCATGAAGGTGGCGTCAGAGGAAAGCAGCACAAAAGCCGGAGCCAATGAGACATGCTCCGGGGCCTGAACCACTGCCTCTTCAAAAGCTGTTTGTTCTGCAGACCCCACAGCCATGGAGACCGCCCAATTGGAGTCCTTCGATCGAATGGGAGGGTCCCGTTCATCTGGGCACCCTAAAAGCAGATAAGCGTGCTGGTCCTCCAAGGGACATGGATGCAAGGTGCAACATAGGCTACACGCCAGAGGATTGTGACCATGTCCTAGGCAGTAGATGCACGGGGTGTGCAGGTCCATCTGGGACATCTTCTGCCCGCACTCACATTTCTTAAAACCTGGTGCTGACTTCGAGTTGTCCATGATGAAATTTTTGAATGGATTTGAAATTCGCTTGAAGACTTGAATTTTCTGAAGTTTTGAAAGCAATGGGACTAACTCAGTGTGGACAGTGGTAAGGAAGGAACCTTCTTCTTCCAGCGGAAAGAAAGCTCTGACTTCAGGGAGCGATGCCGAGGGAGATACCACCCAAGCAGGTGGGAGGAACCAGCTTGAAGATGCTCAGGCAGGACTTAAAAGGGAAAGGAACACTGCCAAAAGTGTGGAGTTGTACATCATATCCAACAGTGTCTTCCAAGAAAGGAAGCACATTTCACAAGTAGCCGCTGCCTCAATGGAGGTGCAGTGGGGGTCTCTAAGTCAAATTAAAGTCCCACACCAGAACAAGATCTTGGACCTGAGGGTACAAACGGAGGATGCACCTTAGGGATCTCTAGGAAACTTCCAACTGGGCCACTGTCCTATCCTCAGAGAGGGCATGAAAAGCCGAAAAACGGCCATGTGGACCTTTATGGAGGAATACCCAAGTCCTGAGTCCCTTAGGGACAAAAGGTAGTTCAGAATTTTAGTAACTGGACATGTAAAGGATGCAGCTCATGCCTAGTGCACAAAACTGTAAAATGTTTCCATTTCTGTAAATAAGTGTACTACGTACATAGATGGCTTTCTAGCCGCTAAGAGCACCTCAGCCACAGCTGGGGAAACCCCAAAGCAGGAGAGCTCTACGACTTCAGGAACCATGCATGAAGGTTCAGGATTGAAGATTCAGGTATATCACAGCACCCTGCTCCTGAGTCTGAAAAGAGGGAGGCAGGCCACAGGAATGGAATCCACATACTGCAGATATGCAGAAATGGCCAACAAATGAACATCGAGAGAAAAATACTGAGGTACAGACTCTAAAAGGTAATCTAGAACTTCCACTGAAGGGCAACGGAAAGGGCATATGGACCTTTCAGGGCACCAGATGGCTAAACGCTTCCACTTAGCTCCACAGGCTTTCCTAGTGAAGGGTTTCTTGGCTGCAAACACGACTTAAAAGACTTGTGACACCCCAAACCTGCTAAATTCTACTTATTTAGAAGTCAAGCCCGAAGATGCAGTGGCCAAAGGTTCTCATGACCCAGCTGGGTCCAAAACTGGGTCAGCCAGCTTATCATCAGTGGAAAGTTTCAAGGCTGTTATATTGCAAGTAGTTGAAACAATGGATACCAAATTTACTGAGGCTAACATGTGGCTATCAGAATCATCCAGCCTCTGTGGGACTCCAGCTTCAGAAGCACTCTCTGACTAAAAGGGATTGGGGAGACGGCATAAAGAAAGCAACTTATACACTGCAGCCTGACTGCATCCTGGCAGAAACAGATATGCTCTAGATTTCTGAATGAGCGGTTTGTAGTTGTGGTCTTGCCTGCCCTAATTGTTGAACAGAGACTGCATAAGAACAGGTTACTCACCTGTAACAGTAGTTCTAGGAGTGGTATATGTTGTTCATCCACACTTCTTGGCATGTCCCATTCCACTTTAAATCTTGCCGGAAGTCTTCAAGCTGGCTCCTCCCACCCACCCGGGTTGGTATATACCTCGGCTCCGCCCCATGATGCCAGATCTTAGCCCGCTGGAAGCAAGGTTGTGCGCCCAAAGCCAGGGAGGTCGGGTGGGTGTGTGTGGATGAACAACATATACTACTCCTAGAACTACTGTTATAGGTGAGTAACCTGTTCTTCTAGGAGTGTGGATATGTTGTTCATCCACACTTCTTGGCAGACTCCAAGCAGTTCTCCAGGAGGAGGGAGGCAAGGCGCACACCCCCTACTTAGGAAATAAAGATTGGAGAACTGAGGCCCCAAAAACAGAAATTACGTACTTACCGTAATTATTGATCTTCTTGGACAGTCTCCATCACTCATTCACACTAGTGGGATAGCGCCGGAGGCGCTAGGACCAAGCAGGAGCCTAAAGTTTTCAGAAAGGTCGGCGCCGAGAGAGGACCATGCATGCGCGGCACCGCGAGACTAGCTCGCGCCTGTGTAGGCTATCTCGGCATCGACCCTCCAACCGCCTCAGTACCTTTTTGACCGAGGAGGTGCAGCTCACAGTCTGAATCATAGGACCGTGAAGACCAGGAAAGAAAATGAGTGAACCCAGGGGATGGTGGGTGGGCGTGTGAATGAGTGATGGAGACTGTCCAAGAAGATCAATAATTACGGTAAGTACGTAATTTCCATATCTTCCTGGACTAAGTCTCCATCACTCATTCACACTAGTGAGAGAGTACCAAGCTAAAACCAACAACCCTGAGTAGGGTGGTAGGAGATAGGGTTCACTCAGAAAGGACAGCCAAGGACTGTCCTGTTAATAAAAAAAGCCGTCATGTAAGAGCATCTATAACATAGTGCCTACAAGATAAGCGCTCGAGTTGTAACTCGTCACCTTGCCGGCAATTCGATGGGCACAAAATGAAAGTCTGCCAGGCAGGCACTAACCACTCTCGGGACAGGCAAGAACCTGACCTCACAATTTGATCTAGGACCAAAATTAATCGTGTCAAAGACATGTACTAATGTAACGTAAAGGGACCTCAGGAACTGAAAGAGTCTGAGAGTAAAATCTACTAGTTCAGGGTGAACCGGAAAGTGCAGATGAAACCCCACTATCCAGTATGGTTGACCTGTAAACAACAGGTTCAAACACTTGAACCCCTTACTTGGTGAGCAAGGGGTCCAGGTGGGGTTAGCCCATCAAGGAGAATGGTCTCCACTTAATCACAGGATCTTCCTGATGGAGGCCAAGCATGACTTAGAAGCCTCTCGTGGTGGTCTAGTAAAACCAGATCCTACCCACTGTATATTCCAAGAGGAATAATCCTGCCCCTGTGTGTACAACTGTAGCAGCAGTCTCTGAACTCAGGGAAGAAAGGAAAAAGGTGTACAGGAGGATGAGTTCACTAAGGAAAAAAACGTTCTGACAGAAAAAAAACAGGGGCTGGATTTCTAAGGTCAATAGAGGCAGATGTGCGTTGAGGAGGAACACAGCAGGACCAAGTTAGGGCTAACCCATTTGTTGAAGTGACTGAAAGAGGCAGTGACTCAATGCGGTGAGGCACGAGCCTCTCTGGCTTTCCTGAAAGGAGTAGGAAAGGATTCTAGTTCATTTGCTGAAAAAGAAACATCACCACTCCCTCTCGCACTTGAAGAGATAGCTTAAGTGACGACTGGCATGGACCAGAGCGCAGGAACGAAGTGTGAATATTTGAGCTTCCTCAGAAAAACGGACCTACTTGACCATTCATCAAGAAGGAGGAAATCGCCTGTTAAATTAAGCAAGCAAGGAAGCAGGAACCTGAGTTCCGACTCGGTGGAGAGTCGCTTCTGCTGCTGTAAGGCTCTGTTCAAGAGAAGAAAGCCTGATAAAAAGAAAAGGAATTAACAGACTGGGCAGTCACCTAGGTTTAGGAAATGTCTCTGAATGAGAAAAATTTCTCAGAGAAGAGATGACCCATATCATCGCGGATCGGACTCCCGTAGAAAAGAAGAAATCAGTACTCTTTACCGTATCCGGAGGCAGCGCCTCAAGGGGCTAGGCGGAATCTGACCAGATCCCCCACCCACCCCCCACGACCCGGGTAATTTCGGCTAGGCAGTGCTGTGATAAAACCCTCATGATATAATATTTTTCTTTTTTTTTTTTAGTCCGAGCCTAACAAGACCTTCAGGCTGCTATTTTGAGGATTGTCTTGATACAAAAAGACGAAGATGTTCTCCATCTGAGTGCGGAAAGAGCCTGAGTGTCCATACTGAAATCATGACTGGACTAACAATCACAGCTGGAAAGAAGTTATCCACCTGTGCCGAAGAAGCCACCGAAGAGGCAATATCACAAGGGGGCTATATATCCCTATCAAAGGAGCGGAAGAGTCAGAGCGGCCCCCGACCATTAAATTAAAATGTTACAGAGTGTAACTGTCTTGACGACTGAAAAAGTCTAGAGGCAGAAGAGTATGGTCTACGGTCCGGACGCAGTGTGAAATACTATAGTAGACCCCGTTACTGAGGAACTACTGAAAGGATTTTCCATCACGGACTCTGAAGATAGAGATGACGTGCACTCCAGTATATAAAATGAGCCGTCCGCTGTGTTACTGACCAGAAGGACAGGGAAAGACCCATCTAGATGCACTTCTATCCCAGAAGGACCTCAAAGAGAGGCCTAGGTCAGAGCCATTAGAGACTCCGCCATCACGAAGGATGTCGAGGAGCTTGGTACCACATAGTGAGCAGAGAAAGTGCTGAGCAGAATGAGATTCCGCTGGCAGAACGGTACAGCAGAGTTCCACAGCAGAAAACCGCTGGATGACACAAGATCCCACATAGACCACCACTCACTAAAATGTGTGGAAAAAATAATCCGCAGAACAGGAGTTCATTCTGTGGTAAACATCCCGCCACAAGTTCTGTGGAAAGGAGTCTGAAAGGAAAAAAGTGTTACTAATTCTGCCATACAGCACCCACTAGCATCCCTGTGGCATCAGCAGCACTCGTGGCACAGGAGGGCAGCAAGCAGTGCCTATGCCAACCTAGGCGATACCCAAGGGCAGCCATGGCAGTATCCGCAAGTACTCCCAGCACCCATGTGGCAATGGCATTCAAGGGCACTTCCGACGCCCATGGCACCAATAGCACCCATGACACCCATGGCAAGAATGGCACCCGAGGGCACCAGTGGCATCCATGGGCACCTGCGGTGCCACCCGCGGCACCCACGGGTGTCACCCCAGTACCCAAGGCACCAGTGGCACCCATGGCACTCGAAGCATCCATGGAACTGATGGGTGCCCACAGCATCACCTGCGGCACCCATGGGTGCTCGGTGCCACCCTGGCATCAGGCACCCACGGGTGCCACCCGCTGAGTGCACAGTGCCAGTGGCGCCGACATGAGCAGTGGCAGCAAAGAGAGCCTTACGGCTGCTGGGTGATGAGTGCTGACCCAGGGCGCCGACTAAGGCCTGCGGCCGTGAGCCCAAGGCTCGGTGCTGACCAAGGGCACCAAGCACGCATACTGACCAAGGCACCGAGCCACGGCGCTGACCAAGGCACCGAGCCACGGCTCCGAGGCACAACGCCGACCATGGCACCGAGCCACAGCGCTGAAGGAAAATGCCAATGGAAATCCTGAAAAGGGGAGAAGGAAAAAGGTGGTGCCCATGCCGGCCCCTGCATGGAAAAGGGAGAGGGGGGCAGGCACGAGGGGTCGACACAATGGCAAAGGCACCCAGAGGGCACCTCACCATACGTGATCCAATCAACCCAGCTCCGGTCCAATGGCTCCAAGGCCCAGAGGTCCCGAAATCAGGAACAGAGCCAGGAAAACTGGAAAGTCAAACCCCTGCTCCATAGGAGCAAACCAAAAGTGAAACTGCTCACGGGCTCCAGCGAGGACAGAGATGGAGCCGAGTCGAGAAAGCAGCCATTAGGAGGCGGGGCCAAGGAACCCACCAAAGTCAGTTCGGACCCATCACCTCAGATGAACATTCCTCGTGCAGCATATACCAGGCAACCTTGAGCAGCACGATTCTTCTTCCCGAGCAGGAAGAGGAGCTCGAGGTTAAGCGGAGCGGATCATCGGAACCGTTAGATTTGTGCTGGAGGACTGTCCCCCGAGCACAGGACTGTCCGTAGTCAGACCCCCTGTTAATTAAGAGGCGGTGAACGGACACAGCCCTGTGCCATAAAACTTTCAAGCAGTCCTCCTACCATCACGCTACCGTCTAAGGGCGACTCCGTTGATGGCAGGAAATAATTTCTTTTCTTCTTCTTCATAATCTTCTCGTTCGTAAAATAATAAATTACTACTTTAAATATTAAAACATTAGAGCTGTTGTCGTATAGACGAAAACTTCGACTCCGGCAGATGAGCGACGTCGACATCCAAGCGCACTCGATGGCGGGAGAAAGAAAAATTACTCACCTTAGTAATGTTGTTTCTTCTAATGGAGTCTTGCTATATTATGACAGTAGCAGTTTGATCCAGCTCTAGAACTGCTCCGGAGGTGAAATGGTTAAAACCATTCCAAAATAGAATTTTGGCCACGAGCTCTAAGAAGCAGCTCTATCTGTGTTATTTCAAACCTGAACTGTCAGATCTTCTGAGCCAAAACTCACTAAGGTCTGTGTGGAGCTGTAACCTACACTAGCCAAATGGCTACCTAAATAATAACAACCATTGCTGGTCCCAACACCCAAGACTCAAGTCAGGGGACCAAATACTAACAATTCTAATAATATGAGAATAAAACATAAGTATAACAGAACACACACACCCAAAAGCCCCAAAGGGACAAAATGCTAACAGGGCATAAAGGTGCCCACACCAAGTTGCCCACCACCCAAGTAGAGGTTCTGGAGAGGGGCAGGTTGGGGAGGTCATAATATAGTAAGACTCATTAGAAGAAACAACATTACTAAGGTGAGTAATTTTTCTTCAAACAACATGAAGTCTTGCTATATTATGACAGTAGCAGAATACACAGCAGTACCTCCATGGAGGAGGGGCAGAACCTACTTGAGGAATAGGCTCTGAAGAACAGCTGTGCCAAACTGAGCATCTCTCCTGGCCTGGACATCCAGGGAGTAATGCTTGGTAAAGTGTGTACCGTTTCAAGTAGCAGCCTGGCAAATCTCTAATATAGGGATGTCTCTGGCAGCAGCTAGAGACACAGCTGTACCCTGGTAGAATGAGCCCTCAAACCCGGGGGACTCTGCCCAGTTTCTGATAGCAAAATTGGATACAAGAGACAATCCACCTGGCAACTGATCTCTTAGTGGCAGGTTTGCCTTTCCCAACTTCACCATAGGTAAGGAAAAGTTGGAGGGATTCGAACCTGTGACCTTTGGTACACTCTATATAGTAACTAAGAGTCTCTTAACATCCAGGCTGTGCAACCTCCTCTCACCAGACGAGGAGTGATCAGTGAAAAATACTGGAAGGGAGATAGATTGATTAAGATGAAATCTGAAACCACCTTAGGCAAAAACTTCTATTAGTCCTAAGGACTACCTTATCCCTGTGGAAAGAAATAAAGTCAGCTTCCACTGACAAGGCTTGCAACTCACTTATGCGTCTGGCAGAAGTGATAGCCACTAGAAAAACAGTTTTCCAAGTTAGGTACTTAAGCTCTGCAGAAGACAGAGGTTCAAAAGTGGGTTGCATTAACTGGGCAATGCAAACATTCAGGTCCCAAGCAGGGGCCGGTTCCCGAAAGGGTGGATTAGTATGGAGTAATCCCTTAAAAAACTTGGAAAACACAGGATGAGAGGAAGGGGATGACTTTCCTGCTGACACAAAAAGCAGATACAGCTGCCAAATGAACTCTCAGGGTAGCTGGTCTGAGACCCAAGGAATTAAGATGTACCATGTAATCTAACACAGTGGGCAAATCAGCAGATTCTGGGAAATATTTTCCCTTACACCAAATGGAAAACCTTTCCATTTAGAACTATAAGTAGCCCTAGTGGAAGGCTTTCTAGAAGCCTTTGGATCTCAAGAACACCCTGAGAGGGTGTAAATCAGCAAACTCTAACTCCTCATGAGCCAGGCCTTGAGGTTGAGGGATTTGAGGTCCGGATACCAAACCTTCCCTGGGCACAAGTCAACAGGTTGTGATTCCTGGGAGGCAAAGGGAAGATGGATTGTCAGTGACAGAAGGAGTGGGTACCAGGGCTGCCTGGCCCAATCCGGGGCAATCAGAATCACCCTGCAAGGCTGAGATCTGATTTTGACTAATACTTTGAATAGGAGAGGGAAGGGAGGCAAAGCATAGAGAAACTTTCCTCCCAATCCAGAAGAAGGGCATCCAGGGAACTGAGCCCAGCACTGGAGGCCTGCAACAGAACAGAGGAAGTCTGTGATTGTCTGGGGCTGCAAAAGATCTATCTGAGGGTGCCCCATCTGGCAAAGACTATCCCAGCACTTGAGGATCCAGGGACCATTCGTGATGGCCTGGGAATCCTGCTGAGAGCATCCACTGGGACATTGTCCTTCCTGAAAGATGAACTGCTATGAGGGAAGTGTTCAGGAATAGGCCAGAGACCACAACTTCATTGCCTCGGTGCACAAGGCCGAAGACCGAGTGCCCCCTGTTTGCTGATGTACCACATTGTTGTAGTGTTGTCTGTTCTGACTTGTATCACCTTGTCGTGACAGATGCAGAAAATGCTTGAAGAGCTAAAAGACAGCTCTGAGTTCCAGCAAATTGATGTGGAGCAGAGATTCCTGGGGACCACACTCCTGAGTGGAAAGGTCGCCCATGTGGGCTCCCAACCCAGAAGGAAGCATCTGTAGTGAGAGTCAAGTCGTGAGTGGGGGAATGAAGGGGACCCCCAATCTTAAATTACTCTGATCCTGCCACCACTGGAGGGCTAGGATCAAGGTTCGAGTCACTGGGACCAACTTGGAAAGGGGGTCTCTTCTCTGAGACCAATAGGTTCTCAAGTGAAACTGAATGTCTCTCATCTGAAATCTTGCTCCCTGCACAACAGCTGTGGATGCAGCCATGTGCCCCAGGAGCTGCAGAAAGTGTCTTGCTGGTCAACAGACCTGCAGAGTGAAAGAGGAGGCCAGAGCCACTAAATTCCTTACCCTTTCTAAGGGAAGAAAGGCTCTGGCTAGCTTTGTGTCCAATTCTGCCCCTATAAAGGCGAGTACCTGGACTGGTTCCAGAACCGACTTTGGTAGATTTAGCAGAAAGCCCAGGGAGGTGAGAAGCTGCTGGGTGACCTGCAGGTGAGGTTTTACCTGTTCTGGGGACTGCCCTACAATGAGCCAGTCATCTAGATGGGGAAAACAGCAATCCTTTGACTCCTTAAGTGAGCCACTGCTAGACACTTTGTGAATACCCTTGGGGCAGAGGTAAGGCCGAAGGGCATTGCTCTGAACTGGTAATGACCTGAGGGCAGTTCGAATCTGAGGTACTTTCGATGGGAGCTTCTGATTAGGACATGGAAATAGGCATCCCTGAGGTCCAGGAGGCTAGCCAGTCCCCTGGCCTTGGGAGGGTAAAATCATTGCCAGAGTTACCATTTTGAACTTTGGTTTCAAAAGATGCTTGTTCAGATATCTGAGATCTAATATGGGCCGCCATTCTCCTGTCTTTTTTGGGCTAAGGAAGTATCTGGAATACAGACCCCTGCCCTGGTGCAGAGGAGGAACCCTTTCTACTGCTCTGAGAGCTAACAGGGATGAGACCTCTGCTTCCAGAGCAAGGGTCTCTGAAGCACTTGCAGGTAGAAAAGTCTGCTTCTCAACTTGGGAAACTTTTTAAAGCTGAGAACCAGACCCTGGCTTACTACTTCCAGAACCCACTTGTCTGAGGTTAAAGCCCAATTCTGACTGAAGTAAGCCAGCCTGCCCCTACCGGTACAGAATCGGCCCTGGGCACCCCATCAGGGTGCCTGCTTACAGGAGCTTTAGGCTGGGGTGGGAGCAGGTCTGCCCACCCTCGCCTGCCTCTGCCTCTGAAGAAGCCCCTCTGAGCATAGGCAGAGGGCCTGAGTCTGATAAAAGGCCTGTGAAAGCTACCCCTACCCTGGGGGTATGCTTTGAGGAGTGGCTTGCCGCTCCTTAGCCTGGGCACTCTTGTAAGTAGTCCTATATTCATCCATCTTTTCATGTAATTCTCTGTCTGCTCCAAACAGAAATTTCCCTACCAGGAAAATCCATAGCCTTAGTCTGGGTATCCTGTGACAGACTAAGTACACCTGAGCCAGGCCAACCTCAAAGCTACAGATGTGGCCATGACCCTAGAGAAACATCATTAACATCCATAGCAGCATGAAACTGAACCTTAGAAGCCTCAATGCCATCAGCAGCCACCTGTTCTAGTTCACTAGCCAGCTGGCCATGGGCATAGCTAACTGCATAACAGTATCCCATCTAGATTTCTGATACCTAGCTACATAAGCCATATAATTTGCTTGCCTGAGTCCCAGAGAGGCTGCCATATACTATTTTTTGCCATGGCCATCAATCTTCCTGGAATCCTTGTCAGGAGGATGTGAAGCCAGAGGAATAATAACTTTATCACAGGCTGCAGCCTGAACTACTAACATGACTGCATTGCTGAGAAAGAATTCTGTATCAGGACCTGACAATGTGTACCTTCTGTCCATCTTTTTATCTACAGGAGGCACAGAATTAGGAGCTTTAAAATTTTTATTGTTTGCTTCCTAAAGACTTATGTAAAGGAATAGACAATCTCCTAGACTCTGGAATATCCATCATTTCTACAAATCAGGCTCCTCTTGCTCATCCACAGCTTCCTCTAAGGAAGCTGAAGGGTTCAACAACTTTTTGTAAAACATAAAATGAGATGAGGACTCCAGACAGCATAGGGGAGATTCTAAAGGTCTGTCTGGAAGATGTCGGTTCAATGGGCACACCCAGACCTTCCCAGCCACATTCATACTGTTCATAATCATCCTCCCCTCCTCTGGTTCATAAAATTCCTCAATATCTTATTCCTGAACCACTGGGACAGACGAACCGACTTTTGCCAGACAGTGGTGGTTCGGGACGGACCTAGAGACAGTGACTGGACAATTTGTATAGGCTTTTGCTATCTCTGCAGCAGTTGGAGAAGGGGTTTGGACTCCAGACCTGCTGATTTTCTTGTTTTCTTTACTGGAAGTGGTTCCTCAGAACCAGCTTTTCTTTGCCGAGAAGTCTCGCCCTGGTCAGAGGCACTCCCTCCAGTTCGGCTGGCACGAACCGGGCTGTCCATCAGGTCAGCGGACTTTTGGCCTCTCGTTCCTGAGCCTGCCCAATCTTTTTCCAGGGTGGCTGCAGGAAATTCTTACATATCTGGCAGTCTGACTGGAGGTGGTCAAACCCCAGACAATAAACACATTTCGGTGTGTGGGTCAGCCTTGGCAAGACTTCCCCACAAACATCACAGTGTTGAAACCCAGTGGGCCAGTTTTTCTTTTGGATTTCTCAGACATAATGCCAGCCTAACCAGAAAACTTGCCCTTTTAGCGGCAGTGCCAGGCAAGACACCCTTATCGGTTCCTAACCGTGTCACACAGTATGGAAAAACCGTAATAAATCCGGTTTTTAGAACCGATAAGAACGGGAACCGCACCCTAAAATGTTAATTTTAGTTTTAAATGAGTTTAAACCCAGCTGATCGGTTCCAAACTGAACGATAACTAAGATTCCACACAGACAAAAACCTTTAATTACTTACGGTTACCACAGATGAAGCTTGAACGAGCGGTTTTGCGGTTAAAATAAAACTATTCCGGTTGAATCAACCGAGAAAACACTACAAACCGGAAATGAACCGAGCAGTAGGAGAAATCTCCGGAGGCGACTGTTCACTGAGAGTAAAGAATCTGACAGTTCAGGTTTGAAATAACACAGATAGAGCTGCTTCTTAGAGCTCGTGGCCAAAATTCTATTTTGGAATGGTTTTAACCATTTCACCTCCAGAGCAGTTCTAGAGCTGGATCAAACTGCTACTGTCATAATATAGCAAGACTTCATGTTGTTTGAAGGAACTGAGGTGGTTGGAGGGTCGAAGCCGAGATAGCCTACACAGGCGTGAGCTAGTCTCGCGGTGCTGCGCATGCGTGGTCCTCTCTCGGCGCTGACCCTTCTGAAAACTTTAGGCTCCCGCTTGGTTCTAGCACCTCCGGTGCTATCCCACTAGTGTGAATGAGTGATGGAGACTTAGTCCAGGAAGATCCAGCATCCTGGCGTAACTCAAGGTCGATGTGGTAGCGGGTAATGAAGGTGTTTGCTGACTTACAGGTAGCAGCCTGACAGATTTCCTGGATAGGGATGTCCTTGGAAGCAGCCACCGATGCAGCAGTAGGGCAGCAGAGGCCGAGTTGGGAGCAGGTTTGGAGGGCCAGATCTCTGGACCTCTCCACCTCCTGAAGGGAGGAACCTGCCAAGAGCCAGTTGTCGAGATAAGGGTAGATTCTGACTCCTCGACACCGAAGGTGGGCCGCTACCACTGCAATGCATTTGGTGAAGACCCAAGGGGCCGATGACAGGCCGAACGGCATGGCTCGGAACTCGTAAAGGGTCCCTTCGGCCCTGAAGTGGAGGAACTGCTGGTGGGACGGATGGATTAGGACGTGAAAGAATGCATCCTGTAGATCCAGTGAACAGAACCACATGTTTCGCTCCAGGGATGGTATGATCTGGTTCAGAGTGACCATCCGAAAGGTGCGGGACCTGAGATATTGATTCAGGTCGTGGAGATCTAGAATGGGGCGCCAACCCACAGTCCGCTTGGGCACCAGGAAGTACCTGGAAACAAAGCCTGGGTCTGTCAGAGGATCCGGCACTGGAGCTACTGCCTCCTTGCGGAGGAGCTGAGCCACATCGTCTCAAATTGTTGACTGAGTGCATACGGAGATCCGTTTCTCCCTAGGGGCGCGGGCTCGGCTGGGAGGGTACTGCTCAAATTCCAGAGGCAGTCCCTGACTGACCACTTCGAAAACCCACCTGTCCGGAGTGATAGCGGACCAGGCGGAAAGAAAGTGGTGGAGCCGGACCCCCACGGGAGGACCCAGAGTTGGCGTGATGGGTGTAGGGGTGGCAACCCTCAACTGATCAGGCTTGGAAGAGGAGGAGGAGGAGGCTCCAGGACCTGTGCCTCGGCCTCCTTTACGGGGCTGTTGAGGGCCTTGCTTGGGCCACGGGGGCCAAGCTTGAGCCTGCTGCTGCTGTTGCTGTTGACCTCCTTGATAGGAGGGCTGCCTGACCGCAGGGGAACAGTGCCGAAAAGGCTTCTTCTTTCTTTTCTGCTGGTTCTTGCCTGAAGAACCCTTGGCAGAAGTAGCATCCAAGGTGGCACTGGACTGCTCTATACGCTGAAAGTGACCAGCCACTCCTGGACCGAACAAGTCAGTCCCCAGGAAAGGCACGTCAGCAAGCTTATGCTGAGTATCCGCGAAGGAGGAAAGCCTCAGCCAAGCCCTGCGGCGAGAGGCCACTGCGGCTGCCAACAAGCGGGCACAAGAATCCCCTATATCCAAGGCAGTCTGAAGCTGCTGTTTGACGACAGCATGACCTTGATCACAGACTTACTTGACGGTAGTCTGCATGTCCAGAGGGAGATGAGGGAAGACCTCATCCAATGACCTTAAGAGGGCATGGGAGAAGTGTGCCATAATCACAGCCAAGCTGGCCTGATGAAGGTCCAGAGAAGAGGCAGCGTAGACTTTGCAGGCAGAGTGGTCCATATCTTTGGACTCCTTGTCCGGGGGTCGGTCAGTATTGGCCAAACTACCCATACGCCTGAACACCGAGGCAGTCACCAGGCTCTCGGTCGAAGTGTGTTCAGTGAACCCCGCAAGGGAACCCATGGGCACTGCGTACTTGCAGGCCATGTGAGCAGATGGTGCTCAGCAGGAAGCAGGGCACTGCCAAAGTTCAAGGGCCGAGCCCACGACGGCCTCGGCCACTGGAAAGGCCTCCGTCGGAGTAACCCCTCTTTCGAGAATATCAGTAAGAGTGTACTCCGCCTTTTTCTGGATGGGCTCCAGGGGCATTCCAGTGGAGTCAGAGATAAGGAGGAGGATGCCTTGGAAGGAGGAAGGGCCTTCCTCCAACCCTTCGCCAACCGTCGACTCATCATCCCTGGGATATGAGTGCAAGCCTCTGACGTCCGAATCTGAGGAGTCATGGTAGAGCGGTCTACCGCCTAAGTCACCCTCGATGTGCAGAGGGCGGTCCGAGGTGACTTACCTACAGACATCGGGGAAGACCGGCATCTTGTCGGTCCTCTTTCGAGGGCGCCCCTCCCTCAGGCTGTTTAGGTGGTGGTTCCAGCAACATCGGTGGAGAGACCGGAATAGGCCGAGCAGGAAGACGGACCGGCCCCATGGGCGAAGGAACCAGTGGCTCCGGTTCCGGAGGGGTCGGTGTCGGCCTAGGAGGCGGGAGCCAAGTTATGGTTGGGTTGGGCGGTGGAGCTGGCTTCTGGCCGAACAAAATCAACTGTTGCCACATGAGGTCTTCATAGCGTCTGAGTTTCCGCCGGAGCCTCTCCTCATCCGAGGAGGATGAGGACCTGTGTCGACGCCTCTTTTTAGAACACTTATGGCCGAGAAGGTTCTGGACCTCGACCGAGATCAGGGAGGCCGACTCGGTCGATCGGGACACACCGGGGTCGGTGAAAACCGAGGGTTCGGAACCAGGTCCTTGATGAGGACACCAGCGGGCTGAGTCTCCTCATCATGGAATACAAGGACCGGAGTCCTTTCCAATGAGTCGTCTGCCACAGCTGGCAACAAAGGGTCTATTAGGTCGGGGATAATTTCAACCTTGTTGGCCACTTCCTCGGTCCCCTGGCCAGATGGAAGATCGGTAAAGCCGGTGGCCGAGGATGCAATCTTGACCGAGGCCGAGACCGTGTGCTCCTGGGACTCGGACCTCTCTCGGTCCCAGGAATGTCTTCATCGGGAGCCAAAGGGAAGTAGGGAGGGGAGGAGACGGAAGAGGCACACACACAGAGGGGGGCACCCAGAAACTGAGGCCCCAGGGGGATGGAAGGTGGGATTTTGTGATGAATGGTGAAGATACACAGAAAGATCAAGAATTACGGTTGGTATGTAATCTTCGTATCTTATCTGTGTCAATTTTCACCATTCATCACAGTTGGGTGAGTACTGAGCCCCCCGAAGGGGCCCGAGACCCTAAAGAACTAAGTCCCTTAGCTCCCAGTGAGGGAGAGAACACTGAGAGGGAGAACCTCTACGGGCCCTTTGAGGCCAGAGACTGGGGAGAGTGAGACGGGGACCCTACAGAGAGGGTAGGAGGTTGCCCCGACAGATGCCGCCTCACTCTACGGGAGAAAAGGTGGATTCTCTGGTAGGTGGAAGAAATCACTCTATGCCGTGCCAAGGGTGACAACCAGGAAAGATGCAGCCATGCCGTCCGCCTAATGAAGATCGCTGTCCCTACGACCCTGGAAGCTACCTCGTTGGTATCATAAGATGCCCTTGCTTGGTGCCTTGCAAGCTCCAGGCCACGTGCAGAGAGTGCAATGGCTTGTCTGGTTACTTCCGAATTAGGCAAGGAGGCTAGGAGTTGACCAAGCCTACACCACAAGGACCTATCATAGGAAGCATAGTGGGCCTGATGTGCAGAAATTGACAACAACCATGCCGAGTAGAAGGTACTCCTCCCCCCCACCCCACGAAGTCAAAATCCGTGGAATCTTGATCTGGGGGCCGATCACGGTGGAGGGCACAAAGTCCATCGGGAGTGTCCAGCTGCATCAGTCCTGACTGAGGATGAGGCATACGACCTGGAGACTCGGGTGGGGCACAATACCACTAGCTCAGATCCCTAGGGACTAGGACTCCGGAAGAGGGTTGTTGCCAAAACCGCAATGGCGCCTCCTGGAAAGGAGCAGGCCAGGCCAGGCACCACAAGGGTGGCCGCACTAAAATCCTAAAAGGCACGTCCGAATGGTCCAGATTGTGCTGAGGAGTGGGTGGGGTGATACGTAGGTCTTCCGTCATCCTCACGAGGAAACGCTGATACTTGGCAAAATCAGCAATAGGAGAGATGTGGACGGAAGGCTCCTCTCCTCCAGAAGAGGATGAGGAGGAAGTGGAAGACCCCGGAGATCCAGAGGCTGGCTGCTTAGGTGGCGGGTGGAACACCCACTCATCCATGGCCCTCACATAAGTAGGGAAGTGAGCAGCCGCACCCATGAACTGTTCCCAGGAGAGAGGTCCCGTAGGACCATGAATGCCTGGGAGAGCAGGAGATGGTGACAGAGGAATGGGGGCAAGATCCACAAAAGAAGAGGAACGTCCTCTGTCCGGGCAAGAGAGCCCACTGGAAGCCTCCAAGGGAGGAGGAGGAGGAGTTCCAGAGAGCCCAACAGCTGCTCAACCATGCTGGAACTTCCTAGACCGTGCCCTGAAGAATCCCCCATGTAGGTGACCGGGACTGTGTGAGCCCAAAAAGGACAGTCCCTTCCCTCCAAAGACCAGGGCACTCTCAAGGAGACCAAGAAGGAAGGGTGTGGGTCCACACTGCGACTCCTCCCCGAACCCGGGTGGGTCCCAGAGAATGGCTGCCTCCTCGACCCCTCAGAGTCCAAGAGAGCCCTCCACCTCGAAGACACCAGCCTGGGCAGGTGGCAATCCTGGTCAGTCCCCGAGGAGACCACCCAGGGAGCAGCACCCTCCCCCTCCATGGGCGCACTGTTCGGCCCTAAAATTGGGCGATCCAGGCACGCCAGATGAGGGAGTGTCCCAACCGAGGGGGGCCGAAAACCCTCCAAGTCCAGGCTGCAGGGCAACAGTGGCCTGGACCGCCTGCTGGTCAGCGCCCTGTCCCCAGACTGGGGGCTACTGCCCGCTCCTCAGAGGGAGGCTGATTCCGGTCAGCCGAAGTAGCTACTGAGGTGTCCACATGGGCTGCCAACTCCGAAGAATTGAACAGCGAGTCCGAACCAGACTCGGAGCCCACCCCCAAAGAGGCAGAGACCGCAGTCCGGTGCCACACCGTACATGGACGCCTGCTCCTGTCCAGACCGAGGGAGGCGCCAATCTGGATATACGCACCAGAGTTGGCACCAAACTCTACCACGGCACCATGAATGGTGCCTGAGGAAGAGATGGCGCCGAGAGCAGCAGCGGAACCAAACCTGATGCCGGCCACGGCACCATCCCCCCATGGCGCTGCGAACAGCACCAGGATCAGGGGCAGCACCGACAATGGCGCCAACAGCCCCCACGGCACCGCGAGCGGTGCTGTGAGCGAGACTTGACACCTCCCACGGTGCCGTGGCCCTGCATGGCACTGCAAGCAGTGCCGCAGAACTTCCCACAGTGCTGTCAGCACCATCAGCACCACGCACAGCACTGACAGCAGAGACAGCACCAAGCGATGGACCGGCGCCGACCACGGCACTATCAAAGACCACGTGTAGCCATGAGCGGTGCGAGCCCAAAACAGCACCGATGGACAGCGTCGAGGATGGTGCCCGACTCAGGCTTTCCAGCCGAGGAAATGACGCTGAGGCCTTACGCCAAAAGGGCGATCAAGCAGAGGTCGCCAGGGGCAAAGTGATCGGGTTCCTCCCACCGCAGGAAGGGCTTCCCACCACAGCGAGGCTACAAGAGGCAGAATCCCCCTCCTCCGCGGTCCATATAGAACTGGGAGGGGACCCAAAGGAAAGGCCGAGAGACTGCAGCTTGGCCCGAGTGCGCACCCATCCCCCAAAAGTCGGTGGAGCTCGTCCAACTTTCCATGTGCACTGTTCCAGGACAAAACAATCCATAGAGAAACAGTTATCACACGAATCTATGTCATGAAGTGGGCCAAGACACGTAAGACAATAATCATGCTAGTCGGTAACAGAATACTTGCGGCCACATGAGCACTGATGTATGGGAGGCCGGCCCGCTTTCAGCGACTTTTTGCCCTCCGATCTAGACATGATCAACGGTAAACAAAGTGAAAAAACAGACTCGACGTCGCTGAAAATAATAAAGGAACAATCTTACCAGGCAGCGGCGTTGAGTAGGCAATAGAACCAACAGGAAGGATCAGCGTCGAGAAAACTGAGTCAACAGGCTGAAAACTTCAGGAGCTTCTCACGAGGTGCGACCTCAATGGCAGGAGACGAACTGGTGGGACAGCGGGGTCAACGACACCTAATGGCCAACCCACGAGCGCCATGCAATGCGTCGGCCTCAAGGGTGGCGCCGAAGGTGCATCGACTCTGCCATCCCAAAAAAAAAAAAAAAAAAAAGCTCTGTCGTGACCTCCGGCCACATACCCAACTGTGATGAATGGTGAAGACGGACACAGATAAGATCTGGAGATCAAGCAGGGCTATGGTTTTTGCAGCAGGTAGAGAAAATGGGCAGACTAGGTGGGCCTAGCAGTCCTTATCTGCCATCAAATTTCTATGTTTCTATGTAAATCCAGTCATGGAACAACACTGTGCTGCAATAGTTTCATCAAATTGTTGTGCTGCACTAGGGACATCACTACTGCAGCACAACATCGAATGTCCACATGGGACCACCTCACTGAAGCCGCGACACCACTCACCAATGCTGATACAAACTCAATAGCATCAGGGATTGTCACAGCTGCTGTTTTTTATTTTTTTTTTTTATTTTCAATACCTAGAGTGCATTAATAGCCTATCACCTGCTCCCAGCCCAGATCACACCGTCAAAGGCATGACTGCAGCGTGCAAGACGTATCCCTGTGAGAAAGCCGTGAACTACAGTAACGCCAGCAAGGTAGGGTTGAGAAAAACAAATTTTGCGCTATGAGCCATAACAATTTTACTTTTTTCTTTAAAATAAATGAGAGCACTGTCAGGCTTGCTTGTGTATAGTTCCCATACATTATAAAAGATTGTGTATGAGCAACCATATACACACACAAGCCTGAGTCTGAATATATAGGTATCTGTCGACGCAGTGGCACTGAGGGTTGAGGCGCTGGATGCAACACCTCGCTCCACGCTGGCAACCCGGGTTCGGGGAACGGACTTGGGTCACCAGGGGCGGAGAGGGATTGAGCCTCCACGGACTGCTCTCCCTCTCCAGGGGAGGGGGCCAACAGTTGTCTGCGCACTACCGACCTCTGGTGGCGGCGTGCTGGCACTGTATGGAAGGAAGTGGGCTTGAGACACGCGGTGCTGGGAGGGAACGCGTGTCGCTCGCTCGTGGCGTCATTGCCGCCTCAGCCCACACCAGTCAGAAAAAGTGGAAAAACATGGCTTCGATGCGTGGCGCTTGATGGCGCGGAGAGAACTGCCTGGCCTCGGGGCACCATCGCCGAATACTGGATCCTGTGTCGGTGGAGAGTAAGGGGGATTCCCTGCCACCCCGGGGGCAAGCCACGGGGGTAGATGGTGATGGGGGTTTCACTGGGAGCCAGGCAGGACTAGACGGCGACCAGAGGTGGACGGATGCCAGGATGTGAACAGCAGATCAGAGCACCGTACAGGTAAAAAGGATTAAGAAAAAAAAAGAATGTCTAGGTATCCATGGTAATGTCGTGACCTCTTGAGCTTCACTCTCGAGGTTCCTGGTTTACATGGATACCTCTCGATTCATACACAGGCTTGCTGTGCATGGCTGCCCATACGTAATCCCCACATGTTGTCACCAGAACTTGAGGACCACCACTGAAGAGATAATATCAGAGGAGCTGTCACTGTTATTGGTGGTCCAAAGGCTGTGATGCATGTGACCATTTTGTGCAGAGTGTCCACTGGGATGTTCTTGATATTGCAGCAGGATGCAAAAAGGGTTCATATCTGGCTTGCCCCAATTGTCAGAGAACTTACATCTCTTCCGAAAGACCACTCATTACAGTTTGCCACTGTACAACGCAGACTGCCAGGACATTTTTTACTCCAAGAAGACAAGAGGTCTGGGCAAGAACCTTTTACTTCAAGCACCAGTCTGAGAACCTCCCTGCTTCTCTACATAGGGTATAGGAGTGTGTTCCCCTTGTTTGTTGAGGTGGATTATGACACACTTGTCAATCTGGATATGTACAGGGCTGACAAATGACATCTACAGTGATATCAGCAATTAAAGCTTGCTATGGGTCATTGAGTTCAATGGCAGAAAGTAAAATCCAGCAAGAAGAGGGAGGTAGTGTTCCCCTATAAAGATCGCTGGTAAGATCCCACCTTAAGTCCTGTGTCCAATCCTGGAGACCACAACTCAGGAAAAAATAGAGTAGGGCGGGATGGATTAGTTTCAGACAGGGACAAACGCTCCTTATACCAGTTCTCACGAGAGATCCTGCATTTATCAAATAAAACTTTTACTTGACTTTTAATGGAACAAATTTACCAGTTCAACAGATTTAACTTCAGTGCACAAGATGGGTACACCTCATGGCACTGCCCCACCTGGAGATTTTTTTGCATCCAAAAATACAAGGAAGGACAGAAGGCTCACACACCACAAGGCAGCATCAGGCTTGACTGAAGTGTCCAGCAGTGAGGCGACTCTCCTTACTGTCAATGCCACCTTGAGCCAACTCATCAACACAATCCAAGAAATGGATCGCACGATAGACAACTTAACTTCCAGGGTGGCCACTTCAGAGACTCGCTTGGATTCTGTGGAACCGACGGTTAACCGAGCTCAACTGATCTCCCTAAAGCTGCAGGATGAGACAGTGACTCTTGTCAAAGAAAATCAGCAGTTGAAACAATGCTTGGAAACTTTAGAAAATCAAGCTCAGGAACGTAACCTGTGAGTAACAGGACTTCCTGAAACAGCAGAGGGTGAGGATCCCCCGGGGTTCAATCCGATGTTGCTGCCTAATATGTTTGGTGCTACAGCAGACGGAACAACCTCTTCCATTGAAAAGGCATACAGGCTCACTCCTTGATGGGCCCCAGCAGACAACTTGGCTCCACGGACTTTCATCATCATATGTATGGACTCGGGAACCGAGACAGAGTCTTAGAATGGGCTAGGAAGAAGTGGACACTGCATTATGGAGAAGCAGAGATCTCCATCTTCCCCAACCTGTCCTACAGTACCCGTCTGAGAAGGAAAGCCTTCAATGGGATCCATGGATCACTGTGTATCCGTACAATTACACATCAATTGCTCCTGCCTGCTCGTCTTCGGGTACAGTGGAATGGTCAAGTTTACTTATTCAATGACCCAAACGAGGTGAATAAACTTATACAGAAAATAAAAACTGAAATTACTTCTCCAGCTGATAGGGACTCTGACACCTCCATGGAGACCTGAAATTTAGGAAGGTGTGCCACTACAGTGACTTTTCTGTCTATGGGTAGTCTTGTGTACTGTAGGACCTCTAAGTTGTCTCTGGGAAGAGTTCAACAGTCTCCAGTTTTAAATGTGTGATTTATTAATGTACATCCTTCTTGGTGTTTATACTTTCTGAATGGGGCAGAGTGGGCTGGAGAGGGTTAGAGGGTCAGGGGAGCATTTTCTGTTACTGTTTTGGATTTATTATACTGATCTTCTCTGTATGCTTAAAACACTGATACTCTTATATACCACCACACAGACTTAAAAGCTTGCTCCTCAACCATGCGGCTTCTTCTTGCCACAAGGACTGCCTGCCGTAGCACATGTACAAGGATATTTCTATCCAGCTGATTCCATCAACCTTTTGCCGCTGCTCCGCCTGTATTGAGAAAGGCCCTTCTCTGCACTGACTGTTTTCTGATTTTAGTATCGATGAATAAAAATATATATATATATGTTACTCCTGCACCAAATATGCTTGTTCAGTCTTATTAAGTGACTGCCAGTATGTTTAACTGTTTGCTCCTTTATTGAACTGGTATAGAAGGTTTTGATGAATAATTCACAATGTATGTGCTATACACCTGTAGCAGGTCTGTTTAACAGAATCGAAAGTGGGAAATAGGGGACATTTATACCCAAATGGTAAAAAGGAATCTGAATAGATATACTTATGCACTTGTGTAATCTCCTTGTTACCTGGGGTTACTAGAATCCCAGTAAGACCTAGTGGTAGGCAGGGAAGGCAGCTTGTGAAACTCCAGTTAAATGGATTTCACACTGTCTCACTCTGTTCTCAGTCTCAGCTGAGACTGAGGGATGACATCACCAATAGAACTTTCGCAGCTGCATGAGCCACATTGGAATCTGCAGCAAGGGAGTTGGTTAGAACGTTGGGAGGTTTTTGAAGTCAGTGTCTTCAGTAAATCTTCAGTGAGTGAGTGTGAAGTTGGGTGCTTGCTGAGAAACCAGCTCAGTGAAGGCTCTAGGAGCCTCAGCCCTGACAGAGGGCTACTTTTGAAATAGAAGGTGTGTGTCTCCACCTTAAAGAGACACACAAAGATAACTGAAGTGGTGGAGACAGCTGTTTTCAGTCTCAGTGCCCTCCCCTTGAGGAGGCAGGAAAAGGAGTTCCCTGCAGATTCCTGGGGCAACCCCTAGTTCTGCTTGTGAAAGAAAAGCTGCCTATGTGTTCCAGAATTTATTTGGGAGAACAAGAAGATTTGTGAGTCGCCTGTGGGGCACCTGCAACGTGAGGGTGAGTGTCTGCTCTTGCTAGAAGGGCCTATGTTTTTCACCCTGGGACTTGTGTGACAATGTGGGGATTGAACTACTAAAATTGGGAAGCCTAGAGTAATGGGCTAAGCAAAGTAAAAGTAGGTTCAAGTCCAGAGCTTGTTGGGATGCAAATGTTATGTAGAGGAGATGTGACAGATGTCTACCCATAATCTACATTTGAAAGTTCAGTAAAGGAATTGTTCAGTTTCCAGAGAAATGGCCAGGTATGGGCTGTGGGAGCTGGAGGTGGGTGGCCCCCCATTTTAGTGACCAGGTCCACCTCTACGGATTTCTTCTGTGGATTTCTACTTTACCTCCAGGCACTTGGCCGGTGATGAGGAAGTACCCAGATGTGGGATTGTAAGGAAAATTCTCTCTAGGAGTCGAAGACTCTAGTGTGGTTTGGGAAGCCACAACAGGATAATTGGTTCATTCCTCAAATGGACCGCGAATGGATAATTGGTTCATTCCTCAAATGGACCGCGGATCAAGTGGCCAGCAGGGGAGCCGGGCCAGTGGGGAAAACCCAAGTAGTGTACAAGTCGGGCTGTGTACCCAAAGCTGCGTACAAGTCCGGGCTGTGTGCCTGGTGGGTTTAGAGCCGGAGGCTGGAAATAGTGATAAAGAGTGTTCTGTAGTCTCTAATCTGCATTACCAGGAATGTAGCCCGTAAGTCAGTCTATGCTGTTTGTTCAGATTGGATGTGAATAAAAGCCACACTGAAGAATCCCATTCCTGGTTCTGGATATTACAGTTATTGCTTCCTGTGTTCGGATTTACTTGGGTGCCCCTGTTCAGAGTAGCCAAACCTAGGTCCCCTGTGCCGAGTAACCTCATCCTCCCCGAATCTAGTCCCCACCAGGTACTGCTGTCAGCTTCAACAGCATGCCATCTGTCATTTTGCTAAAAAGGCAGGAGTGAGGGGTTACAAAAATGGAGGCACCACTTTGGATTTTGTTCTGGGAGGAAGGTGCTTGGGCAAGGGGGCTAGCGTTTTGGCTATCTGGCATTGGGTAGCCCAAAAAGCTGAAGCAATTTACCTAGTTGTGCTGTGGATCTTGTGCTGCTGTTTAAAATGCCAACTGTTTACCAAGGAGCAGTAAAGCCAAAGAGTGTGCCCTTGTTCTGCATCAAATTGTTTACAGCATTTTGCCTGCTTTTAAAATGAACTGTTGTAAAGAAAAGTGTGGAAGACTAGGGGTAGCAACAGGAAAATTGTGCCCTGGACGTTGGAAATGCTTTTTGAACAAATGAGAGGCTTGCAAGTGTAATGGCTATGTTAAATGGCTAAAATGGGCTCCCGCCGTGGAGTCGGTTGGTAAAGGAAAAAAGTTGCATTCTGCAGTTTAAATTTGCCTGCTCGACTATCGCCGTGAGGAGAAGAGTCCTCGTGAGGAAGAAGAGGCTCATTTGCCTGGCGTTGTGTGATTGGTCAGACTGAGATCAGTCCCGCCCCTCAGCCAGCTCTACAGTGACTGCCCCAGCATTCGAGAGGGAGTGTGAGTGGAGTGCGTGTACTGGCTAGTGGAGGGCCGTCGTGGAGTGTTAAAATTGCTGCAAACATTGTAAAAATAGACTTTCTAGTTTAAAATCGGGCTCAACCCACTAATCAATCAGCGGAATTGCAAGTTTGGTGGTCGAAAAGACGATCGGTAGGACTGCCCGCCCGTTTCTGTTCTGAGGCCTCCAAGAACTGGCTGCAGGCCGTTTTCCCCATCGCAACAAACTGCTACTGATAACAGTAGTAACAACCTAAAAACTGCTCAAACAGTGATTTTCTGCCCTATGCCATATAAATGTGTGTGCAGCAGTGTAGTACGCTTTGCAAATGTGACTGTGTCAAGTCCTGCCAGCAAGTGCAAGTCTGTTAAGCCATTGACTGTGTGCATAGTAATGAATTTAGCCTCAGTTTAAAGTCTGAAGCCAGAGAGAGACTGTGGGTTGTAGCCAAAGTGCAGCACTAGTAATACAGGCAATCCTGTGCTAAAAACCTGAAGCTTTACGGCACTGTGAATCAAATAAATGTTTCCAGCATGTAAAGAGTCTGTGGAAAATCCTGTAAATGTGTTTAAAGCAAGTTGTGCAGTTTGAGCGAAAGTTATCAGTAGTTTGTGTAAATCGGGTGCGCAGTGACTCGACACAGATTCTAAATGTTTATGCACAGGAGTGCTGCCGCCGCCATTACAGGGTGGGGTAGTAAAGTAAACACAGCAGCAGAGGAGCCATTTTACAACTAAAGAGTGTGTTCAGTAAAGTGGGACTTTCAGTTACAGTGAACTTTTGTTTGTTTTTCTCTTGGTTATGGCCTCAGTACCAGCTTCGTTACCCAGATCATGCCGGGCTGCAGTAACAGCAGCAGTAAACAGACTGAGGATATTGAAAAGTGGTGCTATGGAGGACAACTGCCCTCCTCATGTGGCGATTCCTGGTTTTCCAGTGCATGTATGTCAAATATGCTTGAGAGCTGAAGGACATCTTCATGATTCCTCACTGTGCTGGATGCCTAGAAAATATGGCTTGTATAAAGCGCCTAAAATCGGTTGGCTCCCACATGGACAAAGGTTCAGGAATCTGCAGTTGGCAGCACACACCTTACCAGGCGGAGCCTGTGGAGAGAAGAGCCCCTCCGGGGAGTGGCACAAAGCTAGAGGGTGCAGAATTAGAGACAGAACCAGAAGTTGAAGTTTCGGATGCTGGATCCCAAAAGGAAAGTTCGGATAAAGTATCAATAGACCCCTGGAGGGGCCTAACCCAAGTCTCTTAGGCAAGATGAGATCGGGAGGCCTTTGAGTGGGAGGTGTGGCATCTCCACCTAGTGATGAGTGGATAGTCTCAGGGTGAGAGAGGACTGCTCACTCCTGGGCTCAGATCCTCAGTGAAGAGGAAGATGAGGGGAACCTATGTGGCCTTGTGAAAAAGGAACGGGCACAGCCCCAAGATCTTGCCTCGGAGGAATGCACGGAGGAAAGTGGTGATGCCACTGCCCTGGCTTCCCAAGAGGAAGAAGTCAGGGATCCGTTTCTAATTTCTTTAAGGATACGTAGCTGGCAGAACCAGGACTGGCCACCCCCAAGCCAGGCCAGCGGTATCAGATTGACCAAAGCAAGTAAAGAGGAGAGACTGGTTCGTAGGAAGGCAAATGAGATCTATGGTATGACCTTTCCTACCTTTTCTCGGAAAGTCTGGGAGAAGATTGAGAACAGCAGGAAATCCTGGATCTAGGATGAAGCAATGAAAAGTGTGCATCCTGGGGCCAGCAAGCATGTAAAAACAGACTGTTTCACGAGAAGTATACCCAGTGGAAGAAGGCAGGACACTGTTTATAGACAGAGTGAGAATAGTGGACGGAGAGGGACGTGAAATCTCCCACTGTGTGAATTAGGTGCGCCCAGACGGGGTAATAATTCAAGCTCCTGACCCCCCGGTACAACTGGCCTCAGTGCAAGGACCTCCCAGCAAATGTGCCCGTGCTTACTAAATAGAATGCCGAGCAGTGGTAGTCAATACTGCCACACCAGACTGTGAAGTGCCTTTATTGATCCGCCAGTATGGACATCCAGGACTCAAGTGCCCCACATTCATCAGTCTACAGTGTACTGGCCTTTCCAGAAACCATCGACTGGGCCACCAGATGACTTCAGATCCAGAGAGGACACCTTCCCAGCTGTATCCTGTTCATCGTCTGGTAATCGGATGACGTCGGACCAGCTGTTTTCTTTTTGTTCCTGTTCTAAGGTTCCGTCTCCAGAGATGACATCAGCCCAGCAGTTCCCAGATGTGCCCTCCTGTGGTTCCCGGAAGATGTCCGCCCAGCTATATCGGAAGAAATGCTGCCAGGGAAAGTCTTCGTCAGAGGTGCAGGTCGGTCCCAAAATTTCCATTCTACAAGTGGCTGGTAAGTCCGAACTTTTCTATCTTTATGACACTGCAGTACACACCCTACACTAGCAGACTTCAAAATGTGTGAACTGTCCACAAAGACTCTCCCCTTCGGGACTTTGGCCTGTTAGAACTGTGCTTCACCGGGCTCCGGCCCAGGAGAGACTCTTTATTGGACTAGCCTTCGGGCATTGTGGTCACTAGTTGAGACTTCTAGGGCACTCCATCCCCCCAAATGTGTATTGTAAATAATGTCATTGTTTTCTAATGTAAATAGTGTTTTTCTACCTTTTTTCTAAAAAAAAAAAAAAAATATCTTTTTGGGCTTCTTCAGTGTTTTGATGGTAGGGGTTTAGGTAGACTGCGTATGCAGATTAGGAGTGTGTGCTGTCTTTCTTTTTCTTACAGGTGTTCCTGGGAAGACAGAGAGAAGACAAGAAGAGGAGGAGGGGCTCATCGGAGTTCCTCATCAGTGCTTTAGTGTGTAAAAATTTAAAGTGCTATGGTTTTATTGTTGTTGTTGCTGTATTAACCCTTTCCTTCCACAGGTGTGGTTGTGGGGGTAGGGAGAAGACAGTAACATGGTTTAAAATGTGGTATTTTAATGGTGTGTGGTTGCAGGTTGCCCAAGGTCGGGGAGGTCCCCGGGTTGTTTTCATTTTGGGGGTATTAGGTTAAAGGCAGATAGGTTTTCCCTAGAGGGTTAGGGGGGATAGACAGACTGTGGTCCTGAATGGCCATTGGGACCGCAGTGCTGATCTATCAGGGCTATGCTCTGGATAGTTCTACCAGAGCCACTAGATGTCCATAGTAAGTGGATAGTGTAGAGGCTGATATGTCAGCTAAAGGCCTCTAGGCCCTTAGTGTTGCCTGCCTGTGCTTGCACATGGTAGGAGGGGGCCTGATCACCCCCCGCAGTGTAGCACATAGGGTGGGATGAGCAGGTCGCGTAAATAATGACTGCAGACAGTCACTTTTCCTGGTCATATGCAGTGTAACCCCTTGTTACCCGGGGTTACTAGAATCCCAGTAAGACCTAGTGGTAGGCAGGGAAGGCAGCTTGTGAAACTCCAGTTAAATGGATTTCACACTGTCTCACTTTATTCTCAGTCTCAGCTGAGAATGAGGGATGACATCACCAATAGAACTATAGCAGCTGCATGAGTCACATTGGAATCTGCAGCAGAGGGAGTTAGATAGAACGTTGGGAGGTTTTTGAAGTCAGTGTCTTCAGTAAGTCTTCAGTGAGTGAGTGTGAAGTTGGGAGCTTGCTGAGAAAGCAGCTCAGTGAAGGCTCTAGGAGGCTCAGCAGTGACAGAGGGCTACTTTTAAGTAGAAGGGTGTGTGTCTCCACTTTAAAAGAGACACAAAAGATAACTGAAGTGGTGGAGACCGCTGTTTTCGGGACTCAGTGCCCCTCCCTTCGGGGGGGGGGGCAGGAAAGGGTTCCCTGCAGATTCCTGGGGCAACCCCCTAGTTCTGCTTGTGAAGGAAAAGCTGCCTATGTGTTCCAGAATTTATTCGGGAGAACAAGAAGATTTGTGAGTCGCCTGTGGGGCACCTGCAACGTGAGGGTGAGTGTCTGCTCTTGCTAGAAAGGCCTATGTTTTTCACCCTAGGACTTGTGTGACAATGTGGGGCTTGAACTACTAAAATTGGGAAGCCTAGAGTAATGGGCTAAGCAAAGTAAAAGTAGGTTCAAGTCCAGAGCTTGCTGGGATGCAAATGTTATGTAGAGGAGATGTGACAGATGTTTACCCATAATCTACATTTGAAAGTTCAGTAAAGGAATTGTTCAGTTTCCAGAGAAATGGCCGGGTATGGGCTGTGGGAGCTGGAGGTGGGTGGCCCCCCATCTTTAGTGACCAGGTCCACCTCTACGGATTTCTTCTGTGGATTTCTACTTTACCTCAGGCACTTGGCCAGTGATGAGAGAAGTACCAGATGTGGGATTGTAAGGAAAATTCTCTGGGAATTGAAGACTCTAGTGTGGTTTGAGGGAGCCACAACAGGATAATTGGTTCATTCCTCAAATGGACACGAATGAATAATTGGTTCATTCCTCAAATGGACCACCGGATCAAGTGGCGGCAGGAGCGGGTCAGTGGGGAAACCCAAGTAGTGTGAGTCGGGCTGTGTACCCAAAGCTCTGCAAGTCTGGGCTGTGTGCCTGGTGGGTTTAGAGTCTGAGGGCTGGAAATAGTGATAAAGTGTTCTGTAGTCTCTAATCTGCATTACCAGAAATGTAGCCCCGTGGGGGTCCATCTATGCTTTGTTTGTTCAGATTGGATGTGAATAAAAGCCACACTGAAGAATCCCATTCCTGGTTCTGGCCATTACAGTTATTGCTTCCTGTGTTCGGATTTACTTGGGTGCCCCTGTTCAGAGTAGCCAAACCTAGGTCCCCTGTGCCGAGTAACCTCATCCTCCCCGAACCCAGTCCCCACCAGGTACTGCTGTCAGCTTCAACAGCATGCCACCTGTCGTTTTGCTAAAAAGGCAGGGGTGAGGGGTTACACTTGTAAAACAGAAAAAGTCAGAGGGGTCAGCACATTATACACTTTTAATAAGCAACTGCAGTTCAAAAGCATAACAAAAACACACAATAAATGGCACTGATCTCACCCATAAATGAAGAGTAACGGTGCAGGCATAAGAAACTGTAGTGTCTGTAGTGTCATGCAGCCAAAAGATTCACGGGTCTTAGGTGAGTGCAGGTTCACACAATCGGCATTCTCTACAAACAAACGGCAGTATAGTGTGTAATAAAATACTTAAAACACCCACATAAAAATGGATGGCCGAACGGACTGACAAACCGATTCTAGGTGTAATTCAACGCAAACTGCAACCGCACGGTGAATTAGAATGCCAAGATTCCCGATAGCACACCCACAACCCTCAGCATGCATGCACACATTTCCGGGTATGCTTGTGTGTGTGAGTGCATGCTGAGTGTCGTGGCTGCATGACACTACAGAAACTACAGTTTTTTATGCCTGCACCATTACTCTTCATTTATGGGTGAGACCAGTGCAATTTATTTTGTGTTTTTGTTATACTTTTGAACTGCTGCTATTTATTAAAAGTTTATAATGTGCTGACCCCTCTGGCTTTTTCTGTTTTACAAGTATGTTCAGCTCCGGGGTATTGTGCACTCCCCTGTAATATAACTTTGGCTAAGAGACTCCTTATCCTCTTAGAATTGGTCAAGAGGTAATTATTTGGCTTTTTATATACTTATGCACTTCCCTATTAAGTTCCTTGAAGTGTGCTAGAATTTTATTCATATGAAATAGTGTTACAGCCTGCAACTCCCCCATGTGTTTATTTCAGGGGAAGATGTTAGAAGTATCCATTTTAAGTATTGATTCACAGTGTAAGTATTATGGTATGCTTCCATCTTTAATATCAATTGTGAGTACTGTTTTGCTAGCAAACTGACAGTGTAAAAAAAAGGAATAGACAGAGTGGAGGCGGTCCAGAAGAGGGCTAACAAAATGGCACAGGGTCTGCATCAAAAGCCCTAAAGGAGCTCAATACGTTTACCCTGGTGAGGGAGCGTATGAAAGAGATCTTTGAATACCTCATGAGGTAAATAAGGAACAGGTGTGTGTGTGTGTGGGGGGGGTATTTTTCAAAGAAAGATGTGCTCTAGAACAAGGGGACATGCTATGAAGCTGGAGGGAAGTAGATTCAGGAGAGATGTGAGAAAGTACTGCTTCACAGAAAGGGTGATGGACTACTGGAACAGCCTTCCAGGAAAGGTATTTGGGGGGGGGGGAGTGAAAACAGTGGCGGGTTCACATGCCTGGGATAGGCCGCAAGAGAATTGTTGAGGTAAGGAAGTTGGGGGAAGGGGGCAGCACCACTATAGATCACATAGGGTCTGCAGCAAAAATGCTGTGCAGACAGGGTGGGTTCAGTGGCCCTTATCTGCCGTCAGTCTCTATGGATTGGCTGGCTATCACTGTACAATATTACCTTAACCCCAATCTGAAAGAGCCTGCAGCCCATAGAGAATCACCCTCATCTCAAGGTGTCAGCGTGACTCAACTGGCATCACATTCACCTCTGAGCCTGAAGGCCATGGGTTCTCGGCCCACTCCAGGATTGGGTTCATACCATAACCAGTGTCACAGAGTGCAGCAGAGGCTGTACTGTTGGGGCATGCCATCCTTTGGATGAGAAACTAAGCCGAGGTCCCTTCTACCCATCTCTGGTACTGTCCTGGTTTGGTGTACAAGTGGAAGTAAAAGAACCCAAGGCACTTTTTGCAAAAGTAAGGGATTTTTCCTGGTGTCCTGGCCAACACTCCCCTTCCCATAAAACCAGTTAATGTTCAGGCAATTGTTCAAGACTGCATGTGGATGTTGATGTGTGAAATGGCTGCCACTACAGATTCAGTCATTTCAGTACCAGCCTCTCACTGCTTGTAAAGTGCTTTGGTAAACAATGTTTATGAAAGGTGCAATACAAATGCTGATTCTTCTTCATCTTTAACAAATCTATGTGGAGATTCTGTACTACCTCTGATCAGGTTCCCAGAGTCTGTAGTCTTTGACAGTACTGACCAAGCTAGTTGATAATGAGAGCCTGTTGTCACCTTAACTTAAGGTTTTGAGGTGGAAAATGAGAATCCTTGTAAAACATACAGTATTTTACTAGGTAAACACACAGAGCCAAGGCTAGTTTCCGACTGCCAGCGGGGAAGGGTATGAAGGGGTAATAATACCATCCCAGGTATAGATCAACAGACAGCGAAATCATGAAATACATGTTCCACCCCATCTCAATGTGCTACAGTGCCATGGCAGTAACGAGTGTGTCTCTGGCGCCCTCCTAGAGTGACCCTGAGGAAGTATCAGGGAGGGAAGGCTCTAGGCACGGGAGGAGGTGGAGCTTGACAGTGAGGAGAGGATGATGGGGATTTGAAGTGGGCCTTGATCAAGGCCCTGCTTGGAAAAGGGAGAAGCAGTTACTTTGTGGGGTAGGTTGTTCCAGATACTGGGGAGCCTGTAATTGATGGAGGCTTGGCCTAGGTTGTGTCTAAATAGAGGGATGTGGAGATGGCAGTTTGCCTCAGATCTGAGTTAGTAGGCTGGGTTCATTGAAGAAGTGAAGAAGTCAGATATTTTGGTAAGTTTTCAGACCAGTAGTTTTCCTCCATGAGAGCACTGTGCATCATCTGTCTTCCAAGGGGGGGGGTGTACTGCCCTACTTGCTTGTGTGCATGGGGGGGAGACACCCAAGGGCAAATTTGCACAGCACATGAAACAGGGTAATTATTTTGTTGAGGGCAGTGTGGAGTTTGCGCCACAGTAAACTATATCTCTGTAAACCAGAAGAGGAAGGATAGCTTGTTCCACAATCTGTTTCCTTATATTTGACAGTTTTTTACCCTATAAAGGGTGCCTAGCTTTGTCTAGGTCTTGGCTATGATTTGGTAAATGTACGTGGAGTAATAAAGGTGTTGGTCCATGTGGAGGTCAAGGTACTTACAGGAGGAGACTGGGTTTAGACAGGACCCATCCAGGGAGCGTAGGGTCAGAGAGAAGGAGGCGAAGTTGATCCATTGCCTGGTGCCAAACAATATGGACACCGTCTTCTTTTGGTTTATAACTAGACAGCTATCCAGGAACCATTTTTGGATGGCTGTGAAGTCCTGCTGAAGGGGTTCCTCAATGGAGGAGACAGACGTGCCTGACACATAGCTTATGGTGCTGTCAACACACATGTGTATGTGGCTGGCAGAGATGGACAGTGGGAGGTCATTGATGATAATGGTGAAAAGCAGGGGTCCCAAGATGGAGTCTTGGGGGCCCCTAGTGAGAGAGGTACGATGGAGGAAGTGTTCAGGACTAGCTTGATGGATTGAATGCAGTTATCCTGGTAGAAGTGGAACCATGCAAGTTGGAGAGACTTGGCAAGTTTGTGTAGTAGGTGGGGGTAGTCCACAGTATCGAAAGCCTTGGCTAGGTCTATAAATATATGGCCCCTGTGCCCAGGCCCTTGACCCTTTGAGGACCACCATAGAAGACATAAAATCAGAGCAGCTGTCACACTTACCACTGGTGGTCCAAGGGCTGTCCTGCATGTGACTGTTCTGTGCGGAGGATCCACTGGGATGTCCTCATATTTATTGTCCCACATTGCAAACTCAGTTCTGGGCAACTTGTTTTTAGTTACACACTCCCTCAGGTATGGAACAACCTTACTTTGGGTAACTGTTCTCTCACCAGGACTGCCTCTGTTAAATTGCTTCTTAAGAATAAAATTCTGTCCTACTATGACTGAACCTGATTTAGTGGTTGTGAAGGAGTCTCTACACTCTTCACCCAGTACCCCCTTTTCACTAAGATATTAGAAGGAGAACAGACACCCAGCCCTGCTGATTTCTGGCCTGGCCTGGCCCTTTAAATGTTCTATGATTTGGCTGTACGGAGGCTTGGAAATATCTGCTTGGGAAGGTCTACAAATGAGCCTCACCTTTGAAGCCTAATGAGAAAACTAGAAAAAGCAGGGAAGAGAATGTGGGGGAGAGGGAGACTGCAGTGCTACTTTGATCTAGAGAGCTGAATCAAGTGAACTGTCTTTTTTTGCTCTATATTTGCTCTGCCAAAGTAAGCGGCATGAACCCTTATTTGGTGCTGAAGTAGAGCAACTTTCCATTTCATCGAACTCTGCCTGGAGTTTTTTTGTCTGAGGGTTCCCCCAAAAGTCTTGACTCACTACAACACTGTTACAGTGGCAAACTGTTGTTGTATACCTGTGCACTAACTGCTGAACATATCTGACAAACTTGTACCACCTTTGATCATAGGACCTAAATATGTACACCCTGGAAGGGGGGGGATATGATAAAGGCCTTTAAATACCTCACAGGGGTAAACAAGATATAAGATGGAAGTATTTTTCAGAAAAAAAGGTGCTCAAGAACAAGAGAGCATGCTAGGAAGCTGCAGGGGTAGATTCAGGAGAGATGAGAGAAAGTACTTCTCACAGAAAGAGTGGTGGATTCCCGGAACAGCCTTCCCAGTGAGGTGGTTGGAGCGAAAACTGTGGTGGGGTTTAAGAATGCATGGGATAGGCGTAAAGGAATCTCAGTGGAAAGGAAGGGGGGAGGGAGAATGAACTGGAGATCAAGTGAGCCAAGTGGTCCTTATCTGCCGGCAAATTCTGTTTCTGTGTTGGTTGTTCGCCCCTGCCATGCTGACTGCGGAGTGAGCCAGGGATCACATCTACATCTCCTGATGCTATGAAAATGAGCCAGTGCTGCTCTGTTTTGTCAAGTACAACATAGTGGTCATGTTGGCTGTACTGACCTGGACAACCCTTGACCAGCAGAGCAAATTTCAATAACACCAGGGGCCTGATATCAAAAGAGCACAAAACCTTATGCTGCGCCTTGCAATTGCCCGGGAGCCTGAGGATGCTACATTCAGTCGAATAGTGCACTGTCACTATTTGACCAAATACAGGGCCATGGCAGTGCAGCGCTAAGTTCAGTAGCACTGTCCTGACATGGATGCCAAAGAACACCACCAGAGTGGAAGCACTGGAGCACTATCTGCAATATTCTAAGGGACCAATGCAAATAAGCCCATTGGGCATGCAACGTGCTAAGGGGCCATAGCGCGCCCATTATGGGCTCATTTGCATGGGTAGCGAGGCAGGTTAGTGTGTTCCAGACATGTGTAGATATCCCTGGTGCTAGTGATCCCCAGTCGCTGCGATCCTCAGCCCGTACTATACAAATAAAACTCCCTGGTGCTAGTGGTCCCCCCCTCTCACTTCCCATCACCAATCCAGAATGTATAAATAAAACCCCGGTGCTAGTGGTCCCTCCTCACTTTGATTGGTAGCCCATAATGTAATAAAAATCCCCTTGTGTTAGTGGTCCCCCCTTCGATCACCAGCGTAATATAATTAAAAATTCCTAGTGCTAGTGTCCCCACCCCACCGATGTGCCAGTCTATAATGTACAAATAAAACTCCCTGGTGCTAGTGGTCCCCCCCACTGAACGCGAGCCCATAGTGTAATAAAAAGAAACTTCCTGGTGCTAGTGGTCACCCCACCCCTTCGATCGCCAGCCCGTATTGTAATAAAAAAGAAAAATCTCTGGTGCTAGTGCTCCCCCCACCCCTCTCTGACTGACTGAAGTAAAATGGAAAACCCTCCCTTGTGTCCAGTGGTTTCCCACCGGCCACCAATCCATTATACCACCACTCGCAATGCCATAATCCCTGGCATCTAGTGGTCACCTCCAGTCACCTTACCAATATCCACAGTGCCACGGGCGCATATGGTGACCAGCGTAGTCCTCCTCATGCTTCCTCAGTTGGCCACTGTATGTCTAGGTAGGGAGTGCACCCTTTATTTATAAGACAGGATGACATGCCCTGTCCTATAAGAGGCACGCTCCCTGCTTGGACATAGAGCAGCTGGCTGCGGAGGTGCGAGGGAGGGCTACACACCGTTCGCAGTATCATATGCACCAGCTGCACTGAGGGTACTGTAAGGTGGATGGGGTGTTCTGGGTGCTAAGCAGTGGGTGGGGTGGAGGGGCTGCTAGATGCTTGGGATTATAGGTACTCAAGTAGCACCGTATCATGGATCGGGTGCCTGGTGTAGAACCACTGGATGCCAGGGAGGGTTTTCTGTTTACTATGGGCTGTGAGATTGGGGGTAATAATACCTGGGATTTTTTTTTTTTAATTAAATTATGGTGTGGTAATCGGGGACTACTACACCACAGAGTTTTACTTGTACAGTACAGGCTGGCAATCGGACAGACAGGGGGACCACTAGCACCAGGGAGTTTTATCTGTACATTACAGGCTGGTGATTGTAGGGGGGACTACTAGCACCACTGAGTTTTCTTACTACATTGCGGGCTGGTGATTGGAAAGAGGGGGACCACTACCACCAGGGAGTGTTATTTGTACAGTACAGGCTGGTGATCAAGTGGGGACCACTAGCACCAGGTAGTTTTCGTTGTACATTACTGGCTGGTGATCGAATGGAGGGGGGTCACTAGCACCAGGGAGTTTATTTGTACATTACAGGCTGGTGATGGGGAGGGGCAATAGCACCTAGCACCAGGAGTTTATTTGTACATTCTGGGCTGGCAATGGGTGTGGGTGGGGTGGGGTGCCACAGACCACAGAGGGCAGATATGCTGCCCCAGTGGCCAACCAGCTAGGTGGCTACACTACTGCTGGCAGCCGCTAGGGATGCCCGGAGTAAGTCGGGGGTTTTGTTCGGTGGTATTTGCACTGTACAAAAGGACCACGTTAAACCCTCTTGCACAGAACAAAGCCACTGAATATGGGGTAACGTGGCTGTCTGTGGCCATGCTCCCCCCTTGCTTGCACGCATACACTGTTTTGCAGAGTTGCTAACCTTCTTTGCCTATGTAACAACCCCTTTTGAATATGGGAATTCAAAGGCAAACCGTGGTTTGCACGGGCAAAGACCCATTAGCGCCCACACAAAATTTTGAATACCTGGCCCCAGGTGCACTGTTCCAAGCGCCAGCAAGATGATGTGCAGTCTGCACTTGCATGGCAACCAGACACCATGCCCCCTGCAGATGCACACTCCCCCCCAAACCATCCCACTAGGGAGGAGACTGTTCTCAGAGTGACTGAAGGCTCCTGCTCGACAAACAAGATTCCCTCTAAAAGGTTTGGAGGTGACAGCCACCTACAGATGGCGTCATGCATCAACTGGGTTAACTAAACTAGCTGATCCTGATCTGAGTATATCTGAGATCACTGCCAACCAAGCTCCCACTGGATGCTCCTCATATGCCAGGAGCCCGACAAACCATGTCCTTGGTAAATGCCATGAAGCCCAGGAGCTTGAAGAAATTCTGAGCCAGGCATGACTGCACATACAAAAATGATTCGGAAAAAGGATTAATGATTCTTGGCCCTGTCCGGAGGTAGGTATGCTCTGGCCTGCAGTGAGTCTCGTTCCATCCCAGTGAACACAGTTACCTGCTTTTGAGTCAACTGGGACTTGCCCACGTTGACCAGAAGAACCAGCTGCTGAAACGTCTTGACAGCGAAGTCCCTGACCCTCTACACAGTCCGACCAACTGTCTGTAAGAAGCCAGACATCGAGGTAGGGGAAACCGTTTGATATCCCAGCCTCTGACGAAAGCTGCCATTACTGATGAACACTCTGTGGGCAAATGACAGGCTAAACAGCATGGCTTGAAACTAATACAGGGTTCCATTCAGTAGAAATCTGAGGCACCATCTGTGTGAAGGATGGATGGTTGTTGAAGTATATGCCCTGGAGATGTAGGGAGCTGAACCACGCCCCAGCCTCCAGGGATGAATGAGCTGATTCTATGTTACTATATGGAATTCAGTCCGTAAATAAACTTGTTCAGGGTCCACAGATACAGGACGGGACGCCATCCTCCCCCTCCCCTATCAGCTCTGATACCATAACAAGAATCCCTGCTGCGCTTGACTTTCTGGGACAGGCTCTACTGTATGCCATTCTAGGAGGTGGTAAAACTCATCCCGTAGCACAGACAGAGATTCTAGCAAGCACAAGCCTTTCAGAGGTGCAGGGGGTTGGGGCTAACACAAGCCAAAACTTCCAATTCCAGGGGCAACGTTGAGCCTACCCATAGGACTTTCTGGCACCTCTGGCAGTTCTCCACATCATGGTGATACCCAGTGGATGCAGATATCATGGCCATTGTTGACAGCCATGTTGAACCTTTAAAGTATGCACGTTTTAATACGGAGATTCATTTTCTGATCCAGTGTTCAATGGAGCAGTGAGCTAGCATCACAGTGCACATAGTTAGTTGTCAGGAAAACTGAAAAGAATTCTAACTAAACTGAAGAAGCCTGAAAACTTTGCAGAAAAAACAAATTCACATTCAAGAGCTGGGAAGGAGGAAACCTATACTTTCCAGGGGAAGAAAAGATCTGAGGGCAGTGGGGACACATAATTGAGTGGAGTTTGAACACGGAGAATGCTAAGTGGAAGGCACTGTGTGGCTAGTTAACTGACTCTAGTTAGAAGTAATTTGCTGTGGTGTGCTTCAGTGATAATGTCCAAAACGGGGTAGATTATTGTGAAGGTAATTATAGTTTGCAATGGTGGGCATGATTAGCAAAGCATAACCCACTCCTGAGGGGGTCCAAATCATATTATAAAATGAAGACTGCCAATTTAAATTTCTTTTCTGCTATTTTATTTTACATCCCCCCAACTCACTATTTGCTCCTTTTTGTGCTCATGTTGTGCTGAAAGGCAGGATGCACGCATGATCTGTCTGGCACTGTGTGGTAACCATATAGGTTCTAGCCAATTAGGAGACTGGGCTCTCGTCACAAATTTTATAATGTCCTTTTTTAATACCACTGGTCTTCCATAATGCACCATGAAATTAAAAGCTATTTAGAGAATGATTCTGTTTCATTTACTTTTTTTGCTTTGATCACAGACCCATTCCCGCTGTGCCTGCACTTCCACTTGAGATCACCCAGGTGGCAGCTACACAAAGAAGCCAAGATCCCTCCCTCCCACGAGGACAGCATCCTCAGGGATGCGCAAACCTCCTCTCTCCGGCTGAACCTCTCATGTACCACCTCTCATGTACCAGCCTAATTCCCTAACCCAAGTCTGCAGTGTCATGGGTATCTACAATGCGGTTGAGCTGATGGGTTGACCATACTCACAGCATGCTTAACTACTGCTTCAAATACTGAACAAGGTGGCTAGTTACATGCCCCCCCAGAGTGTACTGTACAAAACCCAGATTTCCTAGCTATTTGCTACATCTTTTGAAAGGTGAAACATCCAATTAAAAAGTATTGCGAGAGATGGGGCATTTCAATTTATTGCTACAATAAGCTCTGACAGTTATTTCTTAATAAAGAACAATACTTAATCACCTGTCCGAGCTACTATTCAACTTCTTTTGTTCCTCAGCCTTTCGGGAAATTAATATGACGTAACTGCACTCATATAAATTTTCTCTCTCTTCCATGGGGTCTCTTTACTCCCACTTTTATTAGCCAGGCATGACTATAACCAGTTTTAGTGCAAATCATTAGCTTACAAAAAGGTGATAAGAAGGCAGCATCAATCTTGTGAAAACATAACAGCCTGCACATTATAATCTGATATATATCACACAAATACAATCAAGTGTTTAGCCGAGAGACATAATTTGTTAAATGAGCAGGCAAAATAGGCTGTAAAAGTGTATCATAAATGGAACCACTCACTGCCGAGACAGAAATATTTGTGACATGTTAAATAATATATGTGTGATAAAAAGTGCATTGTTGTATTATTTTCAATATTTTATTTTCGTACCTGAGTCAGGATGATCCTTATTTTTCTGTTTCCACAGTGACCAAGTCCGGTCTCTGGAAACCGCTAACAAGAACTTGTCATCAGGAGAAAATGTCATCTGAGTGACAGTCAGGCTATGGAAAGACAAATTCTGAATCTTTTTCCAGCTAGCAGTGCTCCACAGAATAATTGCTGCATGCTCTGCCTTGGAGGCCTATGAGGAAGAGTACACAAAGGCAGACAAAGATGTTCAAATCAGACCGAATATAATTGCAGAGACACACAGAATTTGATGGCAGAAGGAGACTGAAGGTTCATCAAGTCTGCCCTTACTATATTACCTCTCCCCCACAGACTTACTGTGCTGGTAGGCTGTTAAGAATACCCCCTCCCAGTCCCCACCCCTCACCCACTTCGTGCACCCACACCGGAATTACGAGTTCTCTTGCCCTGTCCCAACTGAGTTTAAAGCCGTTTAGGATAGCCGCCCACCACTTCTACTAGCAGTCTGTTCTATGGTTCCACCACTCTCTCAGTGAAGCAGACCTTGCCCGCTCCTGCCTTGCCTCCAATGAGTACATATTTAGACCTTCCAGCTGATCCTCATAGGGTCTACCCTGCTGGCCTTGGATCACCTTGGTGACCCATTGCTGTACTGTATTTAGTTTGTCAATGACCTTCCTCAGGCGAGGGCTCCAGAACTGGATGCAGTATTCCTTGTGAGGCCTCACCAGGGATCTGTACAGCAGCAGAAACACCTCTCCTCTCTCACTGTCAAAACCCGTTCCTATATACCCCAGAATCTTCAATGCCTTACTGCATGCCTTGTTGCAGTATCTTGTTTGTTCGAGGAAGTTACTGTTTATGACCACAAGATCCCGCTCCTCTCCGAAAGTGGCTACTCTAACCCCTTCCATCCAGTATGTCATGTGTGGAGGCCATTTGCCTAAGTGCATTATCTGAGTCTCAACTGCAAGATCTTAAATCATCTATCTAGATTCTCTAGGTCCTTCTGGAGATCCTGCACCCCCTTCTCCATGATCTGCCCTGCTATGCAGCTTTGTGTCATCAGCAAAGAGACACATCTTCTCCTGGATGCCTTCCCCTACATCACTTATGAACAAATTAAATTGGACAGGTTCCATGATCAATCTCTGTGGAACTCCACTTGTGACTTCCTTGTCCCCTGATTTAGCCCCGGTCACTACTACCCTCTGTTGCCTTCCCCCAAGCCAACTTTCTACCCACCTAAGTAAACTCCACTCTTTTCTCAAGTCCTTCAACATCTTCAGCAGTTTCCGTGAGGTACAGAATTGAAGGCCTCGCCACTGCATTCAGGAATTCTGCATTTCTTACAACTATGCTGAGAATGTATTGTTTCATTCCTAACCACTGTTTTTCTCAGCATGAAAAAGGAAAGTTACGTAACACGGATCTTCAAGAATATCTTCACCACAGAGCCACATTCTTTGGTCTTAGGGCTGGAAGCACCAGGACCTAGCAGAGTTAAAACTTTGGGGGCTGGCATGCATCATGCACACAGCACCAAGTGTAGTGCCACATGCACTGACTGCTTCTGTCTCTTTTTCCCAACAAGAGAGAATGAAAAAAATTATCACAACAAATTATTTGAAATTTGTTTCCAAGTAAAATATGAAATGTCTGAAGAATAGAATGTCTCCACGAGTATCCTAGGCCACAAACTAAGTAAAACTTGAATAAAGACCAGCACTACCTAGAATGAATTCCTAAAAATGAAACAACCCTGAAAGAGGAAAGAAATTGTAAGGGATTCTACAGAATCTCTGAAAGTTAAAGTACAAATCTGAAACTGTAGAGAGGATTTAAAAAAAAAAAAAAGTCTCCAGCATTTGCTCTGAACAGACACCCTTCGGACCAGGGCTGCACTGCCTGAAGCCAAGGGACTAAAACAAACCTGGCAGAAATCGCAGGAAAAATGCTGAAATCATCAGTCGAAAGGATCAAGGATGTATGACAAATCTACAGGAGACCTTTTCTTTTCCTTTTTTTATATGTCTATATACTGTGTATATTAGGGTTGAGTAGGGTGTTTAATGTTAAACACCAATTTTTGCACTTTAATAACGTTGCAACTGTTCAATGGATTTGCATGAAATTCTACAAGGGATTTTCTTGGTTTCTGCAGCCACAGCTGGAACTCAGGCTGTAATGAGAGCAGTGAGCTGCCATTTCCCTGATGTCTTGTGGCACCCCCCCTTCCCCCCATGAAATCTCAATCTACCTCAGCTGAATTGTTTGTGTCAAGTTGCAAAAAAAGATCCTTGCATTGTGGAAGAAGGGGGAACATGTGAGGGAAACAAAGGGACATTTGGCTGACATGAATTTAGCCTTGGTGAGAGGAGCAACAATTCATGCTGTACATTGAGACAAAGGAGTTTCCTCCCCCCTTACTCAGCTCTCTCAGAATTAAATTATTACAGAGGAATGCAATCCTCTTGGTGATCTTTCTGCTGCTCGTCCTAACCATGCTGAACCTGGACTACAAATGAACTAAGAAGCCCCAGCACTGCAGCACCCAAGTGTGCCACATTTCCCCCTTACCAGACCCACTCAGCCATCCGTTATCTGTACTGGACCTTGCCCATTGCCCACAGTAGGAACCGGTGGCTGGTGTATGTATGTATTCACAACCTGGAGATCAGGCTCGTCCTTCTTTGAGGAGCTTTTCAACCAGAACCCCCGGTGTCTTTTTCCTCTACAGTCCCACGTGGTAAATCTGGCAGAAGCTGTACCTAGGGGACTCCATTTTGCTGCAAGGGGTCGCTACGGACATGAGCAGCTCCCTGTACAAGTCTGACAGTCCATCCTGCAGCTCTACAACAGCAACGGGGCAAGAACATGACATCACTGAGGGTGTTCAGAGTAGTCACCAACAAGGTGATCTTGCTCAGAACCTCTCTGTCCTGCCTACCAAAAGAATTTGGCTGGCATGGTGGATGAAAACGTATGCAAGAAGTGTCTGCCGCAATCTTTGACTTTGTTAGAAGAAGAGTGTCACAAGTATAACACAACAGTGATCAAGGACGTCCAGATCTATGATGTGAATATTCTGGCACCTCTAACGGAGGACCTGGAATTTGGATCTGAAAGTAGTCAACTTGGTTAGGGACCCAAGGGCTATGGTGAGCTCTAGAATCAAGTCCAGGCATGGCTTGATCAGAGGGAGCTTGCAAAATGTGAGGAACAGGGACCCCAAGGTCCGTTGGCTCCCCTTTGTCGAGTACAATAAGAAAGATTGCTCTGATTATCACCCCATAGGTGCTATGGAAGTGATTTGCAGCACCATGGCCAAAAGTCTGAACACTGTTCAGAACCCCCCTGACTGGCTGAAAGAGAAATACATGGTGGTAGGGTATGAGGACTTGGTGAAAGATCCTATCAAACCACTGAGGCAAGTTTATGGTTTTGTGAACCTTTCTATAAGCCAGGTTATTGAAATAATTCATCCTGCATATGACTAGCGGATTGAGTTATTCCTCCAAACCGTTCGTGGTCTCTTTGAGAAATGCGTTGCTCTTTCCCTGGTGTCTAGTGGCACCCCCCCACCCTCCGATCATCATCCCTGTAATATCTTTCTGTTTCCATGGTGTCTAGTGGCACCCCACCCTATCGCCATCCCTGTAATTATTTCTTTCTTTCCTTGGTGTCTAGTGGCACCCCCCAACCTCCGACTGCAATCCCCCAATGTGTTTTCTTCCCTGGTGTCTAGTGGCACCCCCCACTGTCCGATTGCCGCCCCGTAATGGTTTTTGTGTTTTCCCTGGTGTCTAGTGGCACCCCCACCTTCTGATCCCCGTTCCCTATAATATCTGTCTGTTTCCCTGGTGTTTAGTGGGGTAAACCTCCCGACAGTGACATCAATACAGTGAACTATGTCGATGCTGACAACATCGACAGTTCCCTCCCCATTGTCTTTGTAAAGACAGACACCACGGTCTCCTTGTTCCACCCCCCTGCCCAAATCAAATCTGACTTGGAGTTGATGATATTTAGAATGGAGTGCAGGGGCAAAACTCCTCCATGGGGTTCTGGGGCAAAGCCCCCGACAGAAAAAGAGACGGGAGTCCTTCAGGTTCGTCGATCATAACTGCGGTCGACATAAATTCGTCGCTGTGATGACGTCCAGCTGAAACTGTTGTCGAACCGGCATTGTAGAACCGCCTAGTGGTACCCCTCACCCTCCAGTTGCCATCCCTGTAATATCTGTCTGTTTCCCTAGCATCTAGGGGCACCCCACCCCCAACTGCCATCCCTGTAATGTGTTTTTTTTCTTTCTCTGGTGTCTAGTGGCACCCCCATCCTCCAATCACGGTCCCCATAATTTTTTTTTGATCTCCCTGGTGTCCAGTGGCACCTACCCTGCGATCACCATCCCCGTCTGAAATAAAGAAAATAATCTCCTGTAAAAAAGAAAACGGTCCCTCACTTATCCAACCCCCCCCAACCCGACCTCCCAGTGAGCAACCCCCCAACCCGGCAATGTCTCACTCACCTGAACAGGTCCCAGGGCGAAGTTATACTCTCTGATGGAAGACACGTCTTGCTACTGGAACCACCAACTGTAATATGAGAAATTAAGGTAAGTGCGATACTATGTATTTAAATGGGGTCATCAACTTTGATTCTTAATTTTGTCAGTTTTGCATATTTTGACCCCAAATTTTCAACATGGCCTTTTTGGGACCCCACCTCTTGACCAATAGTGGCAGAATTTCACAAGTGAAAGGTGATTTTGCGGTTGCTTGGCAAAATCACCTTTTGGGCAGGATTTGAACATTTTCACCACTTTTGTTCATGACGCGGGGTCATAAGAAGGCTATGTTGAAAATTTTGGGTCAAAATATGTGAAAATGGCAACGTTAGTGCATCTGTTTAAATTTTACTACGCTTCCTTGTAACTTTGGTAATTTTAAATATTTTGACCTAAAATTTTCAACATAGCCATTTTTTTTTTAGCACCTCATAAACGAGAGAAAGGTCATTTTTCAATTCCTGGTGAAACTATGTTTTCGCATCTGTGGTGCAGAATGACGTTTTGACAGGGATTCGAATATTTTCAGTACTGCGATTATGAGGTGGGGTACTAAGAAGGCTACACTCACAGTTTGGCTGCTGTTTTGCTACAAGTGCAGGGCTCTCCACAGCAACATACATGTACACATCTATGGAGGGATGGAAGTGCACAGGCAAATGAGAATACGATTATACTATCTCAAAAAGTAAGGACATCCTTTGAAAAAAAACTTTATTAATGCACCAGTTAGGGTTCAGCCTAAAGTGACAAAAGTAGGGAAATGTGGTTTTAGGGTTTCCAGCCATAACACCCCACCCCAACCCTGCAGGCAGCAACAGGCATGGGGTGTGCCTTTGGGTTGTCAACCCTAAAGCTCACCCCATTCTATACACTCGTGAAACATATACACCTGTGTCCATCACATCTGAGCTTTCTTGCTACTGCAATGGGATGAGCTTTAGGGTTGACAATGCAAAAGAAGACTCCACCCCTGATTCGCTTCAGGGGTGGGGGTAGGGTTTTAGGGTTGGAAACCGTAAAACCACATTTCCCTACTTTTGTTGCTTTAGGCTGAAACCTAAATGGTGCATTAACAAAGTTTTTTTGCAAAGAATATAGATAGGTAGCTAGATAAATAGATATACTGTATGTATATATCTGGGGGGCTTGTTATGAAAATAGCTCATAAGGACAAGCTTTGAGATTAATCAACTGTCAATGATTCAATGCTCTGGTCCATTCAGAAGCTAAAGAAAACTAGACAGCCAGACCATTCTGCATTCCAAGTATAGTAATCTCACTTTCTAGTGGTGTGAAGAGAGGTCCGATTAAGGAGAGCTACTGAATAATCTGCCTACTCAGTTTCCAAGACCAGGCAAGGTCATGGCACAGGAAGTCCTGGTTCAAAGTAACTTCTGCATGAAGGAAGGAGGGGTGGAGGGATGGGAGGGGCAGGCAGGTGGGTGAGTGTTGCACTATGGAGAAGATATTTTTGGAAATCTCAAGTTACGATAAGTCACTTTCTCCATGTTCAAGAATCAGTTTTCCCTATAGAGCCCCACTCCTTGGTCAAGTAACAAGCTGACCTTATATGAGGAAGGTGGGCAGGCCTGACCTTGAAGGTATGAGTTCCTAAGTCCTTGGTGGGATAAAAGCAAATATTAGGGGGGGGCTGGGGTTTCCTCCACATAGGCTGTGCCAATGTGTGTGGACGATCCTGGTAGACTGGAAGGGTAGCTGGCTCCGTCAACTTCCACACAATCACGTGGTGACAAGGGATTTCCCCTAGAAAGGGGCATCAGAGTAATGGGATCAAGACAGTAGACACATAGCCAAGACATCTATCTGAGCCAAATGGCAAATGCTACCGAACAGGAGACCACCTTATAGGTGTAGTAAGGCACACCTGTCCTGTGCTGTGCTGTGCTGCTTCCACACCCTTAGCAGCTATAGTCATGCAGGAAAAGTGTGATTCTCATAAGTTGGCTTTCATGCTGGGTTTGCTACATGTGGGGAGTACTTTTTAACTAATTTTTAGTGAAAGTCTTTGGAATTTGTACTAAACTCCACTTCAGTTACTGATATTTGTCCACAGTGTAATTTACTTTAGACTCAAGTAACTTTTTTGGTCGGTAAATCCACCCAAGTGCTGCGTGGCAAGCCCATTTTTGCGGTGTATCCACGAGCTCTCATGAATTAATCAGTACTCTTTGCATATAAAATTGGGCTTATGGATACTAGCCTCAGCTATCAGCAGTGCTTTCTGTGCAGTACCTGCAGCACATGCTGTATGATCTGCTGTGTGCATGTTATTTCTTTGCCGGGTGAAGCTGGAATAATTGACTGGACTCTGCCTTTCCACCTCAGTGTTGCTTCTTGGATGTTTGCATTGCAGCTCTGATGGTAACTGTCCCCTGACAAAGCTCCGACCTTTGTTTGCCTGGAGTGTTAGGGCTGTGCAGACTGGGTTTGACTCAGTGAGAGAAGACTTTCTGGTTCTCATAGCCTTGGCTGGAACCGTGAGAGAGCTCCTGTGGCGGTGGTGTGTTGCCTGCTCCCCCCTTTGGTGTTGCATTGGGGGTCAAGAGTATCTTGGAGCTTCTTAATGCACTGGGACCACCTATGGAAATGTTTCTGCCAGCCAAGTGAGGCTGGAAGCTTGGAGTGGCATTTAACTGCACTGAGGACTGTGGAGCAGCCTTGTTTTTAGAGGTGGTGAGATGCTTGCCTAAGGGATTTGCGATTGTGGGGACACTACCATCTGTATGGCTAGGCTTTTATCTCCAAATCTGCATCATATTTCTTTTTTTTTTATTCTCTATTTTCTGGCAGGGCGCTGGTGATCCTCAGCTCTGGTCACGGCCCCCGACTCTACCGTCATCCTATCTGCTGCTGACTCCCCAGAAGGATTGCCCCGGCTTGCACCCCTGAAGGGTGGGGCTACGGCAATGGTCCCCACTCCGTGCCGCGGAACTAGTCGGGGGAGCGCCGTTGACGGCTAATCAAAGCCCCAAGGAGGGCTTCACTGAGACAGTGGCCTCCACCAGCCTTCTCCTTTTTCCTGTATTCTTGGAGGCAGGGACCTGTAATGACGCCAGCGTCCACCCCGCCTCAAATGAAACGAGCGCTGGAGTGTGAGTATCTCCTGGCCTCCACCAGGAGTCCTCAGTGCACCAGGCACTTCCCCACCCTCTCCCTGGAGAAGGAGAGCCGTCCATGGGACGCTCCATCCTTCTCCCCCCGGCCGGCCCTCCGACAACTCAGGTCTGTTCCTGAACCCAGGTCGCCAGCATCGCAAGCGGAAATCCAACCATTGTGCCGGAGGGCTGGCCGCATCTGCATCATATTTCACCAGAGTGGCTGGCATTTACAGTCTATTTTGATTTACTACTCTATTCCCATTCTCACTTTTCACTTGGCCACCCTGCCAATATTTGACTTAGAGACCAAGTTACAAACTGGTTACTGCTGGAATGATCTTTCTTGCAAACTGTCTGCCTGACTGATTAATTGTTGGCTTCCCTCTACTCTTTTGCCCAATACAATACCCATGACCTGCTCTAATGACTACTACATTAGTTGTCTACTCCTCGGATGCATTTCTGGTGGACTGTGCTAGGGGACAAAGGAACTTTGCTCCACTTTCATATTATTTTAATCTGAGGGGTCATTTAGATGAAATTTTGTTGCTCTGGATTTGACCAATTGCTTATGATTTATTGTTGTGCTTGGGTGGGGTGTAAATATTGATAGTTTGTGCTTGCACTAAAGTGTGCATGAGGGTGAGAGGTGCTCCGGTTAGGAAGGTGAGGGTATCTTATTGTCTTAGAGGGCTGGTAGGTTTTGTGGGTGGTTTGGGGTTGCTGGGGATATTTTAGGTGCTTTTTACAGTTATACAGATAGGTGTATAGTTAGTTATTTTTTGTATTTTAGTAAGCCACAGGAAGCTTTTAAGATGAGCCTGGTGAATTTTAATGAGCCTTGTGTGCACACCTATTTCACTGACCAACTTCACCAGTTGTGTGTCTCTGGAACCCCTGCCTCCTTAATGCAGTGTTTAAATGCTGCAGGAGGGCAGCGATCCAGAGAAAGCCAAGAGGTCTTGGCTTAGAGAAGAGTGTCATGGTGGTGGTTTTGGTGGTGGTGGGGGGGTTGATCTAGAGAGTTGAGGGCCAGAGGCACCCTGGAAAAGCTTTAAAATCTGAATACCCATGTCTTGTTTCTCTTTCCGGGGAACTCCCAAATGGAAAAGGGGGTTGCAGCAATGGAACCTAGTGGTCCAATCCCTTACCTTCAGGAGATTCCATGTAATGCCAGGTCTCTAAGAAATAAAACAGCAGTGGTGAAGGATTTCATTACTGATTCCCCAGCTAACCTGGTGTGCATCACAGAGGCCTGACTTGTGGATGACTCCTGCTCAGTGCTGGAGTGGTCTACTCCAGACTGGTACTCTGTGATCCACCACCCAAGGTGGAGGCACTAAGGGGGATGGGGGTCATCATCTGTATGAGATCTGAGCTGAGGTTCACTGTGTTCCCAGTGGCGGAGGCTGGGTTGTTTGAATGTAAGGCTCTTCAGGGTATGGCTGGCACGGGATGCAAAATTCTTCTTTTCTGTTTCCCTTTGACAGACAAGAGTGAATTTCTATAGGAATTTCCACATCTCGGCATGGTACTGGAGTCCACCAATCTTTTGGTTCTGGGGAACTTCGCTGCCTGCACTGAAGATGTGGTATTGCAGTTTGCTATGAGATTCCTCCAGATGATATTAGCTCTGGACTTTGTGCAGGTTGTTTCCACTGCCACCCATGAACATGGACACACCTTGGACCTGGTTTTTACGCTGGGATTCAGCATTTAGAATGTCAAGGTAGATCCAACAGCTTGGCTGGATCACTGGGAAGTGAAATTTCAGCCTTGGTTCCCCTCTTATTTTTACTCCTGGTGGAGATGGTTCAGTATTGTCCAATATGTAACTTGAAGAGGACAGGCAACTGCTTTAATAAAGGGAGGTGGGCAGCCTTGTTTATAACACCTGACACTGTTTTCGACTACCTGGTAATGGCTGGAACACCAGCTAGCTCCCAGAGAAAGTTAATCACTGGGCTACGCTGTGCTACATAAGAAAAGGGTATAGCAGACAGGACTGATCAACCCCACAGAAGCAAGAGTAAATTAAAACCAAAGACTTTACATTTAAAAAAGACAAATAACCTCAGCACAAAAATACTGAGGCAAGGGTTACCCAAAAAGGGCACTGGCAACAAAGCCAGCTTTACAAGAAATACAAAATCACACATACTGCCATAATGCAGAGCATTATGGAATGGGCTGGTTCATTCCCCTCCCCGCGGGATGAGATACAGATGAGGCACACCGATGACGAGTCCTGTGCAGGACAAAACACATGTCTGTGCTTCTGTTAGCCTTTGCAGATTGTATGAGAGTCCCTTTGGCGCCATGCAGTCTTGCATAAAGCAGCACCAGCCTAAATTTTCATTTTTACAATCTTACCTCCAAAATATTTCTTTCTAAACCTCTACCTGATTGGCAGTGCAGCAAACTCAATGATCATTAACATTTAACTGATATTAAATACAGTTATCTTCATTCACAACTGCAATATAGAAATTTAACATTTTAACCCCAGCCCCCAAACTTCCAAAACGGTTCTATGTACGAAAGTTAGTAAAGTTCTTTTTTGAGCACTATGCCTTCTGTCTCACACAAAGACAGTAATGTCCATGGTGCTGACAAAATAGGTGTCTTCTGTGTAGCCTTGACAAAAGGATGATGGGGCATGCTGTCCTTTGGGTCCTCTGGTTTTTGTGTTCATCTTCTGGGTCCTTAGACTCTGGCCCTCACATGACCAAGTGAATCGATTTCCCTACCCACATTTAAACTACTTATAATAACCAAACTTCTTAAAAGCCCTCCAGTTCAAACATTTGAAATAAAAACACTGAAGCCTTCTCACTCCGCCTCAGGTTGGAACCCAAGCAAATCCAGCCCAGATGGTGTTCACCCAAAACTACTCCGCCTATTGGCCACTGTGATTGCCTCTTCCCTGGCACACCTACTTAATCTCTCCTTTTCCTCTGGCACTACACCACAGGTATGCAAGGTCACTAACGTGTTGCCCCTCCATTAAGGCAGTGATCCTTCTTTTCCAGGAAATTACACACCAATCTCCCTCCTCCCTGCCCTTACCAAATTGCAGGAATCCCTGGTGCTCACTAGACTGTCCGTCTTCCTATTATCCACTGGTCATCTCTCCCTTTTCCAATCAGGGTTTAGAAAACACCACTCAACCACATCGTCCTTACTACGGGTCACTGATCATATTTTAACAGCCATGGACCAGGGACATATCACAGCTGCAAGTTTTGTGGACATGGAAAAAGACTTTGATTTTGTTTCCTCCTGCTAAACAAGCTTCACTCCATCAGGCTGGCCCAACCCGCAGTAACCTGGCTCGCCTCGTAGCTCTCAAATTGACAGCAATCAGTGCAGGTTGGTAATTGCTCCCCTTCTAATCCATGCTGGCATTCCCCAAGGGTCAATATTGGGCCCTATCCTTTTTTCTTTGTGCATAGATGATCTCCCTCTAGTGTACACAAGTTCCCTCATCCACATGTATGTGGATGACTCTGTCTTATTTACCACTGGTCCCTCCACAGCTTCCATCCATACCATACTCCAACAGACCTAAACAAAGTGTTATCACGGTTTCAAGCCAAGCACAAGGTCAACACAAAAAAGATAGTTGCAGTGCTTTTTGGTACCACACAAACGTTAGCCAGAGACCTGTCACCACTAGTGTTTACTACCTTGGATGGTACCCCACTTGATTACATGTCCGACTTCAAATACCTCAGGGTCTGGCTTGACAATCATCTAGATTTCACTGCCCACACTGACTCTTTGTGCTCCAAACTCCGCATAAAACTGGGGGTACTTTTCCAAAACAAGGATTGCCTCCCCCTCCCTATTCGTCGCGAACTATTCTGAGAAATGATCCTATCGATATTCAGCTATGCTGAGGTAGTCTATGAAACTGCTCCAGCTTTCTCACTTACTAAGTTTGACACGTTTCTGAACTCATTCTGCTGCTTCACCACAAATTCCCCCGCACCCACCACTGTAGTCTCTACTCCTTCCTTTCCTTCCACCCACTCCCCCTCAGGTGGTCTACCCATTCTGTAACATTCACTGCTAAATTCTGGTTTGGTCTACTTCCTCCCTACATCTTCTCCAAGTTGTCATCAGCTGCCCCCTCCTCCTATGACCTCTGCACCAGGGAATCTTGCTCTTTCTTCCTCCCCCACCCTCATACATCTACAGGTCAATCTTCTTTTTCTTACAGGCTCCCCTCCCTCTGGAATCATCTCCTGCTGCAACTCCGTAACTCCTCATTTTTTCTTTCTTTAAAGCAATACATCCGCCACCTCCATGCTCCCCTCTGTTCCTGCCCTGCTTCCTCCACACCCCTATCTCTTCTCTCCCCTCACCCTCCACCTCTTCTATTCCCAGCCGCCTCCTCTTAATTCATAACATTAGTATTATGTTCTGATATCTTATATCTATAACCACTTGTTACACTTGTGCCCCAGGTCGCACCTGGAAACGAGCCTTGGCTCAGTATGCTTATGCCAGTTATCAAGATTTTAAATAAATAAATAGCTGATTAGTGATAAACATAGATTTTGTCAGCAGAAAAGGACTGGGTGGCCCATCTAGTGTGCCCAGTGTTCTCCCTGCCTACTGTGACACCACTGACCCTTTTCTGGGTCCCAAATGCCCCTCCCTCTTCCCTTCCCTAAATTTAGTTTGCTCTTGTGTCTGTCCCACGCATGCTTGAAGCTTCTCACTGTCTTCGCCCCCACAACCTCTCCTGATAGGCTGTTCCAGCTGTCAACCCATTTCATGAAGAAGTATTTCCGCGGATCCTCCTAACCTGGTAGTATAGACTAGAGGTTAGCGTGACGAGCTGTACATAAGCTTCGTACATCCAGTAGACCTGCATTTGGGTCCCACAATCTCCACTTGCATACTGTGAAACTCTGATCAAGTCAGTTAACTTCCCCAGTGCTCCGGGGTCACCCCTGAAAACAGGCACTTGTGCCTAGAAACACAGACTTTGATGGCAGATAAGGACCACTTGGTCCACCCAGTCTGCCCATTTCCCTACCTACTGGATAAGTTGCAGATTCCAGTTAACCAACAGCCTACTTCCTGCAACCACCCACTATAATTGCCTTATGTCTGTCCCATGTATGTTTGAATCCCCCCACTGTTTTAGATCCCACAACCTCTCCAGGAAGGCAGTTCCCTGAGTCCACCACTCTCTCCGTGAAAAAATTTCCTCACATTATCCCTGAGCCGTCCCCCCTCTATCTTTAAATTGTGCCCCCTTGTTCTTACGCATCTCTTTTTTCTGAAAAATGCTACCCTCCTGGACTTTGTTGATTCCCTTGAGGTGCTTAAAAGTTTCTATCATGTCCCCCTGTCCCTCCTTTCATCAGGGTATACATATTAAGCTCTCTCAGTCTCTCTTCCATATGGTTTCTGATGTAGACCCTGCAGCATTTTAGTTGCCCTCCTCTGGACTGCTTCCATCCTGTCTATGTCCTTGCGTAGATGAGGTCTCAAAACTCCGCTAGTACTCAGATGGGGTCTCACCAACTGTCTGTACAGAGGGACAACCACTTCCCTTTTCTACTTGTGATGCCCTCCTATGCATCCCAGTATCCCCCTGGCTCTCCTTACCGACTTCTCACATTGCTTACCCACCTTTAGGTCATCTGATATGACTACCCCCAGGTCCCTTTCCATTATTGTTATTGTTAGTACCTCCCCTGCTATTGTGTACTCTTCTCCTGGATTTTTATTTCCCAGGTGCATTACTTTGCACTTCTTTGCATTGAATCTAGGTTGCCATATGTCTGACCAATCTTGTCAAGTCCCTTCTCATCCTTTCTACCCCCCCCTTGTGTATCAGCTCTGTTACAGATCTTTGTGTCATCTGTAAAGAGGCATACCTTTCCTTCCAGACCCTCAGCAATGTCACCTATAAAGACGTTAAAGAGGACTGAACCCAGTACTAAGCCCTGAGGTACTCCATTAGTAACCCCCCTTTCTTTGGAATGTGTTCCATTCACTATTACCTTCTGTGTCCTGTTGTGCAGCCAGTTTGCTACCCAGGCTACCACCCTGGGACCCACTCCCAGGCTGGCTAACATGATTATTAATCTTTTGTGCGGGACTGTGTCAAATGCCTTGCTAAGGTCTAGGTAGGCCATATCCACAGCCCCTCCCTGGTCTATTACTTTGGTCACCCAGTCAAAGAAATCGATTAGATTCGTCTGACATGACCTTCCTGCTGTGAATCCATGCTGCTTTGGGTCCTGTGCCCCGCTGGCCTCTAGGTACTCAACAATTCTTTCTTTCAGAAGTGATTCCATCATTTTCCCCACCACTGAGGTCAAACTAACAGGTCTGTAGTTTCCTGCTTCTGCCTTGCTCCCACTTTTGTGAAGGGGAATCACATCTGCCCTCCTCCAGTCCTCAGGTACCACCCCATCCTCCCATGATTTGTTAAAAAGTGTGGTCAGTGGTGTCACTAGGTCCTCCCTTAGTTCTTTTAGGATTCTAGGGTGAATCCCGTCAGGCCCCATTGCTTTGTCCACCTTGAGTTTTAGGAGTTCTTTCAGGACTCTTTCTTCTGTAAATGGACTGGCATCAACCCCACTACTCAGAGTGCTTCTATTGTTTGGTTTAGGTAACTCCTCCTCTTCTTCTTTTGTGAATACTGAGCAAAAGTATTCATTCAGTATCTCTGCCTTTTCACCGTCTCCCTCTGCTCACCTCCCCTCTCCTTTATTAATCTTCACTATCCCTCCCTTAACCTTTCTATGCTCCCTAATGTACCTATAAAAGGTTTTATCCCCCTTCTTAACTGAGTTGGCTATCTTTTCCTCGGTTTGGGCCTTTGCTTTTCTGACTGCCTTCCCCACTTCTTTCTGCTTTAATTGATACAGTTCCCTGTCGTGCTCCTTCTGTGATTCCTTATACTTTTTGAATGCAGCCTTTTTCTCCTTAACCTTCCCTGACACCTCTTTTGAGAACCATAGTGGTTTTTTATTCTGCTTTGTTTTCACACAAAGGCTTGTTGCCTAGTGGGCCTTTCCTGGTTATCAAAATAAATAATAAAAAAAAATACAGCTTTGCGACATGCCCCTGTTCCTTCCTTCCTCTGAAATAGCCCCTCCACCTGTACCCTGTTTATCCCTGTGAGGTATTTATAGGTCTCAATCATGCCTCCTCTAACTCTCCTCTCTTTCAGGGAGTACATGTTGAAATCCCACAGCCTCTCTTCTTACGTCTTCTCATGTACTCCCCGCACCATTTTTATGGCCCTCCTCTGAACTGCTTCCACCTTGCCAGTGTCCTTTCAGAGATGTGGCCTCCTGATCCAGACACAGTACTCTAGGTGGGTTTTACCAGTGAGCAATACAGCGGTAACACTTCTTCCCTCCTCCTGCTAGTAATCCCCCTCTCTATACACCCAACATTCTACTGGCCTCTCCCACTGCCTAGTCACAATGACCAGCTACCTTAAGGTCTTCAGATATGATGAATCCAAGGTCCCGTTCTTGCTTGGTAGCTGTCAGTCCCCCCCCCCAAAATCTTATATAACGGACCTGGGTTTCTCTGCCCCAGGTGCAGGACCTTGCAATTTTTGGCACTGAAATCCAGCTATCTCCCAGATCACTCCTCCTGTCTTCCCTGATCCCTTTGCATTCTTCCCCCCCGCCATGTCCACCCTGTTGCAGATTTTGGTATCATTTGCAAAGAGACACACCTTCCCTTCCAGCTCCTCTGCTGTGTTGCTTATAAAGACACTGAAGAAACCGGTCCCAGCACCGCACCCTCTGGCACCCTGCTGGTCACTCTTCCATCCCGTGAGTAACTGCCATTTACCACTACTCTCTGACTTCTATCCTTTAGCCAGTTCATTACCTAGTTTACCACTTTTGCCCGACTCCTAGGCTGCTAAGTTTCTTCACCAACAAGAAAAAAGACGGCACTGCCCACCAAAACAGTATTCGTGCCTGACAAAAATAATTTATTAGACCAGCATAAAATACAGATTAATGTGGAAACTGCCACACAGGAGACAAACAACTCTGCTCTGCTAAATGGCCTGACCGGTTTCACGCATTCATTGGGCCATTTAGCAGCACAGAGTTGTTGGTGTCCTATGTGGCACTTTAAACATGGGTCTGTATTTTATGCTTGTCTAATAAATTATTTTCATCAGGCACAAATACTGTTTTGGTGGACAGTGCCATCTTTTTTCTTTTGTTGTTGGTGCCATTTGTGTTAGACGAGGTACATCGCCGCCAGAGCGGCCCTTTGTTTTGCCAGTGCTAAGTTTCTTCACCAGCCTCCCATGTGCAACAATATCGAAGGACTTATTGAAGTCCAGAAAGGCCATGTCCACTGCTCTCCCTTGGTCCACCTCTCCGGTCAACTGTGAATGTGGGTACAAATGGAGTCCAGGCAATGTTCAGGATGCAAAATCTTCAACTTAAATTTATTATTCAGCAGACAAAAATAAGCAGACTGAGTATGATAAATAAAGTAATAAAACAAAAAGATGTCTAATATTAGCTTCTCAAACAGCTTCCAACAGTCACCTAGTAGCAAGGTAGGGTAGAGCTCCTACCAACAACTGACTTGCTCTACAAGCACAAGCACATTTACAAAAGTTACAGGTCTCATGAGCAACTAAACAACTCCCACTTTATAGTTTAAATCAAAAAGATACCTTTAAAGGCTACAAAATTATATCTCAATACATAAACATTTCATATTATATTGTTTTACAAAGATAGGAACACATCAGTTCAAATAATAAGGCTTATTAAAAGAAAAACAAAGAATATGCCAGGCAGTCAGGCTCCTCCCAGCAGTGACTGTTATAAATAGGCTGAAAACATGGCCGGACGGCCCTAAGCAACAGTCATTCTGCAGTGAGGTCCTGAGGTTCAACAGTTTGCTACCTAGAACACAAGTACATACGTTCTTGCTTCTTTTTATTCACCTAAGGTTTCTAAACAGTAGAGTACCATGATAGAAACCCTTTAATGCTCTGTATTCCTTAAAAGAAGTTTTATTGCAGCTATTTCTCTCCATTTATCTGTCTTTTGTAAAGGCAGGTCTCATACACCATGCTTTGTAGCCTAATTAGTAAGGTGTGTCCCTGCACAAGCTCTGCTGCACTATTAACTCTTTTATCACCAATAAAAGGGATACTTGCAAGCCAGAAAAGGAGTCTCCTGTGCTTCTTTAGGCACTGCTTTTACCTCTTGCAAGGTTTCTCCAGTTCTGGGGCTTATTTACAGTTCTTTAGCTTTTTCAGGCAGTTTTATTCTACGCTTCAGGAGTGATGCTGAAATGAAAAGTACAGGGATAGGAAAAGAATACTCACAAGTGGCCACAATGTGGGTAGGGAGATGACAGAGAGAGCAAAAAGAACAAGGACAGGCTAAAGTAAAGAAAAAGGCACTGTTGCAACAGATTTTAGAAAAAGAAACAGCACTCCAAAAGCACTGATACTGCTAAAGCTGCCTCTTGAATAAACATAAATGAACCAGACACCACTGGTTTAAGTGCTGGACTACCACAACAGAGACCTACCTACATTCAGGAAACACAAGATTGGGGAGGGGTTACACTACACCTAAGCCCCTTTCACATCAACCAGTCAAAGAAATCTATGAGATTTGTTTGACATGACCTCCCCAGTAAGGCCATGCTGCCGGTGATCCTGCAGCCCATTCAGTAGCGGCTCTAGCCACAAATGGTTACCAGGGCACAGCTGGGGCACAACAGATGGCAGCCAGGGCACTGATATATTGTTACTATGGGGGAAGCTCTGCACCATATGGGGCACCAACTGGGGCACAGCATTTTTTTACCGGGGCACGTGCCCTGGCGGGCCCTGGTGTAGAGCCGCCACTGAGCCCATTTGCATCCAAATGCTCCATTAGCCTTTCCTTCAGCAGTGTCGCAAATGATTTCCCCACCACTGAAGTAAGAGTGATTGGCCTGTGGCTGTCAGCCTCCTCCTTGTTGCCACACCTGTGCAGAGGGACCACACTGGTCCTCTTCCAGTCCTCAAAAAAAAAAAAAAACCATCTCCAAGGAGGTGCTCAATAGTGTTGCCAGAGAGGCAGCTAGCACCCAACTCAGTTCCTTGAGGACCCTTGGGTGAATGGTGTCTGGTCCCATTGCCTTATTCTTATTTAGGGCTTCCAAGCCCTTCTGGGCCTTCCCTTCTGAGAATGGACTAGTGTCCACTTCTCCCTCCCCCTGAAGCCTGCTGCTACATGCTGGCCCTTTGCCCCCTACTTCTACTGTGAAGACAGAACAAAAATACTCGTTAAGGATTTCAGTCTTTTCCTGATCTTCCTCTGTACAGTCCCCCCTCCCCTGCCCTCCTGATTCTCACAGTTACTCCCCTTGACTTCATCCTCTCACTCACATACGTAAAAAAGGTTTTGTCCACTTCTTTAACTGTTTTCTTCCCAGTTTGTGCTTTTGCTTCCTTCATCTTCCTTCCTGCCTCCCATTCCTTTGCCAGATACACCTCCCCATCCTCTTCCATCTGTGTCCCTCAGTATTTACTAAAAGTCAGTTTCTTCTAATTTACTGCCCTCACCACCATCCTGGAAAACCATAGCACACTCTTCCTCTTCTTTCCCTTGCTAACTTTATCAAGCAGCTTGACAATGCTTTAGCTATCCTCTCTTGTCCTCTTCCACTGGGCCTCCACCCCTCACTGCCATCCCTTCCTTCAAGGTAACTTCAGAGGCAGTTGCTCATTTCAACACAATCTGCCCTCCTGAATGCAAGGTCCATTGTCTTTGTGTTTTTTTTCTCCTTCCCAATCTGTATGCTAAACAACACAATACAGTGATCACTCGTGCCCAGGGGACTGCCCACTGTGACGTCTGCAATGCCATCCATGTTCATAAATACCAGGTCCAGCACTGCCCCATCTCTTGTGGGTTCAGTAACCAGTTGCCTCAGAAAAGTACAGTTACATAAGAATTTACTGTAACAGTAGATCTTTGACAGAAGCTCTTGCAGCAGGTCAACACCGGTAGGACTAAGCCGCCACGTGCCAGGACGCATGGAAAATTTTCTAGCTAGCAGTCTACCACAGGGGACTGCCCAACGCAGATGTAAGCCTCTTATGTCAGCCTATCCTATAAAGGCGGGCGGTCCCCCACACCCTCCTCAGTTCTCCCACAGGAGACCCAGAGCAGGCAGAGAATGGTGAACCGAGGACGTTCCTGAGAGTCAAAGAAAGAGCAACCGAAGTAGTGTGAGAGGAACAGCAGGGGGAAGGGGGAAGAGAAACCAGGGCCTGCTGCAAGGGCTTGTCTTGAAGATCTACTGTTATGGTAAGTGCTTACATAACTGCACTATCTTACTTCGAAGAAGGCTCTTGCAGCAGGGTAACACAGGTAGGACTGAGTCCCAAGCATTACCAGGCATGACCAGGAAAACAGCACCAGGAGGAAGACAGATCAACAGCCAGGAGCTCAGGAGAGAAGGCCCTGAAGTACTGCTAGGCTGAAATAGGCCCTGCGCCGAGAGGCGATGTCCTAACTATAATGTTTGGTGAAGGTGTGGACAGAAATGAAAATTACGTACCAACTGTAATTCCTGATCTTCCTGAACATCTTCACCATTCATTATTGGTGGGTTCCTAGTCGGAGATGCTGGGACCCTGTGGGAACTTATAGATCTAAGAATTTTGAGCCGACGGGGGCGACACCACCTTCGAGCATGAGTTGGAACGTGGCTCTCGCGGACTGGCCAGTAACAATGCTGACTACCCAGCCTCCTCAGTTCTGCTCGCCGAGAGGAAAAAAGCAGGTGATAAAGAAACTAAGAGAGGGGCAGGAAGCCCAAGGGACAGTAAAAGGAAAGAATGCAAACTGAAAATAAAAGCTGGACAGAGAGAGAGAGAGAGAGAGAAAGAGACAAGGGCTCTATAAAATCTTGGCCAGGGAGGCCCAGACCACTGGGCAGGCCAAGTCTGAGAGAGTAAGGAGGAGGAGGGAGGAAGAGATGACCGTATTCCAAAAGGCAAAAAATTAAAATGACGTACCTACCGTAATTCCTGATCTTTCTGTGTATCTTCACCATTCACCATATTTGGGTTCTGGCCAGAGGTCACGACCCCGTGGAGCTCTTTTTTTGGATGGGCAGAGTCGATGCACCAATGGCGCCGCCCTCAAGGCCAACGCACTGTGTGGCGCTCGCGGGTTGGCCGTTAGGTGTGGTCGATCCCGCACTCCCACCAGCTCTGAGTCACCGTAGAGTAAGAAAGGGTTGGGAGGGAGGGACAAGGAAGTCCAAGGGACAGGCAAAGGAAAAGATATACAAACTAAAAGGAGAAATAAACGACAGAGAGGACAGAAGGAGAGAGAGAAAAACTAAGGGGATTGGGAAGGGGCACCAATCTCTGGAATCAGAAAAGGAAGGGAAGGAGGGAGGGAATAAGAAATGGGAGGGGGAAGGACCCACCCTGGATTGATGACTGTCTCCAGACTGGATTAGTAGCTGCAAAGGAGTAGCCAGAAGGCTGAATTGCCAGAATTCAAGGCACAGAATCACTGGCAAGAACTCCAGCATGAGCAGAAGAGGCTATTCTGGTAGAAAGGGACAGCATTCAGGGTTGTCTCCTCCCGAAACCACATAATTGGAAGGGGAGAAACAAAGGTTTCTTTTTAATTAAATTCATGGGATGAGTCCCTAAGGACAGGAACGGAGGAGGATAGAGGAAGAGAGAGAGAGAGAGAGAGAGAGAGAGAAAAGAAGAGAGGGCAACCACCAACCCCACCCCAAAGGGGTGAAGCCAAGGCACTGAGGAGAGAAGCGCCCTCTCCCTCAGTCCCTCTCCCCTCCTGTTAGAAGGTAAAATCCCTGTGTGCCCCAGGTCACCCCGCTCCTGACCAGCAGAAAGGAAGGGGTGGGGCCCACAGACTGAGGCCCCAGGGGGATGGAGGGTGGGATTTGTGATGAATGGTGAAAATACACAGAAAGATCAGGAATTACGGTAGGTATATAATTTTCATATCTTATCTGTGTCAATCTTCACCATTCATCACATTTGGGTGAGTACCGAGCCCCCCTCCCGAAGAGGGCCCTAGACCCTAAAGGACTAAGTCCCTTAGCTCTCAGTGGGGGAAAAACACAGAGGGAGAACCTTTAAGGGCCTGGCAAGGCCCGAGACTGGGAAGAGTGAGACAGAGACCCCCTGGAAGGGGCAGGAGGTTGCCCCGACAGACGCTGCCTCACCCTACGGGAGAAAAGGTGGGTTCTCCGGTATGCTGGGCCAAGGGTGACAACCAGGAAAGGCGCAGCCATGCCGTCCGCCTAGTGCAGATCGCTGTCCCTATGACCCTAGAAGCTACCTCGTTAGCATCGTAAGATGCCCTCGCTTGGTGCCTTGCTAGCTCCAGGCCACGTGCAGAGTGCAATGGCTTGTCTGGTTACCTCCGAATCAGGCATAAAGGCTAGGAGTTGACCTAGGCTGGACCACAGAAACCTATCATAGGTAGCATTGTGGGCCTGATAAGCAGAAATTGAAAGAAACAACCGTGCTGGGGGCCGGTCACGGTGGAGGGTGCGAAGCCCATTGGGAGTGTCCAGCTGCATCAGTCCTGACTGAGGATGAGGCAAACGACCTGGAGACTCCGGGGGGGGCACAATACCTCTGACTTAGATTCCTAGGGGCTGGGAATCCAGAAAAGGGTCTTTGCCAGAACTGCAATGATGCCTCCTGGAAAGGAGCAGGCCAGGCGGGCACCACAAGGGTGGCCGCACTGAAGTCCCCTAAGAAGGCACGCGTCGAATGCTCCGGATTGTGCTGAGTGGGTGGGGTGACATGGAGGTCTTCCATCATCCTCACGAGATAACGGTGATACTCCACGAGATCAGCAGTAGGGGAGATGTGGACAGAAGGCTCCTCTCCTCCAGAAGAGGATGAGGAAGCGGGAGACCTCGGAGATCCAGAGGTTGGCTGCTTGGGGGGAGGGTGGAACACCTGCTCGTCCACGGCCCTGACGTATGTAGGAAAGTGAGCAGCCGCACCCCTGAATTGCTCCCAGGAGAGAGGTCCCCTAGGGCCAAGAATGCCTGGGAGAGCAGGAGATGGTGACAGAGGAGTGGGGGCTAAGTCAACAACAGAAGGTGACCGTCCTCTGTCCGGGCAAGAGAGTGCACCAGGAGCCCCAAGGGAAGAAGGAGCTCTGGAAAGCCCAACAGCCGACAGCTGATCAACCACACTGGAACTGCCTAGGCTGTGCCCTGAAGAATCCCCCATGAGGTGACCGGGACCGTGAAAATCCAAAAGGATGTCCCTTCCCTCCAAAGACTAAGGCCCTCTCGAGGAGACCGAGAAGGAAGGACGGGAGTCCATGCTACGACTCCTTTCCAAACCCAGGTGGGTCCCGGAAAAGGGTCGCCGCATCGAACCCTGACCCCTCGGAATCTGAAAGAGCCCTCCTCCTTGCAAACACCAGCCTAGGCAGCTGACAACCCTGGTCAGTCCCCGAGGGGAGCACCCTCCCCTCCCCTCATGTGGGTGCTCTGGTCGGCCCTAAAGTTGGGCGATCCAGGCACACCACCTGAGGGGGTAACCCAACTGAGGGGGCAGAAAACCCTCTGAGCCCAGGCTGCAGAGCAATAGTGGCCTGCACTACCGCCTGCTGGTCAGCACCCCTGACCCTAGACTCAGGGGCTACTGCCTGCTCCTCACAGGGAGGCTGGTTCCCTGTCAGCTGAGGAAACTACCAGGGTGTCCACATGGGCCACCAACTCCAAACAGTCGGACAGCCGGTCTGAACCAGACTCAGAGTCTGTCTCCTAAGAGGTAGAGACCGAAGTCTGGTGCCAGACCATACGCGGACGCCCATTCCTGACTTGACCGAAGGAGGTGCCAGTCCGGGTGTCCGCACCACAGCTGGCATCGAACTCCCCCACAACACCACGAACAGTACCTGAAAAAGAGATGGCGCCGAGAGTGGCAGCAGAGCCAGAGTCGATGTCTGCCACGGCGCCGTCTTATCCCACGGTGCCGTGAGTGGCACCGGAGTCAGGGACGGCACCAACAGCAACACAGACAGCTCCCTCAGTGCAGGGCGACACCTCCCATGGTGTCGTGTCCTCACTCAGCGCCGCAAGCGGCACTGGAGCTAGACACTGCGCCGTCCCCAGCCTCGGCACGGAGGCAAGAAATGGTCGAAGACGGCGCCGTAGAACCTCCCACGGCACCATCAGCACCATCGCACCATCGGCGCCGTGAACAGTGTCAACAGCAGAGACGGTGCCGAGTGGCAAACCGGCACCGACCACAGTGCCATCAGGGCCGACGGCGTCGAGGATGGTGCCGACCCAGGCTTCCCAGCCTGAAGAAACGACACCGGGGGAGCCTTCGCCCCCCAAAGGGGCGACTGCCAGAGCAGTGCCTCCCGCCCGCTCCCCAGGGGGAATGGACTGGGCCTCCTGCACAGCGGAAGAGGCTTCTGCCATGGCGAGGTTACTAGAAGCAGAAGCCCCCTCCTCCGCAATCCATATAGAACTGGGAGGGGACTCGGAAGAAAGGCCATGAGACCGCAGCTTGGCCCGACAAGGGCGCACCCATCCCCCGAAAATCGGCGGAGCTCATCCAACTTTCCAAGTGCGTTGATCGATGACACAGCGGTCCATGGAGAAGCAGGTGTCGCACATATCCGTGTCGTGAAGTGGGCCAAGACACGCAAGACAACAATCATGTTGGTCGGCAATGGAGTGCTTGCAGCCGCACAAACACTGATGCACAGGGAGCCTCCCCGCTTTCAACGACTTTTGCCCCTCGACCTAGACATGATCGATGGAAAAACAATTCAAACACACACTCGACATCGCTGAAAAATAATAAATGGAACAGTCTTACCAACAGCGGCGTTGAGTAGGGCAAAATGGAACCGGCAGGTAAAACTTTTAGGCGTCCAAGACACAAGAGAAGCGATGTTGCTTGGAGCTCCACACGAGGTGCGACCTCTACCCAGCCAAAAAAAAAAAGCTCCCACAGGGTCGTGACCTCTGGCCAGAACCCAAATGTGATGAATGGTGAAGACTTACACAGGTAAGATTAGAACCTCCTGAGAGAGAAGCCACAGGCTCAAGGTGTAGAGGCAGAAAAAACAGGCCTATAAACTGGGAGGTTTTACCAGCAGGTTGTTAGAAACAGCTGAAAAGATCTTGAAAGTACTCTGAGGCAAAGCAAGGAGATGGGATAAAAACCCACCACTACTGGTGAAAGGATGCCTGAGCAGGCTCCCTTTTGCCACTGCATTCTCCCTCCTGCTACCTCTGTTCCACCCTCTTTTTTTTTCTTTCAGCGAGGTCTGAAAAGAAACTGGAGTTGACAGCGTCTTCCTCCAAGAGAAGAAAAAACCTCTTGGTGTAAATCTCCAAGAGAGTGGAAATTAAACTAGGTGAAGCAGTAGGCTATCTTCCAGGCATAAGGACTTGTAGGTTTCCAAATGCTGTCACCTGTCAGAAAGAGAGGTGACAGAGGAAGCTCTCCTTCTGACCATTCAAACTTGAAAAATCGCCTTCCACTAAAATCTACCCAGAAACTAGGAAGGGATGTGTAGCCAAAAATTAGAAATAAAGGACCATGAAGTGGTAAAGAGAGAATCCCCAAGGTTCAAGAAGCTGTGAGAGAGGGAGGAACTCCAATTGAAGATAAAAGGCAACTTTAAAGTTGTTAGTAGGGAGGTCCAGAGCCTGAGAGCTCAGGCCACCTCGGCTTACTGAAACTGTATTAGTGGTTTAGAGAGGTCAACTCAAGGAAAGTGGAGTTCCTTGCATCTTGGATAACCTGAGTCTCTGGGAGGGTAAGAGGCCCTGCTTGCCTTCTCCCTAGAGATGGCACCCCAGTACTTCAAGAAGATGATTTATGGGGCCTGGAGGTGCCAGCGAGATGCCACCTGCAACTGGCCTCAGAGAGAGAAAGCAAACAGGGAGGAGGCCCTGCCCAGGTGACTGGCCATGAGGGGATGGTGGGCGGGAAGCAGTAATGAATGGTGAAGATATCCAGGAAGATCAAGAATTGCAGTAGATACATAGTTTTCACATCTTACCTGGATCAATCTTCACCATTCATTACCGGTGGGTGAGTACCAAGCATCACAAAGTGGTGCTGGCACCCCCTGAGGGAAAAATTACCCTCAGCCTCTTGTGGGGGACGCACAAGAGGAGGGGGCCCTCATGAGCCTGGCTAGGCCTGCGACTGGTCAGGTCGAGACTCCTGATGCGTAGGAGAAGGAGGGTGCCCCAACAGATCTCGCCTGGCCCTACGGGAGAAGAATCAGGGCCCCCCAGAAGGGCGGGGCAATCACCCTACACTGGGCCAAGAGTGATAACCGGAATAGCCGGAGCCATGCCATCCACCTAATACAGACTGCAGGTCCTATCAACCTGAAGGCTAGTGCGTTGGCATCATAAGATGCCCTTGCTTGGTGTCTCACCAGTTACAAGCCATGTTCAGAAATGGCAATGGCCTATCTGGTTGCCTCACTATCAGGCATGGCTGCCGGGGTCTGCCCCAGCGAGGCCCACAGGCACCTTGCGTAGGCTACCTGGTGTGTCAGGTGTGCGGAGATGGATAGCAAGAAACGCACGGAAGAGAAAACCCTTCTGCCTCAGCAATCTAACTCCGCAGAGTCAGCCTCTAGGGTGTGGTCTCTCAAAGAGCAATGACACTCCGAGGGGGTATCCAGTCACTCCAGTCCAGACAAAGGATGGGGCATAGCTCCTGGAGATCCGGGGCAGTGCAATACCTGCACTGGCAGTCCCGAGGGACTGAAACAGAGGAGGCGGGAAACTGCCTGACACTGTGAGACTCCTCCATGAAGGGACCACAGCGGATTCTGAGCTGTACTCTCAGAGGAAGGACAGCATCGCACACATAGGACTGCGGCCTGCAGATGGAGTTCCTCCAACATCGCCACAAGGAACTACTAATAGTTGGTGTAATCAGCCTCAGAGGAGAAGTGGTAGGAGGTGTCCTCTTCCTCTGAGGAGGAATCCGACAAGGTGGAAGGACTCTGTACCGGAGAGGCAGTGCATGGGCTGGAGGTGGAAAAACCAGCTCATCAACGGACCTAAATTAAATGGGAAACGCACTCTCCGTCACCCTCTACTATTCCCAAGTAAAGTGGACCGGAGAGTCCCAGGAGGAGGGGTGCCAGAGAGGAAGGAGAGGGAGAGCGGTCCCAAGAGACCGAAGACCCTCTGCCAGGGCTGTGGGAGCAAGCAGGGGATGCCTCACAAGGGAGGGGGCCACACTACCCAGTCACTGACTGTCGCTCAACCTGCCCAGAGCGATCAGGACGGTGCCCTTGGGGGAGGGAAGACCCCTGGTGAGGAAACTGGAGCTGTACAGGCCCAGAAGGACAGCCCCGTCCACACCAACAGCAGGGCTCTGATCCCTAGCAGGAGAAGAAGAGCCTGCATCAGCACTCCGGCTCTGCACCAAGGTGGCAGAAGCCACAAGGACAGACCAGGACACCAGATGGGGCCCTGCCAGACTCGAACCAGAAGACCACAACCTGCCCTTCGAAAGAGGCCCCACCTTAGCCACTGCCCTCAAAGAAGGAGGAAGAGAGAAACTGGCACCAAGGTCGGCCTTGAATTCCTCCTCAGCACCAGCTAAGCGCCAACAGATGAAGCGGCACTGTGGGTGGCGCCAGCAACAGACATGGCACAGGAGGCGGCGCCGTCACCAGAAGCAGCTCTGACTGCAGTGGCATCCTCTGAAGCAGCCCTGATCATGGCATCATCCCCGAAAGTGGCACTGCCCTCTGGCCCAGCACCAGAATCGGCACTGGGAGCCTCCTTGGCACCGCCGATGGTGCCCGGCTAGAGAAGAGTGCAAAAGGGGGGACCTTGAACTGGACCCGGAAAGTGTCCAGAGCTCTGGAGAGCTCGGTTGCCAATGGGGATCATCCTGATCATCCTTCTATTCCAGGGAAGAGATCATGGACATTCTAATCATCCTGGCATCGAGGATGGCATCAGGAGGGGACCAAGAGGCAACGACCAGTGCCACCTCACTCACTGACATCGGGGTTGGTGTTGGGAGCAGATGCCACGCCAGCAAAAGTCACTGAGGGAGCCGCCGATGTAGGCCCCATGTATAGCCGAGGCTTCAATGCCAGGGTGGCCTGGTCCCCAAAAGGGGAACCAGGAGCTACATAGAGAATGCTTAACTGCCCCGGAGGAACAAGCTGTCCACTCGGGCCGCGCCTAGGCCTTTGGTCTTGGCGAGACCAGAGACAGTGGAGGTCTGTTCTCCCCCACTGCGTATAGCAGTGTTGGGGAGGACCCGGCAGAAAGGCCCAGAGACCCTACCTCGGCGGACCTTGCATGATGCCGACCACCGAAAGTTGGGGGGGTCTCTCCCCAACTTTGCCACATGGTTTACCAAGGTGCGGAAGTCCATCGAAAAACAGGCATCGCAAGAATCCATGTCATGGCGTGGCCCCAGGCAAGTGAAACACCAGTCATGTGGGTCCATCACAGTCATGAGACCACTACAGGGCCACCAACGCATAGGGATAGTCCCACCTTTGAAGAACTCCTATGCCCCGAACTGGACATGATCAGCTACAAAAAATTAAAAAGATCGGCAAAGACTCGATGCCACAAAACTTCAAAATAAGAAAAAAGGGTCAGTTCCGAAAGCGGCAACAAATTGGCAATGTTGAGTAATGGTTTGGTGGACGAACAGAACCTACTCGAATGAAGTACTGCTGTGTTGCTCCCATGAAGTCCTCAGCTGCTGCCTAGACGGCGGGTAAAACAGAACTGAGGAGGCTGGGGAGTTGGCGTTGGTTACTGTAGCCAATCTGCGAGCACCATGTTCCAACTCATACTCGAGGACAGCGCTGCCCCTGACGTCAGGTCCCCGCCTCAAAATTCTTAGAGCTATAAGCTCCAGAGGGTCCCAGCGCCTCCGGCAGGAACCCACCAGTAACAAATGGTGAAGACTGATCCAGGTAAGATCTCCAAGTGGCCGCTGCACAGATGTCTGCAGCAGACACATTTCTGAAACAGGCCGTGGAGGCAGCCATACCCCTGGTGGAATGGTTCTTAACCACTCCCGGAAGGTCCTTGTTGGACTTACGGTAAATGGAAATAGCATACTTACCGTAATTTTTGATCTACTTGGACAGTCTCCATCACTCATTCACACTACTGGGATAGCGCCGGAGGTGCTAGAACCAAGCGGGAGCTAAACTTTTCAGATGGTCATGCTGATTGAGGACCATGCATGCATGGCAATCGTTAAGACTAGCTTGCGCCTGTGTAGGCTATCTCAGCGCCGACTCCAGGAGGTGCAGCATAACTAATGAAAATAACTTATCCTGAGTTTCTGGGCCTGAGAGGGCCCAGATGGCCCTTGCAAGAAGGGTCAAAGAACAATGTCTTCACAGCCTGAACCACAGGACCATGAAGACCAGGAAAGAAAATGAGTGAACCCAGGGGATGGCAGGTGGGCGTGTGAATGAGTGATGGAGACTGTCCAAGAAGATCAACAATTACGGTAAGTATGTAATTTCCATATCTTCCTGAACTAAGTCTCCATCACTCATTCACACTATTGGGAGAGTACCAAGCTAAAATCAACAACCCTGAGTAGGGTGGAGGAGATAGGGTTCACTCAGAAAGGACAGTCAAGGACTGTCCTGCTAACAAAAAGAGCTGTCTTGGAAAGAGCATCTAGAATATAGTATGTACAAGATAAGCGCTTGAGTTGTAGCTCACCACTTTGCAGATGACTGCAATGGACACAAAATGAAACTGCCAGGAAGCCGCAACCACTCTAGGAGAGCGGCGAGAACCCGGCCTGACAATTTGGTATAGGATCAAAATTAGTAGCGTCAAAGTCATGAACTAATTTAATGTAAAAGGACCTCAGGAACTGAAAGAGCCAGAGGTAAAGTCTACTGGTTCAGAGTAGACAGAAAAGCGCAGATGGAACCCCCACTACCAAGTATGGCTGATCTGCAAACAACAGGTCCAGGAGCACTTGAACCCCTTACGTGGTGAGCAAAGAAGGTCCAGGTGGGGTTAGCCCATCAAGGAGAATGGTTTCCGTTTAGTCACTGAAACCTTCCTAATGGAAGGCCGAGCACGACTTAGAAGCCTCTTGTGGTGGTCTAGTAGAACCAGATGCTACCCACTGCATATTCCAGAAAGGAATCACCCTGCCCCTGTGTGTACAGCTGTAATAGCAGTCTCTGAACTCAGGGAAGAAAGGAAAAGTGTACAGGAGGACGTGTCCACTGTGGAAAAAACATTCCAACAGAAAAAAATGGACTGGATTTCTAAGGCAAATAGAGGCAGATGTGCATCGAGGAGGGACACTGCAGGACCAAGTTAGGGCTAACCCATTCGTTGAAAGTGACTGAATAGCAGCAGAAGTGACTCAATGCGGTGAGACACCACTCACTCCGGCCTCCCTGGAGGGAGTAGGAAGGACTCTAGTTTGCTTTGCTGAAAAACAAACATCACAGCTCCATCATGCACTCAGAGAGGATAGCTTCGTGTGCAACTGGCACGGAACCAGTGCGCAGGAACCGAAGGTGTGAATATTTGAGAAGCCATCTCAGAAAAAGACCTACTTGACCTATGGTCAAGAAAGGAGCATGTCGTCTATTAAGTTGAAACAAGCAAGGAAGTAGGAACCTAAGTTCTGACTTGCTGAAGAGTCACTTCTGTTGCTGCGAGGCTCTGATCAAGAGAAGAAAGCCTGATAAAAAAAAAAGGGGGACCAACGGACTGGGCAGTCGCCTAGGTCCAGGAAATATCTCGGAATAAGAGAAATCTCTCTTGGAGAAAAGAGATGACCCATACCTCCGCTGGATCGGACTTCCCCCTAGGGGTAGAAGAAGTCAGGTATTCTTTACCATAGTTTAGAGACGACCGCCTCAGGGGCTGAGGCGGAACCTGACCAGATCCAAAAGTGTGGTACCGGGTAATTTCGGCTAGATCCTGTGCTGTCATAATTGTAACTTTTTTTTCTTTTAACCATTAGTCTGAGCCTGACAAGGTTTCAAGCTGCTATCTCGCAAGGATTGCCTGATACAAAAATGACAAAGATGTCATCCCTCTGAGGGCAGGAGGAGCCTGAGCATCCATAACTGAAATCGTGACCAGACTAATAATCACAGCTGAAGAGATGTTAACCACCTGTGCCGAAGAAGCCACCGAAGGGGAAGTATCAGAAGGGGGGCTATATACCCCTATCAAAGGAGCGGAAGAGTCTGTGCGGCTCCCAACCATTGAATTAGAATGTTCCACAGAGTGTAATTGTCTTGACGACTGAAACAGTCTAGACGCAGAGATGTATGGTCCATGGATGCAGTCTGAATATTATGGTGGATCCCATCACTGAGGAACTACTGAAAAGATCTTCCATCATGGACTCTGATGATAGAGAGGGTGTGCCCTTCAGAATATAAAATGAGTCTTCCGCTGTTTTATTGACCAGAAGGACATGGAGAGACTCATCTAGATGCACTTCTACCCCAGAAGGACCCCTAAGGGAGGTCTAGGTAAGAGCCACTAGAGACTCCATCACCAGAAAGGATGTCGAGGAGCTCGGCACCACACAGGGAGCAGAGAAAGTGCTGAGTGGAATGAGAGAATCCGCTGGCAGAACAGTACAGAAGGGTTCCATCAGCGGAAAACCGCTGGATGTCACAAGATCCCCCCGCAGACTGTCACTCACTAAGATGTGTGGAAAAATAATCCGCAGAACAGGACTTCATTCTGTGGAAAACATCTTGCCACAAGTTCCGCGGAAGAAGAGGTCTGTAGAAGGTAATCCGTCACTACTTCTGCTGGACAGCACCAACTGGCACCCCGTGGCACCAGCATCACTCGTAGCACAGGCGGGCACCAAGCAGTGCCTATGTCAACCTGAATGACACCTGAATGCACCCACAGGTACCCTCAGCACCCATGACAGCAACAGCACCCGAGAGCACCCCCGACACCCATGGTACCCATGGCAGCAATGACACCTGTGGCACCCATGACACTCATGGTACCATGGCACCCACGGCACCCATGGTACCCACAGCAGCACTGGCACCCGAGGGCACCCATGATACTCATGGCACCCATGGTACTTATGGGTGCCTGCGGCACCACCCATGGGTGCCTGTGGTGCCCATGGGTGCCCGCAGTGCTGCCCGCAGTGCTGCCCGCAGCACCCATGGGTGCTCGGGACCACCCTCGGGTGCCCATGGTGCTGGCAACCAATGGCACAAACAACAGCACCCATGTCGCTGAGGCACGGTGCTGACTCCCAGCACCGACCCAAACACCAGTGGTGCCACCCACGGCAATGACGCCAAAACCAGTGGCCACAGCGCCAGACCTGAGGCACCACCCATGGCATTGGGCACAGCGCCAGGAAAACACCACCGTGGAAAATGCCAATGGAGAATCCTGAGAAGAAGGGGAGAAAGAAAAAGGTGGTGCCCCATGCCGGCACCTGCATGGAAAGAGAGGGGGGGGGAGGCACAAGGGGTCGACACGATGGCGAAGGCACCAAGAGGGCACCGCGCTCATCCTGATCCAATCGACCTGGACCCGGTCCAGTGGCTCTGAGAACCAGAGGCCCCAAAATCAGGAACAGTGGCCAGAAAAACTGAATAGAAGTCGAACCCCCTGCCCCACAGGAGCAGCCCAGAGGTGAAACTGCTCACTGGAGCTCCAGCGAAGACAGAGATGGGAGTCGAGTCGAAGAATGCGGCCATTAGGAGCGAGGCCAAGGGGAACCCACCAAAGTCGGTTCAGGCCTCACACCCCTCCCGACTAACAATCCTCGTGCAGATGTACCAGAGGGCAACCTCAAGCAGCACCGATTCTTCTTCCCCCAACGAGGAAGAAGAACTCAAGGTTAAGTGGAGCCGGATCCTCGGAACCACTAATTCGTGCTTCAGTGGACTGTCCTCCCCCGGAGTACATGACTGTCCATAGTCAGACCCCCATTTATCAAAGGGCAGCGGACCGGACACAGCCCCTCTGCCATAACAACTTTCAAGCAAGTCTTCCTACCATCACCGCTATCGTCTAAGTACGACTCCGTTGATGGCAGGTGAAAATTTCTTTTTCTTCTTCTTCATCATCTTCTTTTCTTCTTTGTAAAATAAGAAATTAATACTACTAAAATGTTAAATTAAACACTAAAAGCTGCTGTCATATAGACGAAAACTTTGACTCCGGCAGACGAGTGACGTCAACATCCACATGCACTTGACGGCGGGAGAAAAAGAACTGAGGCGGTTGGAGAGTCGACGCTAAGATAGCCTGCACAGGCGCGAGCTAGTCTCATGGTGACACGCCTGTCTCGGCGCCGACCCTTCTGAAAAATGTTGGCTCCCGCTTGGTCCTAGCGCCTCCGGCGCTATCCCAATAGTGTGAATGAGTGATGGAGACTTAGTCCAGGAAGATCAATAAACAATGCAATTGTCTAACCACTTAGACAAACACGCACCCTCTCTCTTGGGGGAGAACGTAATAAACAACTGGTCAAACTTCCTTGAAGCCTTGGTCCAGTGCGTATAGTACCACAAGATATGTTTTGCAGTGCAGTGTAAGAACCCACCACTGTGTTTTATTATCCACTCCACAGTGGCAGCCACTTGAGATTGAACATGCAATTATGTGTCAAAGATTTCTATATAGATACTCTGTTTATTCAGGACATTATATTAGTGATAAACTGTAAAGGACAACACGATAAATAGCAGTTATGTAAGAACGTACCATAACAGTAGATCTTCGAGAAAGGTTCCTGTAGTAGGTCTTCACAAGTAGGACTGCACCCCCTGGCATCAGGACCGCACGGCAAACTTGTAGCTAGCAATCATCAGTGGGGACCGCGTCAGATGATGGGACATCAGCGTGGCTATAAATAGGAGCGGTCCTCCGCCCGCCCTTCAGTTCTCCCGCCAGAGACCTCAGACGAGGAAGCAGGAGAAAGGAGTGAAAACTCCTGATACCCTCAGCCCTGGATAAAACAATGTCCTGGAAAGGAGTAAAGAGGAAAAAACACAGGAGCTGGGGGAAGGTGGGTGGGAAATCGAGACCTACAGCAGGAACCTCTCTCGAAAATCTACTGTTACGGTAAGTTCTTACATAGCTGCTGTATCTTACTTCGAGAGGGTTCCTGCAGTAGGTCTTCACAAGTAGAACTGAATACCAAGCAGTCAGCTAAATAGAAGGAGTCGGAGACTAGGTTCTGGGAGGAGGAAGATGTCTGCCAATGACAGTCTGCTTATGATAGAAGTCCTTGCAGGACTGCTAAACCAAAGCTAGCCCTGCGCCTAGAAGCAATGTCCAGGCTGTAATATTTCGTGAACGTGTGGCTAGAGGACCAGGTGGCCACTGCGCAAATGTCCACGATGGACACGTTTCTAAGAAAGGCAGCAGAAATGGCCACTCCTCTAGTTGAGCAGCCCTTGACTGCCCCCGGAAGGGGCTTCTCATACTTCTGGTAAATGTAATGAATACAATTAGCCAGACACCTTGGCAATGTCTGTTTGGAAATAGTCTTCCCCTGGCACTTAGAAGCAAAGATGAAGAAGCGTTGATCCGACTTTTGAACCTCCTTAGTCCTTGAGATGTAATATCTCGACATCCTGTGCACATCAATGGCATGCGGGAGATACTCCCCCTTATCGCAGTAATCTGGGTAATACACTGGCAGTTCGACATTCTGATTTAGGGTAAATTCCGAAACGACCTTTGGAAGAATCGAAGGATTAGTCCACAGAGCCAACCAGTCTCTGTGGAAAATTAAATAGGGATCCTTACAAACTAAAGCCTGAAACCCTTCAAGCTGAAGTAATCGGAACTAAAAAGAGTGTTTTCCATGATAGGTAATGCATATCACTACTTGCTGCTGGCTCAAAAGGGGGCAAAGTAAGTTTTTCCAAAATAAAATTAAGATTCCAGGGGGGAACAGGATTCCGGATGAGTGATTTGAGGTGAAGGATCCCATTCAGGAAAGTTCTGGAAACCTCTAGCTGGGCTAGGGATTTGCCCTCCACTGGAAGGTGATAGGCTGACACCGCAGAGAGATGGAACTTCATTGAAGAATAACTGAGGCCCAAACCTGACAGGTGCAAGAGGTACTCAAGGACACAGGAAGCCGAGCAGGAAAAAGGGTCTAAGCCTCTGGCTGTGGCCCAGATCGAAAATCTCTTCCACTTCATAGCACACGTGGATCTAGTGGTGGGTTTCCTAGCCTCCACCAGGACCTGAGTGACTCTGGAAGAGATGCCATAGTGTGAAACCGCTATGACCAAAGGTGCCATGCATGAAGGCGGAGTGATTTGAGGCTTGGATGTACCAGGATGCCCTGCTCCTGGGACAAAAGGTCATGAGAGAGTGGTAGAGGTACTGGGGGTTCCATCATTAGCTGTTGCAGCAGAGTGAACCATATCTGCCGAGGCCACAGAGGGGCAATGAGGATCATGCATGCCCCTCTGCCTGTAGCTTCAGCAGAACCTTCTGTAGAGTAGGAGAGGGAAGGAAAGCATACAGAAATCTCCCTGTCCAAGATAGAGACAGCATGTCTCCCTTAAAAAACACCATGCCCGGGAGCAAGCAAGCAAAAGCTAGGTGGTTTTGCGTTGGATGGGGAGGCGAAGAGGTCTGTTTCTGTCCAACCCCACTGGAGGAAGAGATCTTCCACTACCTCCTGCTTTAGGTCCCACTCGTGAGCCCGAGTGACTGAGTGGCTGATACTGCCTGCAAGGATGTTGTGAACACCTGGAACATGGACTGCTGTCAAGGATAAGCCATGTTGAACAGCCCAGTACCACACCCACATCGCCTCCCTGCAAAGGGGATACAAATGGGTGCCTCCCTGTTTGTTGAGGTACCAGACCATTGCCAGTCTGGATGAGAAGTGTTCCCGAAACTAAGAGGGACTGAAAGGCCTGGAGAGCACAGAGCATTGCTCTCGTCTCCAAGATGTTGACGTGAAGATTCTCCTCCATGGAAGACCATGTCCCTTGTGTCCAACGGTCTCCCAGGTGGGCCACCCACCCAAGGTTCGAGGCGTCTGTCGTAAGAGTCATGGTGGGGGACAGGGAGTGGAAGTGGACCCCCAACCGAGAGGATGGATGGGTCCTGCCACCAGAGATCCCTCTTCAGGTTGCTGGAGACTAGAACTTTCTGGTCCCTGTCATCCAAGTGTTGATCCCACTGGACCCTGAGGGACCACTAGGTCATCCTCATGTGCAGTCTGGCCAATGGGACTACGGGTATGGCGGTCGCCATCAGATCCAACAGTCGGAGGATGGAGTGTGCTGTGGTCCAGTGAGAGGAAGCCACCAGTGCTGCTTGTAGGATAAGGGTCTCCACCCTGTCCATGGGAAGGAAGGCCCTGCCCTGGAACATGTCCGGCACCACCCCTATGAATACGAGGCACTGGGAGGGTGAAAGCTGAGATTTGGGATAATTGACCATAATGCCAAATCTGGAGAAAAGGTCCGGGGTGAAGGAGAGGGAATCCTTCAGACTGTCCTGGGATGGAGCTGAAATCAGCCAATCAACCAGGTATGGGAACACGTAGATGCCCTTGTGATGCAAGGTCGCCGCTACCACCGCCAGGCACTTGGTGAAAACTCAAGGTGCCGAGGAGAGGCCAAAAGGGAAGGGCCTTGAACTGAAAATGCATCTCCTGGAAGGAGAGTCTCAGAAAGCGGTGGTGGGCCGGCAGGATTGGAATATGTAAGTAAGCATCCTGCATATCCAGGGAACACAGACAATTGTTTGGTTGGAGCAGGGACAAGAGTCCCTGGAGGGTTATCATGCAGAACCTCTTGTATTCTACGAAGAGGTTGAGCATGCTGAGATCCAGGATAGGCCTGAGATCCCCTGTCTTTTTGGGCACTAGGAAGAAGTGGGAGTAAAATCCCCTTCCTATTTGCTCTGGTGGAACCAGCTCTATGGCTGATTGATAACTTGGTCCTGCTGTGTACCTCCTCGATGCACATCTGCCTCTATTTGCCTTAGAAATCCAGCCCGTTTTTTTTCTGTCGGAATGTTTTTTCCACAGTGGCTGATTTTTGCAGCAGAGCTTGGATTTCCTGTAGGATGAGACTGTGGTGTCCTGACAGGTAATGAGACCTACCCAGTGGATTGCCTGGGGGCCTGTCCAGAAATTCTATGGAGTGACCTCTTGCAACCAGTTGCAGAACCAACACGTCTACGGTTATAGCCTCCACCCTTCCAGGTGGAGGCTGAATCTTCCCTCCACTGGTTCCTCCATGGGAAGGGAGTGGTGGGAGGCCCCTTAAGTCAGGATGCTGAGGGGAGGGGTGCCTTGCCCCCACTGGCAGTCTTCGTGAACTTAGCCTGAGGGGTCTGGGTGCAGGAACTGGTAGCACAACGCTTATTTGATCATCTGCCCTGGTTCTGTTTGTTCCATTTTCGCTGGGGGCAATGAAAATTCTGCTAGGATTTCTGACCCGAGCGATACATAGAGTGGACTTCCTTTAGGGATTTGCTGCTCTCTTGCAGTTCGGTAATTATGTCTTTAGCGTTGCTCCCGAACAGAACTGGGCCCCTAAAGGGAGAATCCAGAAGGGTGCTCTGTACATCTTGTGCCAGCCCTGCAAGGCAAGGCATCTTAAACAGATTCCCATAGCTGTGCAACGTGCCATTGATTTGACAGAGTCATATGTGGCTCGTAAAGCATGGCAGCATGACAACTTATTCAGTCTGATTTTGTCGAGAAACTTGTTCCTGAGCTGTTCGTCAGGAATTTCTTGGATGCCTTTTTCCAGGTTGGACAAAATCAACTTCTGGAAGACCACCATGTGTGCTACGTAGTTGAGTGAACGTATGGTGCAGGTAGATGAGGTACAGGCCTTGCGGCCATATTGATCCATCTGTTTAGACTCCTTGTCAGGAGGAGAGGCACTGAGATGTTTAGGCTGGGATGACCTATCGTGAGTGGCTGTGATGATGACAGTGTCAGCCTTAGGTTATGTTGTTAGGTGGGAAACCCCCTTCCAGGGGGTGGTAAGTCCTGTTGGCTTTCTGGGAAACTGCAGAAATAGATGACAGCTGTTGCCAAATCGTGGATATCAGATCTTCATGCAGCCCTGTCCAGGAAGGAATAGGCAGGGGGTTGGCATTAATGAGGTCCAGATGTTCTGCTAGTCTTCTGCGTTTAGGGTCCAGTTCCTGGGATGCCCAGTCGCAGGCCTGTTGGATGGACCAGAGGAGTTCCGCAAAGGACGGATCATCTGGTGGCGATTTTGGTGACTCCTTTGGCTGAGGCTCTGTAGGGGATTGGGGTTCTGAATGATCCCCCAAATCGGAGTCTCCTTTGGAATCAGAAGACTCCGGCCTGCTTGGCAAAGGAGTGACATCTGGAACTGCCTCCGTGCCTCTTGCTCCTAGAGGTATCCCTGCCAGGAGACCACCTGTGTCTCTGTTGGATGCTCTGCTAGAAGGAGCAGGGCTTCCTGGTGGCACTCTATGGGTTGGGGTAGCCCCGATGACCAACTGGGGCTGTCCCAATTCTTGTAGGGGTTGGGACTTGGCGTCTTTCCACCAAGCCAGGATAGACTCCTGAGGTTCCGGCTGAGGAGTTGGAGGAGGTGGTGGAGGTGGGTATCCTGGGTACCCCATGGAATACGAGGAGTAGCTACGTGGCTGGCACCAGTAAGGATACTGGTGATAACCCTGATAAGGATGAGCCTGACCCGGCGTTGGGTACCCTGGCATCAGAGGCAGGTAATCCGGAGTCAGGTAATGGGGGAATTGTGGCGGCGTGTAGCCAGAGTAGTATCCCGTGGGGCTTGATGGAGGAGGGATGAAAGGCCCAGAGGGTGGTGCAGCTGAAGGACCGCTGGGGTCATGGTCCATGGGCAGGCCAGGGGTCGGAGGTGGAACCCCAGAAGGGCCTGGAAGATCCTGGTCCATGTTCTCCGGAAAGTGATCCAGCAAAAGACCCGGCGTTGGGGGCCTGAACCTGCCCAAGGGTGAGACCGAGACTGGCGAGGGAGGTAAGTTCGGGAGGACCCCCATTGACAGGTCTGCCAGCGAGGGAGGAGTCTCAGTGAGGAGGCCCGATGTGAGAGGCTCTTCTTGATCGGCCCGATTCAAAGCCTGGGAAACCGGGGAGAACAAGAAGTCAGGCTGTGTCAGTGGGTCACGGGAAGAAGAGTCCCTGCGGGAATTGGGGGAACCTGTGAGCTCACTCTGCCAGATGTCGGGGACCACAAGACAGTCCAATTGGAGAGCAGCCGCCACGCAGTCACTGGGCAAACTGGCGACCGACTTAGAGGCAACGGTCTGGCGGGTGCCGGAGGAGCTGACATCTGACTTACAGACTGTGGTCGGGCTGACAGAAGCCGGGAAGCGGGAGTCAGGCTGATCGACCTGGGCCGAGAGCCAGGCAGAGAAGCCAGAGGGTGACTTAGCAGCCAAGCTAGCGACAGGCTCCGAGATTACTTCCAATGAAGAGGAGACCCCCAACTACCCGCCGACCTCAGCAGGGAGGGGGTGAAGGCATCTGATCCATTGGAGTGGAGGAAGGCCCAGAAGGTGGGGTACTTACTAGGGTAGAGGCCCCACCCGATGTGGTGTCGGCTGTCTGGTGGCTTTTCCTCAAGGGAAAGTGGGTCCGCTCCCAGCATTTTGCTTTCTCCTCCTTTTTTCCTTTCTCTAGGGCAGGCGAAGACGATCATTCCCGCAGCTCCTGGAGCTCTTTTTCCATCAATGCCAGACATTGTTTTAATAAGTGGGCATCGAGGGTCCTCTTGCAATGGGTGTGTGTGGCCTGGTTGAAGGCCTGGCAGATTTGGCAATCTGCGACCTTGTGCTTAGGGCCCAGGCAGAGGATGCAGCGGGAGTGGTCGTCCCCACACAGGATCTGCATGCTGCACTTGGGACACTTTTTCTTCGGCTGACGTGAAGACATGCAATGCTGTAAGCATCGAGAAGAAGCAAAACCATCAGTAAGACTGAGTATAAAATGGCGGGCGACTGAAGCTGTTTCACCACGAGGTCAGACAGTTCAGGTCAACGGCAGGAAAGAACTGGAGGGCGGGTGGAGGACCGCCCCTATTTATAGCCACGCTGACGTCCCATCACCCAACGCCGGGGGCAGTCCCCGCTGATGATTGCTAGCTACAAGTTTGCTGTGTGGTCCTGATACCAGGGGGCGCAGTCCTATTTGTGAAGACCTACTGCAGGAATCCTCTCGAAGCAAGATCACTGAATACTAAAAGATCGATTCATGTAAATAAGATAACTATCCCAATGGTTAAGAATAAATATGGAGAAAGGACACTATGGGTGGGATATTCAGAAGTGTTGAGCATGTGCAACCACTAATCTTGACTACAATATTCAAAAGGGAATGTCGTGGCACAAGTCCCAATCTTGAACACATCAGTAATGTATCGGGCGTAAGTGAGCGTGCCCATGCATACTCCGCACATCCCGATATTCAGCCTGGGATGTGCTGAGCGACGTCTGAGTGCAACCCATACCTGTGCCGCACACAGATGAGCAAAAATAAAAGAGCAACAGCTGGCCACCCACAGGTAAGCTGCCATATTGCAGGGCACAACATGGCAGTTGCCAGCTGTGGGTGGTCACCCGAGCTCCGGTGGCACCTTCGTGGTAGCGCCCCCACATGCCCGATTGCGGGCATTAGTAATGAAAAAAGGTCCACTATCCCTGGTGGTCCAGTGGACCGCTCCCAGCCCGATTGCGGGCTTATGTATTACATTAATGGTCCAATATCCCTGGTGGTCCAGTGGACTGTGTCAGCCCGATCGCGGGCATCAGTTATAAAATATTAAAACCAATCCATCCCAGTGGTCCAGCGGTGGCCTCCCACCCACCCTCCCCGGTCGGTGGCGGGTGGCAGCTCCCACCCGCATGCTGCCCGCCGCCTGACTCACGTGCAATATGGCTGTCGCCCATTGAGTCTGGCGTGGGCCAGTAGGCGTGCAGCCGAACTCACTCACTGCACGGTCGGTTTCTGAACTTTGTGGTATGGTGCGACTACCGCCCCGTGTGCCAGTGTGAACAAGCATCTGTGCAGTCATCGGCCGAGCGCGCTCTTGGTCGGGGCTTCACCGCCGACCGCTGACCCGAGCGAATGGTGGGCTCAGTGGGCTGGTGGGTGCCGCTGGACCACCGGGATGGATTGGTTTTATGTATTCACAGCCACTGACATCAGCGCTGAATGGTCACCTGGATCACGAGATAATGGACCTGACTATGCGCGCGATCAGGCTGAGAGTGGTCACTGGACCACCAGAGATGGATCTTTGATTTAATACATATGCCCGATCAGGCGGTGGGCACTTTGCGCTTGTGCAGGGGCGTCGGTCCCCAGCGACTGCGGGCGCAGAGTGCGCCGGGGACGGCGCACCTCTGTCACAAATGGGGCCATAATGCCATGAAATGGCCCCATTTGGCGCTTTCGCATGCATTATGGCCCTTTTGCAAGTGCACTTTTGAATATCGCGGGTGATGCACCTAGCGCAACGGCACTTGCGTTAGTGCATCCCCTGCCCCTCTCTGGCCACTTGCGCTGGTGCAGTGCCACTGCACCATGCATACTGTGGGTGGCCACAGCGCGATATTCAATGGTGCTGAGCCATGGCGCAGCACTGTTGAATATCACCTTGTCAGCGCCCTGGCACATCCCAGTTGCGCTGCGCCCAGGCATGCACCACAGCCTGGCGCAGTCTGAATATCCCACCCTATGTTTTCAAGCTGCCAAGTATTGTGATATATTACCATATACAGCACGTACATCTCCAACATTTGGACAGTTTATGCACGAGATAGAAAAAATACAGGTTACTCACCTGTAACAGGAGTTCTAGGAATGGTATATGTTGTTCATCCACACTTATTGGCAGGTTCCTTGCCGCTTTAAATCTTGCCGGAAGGTCTTCAAGCTGGCTCCTCCCACCCACCTGGGTGGTAAAACTCTCGGCTCCACCCCATGACGCCAGATCTAGCCCGCTGGAAGCCAGGTTGTGCGTCGAAGCCGGGGAGGTTAGGTGGGTCGTGTGGATGAACAACATATACCATTCCTAGAACTCCTATTACAGGTGAGTAACCTGTATTGCTAGGGACATGGATATGTTGTTCAATCCACACTTATTGGCAGACTCCTAGCAGTTCTCTGGGAGGAGGGAGGCAAGGCGCACACCCCCGATACTTACTTGGGAAAGAGAGACTGGAGAACCTAGGCCCCAAAACCAGCATCCCGGCGTGACTCAACGTCGATATGGTAGTGGGTAATAAAGGTATGTGCCGACTTCCAGGTAGCAGCCCTGCAGATATGCTGGATAGGGACATCCCTGGAAGCAGCTACCGGTACGGCGGGTAGAATGAACTCTTATCCCTCTGGGAGGCTCCATGCCTGCCAGCCTATATGAGCTCTCGCGGGAGAGCCCACTGCTTATCGTCTGCTTGGCTGCAGGTCTGCCAGGTGCGGCTTCAGCGTAGGTGACAAACAGCTGGCGAACCTCACGAACTTCAGCCGTCCGCTCCTCATAATAAGCGAGCGCTCATCTAGGGTCCAAAGTATGGAGCCTATATTCGGCCTCTGAGGTGTGATTGGGGTAGAACACCGGCAGAGTCAACACCTGGTTAAGGTGAAACTCCGACACCACCTTTGGAAGGAATTTCAGGTGGGGGCGCAGGACAACCTTGTCCCTGTGGAAGACCAGATAAGGAGACTCGAGGGAAAGCGCCTGGAGCTCTCCAAGCCTTCTGGCTGACGTGATAGCCACCAAGAAGGCGGTCTTCCACAAGTGGGAAATATCGCACCTGTGCATTGGTTCGAATGGCTTGCCCATGAGCTTGGCCAATACCAGCAGTAGATCCCATGGAGGTGGAGGTTCTCACACTGGAGGGGAAATGTGGTCAAGGCCTTTGAAAAAGCACCAGACCACCTTCTCCTGCGCCACCGACTGCTTCCAGCCAGCGCCCGGTAGCAGAGATGGCTGCCAGGTGCACCTAAGAGGTCGTCAACCAAAGCCCTTGCTGAGAAAGGGACCACAGGTAGTCAGAATGCTTGCCAAGGGACAGGCGGAAGGGTCAAGCCCTTCCTCTGACACCAAATGGAGAATCTCTTCCATTTGACAGGCGTAGCATTTCCTGAGTGGCGCTCATACGGGGCGCCTCAGCGGCGTTGAGGACCTCGTCGGAAAGACCCAAGGCCTGGAACTCTAGCCGCTCAGGAACCAGGCCGTCAGGTGCAGGGATTGAAGGTCCGGATGGAATACCTTCCCCTGGTTGACCGAGATCAGGTCCGGGCTGGCTGGAAGCCGCCTTGGGAGCCTGGAGCTGAGGCTGAGGAGATCTGGATACCAGAACTGGCGGGGCCAGTCTGGGGCTACCAGAATCACCTGCGCCTTGTCCCTCCTCGCCTTGAGAAGCACCTTGTGGATCAAGGGAAATAGGGAAAAGGCGTAGAAGGCCGGGGTCCACGGCCTCGAGAGCATCCTGCAGCGAGCCCTGCTTTGGGGGCGGGCATGGAACAGACTCAGCCGCATTCTCCTGAAGGTAAACAGGTCCACCTGGCGTGCCCCAGTGGGAGAACAGATCTTGTACTACCGCGGCAGGAGAGACCACTCATGAGCGCAGCCCCTATCCGACTCACGGCATCGGCCAGGGTGTTGGAGGCTCCTGCCATGTGAATGAGCTGGACATCGCCTCCAGGCTCGCCACGAGGACCATATGGGAGGCTTCCTTGCATAACGGCATGGAGCGCGTCCCGCCCTGGCCAGTTCAGATAGTACATGGTCGTGGTATTGTCCATCTGGACCTGAACCACTTGACCCCGTAGAAAGCAGAAGGCGGTGAGAGCTAGGCAGACCGCTCGGAGCTCCAGCAGGTTGATATGGCATCGGGACTCCCGAGGGGACCAGAGGCCGTGCGCTCGGTGCTCCCCCAGATGAGCACCCCAACACATCAGAGATGCATCGGTCGATAGAGAGACCGTCGGCTCGGGGCGGACGAACGGGATGCCCTCCTGCAGATGTGCCGGAACGATCCACCACTGGAGAGTGTTCCACATCTCCTGGGTCACTGTCATGGGCTGGTCCAATGGATCGCAGTGTTGTGACCACTGGCTGGCCAGTCCCACTGAAGGGGCGCATGTACTTAGAGGCCCAGCGGACCACGCTGGTGCAGGCTGCCATGAGGCCCAGGAAGTCCCGGGCAGGCGCAGTGCCCAACCAGAAATGATTGGGCAAAGGAGGAAAGAACATCGCCCCTGTCCGCGGAGCAAGCTCTGGCTCGAAGAGAAGTCGAGCTCTGCCCGATGAAAGTATCACCTGCTTGGCACAAGTTCCGATTTGGCCTCGTTGATGAGGAGGCCAATCTGAGAGCAAACCTGGAGGGCCAGATCTCTGGACTGCTCTGCCTCCACTCTGGAGGGGGCTGCAATCAGCCAGTCGTCCAGGTAGAGGTACATCCGGACCCTTCGGCGCTGCAGGAATGCCGTCACCACTGCCATGCATTTGGTGAAGATCCTGGGAGCTAGGGAGAGGCCGAAGGGCATGGCCCGGAACTCGTAAAGGGATCCCTCCGCTCTGAAGCGGAGGAATCTCTGATGAGACGGACGGATTGGCACATGAAAGAACGCATCCTGGAGGTCCAGGGAACAGAACCACATGCCTCATTCCAAGGGTGGGATTATCTGAGCCAGAGTGACCATCCTGAAGGTCCGAGACCTTAGGAACCTGTTCAGGTCGTGCAGGTCGAGAATGGGGCGCCAGACCCCCGTCTGTTTTGGGACCAGGAAATACCTGGACACAAACCCCGGGTCTGCAGGAGGATCCACCACCTTCCTGATCACCTCTTTTTAGAGCAGGGCAATGTCGGCAGGCGGGCCGACAAGCGGACTACGGACCCGTGGCCCCGAGGCGGCGGCTCGAAAGGGTGGAGCCTGCTCGAACTCCAGAGGCAGGCCTTTTTCCACCTCCAACACCCAGCGGTCCATGGTGATAGCAGACCAGGCGGAAAGGAAGTGGCGGGCCGTCCCCAGGGAACCCAGGGAGTGACAAGGCTGGGGGCGGCACCCCTCAACCCGTCACTGGGCAGACTTGGAGGAGGAACCGGCTGAGGACCTCCTGGGCCTTACCTCCTGCTTCCTGTTGGAGGAAGCCGCGGCTTAGGTTTGGGGCCTAGCCTGAGCCTACTAGCCCTATTGCTGATGCTGTTGGGCAGTCGAGATGCAGGGGCCAAAGGGCGAAGGGCGTCTGCTGTTGCTCCGGCGGCCTTTGTCCCTCTGGGTGGAGGTGACCGAGTCCAGGGTGGCACTGGACTTTTCGATCCGCTGGAGGTGTCCCTCCACTCCAGGGCTGAAGAGGTCAGTCCCCAAGAAGGGGCCGTCTGCCAACTTGTGCTGGGTATCCGCCATGAAGGTGGATATCCTCAGCCACGCCCTGCGGCGCATGGCCACCGTGGCCACTACTGACCTGGCATAGGAATCACCTATGTCCAGAGCAGTCTGAAGCTGCTGTTTCGCCACCGCCCTACCCTGATCCCGCACCTGGCGGACCGTGGTCTGCAGGTCGGTCGGGAGATGAGGGACAACCTCATTCAGGGAGCCCAAGAGAGCGTGGGAGAAGTGTGCCATCAGCACGGCCGAGCTGGCCTGTCGGAGGCCGAAGGAGGATGCAGCGTACACCTTGCGCCCAGCAAAGTCCAGCTTTTGGACTCTCTTTGTCGGAGGCTTATCCACATCCAGCATTACCGAACACCGGAAAGCGCTGTCAGTGACTAACCCCTCGGTGAAGGATGCTCGAAACCGGGCAAAGAGCGGTAGGGACGCATACTTCCTGGCCATCCTGGCCGAGGCGCAGGACAGGAAGCAGGCGCTGCCAAGCTCAAGGCTGGGCGACAATGGCCTCAGCCACGGAAGAAGCCTCCGTGGGGAATCCTCGGTCCAGTATCTCCATCAGGGGATACTTGGCCCGTTGGACACGGGCTCGAGCTGCATCCCGGTGGACTCCGAGATGAGTCGAAGCAGACCCAAGAAGGACAATGGGCTATCGTCCAATGACTGGCTCCCGGAGGACTCCAGGTCCACCTGCCTGGAGAACAGGGAAGAGTCGTCGTCGGATTCCGAAGAGTCTGCAAAGAGCTGCCTCGGCCCTGAGCCACCCTCTACCTGCCGAGGACGGTCGGGAGTGAGGGTGACCGACAACCTGTGGGGCAGGCCATGACCCGACCAAGAATCCTTGGTCAGTGCCCCAGACTTCGGTTGTGGAGGTGGAGGTTCCACCACAATCGGTGGAGCAGCTGGTTTTGGCCAAGCAACCGGCCCCGGAGCGGGCAACTCGACTGGGGCAGTGGTTGCTTCGGTCGTTCGGGTGACAGCCACTTAATGGCCGGGGTCTGGAACGGAGTCGGTTTAGGCCCGGACAACAGCAACTGCTGCCACATAAGCTCCTCGTAGCGCCGACGTAATTTACGCCGAAGCCTCCCCTCATCCGAGGAAGAGGATGAGGAGGAACGGTGTCGCCGCTTACTCCGGTATCGAGATCGAGACCGCCCGATGTTGGCGGGAACGGCTTGACCAAGATGAAGTCCGAGACCGAGGCCCTCGGGGGGACCAAGGGCGGGTCTGGGAAGGGGCGGGGGACACCTGCTCTTCCCTCGGCTCGGGCATTTTAACCAGGGACTGCGGCCCCGAAGGTGCAGGCAGATCCTCGGTCTCCACCGGGGGAACCGGTGAAAGAGGGTTGTCGGCTTCACCAGTCGACAGCCCGTCTAACGGATCAAGAAAAATCTTGACTGCGTCGACGGGAGTCTCGACAGGCTGGCCTGACGGGGACACCGTGAAGCCAGCGGCCTCAGCCGCAACTTCAACCGAAGTCGACGGTCGGCTGTCTGGGGAAGGAGACCTCTCCCGCGAATGCTGATGGTGGGACTTACCCTTCGACTCCTTCTTCTTGGGCGGAGAAGAATGTCCCGATGGCCCCTCTCCCTTTGTGGAAAGGGACTGACAAAGCTCCTTGAACGAAGCCGTATACGAGGAACTCAGAAAGAGCGGGATAAATGTCGCGGCCGAGGAGGAGGAAGATGTGGCCTGGGCCGCCTCCTCCTCGAGGGCGATCATCTGCTCGAGCTGCTCAGCCGAGCCAGCCGCTGGACACCGCCCAACGAGCCTCTTTTGATTTTAGTAGCGGGAAACATTTCTCGGGGCGCCCGAGCTTCAATTGGGCAGTGCGATCATCCAGGACGTTGGCCGAGAAAGAGCGGCACAACTCGCAGGCCTGCGGGTCGTGATCTAGGCCTAGGCAGTAGACGCACGTGGAGTGCGGATCCGTCCTGGACATTTTCTGCCCGCAAGGGCACCTCCAAAAGCCGGGAATAGATTTGTCCATCGCAGCCGCGAGGGAAGATGAAGACCGAAGTTTAGAAAACTTCAAAACCAATTTCGGACGAACCGAAGAGTTAGGATCCAGTCTAAAACGCAGAGCGCTAAGGAGGGAACCTGAGCTTCCAAACGGTAAGGAAGATCTGGCGTCATGGGGCAGAGCCGAGAGTTTTACCACCTGGGTGGGTGGGAGGAGCCAGCTTGAAGACCTTCCGGCAAGATTTAAAGCAGCAAGGAACATGCCAATATGTGTGGATTGAACAACATATCCATGTCCCTAGAAGTAAACCTTTTTAGCTGATCATGCTATTAAGAACAGCTATAGAATATGCAGGGCCGGCTTTAGGGTTTTGGGGACCCCCAGCATAATTAGTGACATCATGGGCCTCTCTACTTGGCCCACCTTTAGCCTATGTGTTTTACTGTAGCCCATAAGTGCAAGATTTTATTTGTGATGATACTATAGGCAGGGAAAAATGGGCAGACTAGGTGGGCCAAGCAGTAGTTATCTGCCAGTAGATTTTATATTTCTTTGTTTCTATGTATAGCTTTAGTATAACCAGTAGTATTTTAAAAATATTTTAGGAGGACACAGCAGTGTCAGTTCTTGGGACTGTTCTTCCCATCCCATCCATTGCTGCCTATCCACCGCATATTGACTAGATCATAGCTTGTTGAGGTATTTCAAGACAGAACCAGAAGGATCTGCACAGTCCTTTACTGATGTTTTAAGATATTAAGATAAATACATGTTTAAAAATGAATAAGGTAAACTTCTCTGGTTGGGGGGCCCCCAGCAACCGCAGGGTTCGCTGGTGCCTAAAACCGGCTATGAGAATATGTTGTTAACCAGAGTTAGAAGACTTGGTTTGCTGGCCAAGGCACCTAGCTTCACCTGAGCTCTTTCCTTCTAAGACTGCTTGAAAGGCAGAGTAGAGAAACTTGTTGTTAACCAGAGGTAGAAGACTTGGTTTGCTGGCCAAGGCACTAAGCTTCACCTGAGCTCTTTCCTTCTAAGACTGCTTGAAAGGCAGAGTAGAGAAACTTACCAGAGCAAGGGAGAAGGATTAAGACTTAGTTTGGCTAAGCAGATTTACTGTGTGGTGGTGTTTTTATTTTTTACTCACAGGGATTGCTACTGTTTGTTGCTAACATTTCATTGCTTTATTTTTTCTCTGATTCAAATTGTTGTTGCTGGTATACCTTCTTCTGCATTATTACAAGGTGTGCCTACAGGTGTGTGCTAACAGATTACTGCTGTAATCTTCTGATTCAAATTGTCTTTTGCAAGTATATCTTCTGTTACTGCTTTATTTTTCTCTGGAGCAAAGTGTTTCTTACAGGTATATCTTCTCTGAAATTACTGTATTACAGGTGGAGCTTACATTTTGTGACTTTTTATCATTGGGCTAAGCAAAATTACTGTTTGACACTGTGTTTTATTTTATTCTTGTTTGTTGAAAAGGTTTGTTGTCATGAGAGGTGTTTCAGTCTCCTTCTCACATTGAAGGAGCTAATTGCTTTTCCTCCACAGCTCTTCCAAAGGATTAGGTGTGTATGTGGGGTGGAGCTGGCAAACTGTCAGTAATTTCCAACAGAAAGAAAGGTTAAAAAATCAGGTTAGTTTATATCTTGGAGGTAGAAGACTTGGTTTGCTGGCCAAGGCACCTAGCTTCACCTGAGCTCTTTCCTTCTAAGACTGCTTGAAAGGCAGAGTAGAGAAACTTACCAGAGCAAGGGAGAAGGATTAAGACTTAGTTTGGCTAAACAGATTTACTGTGTCGTGGTGTTTTTATTTTTTTACTCACAGGGATTGCTACTGTTTGTTGCTAACATTTCATTGCTTTATTTTTTCTCTGATTCAAATTGTTGTTGCTGGTATACCGTCTTCTGCATTATTACAAGGTGTGCCTACAGGTGTGTGCTAACAGATTACTGCTGTAATCTTCTGATTCAAATTGTCTTTTGCAAGGTATATCTTCTGTTACTGCTTTATTTTTCTGGAGCAAAGTGTTTCTTACAGGGTATATCTTCTCTGAAATTACTGTATTACAGGTGGAGCTTACATTTTTGTGACTTTTTATCATTGGGCTAAGCAAAATTACTGTTTGACACTGTGTTTTATTTTATTCTTGTTTGTTGAAAAGGTTTGTTGTCACGAGGTGTTTCAGTCTCCTTCTCACATTGAAGGAGCTAATTGCTTTTCCTCCCACAGCTCTTCCAAAGGATTAGGTGTGTATGTGGGGTGGAGCTGGCAAACTGTCAGTAATTTCCAACAGAAAGAAGGGTTAAAAAGTCAGGTTAGTTTATATCTTGGAGGTAGAAGACTTGGTTTTGCTGGCCAGGCACCTAGCTTCACCTGAGCTCTTTCCTTCTAAGACTGCTTGAAAGGCAGAGTAGAGAAACTTACCAGAGCAAGGAGAAGGATTAAGACTTAGTTTGGCTAAACAGATTTACTGTGTCGTGGTGTTTTATTTTTTTTTACTCACAGGGATTGCTACTGTTTGTTGCTAACATTTCATTGCTTTATTTTTTCTTGATTCAAATTGTTGTTGCTGGTATACCGCCTTCTGCATTATTACAAGGTGTGCCTACAGGTGTGCTAACAGATTACTGCTGTAATCTTCTGATTCAAATTGTTTTTGCAAGGTATATCTTCTGTTACTGCTTTATTTTTCTCTGAGCAAAGTGTTTCTTACAGGGTATATCTTCTTGAAATTACTGTATTACAGGTGGAGTTACATTTTTGTGACTTTTTATCATTGGGCTAAGCAAAATTACTGTTTGACACTGTGTTTTATTTTATTCTTGTTTGTTGAAAAGGTTTGTTGTCGCAGAGGTGTTTCAGTCTCCTTCTCACATTGAAGGAGCTAATTGCTTTCCTCCCACAGCTCTTCCAAAGGATTAGGTGTGTATGTGGGAGTGGAGCTGGCAAACTGTCAGTAATTTCCAACAGAAAGAAGGGTTAAAAAGTCAGGTTAGTTTATATCTTGAGGTAGAAGACTTGGTTTGCTGGCCAAGGCACTAGCTTCACCTGAGCTCTTTCCTTCTAAGACTGCTTGAAAGGCAGAGTAGAGAAACTTACCAGAGCAAGGGAGAAGGATTAAGACTTAGTTTGGCTAAACAGATTTACTGTGTGGTGGTGTTTTATTTTTTACTCACAGGGATTGCTACTTGTTGTTGCTAACATTTCATTGCTTTATTTTTCTCTGATTCAAATTGTTGTTGCTGGTATACCTTCTTCTGCATTATTACAAGGTGTGCCTACAGTGTGTGCTAACAGATTACTGCTGTAATCTTCTGATTCAAATTGTCTTTTGCAAGGTATATCTTCTGTTACTGCTTTATTTTTCTCTGGAGCAAAGTGTTTCTTACAGGGTATATCTTCTCTGAAATTACTGTATTACAGGTGGAGCTTACATTTTTGTGACTTTTTATCATTGGGCTAAGCAAAATTACTGTTTGACACTGTGTTTTATTTTATTCTTGTTTGTTGAAAAGGTTTGTTGTCGCAGAGGTGTTTCAGTCTCCTTCTCACATTGAAGGAGCTAATTGCTTTTCCTCCCACAGCTCTTCCAAAGGATTAGGTGTGTATGTGGGGGGTGGAGCTGGCAAACTGTCAGTAATTTCCAACAGAAAGAAGGGTTAAAAAGTCAGGTTAGTTTATATCTTGGAGGTAGAAGACTTGGTTTGCTGGCCAAGGCACCTAGCTTCACCTGAGCTCTTTCCTTCTAAGACTGCTTGAAAGGCAGAGTAGAAACTTACCAGAGCAAGGGAGAAGGATTAAGACTTAGTTTGGCTAAACAGATTTACTGTGTCGTGGTGTTTTATTTTTTTTACTCACAGGGATTGCTACTGTTTGTTGCTAACATTTCATTGCTTTATTTTTTCTGATTCAAATTGTTGTTGCTGGTATACCGTCTTCTGCATTATTACAAGGTGTGCCTACAGGTGTGCTAACAGATTACTGCTGTAATCTTCTGATTCAAATTGTCTTTTGCAAGGTATATCTTCTGTTACTGCTTTATTTTCTCTGGAGCAAAGTGTTTCTTACAGGGTATATCTTCTCTGAAATTATTACAGGTGGTGCTTTACAGGTTTTACAGTTTTATCTAACATTAGGATAAGCTTTCAGGGTTACTGCATTTGTTGTTGACTGATTGTTTCTGCTCTTACCTCCTTGTTCTTTCGTCCGTGGTTCTTCTTTTTAGGCAGGGAAGGGCCCAGCCACCACCCCATCCCCAACCACCCCATCCACACTCCTTTTATAAGGGTACCACAGTTGTGACATTTCCTGTGGCAGAGCAGGAAGGGGCGGATCAGTGGGGCCTCCACAAGGTGATCTCACTATAGGGCACTAGTAATTTAACTTGTTATAACAAGTTAAACAAAGCACAATTAAACCATTACTTGCATTTTTTTCTTTTTTTCCTTCTAATTACTCTGACTAGGTTACAAACCCAGCAACTTATTTGGAATGGATTTCATTAACTGCAGGTACTGGGAACAATTTTCAGAAGGACAGTCTTACAGGATTTAGGACACTGTCCTACATGCTGGGCCTTTGGAGATCTTAGGTCTCAGCTCCGGGCAGCATGGGCAGAGATTGCACGCCTCAAATTTCATATTGAAGAGGAAATACATTATAAGAACCACCCATTTCCCAGCATCCAACAGAAAAACCTCGACCTAGAGCGTAGTTGGTCCAGGAGGTTGGCAGGTGGTTAGGAGGAGCAAATCAGGTGCCCCATCACTCTCTGCTCTCCAACACATTACCTCCAAAACCATATAAACACTACAAACAGGTATCTGCCTCTATCTCTGAAATCAAATAAAGAGGCAGAAGACACTGCAGAGCAGGACACTGCGGCACAGGAGCTAGCACAACAATACTCACCCAAATCAGGAACCAAAACTAAACAAGCACAAAGGAAATCCAAAAACTTCTGATCATAGGAGACTCCATGATTCGGGAGTTGATACCATCTCCAGCCAGGTGATGGTCAGATGTCTCCCAGGTACATCAGCATGGAGAGACACTTACGCATTGCTAAAATTGTTCACAAAGCAGGAGAAAACATTGATGTCCTAGTACACATAGGGACTAATGATCTCGCCAGCCGGTCAGTTGTGGAGACCAAGGAACACCTGACTAAGCTGGGTGACAAACTATCATCTATTTCGTCCGGCATCTCCTTCTCTGAGATCCTGCCAGTCTGGGAGAAGGGAGCAGATGGACGGAAGGTCAGAGAAGGGAGATAGGGAGCTAAACACGTGGCTCAAGGACTGGTGCCAGGAAAAAGGACACAGATTTGTAGGAACTGGCAACAGTTCTGGGAGCGAAAGTTCTTTAAATTTGATGGACTGCATCTGACTAAAGAGGAGTCAGTGCATTGGGGCAGAAGTTTGACGTCTTTGCAGAATATTTAAACTAGCAAATGGGGAGAGGGTGCAGCACCCCATCGTCAATGGGAAGAACACCCTCCCCCTCAGCTAGTGGTCAAACAGGAATTCAGCGTGTTTGCCGTTCATTTGTATCACCAGGTAAGAAAAAAGGTTTGTCTCCCCATACGATGCACAGGGGTAATGCCAAACTTCACCCAACAACTAACACACCAAAATCTGGCCAATGGAAAATCATGTACACAATGCTCACAGCCTGGGAAATAAGATCCCAGACCTGCAGGCAATAATGTCAGAGGCTAAACTGGACATAGTAGCAATTAGTGAGACGTGGTTTACCAGTAACCACACCTTGGAGACTTCAGTACCTGGCTATGTATTGTTCAGAAGAGACCGAGGTGCAAAAGGGGAGGAGGGCCTGTATGTTAATGAAAATATCAAAGCTACAGAAATTCAGAATACACATAAGGAGCCAGAAGAACTGTGGGTCACCCTGGAAACAGGAAATGGGACAGCCATAAGAACTGGGGTTGTCTACAGGCCCCAGACCAGAGGGAGGACATAGACACATTACTGTTAGAAGATATACAAAACATGACAGCTAAAGGGAGGTTCTGATAATGGGAGACTTCAACATGCCAGATACAGATTGATCAATACCAGCAGGAACATCTGCCAGAACTAGACTCATAGTGGATTCCCTGCAGGGGAGGGCCTCAAACAACTGGTACAGCAACCCACAAGAGACAGGGCTATCCTAGATCTAGTACTGACTAACAAAGAAGGGATCACAGATCTCCAGGTAGAAGGTCACCTGGGGGCCAGTGACCATCACATGGTATGGTTCAATTTGCTACTACATCTAAATCATCCCATTCAAGGCAAAAATATGGGACTTCAGAGGAGCTGACTTTGATAAGATGGCCAACAGAGTTAAGCTAGCTCTGGCAAAAAGAAACACAGGTGAGGAGGTACAGGCAAAGTGGGCAAGCATTAAGGATACAATACTTGAAGCAACATCCCATTGTGTTAGACAGAAAAGGAAGTGCAAAGAAGAAGGAAACCACTTTGGTTCTCAAATACAGTAGCAGAAAGGTCAGGAGCCAAAAGGCTGGCCTTCAGGAAATATAAGGAACACAGCGGGATGAAGATAGGGAGGCATACCAAACTGCCCTAAGGGAAGCAGGGAAGGCAGTAAAGCAGGCAAAGTCCCAAACTGAGGAAACACTAGCACGAACAGTAAAGAAGGTGACAAGACTTTCTATAGATACATTAGTGAAAGGAGAAAGTCCAGAGGGGGTATTGCTAAGCTTAATGGAGAAAAGGGAGCATGTGAGGAGGAGGACCCTGTAAAGGCATCTATCCTAAATAGATACTTTTGCTCAGTATTTACTGAAGAGAAGGTAGGGCAGGGCCACAGCTCAGCATCATGGACACAGGGGAGGGAGGTGAGCACTACTCCCTTCACAAAAAGAAAGGGTCCTATAAGAGCTTGCTAAGCTCAGGGTGGATAAGGCAATGGGACCTGATGGCATACATCCCAGGTACTTAAGGAGCTAAAGGAGGAACTAGCAGAGCCATTAGCAGAATTGTTTAGTGAGTCTCTGAGCACAGGAGAGGTCCCAGAAGACTGGAGAAGGGTTCATGGATCCCGCTCCACAAGAGTGGTAGCAGGAGGAGGCGGGAACTACAGACCAGTCAGTCTTACCTCAGTAGTGGGCAAGATTATGGAGGCACTCCTTAAGGAAAGGATAGTGCAACACCTGGAATCCATAGGGCACAGGATCCAAGACAGCATGGGTTTACAAAGGAAGGTCCTGTCAAACTAATCTCATAGATTTCTTTGACTGGGTAACCAGAGTGGTGGACCAAGGGAGCAGTTGATGTCGCCTACCTTGACTTCAGCAAAGCTTTGACACTGTTCCACATAGAAGATTGATAAATAAGCTAGGTAGGCTTGGGGTGGGTCAGAAGTTGGTCAACTGGGTGGCAAACTGGTTGACTGACAGAAAACAGAGGTGGTGGTAAATGGTATACAGTCAGAAGAGATGCAAGTCACAAGTGGGGTACCTCAGGGATCAGTCCTGGGGCCAGTCCTATTCAACATCTTCATTAGTGACCTCGAGATGGACTAGAGGGTAGGCTTGTCTGTTTGCAGATGACACCAAGATCTGCAACAGAGTAGATGATCCAGATGGGGTGGGCAGAATGAGAAGAGATCTGGATAAACTAGCAAAATGGTCAGAAGAGTGGCAACTGGGATTTAATGCAAAGAAGTGCAAAATCATGCACATAGGAAGAGAAACCCCTGAAGCCACTTATAGGCTGGGAGGGAGTTGCAGCAGTCACAAAGGAAGAAAGAGACTTGGGCATCATCATCACTGATGACTTAAAATCATCCAAGCAGACCTCTAAAGCAGTAGGTAAGGCTAGGGGGTGTTAGGTGTATTAGTAGGGGTATCACAAGTCGAAGAGGAGGTAATAATCCCTCTGTACAAGACATTGGTTAGGCCCCATCTGAGTACTGCGTGCAGTATTGGAGGCCACACCTTCACAAGGACATTAACCAAATTGAGGCAGTCCAGAGAAGGGCAACAAAATGGTGCAGGGACTGCATCAGAAGACATATGAGGACAAATTAACGGAGCTCAATATGTATACCCTTGAGCAAAGGAGGAGAGAGGTGATATGATCGGACATTTAAACACCTTAAGGGCATAAACAAGGTGAAAGAGTCTAACATGTTTAAATATAAGAAAAATAGCAGGACAAGAGGACACAGCATGAGATTAGAGGAGGCCGATTAAGGGGGATGTGAGGAAATTCTTTTCACAGAAAGGGTGGTAGATGCATGGAATGGCTTACCACAAGAAGTGGTGGCTATGAATACAGTGCAGGGCTTCAAACAGGCATGGGATAGGCATAAGGGAGCAATACAAATGACTATGAATAGAAAGGTCACTGACAGAGCAAAGGCCGATGGCACATTTATAAGGTAGAAAAAGAAATGGGCAGACTGGATGGGCCTTGCGGTCCTTATCTGCCGTCAACTTCTATGTTTCCATAGTTTATTTTTAACTTTAGATAATTGGTATTAAGTTCTTTAATTTAATTATTGTGGTTTAGAATTGTGTATTGTAGATGCGTCTAGTGGCGACTTGGACTGATGAATGTATTGTTTTAGAATTATTTGTATAGGTAACATTATATGATATAAACAAGACTGTCTTGCAAACTGGGTCACCCGACCTAAATGACGTTTTCCTGTATAAAAAAGTTTGTTTTTTTTACTTTTACTAGATTCTATGTACATCCAAAGTATGGAGCAAAGCCTCCCCCTGATTAAAGTACGCAGGATAATAAACCGGAAGGTGGATGGATTAGTTCAACGTAAACACCGACATCACCTTGGGAAGAAACTTAGGATTAGTACGCAAAGACTCCCTGTCTTTTTGGAAAACCAAATAAGGCTCCTTACACATAAGAACCTGAAGCTCAGAAATCCTTCAAGCAGAAGTTAACAGCAACTAAAAAGAGTGCTTTCCATGAAAGAAAGTGCAGCTCGCAACTCATGGCCGCTTCAAGCAGAGGTAAAATTAGCTTCTCCAACATAAAATTGAGATCCCATGGAGGGACCGGGTCCCGAATGGGAGGTTTCAGATGCAATATGTCCCACAGAAAGGTACAAGACACCTCAAGCCGAACCACAGCCGTGCCCTCAATAGGTGCATGGTACGCAGAGATGGCAGAAAGATGCGCCTTGAGTGATGAGTAACCCAGCCCTGAATCTGAAAGGGAGAGAAGGTACTTCAACACCTGATTCACCAGGCAGATGAAGGGATCCAATTGGCAGAAAGCAGCCCAAAGGGTGGAACACTTCCATTTCATGGCGTAAGTGGCCCTGGTGAAGGGTTTCCTAGTAGCCACCAGGACATCTGTGACCCTAGAAAACACTCCGAAGCAGGCAACAGCTAGGTCCACTGGACCCACACATGAAGATGCAAGGACTTTAGATCAGGATGGACTAGGGCGCCCTGGTCCTGGGACAGCAAACCAGTACACAGGGGCAAAATGTGACATGGAACCTTTGTAAAGGAGTCTTTGACTCAAAAGCATGTTATCCGATATCTTAAATAAATAAAATAAATAAAAGCACTGGAGGTTCCACTGCCAGCTGCTGCAGCAAGGTGAACCAAATCTGACATGGCCAGAAGGGAGCTATGAGAATCATCTCCGACCCTTCCAACTGGAGCTTGAGCAAGACCCTCTGCAAGAACAGGAAGGGAGGAAAGGCGTACAGAAACCTCCCCTTCCAGGAGAGAGATAATGCATCTCGCCAGAAAACCCCAGGCTCAGGACTGAGCAAGCAGAAAAGCGTCAGTTTTGCGTTGAGTGGGGACACAAAAAGGTCCAACTCTGGACAACACCACCTGTAGAAGAGATTTTCGACCACTGAGGTCAGAAGCTCCCACTCGAGAGCCCCAAACTGGGAGTGGCTGAGACGGTCTGCCAGGATGTTTTGGACACCTGCAACGTATACATCTGAGAGCTCCAGACCGTGCTCGATGGCCCAATACCAAACTCTCATCACTTTCCGACACAGGGTAAGAGTGAGTCCTCCCCCCCGCTTGTTGATGTAATACACCACACGTCTGTCTGCACCAGCAGTGGACCAGGGAGAAAATGATTCTGAAATGCCTACAGAGTGTATAGGACTGCTCACATCTTCAGGATGTTGATATGGGGACCCTGTACCAATTCCATCCAGGTGTCCTGGGTCTGGTGATCTGCTGGAAGAGCACCCCATCCCAGACTGGAGGCATCCGTCATGAGAATCTGATGGGGTGTGGATGAAAGCAGACCCCCCAAATGAGGTTGGCAGATTCCAGCCATCACGACAGGACTCTCCTGACCAGGTCAGAGACCATGACCAACAGGTCTAGGTTGTCCATGTGTTGGTCCCACTGGACCCTTAAGGTTTACTGTGGAACCTGCATGTGCAGGCGGGCGAAGGGAACCGTGGCAATGGCTGTCGCCATGTGGCCCAGGAGGCACAGAAATACTCTGGCCGGGACCTGGTGACTGGAGGAAACCAAACGGGCTTGCTCCATCAGTCATTCCACCCTGTCCATGGGCAAACAGGCCATGTCCTGGTTGGTGTCCAGAACCACCTCTATGTACTGAAGGTGCAGGATCTGTACCAGGCGATCTCTGGAGGGGGCTGTTAGCAGCCAATAATCCAGGCACAGGAGTTAATAGAAGTCCTGCCTCCTCAGAGCAGCCACCACCACCACAAGGCAATTGATAAAGACCCTGGGGGCCAAAGACAGGCCAAAAGGGAAGGCCCGGAATTGAAAATGGGCCACCTGAAAGTGGAAGCAGAGGAAGAGACGATGGGCAGGAAAAATCTGGATATGTAAGTAAGCTTTCTGCATGTCCAGAGAACAGAGCCAGTCCCCACGAAGCAACAGGGGTAACAACCCCTGAAGGGTGACCATCCGGAAACGTTTGTACTCTATGTACAGGTTCAGATGACTCAGATCCAGGATGGACTGAAGATCACCTGTCTTCTTGGGGACAAGAAAGAAGTGGGACTAAAACCCCCCTCCCCACTGAGTCAAAACTGGATACCTGGAGCCACGAATAGTGCCAGAGGCAGACACCAGCAGCTGCTCCCTTGCCTGAGGCGTCCACAACATCGTAGGCAGCCCGGAGAATGTGGTTGCCAACTTGAGGAGCTGAGCAAGCTGTGTTTTGGTGGGGTCCTCAGGCAAAGCCTGCAGTGGGCTTGGTCCCAAAAGACATTCTGATATTGGACCTTATGAGCCAGGTAACTGATGGCCCGGATAGCCAAGGTAGTGGATGCAAAGACTTGTTTACCCAGGTGGTCTAGCTGCTGAGACTCCCTGTCTGGGGGAAGAGCACTAAGGTGTTTGGGCTTTTTGGTACGGTCATGTGCTGCCCTGATGACCACCGAATCAGCCTTAGGGTGGCTCCCCAAAAAGCGTTTACCAGCAGGAGCATGGTAAAGATGGTCTGCCTTCTTAGGTAATGAAGGGATAGATGAGGTGTGATTCCAAGCCACCCTGGTGACATCCTCATAAGAGTCAATCAGGGATGGCACCACCACCGGGAGGGCATCCCGTTGCCTCAGATAAATGACCAGGCGATGCCTCTCCGGGTCCTGCTACTCTGTTTCACATCCCATGATGGACTGAATGTGGCACATGACATCTATGAAAGATGGGTCGTCGGGAGGGAACTTGGAAACCATCTTGGGGGTTTCTTCACCCTCTGAAGAGACCCCTACTGAGGAGGAACACTATGAACCCTCCGAGTCACCCTCAGGTGGCGGGTGTTCGTCTTGATGAGCACTGGAGCTGCCACCGGTATGAGACCCAGAGGACCCCAGCGCCCGTGAGCCACCACCACCAGACTAACCCTGGTCCTGGAGTGAAAGGTCCCTATTAGGACACTTGGGGAATGCTGGAGGCAGGCCCTGAGGAGCGGGCATCTGCTTCTGAATGAAAGACCATCATGCGGAGAATAGGATATTATAATCTACTGGAGGAGGAAAATTATAAACCGGTGGATAAGGATAAGTTGGTGCCGAGAAAGGGTATGATGGCTGCAGTGCCAGCGTTGGGTATCCTGGTAAGGGACCACGCGGTGCCGGCTGTGGGTCTAGTATCGGGCCGGCAAGAGCCAGCAAGGGCACAGGTTGCTGAAGAGGTGATGCCAGCGCTGGGCCCACAGGCATCAGCAGACAGCACCCAGGAGAGGGATCTGCTGGTGCCATAGAGGCAGGTGCCTGGAGGGAAGGAGACTGCCCAGGCAAAGGCAGAGGCAACACCTGACTAGGAGAAATGGTGGTAGCCTGCTGTGAGCGCTGCCTGGAAGGGCTGTCGTCGGGGTCTTGCTAAAAAGACCGTCTGCAGCGCCTTGGCTGGGGGGGATGCCGGTTGAGGAATGGATGCCTGAGACACCCACACAGGCCAAGCCTCCTGGCTGAGAGCCCATGGAAGAAAAGTGCCTGAGCATCAGGGTTGAGAGGCAGGAGACGAAGTCCCCTGCCCCGAAGAGCCACCACCCATAATGGCAATGAGGGTTGGTGGCTGAGCCACTGGTAGTCCAGTAGAGGAAAAGGCTACTGGGGCAGCAGGGACTGACCCCCCTGGGGGGAGGATGACCCCGAGGCAGTTGTGGGTTTGTGAGGCAACCGTAAGCAGGAAGCAGACCGGACCCAGTCCTGGTACTTGTCCCAGTGTTTATGCTTCCCACCGGATTTCTTCTGGGATTGTGAAGATGAGGAACCCCCAGAAGACTGTGCCAGTGAGGTGGAAGAGCTCCTGGTCTGCAGCTCCTTCTCCATCGTGACCAACTTCTGCTTGATGGGATGGCTCTCCAGAATCTTAAGATCATGTCTCCGAGTGGCCTGGTTGAGTTTCTGGCAAATCTGGCAGGTTTCAGTGTCATGACTGAGGCCGAGGCAAAGGATGCAGGCACAGTGGCCGTCTTTTTCTGGCATCTGTTTGCCGCAGGCATATTTCATGGAGCAGTCGGAAGATGAGGCTGGTGGAGAAGACATAAACTCGACAGCTGAAACATCGAAAATTTGATGTTAACAACTTGAAAGGAAAATAAGCAAGTGCGAATAATGGCGCTTGACTGTAGCTGCTGCGTCCACTAAGGTCCAACATGCACGGGTCGATGGCAGGAAAAGAACCTGGGAGGGTGTGGGGGACCTTCATAGGATAGGCCAATGTCGGTGGTAGGCAGTCCCCTGTGGCAGAATGCTAGCTAGAGTTTTCCCGTGTGGTCCTGGCACCTGGTGGCTTAGTCCAACCAGTGTTGGCCTGCTGGAAGAGCCTTCCTCGAAGTAAGATCGGTCCTTGTAGGGAGTTAAGGACAGGCCTGCTTCTTGCTGTAGCTGTGGCCAGAATGCCCCAGTCTATGTCTGGCAGGTTAAAATCCCCCAATAATCTCTACCTGTCTCCAGGCTAACTTAAATTATCTCAGACACCTCCTTCTCCCCCTGTTGTCCCTGAATCTCTGTGGCTTCAATTCCTTCCCTCACATACAGTACAACCCCCCCCCACACACACACACACACACTTTCCCCTGTCCTGTCCCTTTGGAACATGGTGTATCCCAGGATGGCCCACCTCCCAGCTGTGGTTGTTGGTGCAGCACGACTCTGTTATGGTCACTAGGTCTAGGTCTACCTCTGAAATGACAGCCTTTAGGCTAGGGATTATGTTTCCCAGGCTCCTTGTGTTGATACACATGTGCTCCATCTCCCACATCCCTCTCCTGCTTTTACTGATTCACCCTTCCTATCCTTCCTTTCTTCTTTTATTTTTCTGTCTTCCCTCCCAACCTCCTTCCTCCCCTTCAGTTCCTCTTGGGAATCTGCCCACCCTTCCCTTCCCCTTCCCCAAGTCATGCTCTCCCCTTCCCCTGGAGAGATCTTTTCCCTGGACTTCTCCTTCCTGCTACTCTATTCTTTGTTGGGGGAGGGAATCCTTGCCTCTCTAAGTATTTCTGCCTCCCCATGACTAGTTTAAAATGCCCATCAAAGCAGCATTTAAATCTTCCACCCAAGACTGATGCTCCCCCAGGAAGGATGGACGCTGTCTCCCTTATACAGACCTCTATTTCCCCAGGTAGTACCCCAGTCCCCGATGTAGCCAAATCCCTCCTCCCTGCACTATGCCTTCATCCATTGATTGAGGGACCTGATGCACTGCCCCCGAACCTCCCCCCGACCATACACAGGTCAACACCTCAATGAAAGCCACTATGTGAGCTAACTAATTCAGGCCCCGCCCCAGCTCCTTGAAACTATCCTGCACTACCCCTGGGTACAGCTAAAATTCTGAAGTACTCCCAATCAACATTTTAGTCTGTTCCAGAGCCGTGGTCTCAAACTGCAGTGCTCTGGTACATATTTTTGACATGGGACTGAAATGCGAGATCCTCCTGGGGTGTATGAACCAGCAGCACAATTGCCTGTTTGGGGACTAGTTAACGACACAGGAAGGCCTCTTCTTCTTCACCTGCCTCTTTATCAGTGAGGTCAAGACTGCATTCAAATTCATCATCTGACAATGCAAAGTGTGAAGCTGGAACTTGCTGAACTACTGGCATAGGTATCAAAACCCTGATGGCACGGTGGACAGTACAAAGAAATAAAAATTATGTACTTAGTGTAATTGTTGATCTTCCAGAATATCTTCACCATTCAGTCACACTAATAGGTTTTAGTCAGAGGCACAAGAACTCCGAGGGAGCAAAGTCTTTTGCAGCTAGGACGGCACTGTATCAGTTGGTGCTGCCGACCACACGACCTACGTACTGATGTCGCACATGTGGGCTAGCCAATAACTGACACCGGCCCCCTCCCTTCCTCAGTGCTGTTTGCCAGTAGAAGAAACAAGTGGGAAGAAAAACAGAGGGCTATAGGCTCCTAGCCCAAAGGGATAGGAAAAGAATATAGAATATAAAAATATTAACACAATAAAAACCAACTACCAACTCAGAAAAGAACTAAAGGGTTGGGACTGCTGGGTGGCACAAGGGTAGCGGGTAGAAAGAACTAAAACCCATTATCGGCTACCTGGACAGGAAGGTGGAGATAAGAAATGGGAAGCAACCACAGCATTTAGATCTGGTGCATACACAGGGATCTAGAAGACCCCTGTGTAATTAAGATGGCAAAATGTCAGCTTGTAAGAAATCACCTTTACATTCCAAGAGGGCAGTCTTAATTTAGCAAGGCAAAAAATCCCCAAAGCTCCCTTCAGATGAGGGAGACAACTACTGTGATTGGACAGAATCAAAGCAGCACAAATTCTATCTCCTTTGCCACTGCAAAAGAAGTGATGAAAAGAAGAGGATAATGAACGTGAAATATATAGCACAGAAAATCCAACTCCAACAAGCTGAGGAGTATGGCACAGAAAATCGTAATTACACCTGCCTCTCCCTGTAATACAGGAAAATCCAGACAAGAGCTGCACCTCATCCCACGTGCCAGGCACTTTTACATGGCAGAAAGTTCAGAGGTAGGGACAAGCTGAAGACAGTGTTGCAAGCAACAACAGGGATGTACCCTAAGGGATCTTCCTTAGTAGGGAGGTTGTGAAAAGGGTACAAGGACCTGTCCAATTTTGTTATTCTTTGAAGAACAGAAAAATATATTCCACCCCAAACCAGGAGGGGAAAACAGCTCTCAGGAGGGAATGGCAAGAAGAATGCCAGTGTGCCACAACAGGGTGCGCTGCCCAGAGGCCCTGGCTCTTATCTGAGCTGGGGATGGTGAGCTGCTCTGTAACTGAATGGTGAAGATATTCTGGATAATCTACAATTATGGTGAGTACCTAATTTTCATATCTTCCTAGAATCAATCTTTACCATTCATTCCCACTAATGGGCCAGAGTAATAAGCTTTCCCGGTAGGGAGGAGCCGGATCACGCTGAGGGAAGATATCCCTCAGCCCTCTGCATGGCGGAGAAACCACCTAAGGGCAAGGGCTTCTCACAGGTCCAGCAGGACAAAGAGACAGATCAAAGGCACATGGGGGCTCCTGTGACCGAGTAGCAGGAGGGTGCCCTGACAGCTTATGCATGACCCTGCAGGAAAAGTGAGCCACAATGAAGTGCAATTTAAGCACTTTACGCCAGTCCAGAGGTGCCAGCCTGGAAAGGTGAAGCCATGCCATCCACTGAATGCAGACTGCTGTTCCTACCAGCCTGGAAGCTACCTCACTGGTGTCATACGATGTTCTTGATTGGTGCCTTGCCAGCTCCAGGCCCTGGGCAGAAAGGAGAATGGCTTGCCAGTCAGGCATTAAAGCTAGGACCTGACCTAGCTGCAACCATAGGCACTTGTTACAAGCTGTTTGATGGGTCTGGTGTGCAGCAATGCACATGATGGTGCAAGTCAAAGTGAAAACTCTCCTCCCCCAGGCATCTGCCTATGCAGAGTCAGCCTCGGGAGGTTGGTCATGCACAGGGTGTTTAGGCTCATTCAGGGTCTGCTGCACCGGGATCCCTAAAGTGAGATGACGAATGGTTCCTGCAGATCCCATGGGAGCAGAGTACGTATGCTGGATTTCCTCTGGAGCTAGAGGGGAAAAAGGATGGAGCCAGACAGTCCTGGATGCCTCCCTGAAGACCCAAGGTCAAGGAGGGATGACAGAGCTGTTATCTCTGAAATCCCCAAGGAATCACACTGGCAAGGACACAGGACTGTGACCTACAAAAAGATCTTATGTTCAGCTCCCTCCGCATCTCTGCGAGGAACTTCTGGTATGCAGGGTACTCAGTGTCTGCAGACTGGTGAAGGAAGAAGTCCTCATCCTCGGAGAAGGAAGTCGGGGAGGAAGAGCTGGACTTGAAAAGTAGTGCCAGGGTCTCGGATCTGAACAGGACCCAACAGGGCTGTACACTGAACTGGTGTAGAGCACCAGCCGTCCCCCCATGCTGAGACCAGGTGAGAGGACCGAGAGAACCCAACATACTTGGAGGTGGTAGACGGCCATGAGGGATTAAGAAGCCAGAGGCTCCAGGCTCTCGCCAAGGCTGCAGGAATCCTTGCGGGAACTCTCCCAGGGGGAGAACCTGGAAAACCCGCCTGAGTGGTGTCTACCAACACCAGTGGCACGACCCAGTCAATGCCCTTCGGGGGAGACCCCCAGGTGAGGAAAGGGGAGCCATACAGATCCCATGGGGCAGCTCTGGTCTTTACCAGTGATGTCTGCTGCCAGTTCAGGGCAGAAAATGGCTACCTGGCTACTGCCAGAACCCTGGCCGGTGTCCCTCTGGCACCAGTCACAGGGTCAGCAGCAGGTCCATTAGCAGATTCCATCCCCTCATTAGAGCCAGTGCCATCCTTGGGGCCTGGCAAGTTATCAGAGTTAGTACTACCTCCAGAGCTAACCCATCCCCAACACTATGAATGGCGCTAAGAACTGACCCAGCATTCTGAATGGCATCAGGACCCAAACTGGCACCACAAGAATGGATCCTGGCACCAGGCCCAGTGATGACTGCAGGGGTGACACCGTCACCGGTGTCATGCTCAGAACTGGGCCCAAGGTTTGTGCCATCATCAATACCCCCACTCCCTTCCCCAAAAGCCCTAACTATAGCCTGGGACTGGGACTGCAGTTGTTAACCTTACCAACAGTTCACCTGCTTAACTGTACAGCATTATGTCTGTTTTACTCCGCTTACCTAGCCTTAGTTTGCTGACATAGTTCCCTGCAACTTAAATTGTGTTTACTCTGCCTGCTAGTGTGTGTTCACTAATTTAGCCTACCTGCCAAATTTTTTTAGTGTTGTGCACTCTACATCAATTTACTGCAATTGTTTCCATTATCCTTGCTTTCCCACTATACCTAGTCATAGTGTGATGACAGTTTCCAATTATTTCAAAGTTTTGTTATCCTGCCTGCTACTCCAAGTACTCACAAACTGTCTACCTGCCTAATTTTACACTGCCTACCTACTAACTGCTAGCTAGTTACTCAGCCTGTTACATAAGCCGTGTTTACACGGCAGTAGTGCTGCAAATACAAAACCGCAGCAGCACGGTACCAACCACTTGCCACCCACGGTTTGTCTGTCTATACGGCCCCCCTCTGCACCGCTGCAATCTGTGCTGGTGAGGGGCCATGCATCGTGGGGGAGCCGGACATCTGTTAGTTGCTGTGGCACAGGCAGTCCACACTGCCACTTAAGCCGCTGCAAGCTGCTCACTCCTCTTGGCATTCTCTGCTCGACAGAGAATCTGGCAGTGTCTTAGTGAGTGGCTTACCCCAATCGGGTACGTATCCATACAGTCACATTTGCACTGAAGCATCCCGAGCGCACAGGTTACTCCAGTGCAAATGTGACTGTAAACACGACTACAGATGTTAGTCGTCTTCTTGCCTAACTTAAAGGGGAACTGTCAGCAATAAGAGCCTCACGCTCAAGTGTGAGGCCGATCCTCATTAGCCCTTTGTGTGCAAAAACACTTTTTTTTATACCTAATGATTACTGCAGTGTAGTAGACTGTATCAAGCTAATTTCACTGACTTGTAAGCTGACAATTCTTGTAACCAGAAATGCCAGATTCCCTTCCAGCTGACTTCAGAGGAGGACTGCAGCAGTTGGAGATTCAATAGCCTACAGTGAATGTCAGAGTTTTTGTATAAGTTGTAATCATGTTTGCTGGTCTGCTGTTCTCCTGGGGCTAGATATAGTCACAGAGGACTGTACTAAGCCCCATGAGCACAACAGGACCAGAAAACATCTTGTTTTAGCTTACAAAATCTTTAACATGTATACTGCGGGCTACTGAATCTCCCAGCTCTGCAGTCCTCTTCTGATGTCAGTTAAAGGGGATTCTGGGAATTTTGGTTACAGGAAATGGAATCTTAGAAGGCAGCAAAATTAGCCCAATACATTCTACTATACTGCAGTAAACAAAAAAAACAGGTTACTCACCTGTAACAGTAGTTCTAGGAGTGGTATATGTTGTTCATCCACACTGTCTGGCATTGTCCCTTTCCCCTTTAAATCTTGCCGGAAATCTTCAAGCTGGCTCCTCCCACCCACCCGGGTGGTAAATACCTGGCTCGCCCATGATGCCAGATCTAGCCCGCTGGAAGCAAGGTTGTATGCCTTAAGCCGGAGGTTTGAGAGGTAGGATGAACAACATATACCAATCCTAGAACTACTGTTACAGGTGAGTAACCTGTTTTCTAGGAGCGTGGATATGTTGTTCATCCACACTGTCTGGCAGACTCTAGCAGTTCTCCGGGAGGAGGAGGCAGGCGCACACCCCTACTTGAAAAGAGATTGGAGAACCGAGGCTAAGCCAGCATCTGGCGTGACTCAAGGTCGATGTGGTAATGGGTAATGAAGGTGTTTGCCGACTTCCAGGTAGCAGCCAACAGATTTCCTGGATAGGGATGTCCCTGGAAGCAGCCACCAATGCAGCAGTATGGCGGGTAGAATGAGCTCTTATCCCTCTGGGAGGCTCCTTGCCCGCCCAACTCATAACACAGACTTGTGCATGATGTGATCCATCTTGCAATAGTCCGCTTGGCTGCAGGTCTGCCAGAAGCGGCTTCAGCATAGGTGACAAACAGCTGGTGAACCTCTCCCCGGATTTCCGCCGTTCTCTCCTTATAGTAGGAGAGAGCATGTCTGAGATCCAGAGTATGGAGCCTGTACTCGGCGTCCGAGGTGTAGTTAGGGTAGTATACCATCAGAGTCAACACCTGGTTAAGGTGAAACTCTGACACCACCTTCGGAAGAAATTTCAGGTGGGGGCGCAGGACAATTTTGTCCCTGTGAAAGACCAGATAAGGGGAGTCCACCGAAAGTGCCTGGAGCTCCCCTGTCCTTCTGGCTGACGGATAGCCACCAGGAAGGTAGTCTTCCACAAGTGCGAGAGTCACACTTGTGCATGGGTTCGAATGGCTTGCCCATGAGCTTTGCCAAAACCAGCAAGAGATCCCACGGAGGTGGAGGTTCATGCACCAGAGGGATATGTGATCCAGGTTTTGAAAAGCACCCGACCACTGTCTCCTGTGCTACAAGTCGGCTGACCGGCCCGCGCCCGGTAAGCAGAGATGACTGCCAGGTGCACCCTAAGAGTCGATGACCGAAGACCCCCTTTGGAGAGGGACCAAAGGTAGTCTAGAATGTTAGCCACAGAGCAGGATAAGGGGTCCAGGCTCTTTTCCTTACACCAAAGGGAAAACCTTTTCCATTTGAAGGCATAACATTTCCTAGCCGATTCCTTTCGAGATGCTTCCACCATGGTGTAGACATCCTCGGAAAGACCCAGAGCCTGGAACTCTAGCCGCTAAGGAACCAGGCTGTGAGGTGCAGGGATTGAAGGTCCGAGTGGAAGACCTTCCCCTGGTTCAACGATATCAGGTCCGGGTGTGTACAAAGCCGCTCCGGGGTCCTGCAGCTGAGGCTGAGGAGATCTGGATACCAGAACTGGCGTGGCCAATCTGGGGCTACCAGGATCACCTTCGCCTTGTCCCTCCTCACCTTGAGTAACACCGTGTGGATCAAGGGAAATAGAGGGAAGGCATAAAGGAGGCCTGGGGTCCACGGCCTCGAAAAGGCATCCCCCTGCAGCGAGCCCTGCTGAGGGGGGCCGGCATGGACGTCAGCAGCTTGCGTTCTCCCTGAGGCGATAACAGGTCCACCAGTGGTTTGCCCCAACGGGAGAACAGATTGTAAGCTACCTCTGGATGGAGAGACCACTCGTGGGATGTCTGGCCTATGCGGCTGAGAGCATCCGCCAGTTGGTTCGAGACTCCTGCCACATGGATGGCCAGGAGATCCGCCTCCAGCCGGCTGACGAAGGTCCAGATCCGGAATGCCTCCCTGCATAGCAGACGGGAGTGCGTGCCGCCTTTTTTGTTGAGGTAGTACATGGTCGTGGTATTGTCTGTCTGGACTTGAACCACTTGACCCCAGAGCTGAGGAGCGAAAGCTGACAGTGCCAGTCTGACTGCTCTGAGCTCCAACAAGTTGATGTGGCATCGGGACTCCTCGGGGGTCCAGAACCCGTGAGCTCTGTTGTCCCCCATGTGGGCTCCCCAGCCCATGAGAGAGGCATCGGTTGTAAGGACGACTGTCGGCTCGGGGTGGACGAACGGGATCTCTTCCTGCAAATGACTTGGGATGGTCCACCACTGGAGAGGCGTCCCACATCCTCTGGGTGACAGTGACCAGTTGATTGAAGAGAGCCTGACGCGGAGACCACTGGGCGGCCAGCTCCCATTGAAGGGGGCGCATGTGCAATCTGGCCCAACGGACCACTGAGGTGCATGCCGCCATGTAACCCAGGAGGCGCAGGAAGTCCCAGGCAGAGCACAAGTGCCCAACCAGAAATGATTGGGCAAAGGAGGAAAGAACCTCCGTCCTGTTCGCCGGGAGCCGAGCTCTGGCTTGACGAGAGTCGAGCTCTGCCCCGATAAAGCCCATCACCTGAGAGGGTATGAGTTCTGACTTGGCCTCGTTGATTAGGAGGCCCAGGTGGGAGCAGGTTCGGAGGGTCAGGTCCCTGGACCTCTCCACCTCCTGTAGGGAGGAACCCGCCAGGAGCCAATCATTTAGATAGGGGTAAATACGAACCCCTTGACGCCGTAGATGGGCTGCCACCATTGCGATGCATTTGGTGAAGACCCGAGGAGCCGATGACAGGCCGAACGGCATGGCTCTGAACTCGTACAGGGTCTCTTCGACCCTGAAGCTGAGGAACTGCTGATGGGACAGACGGATTGGGACGTGGTAGAATGCGTCCTGAAGATCCAGTGAACAGAGCCACATGTTTCGCTCCAGAGATGGTATGATCTGGTTCAGAGTTACCATCCGGAAGGTGAGAGACCTGAGATATTGATTCAGGTCGTGGAGATCTAGGATGAGGCGCCAACCCCCCATCCGCTTGGGCACCAGGAAATACCTGGACACGAAGCCCGGGTCTGTAGGAGGATCCGGCACTGGAGCCACCGCCTCCTTGTGGAGGAGCTGAGCAATGTCGTCCCGAAGGGCCGACTGAGCACCAACTGAGATCCTTTCCTCCCGTGGGGCACGGGCCCGGCTTGGGGGGTACTGCTCAAACTCTAGAGGCAGTCCCTGCCGGACCACTTCCAGAACCCACCTGTCCGAAGTGATACCGGACCAGGCGGAAAGAAAGTGGTGGAGCCGGCCCCCCACAGGAGGACCCAGAACTGGCATGACGGGTGTAGGGGAGGCTTGGAGGAGGAGGCACCTGGACCAGCACCTCGGCCTCCTTTGCGGGGCTGTTGAGGACCCTGCTTGGGCCTAGGGCGCCAAGCTTGAGTCTGCTGCTGTTGCTAACCTCCCTGGAAGAAGGTTCTGTCTAACCGCAGGGGAAGAATGCCGAAAGGACTTCTTCTTGTGCTTCTGCTGGTTCTTGCCCGAAGAACCCTTAGCAGAGGTGGCATCTAAGGTGGCATTAGACTGCTCAATGCGCTGTAGATGACCTGCTACTCCCGGACCAAAAAGGTTGGTGCCAAGGAAGGGCACGTCAGCTAGCTTGTGCTGAGTATCCACAGGAAAAGAGGATAACCTCAGCCAAGCCCTGCGGCAAGTGGCTACTGCGGCAGCTAGTGAATGGGCACAGGAATCTCCAATGTCCAGAGCCGTCTGGAGCTGTTGTTTAGCAACAGCACAGCCCTGGTCATGGACCTGCTTGACCATGGTCTGCATGTCTGCTGGGAGATAAGGGAGGACTTCAACAAGCGACCCCAGAAGGGCGTGAGAGAAGTGTGCCATAATCACCGCTGAGCTAGCCTGACGAAGGCCTAGGGATGAGGCTGCGTAAACTTTCCGGGCCGAGTGGCCCATATTTTTGGACTCCTTGTCCGGAGGGCGGTCAGTATCCACAGAGCTGCCCATGCGCCTAAACACTGAGGCAGTCACAAGGCTCTCGGCCGAGGGATGCTCAGTGAAGCCCGCCAAGGACCCCATGGGCACCGCGTACTTGCGGGCCATACGGGCAGACGGAGCCGGGCCAGAGGCAGGGCACTGCCAAAGCTCCAGTGCCAGGCCAACTATGGCTTCGGCCACTGGGAAGGCCTCCATCGGGGTATCCCCCCTCTTGAGAATATCCGTGAGAGGATATTCTGCCTTCTTTTGTATGGGTTGCAAACCCATACCTTTGGACTCCGAAATTAGTCGAAGGATGCCCTGGAAGGAAGAAGGACCTTCCTCCAGGCCTGTCACTGACAGCTCATCATGTGAGTGAAGGCCAGTAGTGTCCGTATCCGAGGAATCCGGATACAGGGGTCTCCCACCTAAGTCCCCCTAGATGTGCCTAGGGCGATCAGGAGTGACTGTAATGGACAACCTATGGGGCAAACCCGTAGTTGGCCGATCCTCCTTAGAGGAAGCCCCTCCCTGAGGCTGTTTGGGTGGTGGTTCCACCAAAATTGTTGGGGAGCCCGTAACAGGCCGACCAGAAATACATTACTGGTCCCACCGGAGGGAGAACCGGAGTCCTCGGAACCGAGGGAGTCGTTGTTGGCCAAAGAGGCTGGGGCCAAGTAATGGCCGGTACAGCCGGAGTAGACGGCTTTTGACCAGTCAAAAGGAGTTGCTGCCACATGAGGTCCTCATAACGTCGACGGAGTTTCCGTCCAAGTCTCTCCTCGTCCGAGGAGGATGAGGAACGGTGGCGGCATCTCTTCTGGGAGTGTTTGTGACTCTTTCTCGGTTTTCCGACCGACGGAGTCCTACTCCTCGATCGAGACCGACGGCGTCGGCTCTGTCAGTTGGGAGAAGCCGGATTCGGTGAAAACCAAGATTCCGGCTCTTGTCCCTCGATCGGGATGCCCGAAGGACGGGTCTCCTCGTCGGGGAAGGAGAGAATGGGAGTCCTCTCCAAGGAGTCGTTGACAGACGCTGGTGACAACGGCTCGATGGGGTCGAGAGAAATCTCAGCTGGTTCTGCCGTATCCTCGGTTTCGGTGCCCTGGCCTGACGGAAGGTCTGAAAAGCCGGCAGCTGAGGAAGCGATCTTGACCGTGGCCGAGACCGCCTGCTCCTGAGTGTCAGACCGCTCTCGGTCCCAGGAACATCTTCTTCGGCGAGAAGAAGATTTGGGGTCCTTATCCTTTTTCTTGGATCGGAAGGAGTGCGAGCCCGAAGGCGTCTCACCCTTGGTAGGGAGAAACTGGCACAACTCCCGGAAGGATCCCGTGAAGGTGGAGCCCAGGTTGAGCGGGACGAAGAAACTTCAGTTGGCCGAACCTTGGGCAGCTTCCTCTTCGAAAGCTGCCATCTGTTCGAGCTGCTCGGCGGATCCCGCAGCCGCGGAAACCGCCCACCTGGCCTCCTTCGATTTCACTGGTGGATTGCGAAACTCCAGTCTCCCCAGCTTAAGGCGCGCCTTGCGGTCCTCCAGAACGGTGGGATGGAAGGCCGAACAGATGGTGCAAGCCGAAGTATCGTGCACGGTGCCTAGGCAATAAATGCACGAGAGGTGGGGATCAGTGCATGACATTTTGTCCACAAGGACACCGCGAAACCTGGGGACGATCATCCTCTATATCCAAGCATTCGATCCGAATCGTAAACTCTAATGAGTTTTAAAGCGAGTAAGTGCGGCGAAAACCGTCGATTTGACTCCAGGGCCTACGGTACTTGCAAAGTAGCATGAGGGAACCTGTATCTTCCAGCGGAAAGGAAGATCTGGCGTCATGGGGCAGAGCCGAGGTATTTACCACCTGGGTGGGTGGGAGGAACCAGCTTGAAGACTTCCGGCAAGATTTAAAGGGGAACGGGACAATGCCAGACAGTGTGGATGAACAACATATCCACGCTCCTAGAAAATGTTTTTTTTTACAAAAAGTGCAAAATGGAATCAGCCTCACACTTGGGTGTGAGTCTCTTATTGCTGACATTTTCCCTTTAAGTATTGTACCTTCTTTTTGCCTACTCCCGCCACCTGCCGCTTCATCTAGATATCCTGTTAAACTACACTTCCAACCTTCTCTCCTACTAAAATTACTACCTCAGTATTGCTGCTCTCTCCCTCTCACTAACAGGCATCCCTTTAACCTCCCCTCATTATGATCTGCCTCCTACCCTCATTGCATCATAACTGCTGGCACACTGCCAGATGCTTTCAGCGATCACAGTGTAGCATACTGCATCAGAAAAGTGAAACCTGCCCATTCCGCCCCAAATATATATGGACTAGATCCCTAAGTTCACTCATCCCCTGGCCCACGACCTTTGTACCTCAGAGTGGTCCCCAGTCTACCATGCCCCAGACATCGACACTGCCCTAATCCCACCTCCTAGCCATTCTCTCTCACACAGCATGCCTATGCCCACCTCAGAAAAATCGTGAGTCAAACGTGCCCACCATCTGTGGATCACATACAACTTTATTGCCCTTTGTAGGTCCCACGACCTGGCCTAGGCCTGTTTCAAAGCCTCCAACTCCCTACCTGATCCTCTAGCCTACAGATCACTCAGAAATTCATGCACCAAGGCTAATAGAGCTGACAAAACCTTACACTTCAAAAACACACTCCAACCCAACCTCAACTCCCCTGTTAAATTCTGGAAAGTAATCCATTCCATTTTTGTCTCCCAAGCTCAATCTTCCTCCTGTCTTCTTGTTAATGCCCCCGCTTCACTTGCTAGCCATTTCAATAATTTCTTCAACACCTGCGCCTACCTCTCCCTCTAGCCCCCTTCCCCAATCCCCTACCTCTACCCCTCCATCACCAACAAATGGATACCAATTCCTCCCATCTCCACCCACGAAATGTTCATCGCCCTCTCCTCCATCAACCCCTCCAAGTCCAGCCCCCATGGGTTGGACCTTAGGCTTCTTCGTATCTCAGTTCCGGCCACTGCCTCCCCCTGGCTCACATCACTAACCTCTCATTCTCCCACTGCACAGTCCCCCAGGCTGGAAAATTGTCAAGGTAGTCTCCCTAAATAAAGAGGAGACCCCTACTCCCCTTGCAACTACCGGCATATCTCGCTCCTCCCCTCCCTTGCTAAACTCCAAGACACCCTCGTCTACTCCAGACTTGCCAGCTTCTTACAATCCTCAGACTTCCTCTCACCATTCCAGTCTGGCATTAGAAAGCACTACTCTGCTGTATTCTCCCTACTGCGGGTTACTGAATCCATCCTTACAGCAATGGATCAGGGCCACGTCACCTCTGCTATTTCCATCGACCTGACCAAAGCCTTTGACTTGGTGTTTCACCCTCCTCAAACTGTGCTCCACCAGGCTCCCTACTGAAGCCATCCATTGGTTCTATTCTTATCTCTTGGGCTGTCAACAGTCAGTTCAGGCAGGGGGATCTGTTCCCACCCCCACCACATCCTTGCTAGAGTCCCACAGGGATCCATACTAGAGCCAGTTCTTTTCTCCATCTTCCTCAACAAGCTCCCCTCTGCGTTTGTCTCCTCAAATATCCATATGTACGCGGACGACTCAGTTATCTACACGTCCGACCCAACAGCCTCAACTGTGTCCAACAGGACCTCCATAACATCCCACAGTGGTTCTATGATAACCAGCTCAAGGTTAACACCAAAAAGACAGTGATCATGAACTTCAGCTCCTCAGAAACTGGCCAGGCTGTCCCCCACCACCACCACTCTTAACAGTACCCCATTAGAAGTGGTCCCTGAGTTCAAATACCTAGGAGTCTGGCTGGAGAGCAAGCTTGACTTTTCCGTTCATATAGATGCCATCCTTTTCAAATTATGCCCCAAACTGTGTGCCTTATTCAGAACGAAGAATGCCTCCCACTTCAGGTCCATTAGCAACTGGTAACCAAAATGGTGCTCCCAGTTTTCGATTACGCTAATATAGTATACGGCATCACCACTTCCTCCTCCTTCACCAGACTGGATACTCTATGCAACCTCTTCTGCCGCTTCACCACTGACTCTCCCCCTTGTACCCACCACTACTCCCTCTATGCTTCTCTTTCCACCCCCCTGCTGTCATGCTGTCAGACCCACTGCGCCGCTTTCATTGCCAAATACTGGTTTGGGTCTCTACCCCCATATCTCTCCTCCCTGCTGTCCTCTGCTCCTAGCTCCTCCTACTTGCTTCTGTCCAGGGATTCCCACACCTTCTCCACCCCGGTCAAGCTGCCTTCTTCAATTGCCTCCCCTCCCTCTGGAATCAGCTCTCTTCTCCACCTATCCCCCTTGCTCCCTGCCTTTAGACTTCACCTAAGGTAACTACCAGTACCCTCCTGCTTTCCACCCTAACTCTATACTCCTCTTCCTGCTTCAGTCCCCCAAATGCTGCCCTCTTGTTACTATGCATTTTTGCCAGCCGCAGAAATGCTCCTATGCTTGTTGCGGTTCCTGGTGGCTTTTTCACTGCTACTACTGTCTCCTTGTACACCCATTTCTGCCGTAGTCTAATATGTCTCCCCCTGTCTTTTATGACTACTCACCTGACCATGGCTGCTACAATTGTGTACCATATTTGTGTACTCACTTTTTGCTACTTCCTCAGAGTTGTACCAACTCCCCTGCATTAAACTTTCTGAATTTTGAATTATAGTCTTTGTTTATGGTACTGCATTTGTAATATGTTTCTCCTTCTACCCCTCCCCTGGGCCACACCTGGAAACGAGCCCTGGCTCAGTGTGACTTTCCTGGTTAACAACTTTTAAAATAAATAAATAAAAGTAAAGTAATGTCCTTATCCTCCTCAAGGCTACAAGTGAACTCAGGGAAGGAGATACAGACCACCTTAGACACTGAGTCAGGGGCAGCTCCGGTACCATCTCTTCTTCCGGCACCTCAAATGGAACCTGAAGGGGACCCAGCATCGCAACTGGTACCATGGGCAGTACCAGAAGATGGGGTGACAGCAAACTGTGACACTATGATATCCGCCAGTTTAGACCAGGTGCATTGCTTCATCCTCACCACCATGGACGTCAACTGTACAGGACAGGCAGACTGAGGGGGTGCATAGTTAGCCAGTCGGAAGGAAGAGCCTCCAATATCTTGATGAGGTGAGGGTAGGGAGGATCCTGAACTTACTCAGCACCAGAGGTACTGGGAAGAGACCCCAGGGGAAGGACCAGACTCCTGCACTTGGCATAATGAGTGCGACACTTGACTCCAAGGGGGGGGGGGATGTTCCCACTTCAATGCCCGGACTTTGAGGATGCGTTTGCCCATGGGGAGAGAGGTGTTGCACCAGTGCATGTCATGATTGGGGCTAAGGAAGGCGTGACACTGCAGATGCCAGTCAAATGCTGCAATAAGACCCCACAGCGGTACCAATGCAGCAGGGGGCTGCAACCTTTCTGCTTAGCCCACCATTTAGATGAACCTTGTATCATGACTATGGAACAAAATAATAAAGAGACAGGGAAAAATGCAATTTGATGCTGACACTGTTAGGAAAAAAAAAAAGCCAAATACAAAGCAGAAGCCAATTTGGTAAAGCAGCAGCAAACCAAGGAAATGACTGCCGACACAGCAGACTTCATTCATTCCCACAGTGCACTCTCTGTGGTGGGAAAAACAGAACTGAGGAAGGGAAGGGGCCGGTGTCGGTTACTGGCTAGCTCATGTGTGCGATGTTAGTGTATTGGCCATATTGGCATGCAACCAACAAACACCAGACCTCTTCTAGCTGCAAAACAGTTTGCGCCACATGGTCCTAGTACCTCTGGCTTAGACCAGTTAATGGGAATGAATGGTGAAGCTTGATTCTTGGAAGATCGGTACTGATGATGGCACCTGAGTTGGCACTGTCTACCGCAGTGGCACAGTGCACAGAAGTAACTGTTCTAAGAAGGCTGTCCACCTGTCAAATTGTTCATCTGAAATGCCACCAGTAGGAAGCGGGGAGAGTGACCAACGAAGGTGGAGAAAGGTGAGATAGCAGACACAGAGGTGGGCACTGTCTTCATTGTACTAGCCAAATGGGGCAGTGTTAATGGGGATGAGGGCACATCTGCTAGCACGCCCGTGACCATGGACCAGAAAACAGCATGCAGCTAGAACAATAAATGTGTTGTCTTTCTTATGAGAGGATGAAGAGTGCGAGAGGTCCCTCTGAGTGGTTGATGCCAAGTGTGACTTGACTGGGAGAAAGGACGGCTTCTGATTTTGTTTCTCTTGTTGGATAACTCCGTATGAATAATTCTAAATTTTGAGTAAAAGCAAAAAGAACAAATTGGAAATAAATAATATTACAAAGGAACAATGAAGTTCTAGTCCCTGACAAGGAAAACTGTGTAGCAGAAAAAGACAAAAAGGAAGTGGGCTAGTTAGGTGCAGCACTGCTTAACAGACTGCTGGTGCATGCACGGCACCAACTGTCAGTGCAGTGCACTGTTGCCACCACTTCCAAAAGTTCTGGCTCCCGCCAGTATTGGAAATGGAAAAGATTCACTGGGAGAACGCTCCATCTTTGATATATGATCGAACATACATGACAGGAGTCTGGGGTAGATGTGTATGAAGTTTTAAAACTTTGCTACGCATAGTACTACGCAAAGTGGCCCAACTCCGTGTAGCATGAAGTGCCACTTCCTGTAGTTCTTCCATCTAGCGAAGTGACCACTTCACTAGGTTAAATGCAGAGGCACTTCGCAAAGTGAAGATGCCACTTCACAAAGTACTTCATGGTCAAAGCTATGTATAATGGCACCTTCACTCACAGGGTGCCATTATGGGTAATTCATTTTTGTTGTTCTTGTTGTTAATATATTTCCTGTAAAAACAAAAACCATACCCACATGCAGCATATTAGAAACCCCATCCCGTACCACCAGCTCAAGATCATGTTACCCCCACCCCAGCTTCATAGCTCCAATCTCCCTCCCCAAGTGTCTCAGCATAGTGTTACTGAATGCACCTATAGTTAGTAATAAAATCCTTCCCCCACCCCAGTCGCGACACCTGACTTTGAAAAAACTCCCAATTTCCCATCCACACCCCCATGGTCCTACTCAAAATAGCATCCCCCCATCCCCACTAGCATTCAGCACCATATGCCCCCAATCACTGAAAGGATATGATAAGTGGAGTCGGACACCTGTAAGAAACACCACCACCCCGCAGCCACCAACCTGTCTTATCATCACCAATTTGTCCACACACTGACTAAATTGGTGATAACATGCTTGCAGTAACAACTGTTTGGCCACTGTGGTCAGCCAATCAGTTGCTACTGCTAGCATGTCATCACCAGTTCATTCAGTGTGTGAATGCATCTGCAATGAATGAGGAGACAGGCTGCACAGTTTTCTTTTCTTTTTTTTTTTTTTTAACATGTGCCCCACTCTACTTACTGTATCCTTTGGGTGACTGGTGGTGCAGGGTGCTGGGTGCCAGGGGGTGTGTGGGGTTGAGGGGGTGCTATTTTGAATGGGATAGAAAGGGGTGGGAAGGGTTTTATTACTGATTATAGTCACACTCAATAATGAACTTCGCTGGGACACGGGGAAGAGGGAGGTGGGTGCTAGACATGCAGTGAAGTTTTAATTCGCCAGTAAAATTGAAGCAAAGTCAAGAAATTCACTATTTGCAAATGTTGTCGAATCCTACTGCACCAACTTCAATGTGCTTTTTTTAAACCCTAAAACTGTAATGAAAAAACTCCCCCCCACCCACTGTGCTGTAATGCCACCCTTTTCTCACCTGCTAAAATTTTTATAGTCATATACCCCTCCCATCACCGCTGGTACCCCCACGGCAAATTTTAACTAGACATAAGTTCAATAAAACACCCCCCAACTGAGTCTCACCGCCAGGTCTGAGAGTCATAAGATTCCCCACTCAACCTTCCCTCTGGCCACCAACACCCTCCTCCCCCCACCAGCACCCAGAAAAACTGTGACCCTGTAATAAGGAAAATGGTCCCTGGTGCAGAGCGCCTGCTCTGTTCAGTGCCCATCTCGGTAATGGGCCCTGCATGAATGAATGCGGATGTACTTTGCTCCTAGTAAAACCTAACTGACAGAAAGTTCAGCCAATCGGGTTTTACTAGGAGCAAAAACATCACCATTCATTCATGCGCAGTGCCATTAACGAGCTGGACACTGAACAGAGCAGTCGCTCTGTACCAGAGGACCGTTTTCTTTATTACAGGTCACATTTTTTCTGGGTGCTGGTGGGGAAAGGAGGTTGGTTAGAGCCAGGGGCAGGTTGAGAGGGGATCTTATGACTCAAGGACCTGGTGGTGGGACTCGGGTGGAGGGAGGTAGAGTGAGTGCGTTTGGCATATGGATGGGGAAGGGTATACTATTTGAACTTATGTCTAGTTGAAATTCACCGGGGGGGATGGAAGGAGGGTATATAACTTAAATGTTTTCTGGGAGGAGGGGGCAATATTCCAGAAGAGTGGGTGGTGAGAGGTATTTCTTTACAATAGGGTTCATAGAGACGGTGCGACTGCAGTTTGCATAGTTTTTTTTTACCGACAAATAACTGCGCAAACTGCAGTCATCAGTGACGTGAAGTTGCCAAAATTTGCAAATTTCGGCAACTTTGTCCATCTTTAGTAGGAGCTATGAAGGTGGGGGTAACATCATGATTTTCATCGGGTGGTGTAAAAAGGGATGGTAATATGCTGCAGGTGGATGTTTTTTTTCTTTGCAGGAACATCTTTTAAAAAAAGAACATTACTGCATGAAAAAGCAGCTATGCCAGGAACTTTGCCCCACTACGGGTAGTGGGAAGTTTCCGACTTTGTTGCAACTTTGCCAGTGTGGAGACATGCTTCCTTATTACTGTATACATATATTGCATTTCTAGGTTTTATTTAGTCAGATTTATTCCTTTTGGAGGGTTCATCTTATACAGGAGCAGGCTTTTCCCATTTTACTCCTGGAACTGAGTCAGACTTTTAATTTCAGCCTTGGCACTGAGACCCACTCTTCATTCCACCACTAGCTCCAGAAGTGTCCAAGTGTCTCCTTTCCTAAGACCAAACAGTGCAGGTTTACAGAGGAGACTGACTCTGTGAAGATTTTCAAAACTCACTTGTGGCCCTGGTCCTTATGCATAGAATTAAACTCCATATTTCTAGTCAGACCATTGTTATTTATATACTTACACAGATACTGCATATAAAAGTAATACAGGAAAGTAGATCTTCGAGAGGAGCTCTTGCAGCAGGTAATGCCATTAAGACTAAGCCGTCAGGTGTTAGGGCCACACAGAAAACTTCTAGCTAGCAGTTTATGGTGCTCCACCTCGACGTCAGACGTGGTATAAAGGGGTCAGTCCCCCGGCACCATCTCAGTTCTCCTGCCGGAGACCCAGCTGAAAACAGATGGAGAACTGAGGAGGATCTCCTATCCCCAAAGAGAAAATAGTAATATTAGTCCACAGGGGCAGCTGGGTGGGAAAGCCACCTGCTGGAAGAGGTCCTCTCAAAGATTTATTGTTACGGTAAGTTCTTACATAACTGTACTATCTCACTTTGAGGGGGAGCTCTTGCAGCAGGTAATACAATTAGGACTGAATCCCAAGAAATATCCAAGAAGAGACCCAGGTCACAAAGGTGGAGGACAATAGTGCAGAGGTATAGGCAATTAGGAGAGGAGTCCCTGAAGTATCGCTAGACCGAAACATGCTCTCCTTTTGGAAGCAATGTCCAGACTGTAGTGCCTAACGAAAGTGTGCACTGAACTCCAAGTAGCGGCCGTACAGAGGTCCACTGAGGAAACATTTCTGAGAGAAGTGAAGAATGTCGCTATCCCTCTGGTGGAGTGACCCTTAACCGGTCCCGGTAAGGGTTTCTTGTACTGCTGATAACAGAACGTGATACAATTCACGAGCTACTTAGTCAGCATTTGCTTCATCAATGGTGCCCCAACCTTTCTTTGGGCAAACAAGACAAACAACTGGTCTGTCTTTCTGGAGGAACTGGTCCTGACCAGGCAGTAACGCAAAATTCTGTGTACATCCAGAGTACGTAACAAGGCCTCCCCTCTGTTTGAGTACTCTGGATAATAAACTGGTTGCTTGCCTTGGTTCAATGTGAACTCAGACACTACCTTCAGAAGAAACTAAGTGTTTGTATGCAGGGCTACCCTGTTCCTGTGAAAAATAAGATAGGTTCTTTATACATCAGAGCCTGCAGCTCATAGATCCTCCAAGCTGAAGTACTAGCAACTAAAAATAATGCTTTCCATGAGAGAAGACGTAGCTCGCAACTTGCGGCTGGTTCAAAGGGGAGCAAGGTAAGCGTCTCTAAAACAAACAGGAGGTCCCAAGGTGGCATGGGGTCTCTCCTGGGAGGTTTGATATGCAAGATGCCCCTTAGAAAGGTCTTGCATAGGTCCAACTGTGCCATAGTCTTCCCATTCAGTGGTACATGATAAGATGACAGCACACAGAGATGCACCTTAATGGACAAGTAGCTAAGGCCCAGGTCCAATAATGAGAGAAGATACTCCAGCACAGATTCCACCGGACAGGTGAGGGGATCCAGAGAACGAGGGAATACCCACAAACAGAAGCGCCTCCACTTCATGGCATATGTCACCCTGGTAGAGGGTTTTCTCGCTGCCACGAGCACCTTTGCCACTCTTGGGGATACTCCAAACCTATCCCTAGCTAAGTCTGCAGGACCCATGCATGACTATGCAGGGATCGGAGGGCTGGACGGACCAGCATCCCTTGCTCCTGGGAGAGCAAGTGAGTGGACAGGGGCAACAGAACCGGTGGTTCCGATGCTAGCTGCTGTAACAGCAGGAACCAAATCTGTCAAGGCCAGAAGGGTGTGATCAGGATCATTCATGCACCCTCTGCCTGAAACTTGAGCAGGATCCTCTGAAGAAGAGGAAAGGGAGGGAAGGCATACAGAAGCCTCCCTGTCCAAGAGAAGGACAATGCGTCTCACCAAAAAACACCAGGCCCTGGATCTAGTGAGCAGAAATTGGGCAGTTTGGCGTTGTGTGGGGATGCAAAGAGGTCCAGCTCTGGTCGACCCCACCTTTTGAAGAGGTTGTCTGTGACTTCTTGCTGTAGTTCCCATTTGTGGCTCTGAGACCGAGAGTGACTTAGGCTGTCTGCGAGTACGTTGTTGATCCCTGGAACATGGACTGCTGTGAGATCCAGGCTGTGATCCACTGCCCAGGTCCATACTCTCATTGCCTCTCTGCATAGGGGATGAGAGTGCATGCTCCCTTGCTTGTTGAGATGGAAGACTACTGGGTATTGTCCAACTGGACCAGAAGAAGCCCAGGAAGGAGTACCCCTTGGAAGGCTTGTAGGGCATGCAGTACGGCTCTCATCTCTAAAATGTTTATGTGGAGAGACCATTCCATTGAATTCCAGGAACCCCTCGTCTGGTGAGAAACAAGATGTGCTCCCCATCCCAGTCCAGAGGCATCCGTAGTCAGGATTTGATGTGGGCTGGGTCACTGGAAGGGAACCCCTTTGTCCAAATGGGCCGGCGTGACCCACCAGATCAGGGACTGACAGATCGCACTGGAGATTCGGATAGGCACTTCGAGCTCGTCCGTGCCCTGGTCCCACTGTACTCTGAGGTGCCACTGCAGGATTCTCATATTCAAACGTGCAAGGGGAACTGTGGCTATGGCTACGGCAACATGACCAAGAAGCTGCAGAATCACCCTCGCTGGGACCTGATCCAAGTCCATCACCCTGTGAGCAACTTCCCTTATCCTGGCTGCTCGGTCTGCGGGAAGAAAGGCTTTTCCTTGGATGGTGTCCAGGACTGCTCCTGTGTACTGTAGCCTTTGAGCTGGCCACAGGCGTGACTTGGGCAGATTCAGAGTGATGCCCAAGGTCCGGAATAGACTGAATGTCTCCTCTATCATCCTGTTTAATTGGTCTTCTGATGAAGCTGTGGGAAGCCAATCGTCCAGGTAGGAGTCGACAAAGTGACCCCCCTCTCCTGAGGGCCGCCACGAATACTGCCAGGAACTTGGTGAAAACCCTTGGTGCTGATGACAGGCCAAATGGAAGCACCCTGAACTGGTAGTACCCTCCTTGGAAGGTGAAGCGAAGGTACTTCCTGTAGGATGGAAGGATCTTTATGTGCATGTAAGCACCCTGCACATCCAGGGAGCAAAGCCTGTCTCTGTGATGGAGCATGAGCAACAGGCTCGCTAGAGTCACCATTCTGAACCTTTTGTATTCGATGAAGGTGTTCAGCTGGCTCAGATCCAGCATGGAGTGGAGGTCTCCCGTCTTCTTCGGGACTAGGAAGAAGTGGAAGTAATACCCCTTGCCTCTTTGGGTGTAGGGGACCTCCTGGATAGCTCTTTTTTCTAGAAAGGTCTGTATCTCTGCCAGCAGGAGAGCCGCGTGGGCGGGGGAGCAGTGGGAGGGGACGGGTGGACTGTCCAGTGGAATCTGGGTAAATTCCAGAGAGTATCCTTTCTCTGCTATCTGGAGGACCCATTGATCTGATGTGATATTGGACCATCTGGGTTGGTAAAGGGAGAATCTCCCTCCTACTGCCTCCCCCTATACTTCTTCCAGAGAAGGGGGGAAGTTGATAGGGCGACATGCCATTGTGGAGGGGGTGAGCAGGGTAGGTCTGGGTGCCTTGGGATTTTTGGAGCCCTAGGCGCCTGAAGGAACAGGGGGCATCTTCTTTAAAAGCCTCCCTTGTGCTGCTGCTGGCGTCTTCCCTGCTGTCCCTAGTTCTTCTGAAAGGGATGGTGCCGGGTTGCCTGCGGTTCTGATCTGTACATACGATGGATGTCAGACACCGCCTTGCCAGAGTCTTGTAGTCCTGTTACGAGTTTCCCTGTTTCCTAACCAAAGAGGATGGGTCCTTGAAAAGGGGCGTCCAAGATGGCATCTTGCAAATCCTAGCGGAAACCAGAAACTCTCAGCCAGGCATGCCTCCTCATGCAGATACCTGTTGCTGCTGCCCTTGCTGCCATGCCTGCGGAGTCGTAAGAGCTCCTCAGCATGTGTTTGTCCACATCCATGCTCGAGTGGATGACAGATCGGAGTTCTGCCTTGCCCTCCAAGTCTGGCTGAGCCTTAGCCAGATCCATCGCTTTTGCCCACAGTGACTTTTGGTATGTAACCATGTGGGAGAGGAAGTTCAGAGACCTGACCATGCAGGTAGCTGATGAATATACCTTGAGGCCCATCTGGTCCAGCTTTTTGGACTCTGGATCTGGAGGCTGGACGCTCATGTGCCTCAGTTGTTGCACTCTGCTGTGTGCAGCCGTGAGCACCACAGAGTCGGCTTTTGGTTGCTCGCTTAAGAAAGGCTCCTTAGGTGTTTTATAGAGCTTGCTTGCTTTTCTTGGAACTGCTGTTGTGGTAGCCAGATGCTTCCAGGTCAGTTTTGTGACATCTTGGAAGGGCTCCACCAATGGGGGGATGACCAAGGGTTTTGGGTCAGTAGTCCCCAGGAATTTCGCCAGATAGCATCGTTCAGGGGCCAGCTCTTCTGTATCCCACTGATACAGGGCTTGGATGTGCCTCATAATGTCCAAGAAGGATGGGTCATCCGGAGGTGACCTTGGTGAGTCTCTTTTTGGGTCCGGAGAAGGTATGGGTAGTTTGTCCTTGGAGGAGTACACTGAGGAGGAGGAGTCTCCACCGTCCTCTCCTGAGGAAGATGGCGGGCATCCGCTAGTAGACAAGACAGACGACGGGTACCTCTTCTCGCCACCTGCACCGGGCAATCGCCTATCATATTGATCAGGCGGCAGATGCTCTGTCAGCGGGGAAGGTCGCTGGGGCGACTGTTCCCTGGGTGGTGGCCGGACCGGGGATGGGTCCCTGGGTTTTGGGAGTAAGTCCCCTTTAATGGTGTTCCACCAAGCACTGAAAAGCGCCTCCACGTCTGCCAATGGGATGACTGGAGGCGTAGGCATCGGGTTTGGTACATTAGAAGGGCCAGGCGTCAGATCCTGTATTCCTTCCGGTGCCGATGTCTGGCCCTGGGGCATTTTGTCGGCTGGACAGGGTCTTGTTTGGTGGTGCCGAGCCCCCTTGTGGTCTGGCATCCAGCTCCTTAGCAGGAGGTGGGGAAGGCGGTTGGGTGTCCACAGGCCCTGGTGTCTTGTCCTTTGGGACCTTGGTCACCGAGGCTGACGGCCAGTCTTCCAGGGCAGATGGCTGCTCTTTGGCCAGCAGCAACTCATCCATTTCCGACGCAGAGTCAGAGTGGCCGGTAGTCTGCCTACCTTCGGAGGCTGAAGTCACCCTTTCCTCAGGTGGAGGAGGCACCTGGTAACTGATGACCTCCTGGCATCTAGTGGAGTCGTCCAACCTTTTATGCCTGTTGGAGAGCAGATGCCTGTCCCTCTTGGGTCGACCCAAGTGAAGTCTTGTGGGGTCGGTATGCCAAGGGGACTTGGGCGGATGAACGCCCCTGGGATGAAGACTCCCTATCATTTAGAGTGTGATGAGGCAGTAGTCTTCTTCTGTATAACCCCCAAAATGGCTGTGGTACCTGGGGGAACCGACTCCGACCTCCAGCCGGAGGTGGAGGAAGCAGAAGTTCTGTAAGGGGACTCTGGGCAGGACTCCGACCTGGCTCTCTCCTTATCCCGGTGATGGTGTTTCCCATCCTATCTTTTCTCCTTTGGGGGAAGACTCCCTGGCTGAGGAGGAAGAACTTTTTTCCGACTGGGTCCTCTGCATGGCAGCCACTTGTTGTTCCAGCAGGTAAGCCTTGAGTATCTTGAGGCAGCAGATGCGGGTTTTACTATTAAACTTTTGGCAGTGCGGGCAGTCATCAGGCTGGTGGTTGGGGCCTAGGCAGATCAGGCAGGCAGAGTGTCCGGCCCTAACTGGGATCTGCTTACCGCACGTACACTTCAACTTTCACTGCTGAGAGGTCGATGAAGACATGCACTTATCTGAGGAAAAATGTTGAAGAAACGAACGATTAAGCTGTGTGAGGCACAAAATGGTGGTTTACTGCAACAATGGCATCCGTGGATCCGATGTTAGCGAGTCGACGGCAGGAAAAGAACTGAGGTGGTGCCGGGGGGGGGGGCCACCCCTTTATACTACATCTGACGTCGGGGCGAAGCCAACGTTGGGGTAGTCCCCTGCCATAGACTGCTTGCTAGAAGTTTTCTGTGGGGTCCTAACACCTGGTGGCTTAGTCCTGATGGTATTACCTGCTGCAAGAGCTCCCCCTCAAAGTGAGATTATTTAATTTATATTTCAGACTTCCCCACTAAGGTTACCTATGTGCAGACTAAGTCACAATGGGGCCAACACAACAATTACTCAGAAAAAAATTAACTTAAAGGAACATAAACCTTATTTTTTTTTACATCATTTAATACAATTAGAATCTGGAGTACTGCGTGCAGTTCTGGAGACCCAGTCTTCACAAAGACATAGACAGGATGGAAGCTGTCCAGAGGAGGGCAACTAAAATGGTGCAGGGTCTGCACTGGAAGACATATGAAGAGAGACTTAAGGAGCTTAATATGTATAGCCTCGAGGAAAGGAGGGAGAGGGGGGACATGATATAAACTTTCAAGTACCTCAAGGGAATCAACAAAGTCCAAGAGGGTAGCATCTTTCAAAAAAAGAGGTGTGCAAGAACAAGGCGCACAATTTGAAGATAGAGGGGGAGCGGCTCAGAGGTAATTTAAAGAAGTATTTTTTCACAGAGAGGGTTGTGGATGCATGGAACGGCCTTCCGGAGGAGGTTGTGGAGTCAAAAACAGTGGTGGAATTCAAGCATGCATGGGACAGTCATAAGGCAATTCTAGGGGGTAGGGGCAGGAAGAAGTAGGTTGCTGGTTAACTAGGATCTGCAGCTTATCCAGTAGGCAGGGAAATGGGCAGACTGGGTGGGCCAAGCGGTCCTTATCTGCCGTCAAATTCTATGTTTCTATGTAGAAATGGGGGAATATGAAAAGTCAGTTTTGATAGCCCCACTGTATTGTTTTCTGTGTTTATTTTGAAATACAAAACAGCCAGCAGAAGAAAGCTTCTGGTCTACTGAGTCTGCTCAATTGCGGTGCCCCTAATACAAAAAGTACAGAGGACCCCACCTGTACCCTCCCACTCTGATCCTCCCCTTCACCCTTTCCACTCTCTCTTGAACCCCCCACCTTATTCTGAGCGACATCAGATAGGAGTTAATTCCACCCTGATACTACCCACTCTCTAAAGAAGTGTCTTCTAACCTCCTCCTTTAATCCCCTGCCAGCTTAAGACAGTGCCCCCTCGTGGTCGTGTTATCACAAAGACAGAAAATATCCCAGATGTTCAGCTGGTCTATATCTTTCCGGTACATGAAGGTTTCAATCATGTCCCCGCTCTCCCTTTCTTCAAGAGAGTATATGTTGAGCTCTCCCAGCCTTTCCTCATATGCCCTTCCTTGCTGTTCCTGAACGATCCTTGTTGCCCTCCTCTTGACTGACTCGAGCTGGTTGCCATCCATTTTTCAGATAGTTGCTCCAGTATGCACACCGTACTCCAGGTGCAGATGCAGTAAGGATCTGCACAGTGACAGTATGACCTCTCCCCTTCTTGCCTGTGAATCCTCTAGCAATGCAGCCCAGTATTCTCTATGCCTTAGCCGCTGACTTCCTACACTGTGGGGGCCTGTTTAAGATCACTGGTAATGGCTATCCCAAGTCATTCTCCTCCTTTGTTTCAGCAACCTTGACTCCCCTAGACAGTAACACTGCCCTCAGGTTTTTTCTTACGTTTCTATTTATACTCCTCCTGCTCCCCGAGTGCTGTCTCTTTGAGAGTTGCCAGGGCATCTCCCCCCCTTCCTCACTGCCTGGAGCCCTCGAGTGAACCCCCCCCCATGTAGCCTTGGTTATTCCCCCCAGGCAGGGATGAGTTGGGGCCCGTACACTCTGAGCTTCTAGGTTTTGTTGTGGTCACGCCGATCTGTCCTCTGGTCGGCCTATTTCTTTTTCAATTTACATCTTTCCTTTTTGATGTCTCTCGGGCTCCCTTGTCCCACCCTTATTTTTCTCTATATCCTGTTTTCTTCCATCTCCCCGGTGTGCGGAACTGAGGTGGAGGAGGAGGAGCCAAAGGCCATTAGTGGCCAACCCACGAGTGCCACACAATGCGTCGGCCTCGTGGGTGCCGGCTCCTCCCTCCTACAAAAAAAAAAAAAAAAAAAAGGGCTCTGTGGGGTGCCTGTTTCTGGCCAACCACCCAGGGAATGTGTGGGGTCTGTGCTGGGCGCTCTGTCTACCCGGCGCTCAGGGAGTCACTTTCCCATTTTTGGTGAGGCATGATGTGCACCCTGACAGCTAGGCACATGCGCCAACATCCGTCACACCTCCCCATTGATGTAGCTTGATGCCTGCTGTGTCTCTGGCCTCAGCGCTGAGCCTCATCTCCCCTCCCTTCCCAGAGAAGGTGAGTGGTGTTCCGATGCTCAAGGCTCCTCCACCAGGATGGCCCTCTGTCTCCCCAGGCATGTTCCAGAACCCAGGTCGTCGTCGTCGCGAGCAGTAGCGCTACCGCTGCAACGACAGGCCCACCGCTGCCCTCGGGTTTTTTCTTTCTATGTGCAAGGCAGTGCACTTCTTCAAGTTGAACCCCAGCTGCCAGATGCCTGACCACCTCTCCAGCCCAGCCAGGTTCTCTTTAAGGCCCTGCACCCCTTCGTCCAAGTCCACCTTCCCACAGAGCTTGTTGTCTGAAAAGAGGCAGATCTTGCCTTTAACTTCATCTCCAATGTCATTAATGAACACAAACAACACTGGACCAAGCACTTGACCCATGGGGGACACCACTTGTAACTTCCCTTGTACCCGAGAGTCCCCCTTCCACCATCACCACTACCATGAGTCCTACCACAAAGCCAGTTTGCCACCCACCAGGTTAATTGGTTCCCTGCCCCTAGGTCCTCCATTTTCCTGATCAACCTCTTGTGTGGCAGCGAGTCGAAGGCCTTGCTGAAATTCAAATACAGAATGTCAAGTGCTTGACTCCTGTCCCCCACTCCCATTACAAAGTCAAAGTTAATCATGTTGGTTTGATAGGACCTCCCTGACATGAGCCCATGCTGGCTCTTGTCCTGCAGCCCACTGGCTTCAAGTAATTCCACTATTCTTTCCTTCAGAATGGTCTCCATAAGCTTACACATGATGTAGGTCAGACTGACTGGCCTACAGTCCCCTGCGTCATCCCTGGGCCCACTCTTGTGAAGCAGTACCACATATGCGATTCACCATTCCTGTGGTACCACCCTGTATAAAAAGAGCTGTTGAACAGGTTCGCCAGTGGATCTGCCAGCTTCTCCTCCAGTTCCCTTAGCACCCTTGCGTGCATGTCATCCAGGCCAGGGACTTGTTTACCTTTAGGGGCATGAGCCCTTTCCTATCCCTGTCCTCCACTACCCATCATCTCCCCCCCTTGTGGCACTGGTCCATCCTTTAACACAGAGCAGAAGTATTCAATAGCCACCTCTGCTTTCTTTTTACTGCCTTCCACACACTCTCCCATTCTTTATTAGCTTTACTATACCTACATGAGTGTCTCTCTTCTTACTGATACACCTGAAAAGGCTTTTTCCTCTTCCTTAATCCCTCCCGGATTTGTAGCACCTTCCTGGCCTTGGACTGCCTGCCTATCCTACTGGTCTCCCTAGCTGTCTCCAAGTAGACCCCCTCATCCTCATCCTCATCCTTCTGGGACTTCCTGTATTTCCTATATGAGGCCCTTTTATCCAGGTTAAGGGCACTGAGTTGCAAACCTGGAGACATGGGTTTGAATCCCATCAACCTCCACTTGCATACTGTGGGACTCTGAGCAAGTAACTTAACTTCCTTGTGCTCCCAGGTCGCACCTGGAAGCAAGCTCCGGCTTAGTGTGGCTTTCCTGATTAAACAATTTCCCCTAACCCCTGCCCTATCCCAGACTGCCTGCCTCACATCCTTACTGAAGCAACTAGGTTTCCTGGCCTTGGAGTTTTTTCTCTTCTGTTACAGGCTTGTGTTAGTGGATGCTGCGATCCCTTCCCTGATCACTGTCCACCTTTGTTCCATCTTTCTCTCTTCCTCAAAGCTAGCTGGGTGTCCCTTCAAAATCTCTTCCAACCTACCATAGTTGGCCTGCCTGAAATGTAGCACCTCTGTCTTCATGCTTGGCACTTTCCCCCATGTCGACTCAGAAGCAAACCATCTGGTGGTCGCTACATTCCAAGTGCTCCTCCACCGCGTTGTCCAAACGTGATCCCTGTTTGTAAGTACCAAGTTCAGGATGGCTTCCACCTGTGTCGGTTCAGTCACCCCCTGAACCAGAAACCCGTCTTGGACTGTATGCAGTAACAATTGGCTCCAGGCACAGATCATGGATGGGACACTCCGATTCACCATAAGCAAACTGAAGTCTCCCATCACCACCACTATGCCCCATTCAGCTGCCATCTTGATCATGGCACCCAGCTCCCTGTTATTTTCCTCATCCTGATTAGGTGGCCTATGAACTATACCAAGCCTAATTTCCATCCTGCTGCCATTTGGATCTGTACCCACGGTGCCTCTATTTTTCTCATCCTCAGTTTTCCCCCAAAGTGGCAGTAATGTACTCCATCATGTAGAGTGCCACCCCTCTTCCTTCCCTTTCTCTCTGTAGCTTCTTTAGAGAGCACACCCAGGAATGGAGAGATCCCAGTCAACAGCAAGGGTAGCACAGGCCTTGGTGGCTGCTGCCAGCTCCAGATCCACCTTCCCCTCCTCCATCATGGCCTGTAAGCTAACCTTTTTGTTCCCAAGTCTTCCAGTGTTAAGGGACACTATCTACTGCTATTCCTGATTCTCTCCCCTCCTGTAAGATCACATGCCTCCCTCCCCCTCTGCTTGATGGCTTGCCATTTCCCTCTTCTCCCCCTGGCTTTTGGTCACCCAAAGTCCCCCTCCATTTCCACCACTCTCCCTTTTTGCTGTTCTCCCTGTGCATTTACCTGATGGGGGTTTGACTGCCTCTGTTCCAAAAAAACCCTCAAGCCTCCTCCTGTCCGATCACTCTGTGTACTCTGCTTGAGTGCCTGCTCCCTCCTCCAGAAATCCTGGGTGCTGTGATCCCTGCCCCCCCAAATTTAGTTTAAATTTAGGCTCTTGTTTATATATTCCCTAGCAGCCTGAATCACCTACTTATTAAGTGACACCTATCAGATGCGTAGAGGGTTTTGTCATCCCAGGCCACCGTCCCCTACGTATCCAAATCCCTCCTTCTGACACTATTTCCTCAGCCAGTCACTGAATTCCTCTATTCTTTGTTTCCTGATTTTGCTGGCTCCAGATACTGGCAGAACTGCCGAGAAAGCTACCAACCTTGCCATCCCCATGCAGACCTGACCCACCACTCAACTTCTCTCCTATATGTCCCCTAGCTTGCATCCAGATAGGTCATTAGTACCTTGGAGAAAGACCACATGTGGCTTTCCCCCTTATTTTCTCCCTATCCCGTCTGTGAGTGGGCCTACCTGTGGTCCTATGTGCTGTGCTGTCATTCCTGAGACACAACACTCTCCCATCATGCTGTCCTCCTCCCTTCTAGCCCATCTAATACCCTTCACTACTGAATCTCCTATCACAGTGACTCAGCCTCTAACCTTCCCCTCCAGACCTCCACTACTGAATCTACCTTTGCCTGTCCCATCTGACCTACTGCCCCACCCCCACTCCTAGTCCCTTATTCCCTTCCTTTTTCCCCTCAGACCCACCCCAGACAGGGAGTAGTATCAAATAGTAACCCCACATGCCCTCTCAGGCCTACCCCAGATAGGGAGTACTGCAAAACAGTACTTAGCCTACCTCTTCAGGCCTACCTAGCCTGTTTGCCTATTTTCAACTGTGGACCCCCCCCTTCCTCTTTTAGCCACCGCTCCCTTACCTGTCCTCTGTTTGGTAGAGTCCACTGTGGCCTGCAGTCTGCCCTGTGGATGCCATACTAATGCCACCTAGTAAGATACCATACTACTGCTTTGTGGCACTCATGCCTCGGGGTCGCTTGGAAGCCTGGGGCTTTTAAACAGACCCCAACTGCCCTACTGTCAGACAGCAGTCACATGGTTGGACCAATCACTGCACTGATGGCACCGGTTGCTGCTGCTGATTACACCTTTCTTAACCTGCCCTCTGCTCCCCTCCTCCCTTTTCCCCCCCTCCTTTCCCACACACCCACTTCCACATTGCTGAAAACAAATGTAAAATAAATAAAACAAGATTCAAAGCAATCCAGCTATGAGCACTACTTTGCTGCTGTTGCTAGGCTGCCCATCTGCTTCTTTTTTTTTGCTGGCATTCTGCCCACATCTCGGCCTCCGTGACTATTTGTGGTCCTTTAGCGCAGACAGTCTACAGCCACCCTACTGGCAGACTGCAGTCATGTGGTTCGGTCAGCCACCAATGGCACAGCCTGCACTGCCGATTACACCTCCTTTAACCTGTCTTCTGCTCCCCAGCTCCCTTTTTTTATTTAGGGTCCCATTTTAATGCTGCTTTTTGTCCTGAGCGATATTAGGTCCAGAACCTAGTGACATCAGTTGAGCTGAAGCCTACAATGAAGCTTTCAATGCAGAGCTTCCGTGCAACTGATGGCTATAAATGAACATTGGGTGGGAGAAGGGACCCTAAATAAGGAAAAAAGCAAAGGGTATTTCAAAACCAGCACATAAAACAATGCACTGTGGGTATTATACAGATGGCACACGTGTTCAAATTTCCAGTCATACTAAACAATGTAAAATACAGGTCTATGTTCCCTTTAAACCAGATGTTACAGACAAAGAAAGTCATCAACATATCCCATTACAGGGGGATGTTAAAATACAATGAAACTTGCTGTTGTATTAATCTTGTAACTTTTTTTGTATTACCTTACAAGCAGAGGCCACTATATTTCTTGAGCGGTTACAGGCAACACAGAATATTTCAAAACCATGTCCATATCTACAATATACAAAGAAAATGATATGTAAATAAAAGTTTCCTGAAGGAATACCTCAGCATTTAGTTATAACAATGTTACAAAACAAGTTGAGTTCCTCCTCCAGAAACTCTTAACTCTGCTGAAAGAAAAGAATGTTCTTTATTGTACCTTTTATAAACCAAGCCTATAGCAGGTATAATACTGAGCTACAAGGCTCACCACCCTCCAGTGCTTTTCCATTTATTGATATCTAGGGAACTCAAGTACACAACATTCCAAAATCAATCTTGAAGATTTAAGCTGTTTAGGGGGTATATTTTCCCCCAGAGAGTCTGTGAAAGAGTTAGACTACACCATTGGCTGTGACTGATGGACTACTTTTCTATCTTATTTCCTAGCTATCAAAACGTCTGTGCGCAACAGTTAATGCTTTTCTCTTTGCTTTTCTTCTTTCCCCCCTACCCTAGGTTGGCCACCTATCGTAGCTCTTTACTATCCCTACTAAACTTCCTACTAGTTCTCTCATTTCATTCTTTTTCCATTTCCATCCATCCTGTCCCTGGAATGATGCCAAACACCCGGAGGGGTGTTGTGTAAAGTGCATAAGTGCATTTTGTGTACAAAAAAGCATGAAGGCTATTTGAGATAGCAGGAATGAATGCAATTAATAAAACCTTTTTAAAGAAAAAAGGACTCAGAAGCCATATAAAATAATAATAATTTCATGATTAATACAATTATAAGAAATCCTTAAGGTATTTTCATAAATTCACACTATAAACCTGTTACTGTATAATATTCTATGTATAAAAGAGCTTAGTCACTGTGGATTAGAGATATAGAAAGTCAATATCTGTGGATATATACACTGTACCTTTAACTGAACCAGGAAATCCCCAGACACAATCCCCTTCCCTCCTTGATTTTGAAACATGTTCAGACTTGTAGATAAAAAAGGGCTCAGTCAGATGACCCCACCAAAAGATATAAAATCTCTTCACTAAGTTCACTTCAGTTCAGCCCATTGGGGGCTCAGCCCTGAGAGAGAGAGAGAGCGAGAGACAGAGAGAGGAGAAGAGAGGCAGACAAGATGTTGAATGCAGATGAGAAGGGTCTCAGGAGCTCTAAGATCCAGGACTGTATTATGGGAAAAACTACTGATGTTAAGCAGTGAATTTATTTGCAATTTTTTTGTTTTCATTTATTATTTTTCTAACTTTTGAAAAAAAAATATCACACCACGGTGTGTTTGAAACCTGTAAATTTGCCTCGTCTGAAGTTTATTCCCACATGCTGTGACAAACTTGGTGTTAGAAGTGGGATAGTACTGGTTGTCCAGTGAAACAAGGGGGGAGACCAGTATCTAGATACCAGCCCTGGTATGCAGACATAGGGGGCAAAGAGTAGGATGGCGTACCTCCAGGATCTCATTGATGCCAAGGATCTGTTGAAGGAGATGGGGCTTCCCGGTGTGCATACCAGACCCCAGGTGAGGAGGACCAGAGTGGAATTACTAACCGGATTGGAGTTCGATGGAACTTGGAGGAGGACCAGTGCAGGAGGGAGGCAGAGCACTGCTGCCAGGTGGTGATGGAGGGTTCCCAACTGGAGGATTTTGTGGCGGAGGCAGATAACCAGGATCCATGGGTTCTAGAGGAGGAGGACCCCCTGATGGAACCTTTGTTGCCAGTCACTTTTGAAATCCCATTGTTGACCATTTTTCCGGGCTGCTGCTACTTGGAGGATGATGAGATGAAGGCCCCAGGTAAGACTGTTTCAGGACATTTGCATACTGGGTGAAGACTACAAGCAACAGGGAAGACACTATGGTGGCTGCAGGGACTTTCCCATGTTTTGAACCCCCTGCGACATGGTATGAAACATGTAATGTTTAAAATGAATATAGCATTAAGGCTGATGCTGAGTACAGTCAGTTAAGGGTACTTCTGGTAGGGGTTGAAAGGAAACCCCTGGTATGTTAAAAATAAGGGTTGAAAGGAAACCCCAAAGATTTTGGAGTTAGGAACTGGCTGGTTGATGTTCAGCATGAAAAGGTTCCTTGTCTGCCAGAAAATATATGAAAGGGAAATGGATAAATGAGATGTATTAAACAATTACAAGAAATGTATAACATAAAAGAAATGTCTATACTGTATGTTATAAAATGAGGAACCTAGGGTCAATGGAGGATCTAGGTATGGGGTGCAACCTATGATTGGGCCCCTGAGTGGAAACAATGCTAAGTGATGGGTATGGAGGAAGCTCGAAGTCAGCATAAAACTGCTGTGTATTGCTTCCTCTTTTTTAATGTACTGATGAAGATACGATAGTGGGTGCACAGGAAAAAACGATGCCAAGTGATGGGTATGGAGGAAGCTTGAAGTCAGCATAAAACTGCTGTGCATTACTATCTCTTTTTTAATGTACTGATGAAGGTACGATAGTTGGTGCACAAGATTTTGAAATGATGCCAAGTGATGGGTGCTGAAACAATGCCTATTGATGGGTGCCTGATATTGCATATGAAATGTCTGAGTTGTAATAACCAAAGTGAAATAGTTAGGGGGTAGACAGTCACTACAGACCGAAGTCCTTTGAGAGCACAGATGGGTACTGTGCTGAACTGTATGACAGCCCCAGGGTAATGTTGTGAAAGTATTGTTGTACTGCAATAACTTGGTATGGTGGACAATACTAAAAATAGCTGAATTAAGGGACCCTGGGGTGAAGCTTTCATAGTGGGTGAGAGAAAGTTTCAACCAATCCCCCATTCTACTGTTTTGGTAAAATATTTATGACTGAGATGGGGTTCTTGAAAAAACAGTAACATTTTGAGAACTGTTTTTTTTCTTAAGGAGGGAAGTGTCTGGCAGAGTTAGGCTACACCCACGGCTGTGACTGATGGACCACTTTTCTATCTCCTTATTTCTTAGCTACCAAAACGTCTGTGTGCAACACTTTATGCTTTTCTCTTTGCTTTTCTTCTTTTTCCCCCTACCCTAGGTTGGCCACCTATCGTAGCTCTTTACTATCCCTACTAAACTTCCTACTAGTTCTCTGTCTTCATTCTTTTTCCGTTTCCATCCATCCAGTCCCTGGAGTGATGCCAAACACCTGGAGAGGTGTTGTGTAAAGTGCAAAAGTGCATTTTGTGTACAAAAAAGCATGAAGGCTATTTGAGATAGCAGGAATGAATAAAATTAATAAAACCTTTTAAAGAAAAAAGGACTCAGAAGCCATATAAAACAATAATAATTTCATGATCAATACAGTTATAAGAAATCCTTAAAGTAGTTTAATAAATTTACACTATAAACCTGTTACTGTAAAAGGTTCTATATATAAAATAACAGTCACTGTGGATTAGAGATATAGAAAGTAAATATCTTTGGATATATACACGGTACCTTTAACTGAACCAGGACATCCCCTGACACAATCCCCTCCCCCCTCCTTGGTTTTGAAACATGTCGAGACTTGTAGATAAAAAAGGGCTCAGTCAGGTGACCCCACCAAAAGATATAAAATCTCTTCACTAAGTTCACTTCAGTTCAGCCCAGTGGGGCTTAGCCCTGAGAGAGCGGAGACGAGAGGCAGACAAGCTGCTGAATGCAGATGAGAAGGGTCTTAGAGCCTCTAAGAAAAGGACTGTATTATGGGAGAAACTACTGATGTTAAGTAGTGAATTTATTTGCAATTTTTTTGTTTTCATTTATTATTTTTCTAACTTTTGAAAAATAAATATCACACTATGGTGTGTTTGAAACCTGTAAATTTACCTTGTCTGAAGTTTATTCCCACATGCTGTGACAGGATCAGAGCTCAGTGTCTAGGCAGCTAACAGGTCCATGGCATCACTGGAAGTCCCATTCCAAAATCATTTGAATTTCGAAACATTTAATTCTTTATCGCAGACAACTGAAGTACATGAAAACTGGACCACTGTCCCTTTTGCTGTACTTCCACTTAAAGCTGAGGCTTATTTAGGAACCAAAGCCACAATGCCCTGCTTATGACATCACAGTCTGTTACTGTGAAAACTTCTATGTCACAATATCACATTTTGGGTCTAGTGATATTTGTGGGGAAAAAACTACAATATATGGATTATCATGATAATTTACAGTATTTCTAATTTGGGTAAAAATAGTAAAAATCTGATGGGGAAGGTGGGGAATTGGGAATCATGGTGGCCCCCAGAGAAGGGCACGCTGCTGGAGCAGCAGAGGTAAGATAGCCAAGGTGGTTTATTACAGTATATCGTACTGCACGATAATCGTGATGCTGTTTTTTTTTTTTACAAAGATAACTTATCGTCAGTGGGAATTACTGTGATATAAAACATCATATCCTGACATCACTACTCACAAGCATGGCATTATGACTTCAGCTCCACAGTAATCTCCATCCATAGATGAACTATAAGCAAAAATACACCTGTTTTCATGTAAATACTTTCAGTCATGAAAAATGAAATGGCTTCAAACTCAAGTTTTATTTTAATGTAGTGCAATGGAGTTCTTCTGTTGCCAAACTATGATTTTTTTTTTTGTGGGCAGCTGGATCCCATCTTAATTAAATCAACCCCACCAAACATTTTTAAGGACTTGCTGCTGTAATGGTCTTCAGACAGGAGGGTTATATTAAAACCGTTGTATAGGAATGCTTCTGGATTAATGGGTGGGGAGGAGGGGACAAAGCAGTATACAAATGCCACCTTTTTAAATAAAACATGAATGTTTGCTTTTAAAACCAAATATAGCAGTGCTTGTTACTGCACTGCATGTTTTACCACACTTCTTAGTTGTCTGTAACAGGTTTTTTATTTGCCCACAAACTCCAGCTCAGACGCATCGGCGATGGCCCTAGCATCCCAGTGCAGGGTGGGTCTACCAAATGTGAATCGGGCACTGCAGCCTATTGTGTCTTTGCTGTATACTCAAGTCCTAGCAAGGATCCCCCTAACTCTGTCTCTAGGGAAAAAAAAAACATGATCAGATGTGGCTGGTGTCATAAGCTGATATAAACACAGACACAAAACAAAAATGTAACTTCTCATTATTTTTCAATACAATTAATTTGATTCATATGTTAAACAACAGGCAGTGGGAACTTTACTGCAGCCTGCTTCTGAGGTCTCTCTTCCAGCTTGGAAGCTTCCCTTTTCTTGCCAGCCTCGGGCAGCCTGGTGTGCAGCTCAGCATCTTATTTACCGATGACCAGCTACCCCTCCCTTCAACTTCACATACCCCACTGGCTCCCAGTTTGTGGAATAGTACACCCTCAGAACATTTCACCAGGTACTGACTACAGCCTGACTCCAGGGGTCAGCCTTAACTTTTTTTTGCACTAGCCAGCCGGACAAGTCGATTAAAAATTGCACTAGCCCGCAGATGGTGGCACTAGCCCACAATAATAATGGTCAATTTTGATCAGTTATACAGGAAAAATGCAAGCCAAGAAATACTCTGATTATTGCATATTTATCCTGCTCCCACATTGCTTCCTGCCCCAGCAAAAAAAAAAAAAAAGATTGCAGTCCAATCACACGCAGTGTGTGCCCCCCATTGTTTTTTTTTTTTCTACCATGTGCCCCTAGCTTCCTCTTTCTTCACCCCCTTCCCGCCAAACCAGAGGATACCATAATAGTAAATGTTCAATCAGGCAGTTCTAGCTCTGCACACACAATAGCCAGCATCATCATGTACGTCACCACAGTCCCACCCTGACCTGCAGGGCAATGTACAGAATCAGGCAGAGAAAGACACTCTCATCCCCCCACCCTGTGATTAACCAGAACTGCACTTCTGGAAGTTTTCTTACACTGCAAAGTGAGCCAGGGACAGTTCTAGAATTTCTTTGGAGAGAGTTAAACAAACACAGGGGGCTGGGATGTAAGAAACTTTGACACAGAGGATAATGGCTGGGGATCAGGTGATAACCACGCTGTAATCACCTCGAGTGGTTGCTAGGGAAACATGGTAAACCTCGAGAGCACAGCTCGAGAGGTTTACTGTAGCCCTAGCAACCACAAGAGGTGATTTCAGTGTGGTTGTCACCCGATCACCAGCCATCATCTTTTGTAGTGTATGGTCAAAATCACACTGTTTGCATTCTATGTGTGAGAATTATGGAACTCTGATGCATTCTTTTTTTGTTATGCCACTGTTTGTTAGTTCCAAAGTGTGGTTAACAACTTCTAAAATTCTAAACAGTGCATAACAAAGCTGTGTAACTGCTGATTATGGTGGTTAATAGGCACTTACCATACATTATATACAGGATAATGGCTGGGGATCAGGTGATAACCATGCTGTAATCACCTCGAGTGGTTGCTAGGGCAACATGGTAAACCTCGAGAGCGCAGCTCGAGAGGTTTACTGTAGCTCTAGCAACCACGAGAGGTGATTTCAGCGTGGTTGTCACCCGATCACCAGCCATCATCTTTTATAGTGTATGGTCAAAAAATACAGGTTACTCACCTGTAACAGGAGTTCTAGGAATGGTATATGTTGTTCATCCACACTCATTGGCAGTATCCTTGCCGCTTTAAATCTTGCCGGAAGGTCTTCAAGCTTGCTCCTCCCACCCACCCGGGTGGTATAACTCTCGGCTCCGCCCCATGACGCCAGATCTGGCCCGCTGGAAGCTCAGGTTGTGCGTCGAGGCCGAGGGAAGTGGTGGATGAACAACATATACCATTCCTAGAACTCCTGTTACAGGTGAGTAACCTGTATTTCTAGGGACATGGATATGTTGTTCATCCACACTCATTGGCAGACTCCTAGCAGTTCTCCGGGAGGAGGGAGGCAAGACGCACCCCATATACTTACTTGGGAAAGAGACTGGAGAACCGAGGCCCCAAACCAGCATCCGGCGTGACTCAAGGTCGATGTGGTAGTGGGTAATGAAGGTGTTTGCTGACTTCCAGGTAGCAGCCCTGCAGATTTCCTGGATAGGGACGTCCCTGGAAGCAGCCACCGTTGCAGCAGTATGGCGGGTAGAATGAGCTCTTATCCCTCTGGGAGGCTCCATGCCCGCTAACTTATAGCAGAGATCTATGCAGGAGGTTACCCACCTGCTTATCGTCCGCTTGGCTGCAGGTCTGCCAGATGCGGCTTCAGCGTAGGTGACAAACAGCTGGCGAACCTCTCCCCGAATTTCAGCCGTGCGCTCCTTATAATAAGCGAGCGCCCTTCTAGGATCCAGAGTATGGAGCCTATATTCGGCCTCCGAGGTGTGATTGGGGTAGAACACCGGCAGAGTCAACACCTGGTTAAGGTGAAACTCCGACACCACCTTCGGAAGGAATTTCGGGTGGGCGCAGGGACAACCTTGTCCTGTGGAAGACCAGGTAAGGAGACTCGATGGAAGCGCCTGGAGCTCTCCCATCCTTCTGGCTGACGGATAGCCACCAAGAAGGCGGCCTCCACGACAGGTGAGAGAGAGCACACCTGTGCATAGGTTCGAATGGCTTGCCCATGAGCTTTGCCAGTACCAGCAGTAGATCCCACGGAGGTGGGGGTTCCTCACTGGAGGGAAATGTGATCAAGGCCTTGAAAAAGCGCCAGACCACCTTCTCCTGCGCCATCGACTGCTTCCTGCCCGCGCCTGTAAGCAGAGATGGCTGCCAGGTGCACCCTTAGGTCGACGACCTAAGCCCTTGACTAGAAAGGGACCATAAATAGTCCAAGATGCTTGCCAAGGAACAGGAGGAAGGGTCCAAGCCCTTGCTCTGACACCAAATGGAAAACCTTTTCCATTTGAAGGCATAGCATTTTCTGGTCGACTTACGGACGCCTCAACTACATTGAGGACCTCGTCGGAAAGACCCAAAGCCTGGAACTCTAGCCGCCAGGAACCAGGCCGTCAGGTGCAGGGATTGAAGGTCCGGATGGAACACCTTCCCTGATTGACTGAGAGCAGGTCCGGCGAGCTGAAGCTGCCGCGAGTCCTGGAGCTGAGACTGAGGAGATCTGGTACCAGAACTGGCGAGGCCAGTCTGGGGCTATCAGAATCACCTGCGCCTTGTCCCTCCTCGCCTTGAGAAGCACCTTGTGGATCAAGGGAAATGGGGAAAGGCGTAAAAGAGGCCCGGGGTCCATTGCCTCGAGAAGGCATCCCCCTGCAGCGAGCCCTGCTGAGGGGGGCGGGCATGGAACAGACTCAGCTTCGCGTTCTCCATGGAGGCAAACAGGTCCACCTGAGGTGTGCCCCAAAGGGAGAACAGATGCTGTACTACCTCCGGCAGAGAGACCACCTGGGATGCAGCCCCATCCGGCTCAGGGCATCGGCCAGGGTGTTGGAGGCTCCTGCCACGTGAATGGCTAGGAGATCCGCCTCCAGGCTGCGCACGAGTGACCAAATGCGGAGAGCTTCCTTGCATAGAAGCATGGAGCGCGTCCCGCCCTGGCGGTTTAGATAGTACATGGTCGTGGTATTGTCCGTCTGGACTCGGACCACTTGACCCCGGAGGAACGGAGCAAAGGCGGTGAGAGCTAGGCGGACCGCTCGGAGCTCCAGCAGGTTGATGTGGCATCGGGACCTCCCGGGGACCAGAGGCCATGAGCCCGGTGTTCCCCCAGATGGGCACCCCAACCCATCAGAGAGGCATCGGTCGACAGAGAGACCGTCGGCTCGGGGCGGACGAACGGGATGCCCTCCTGCAAATGATCTGGAACGGTCCACCACTGGAGAGCATTCCACATCCCCTGTGTCACCGACACAAGCTGGTCCAAGGGATCGCAGCGGCTAGACCACTGGCTGGCCAGTCCCCACTGAAGGGACGATGTTCCAGCGGCCCAACGGACCACGCTGGTACAGGCCGCCATGAGACCCAGGAGGCGCAGGAAGTCCCGGCAGGGCGCAATGCCCAACCAGAAATGATCGGGCAAGGAGGAAAGAACCTCGGCCCTGTCCGCTGGAGCCGCGCTCTGGCTCGAAGAGGAGTCGAGCTGCGCTCGATGAATAAAATCACCTGCTTCGCTCGAGTTCCGACTTAGCCTCGCTGATAAGGAGGCCCAGTTGAGAGCAGACCTGGAGGGCCAGATCTCTGACCACTCCGCCTTCCTGGAGGGAGCTGCTATCAGCCAGTCGTCCAGGTAAGGGTACACCGGACCCCTCGGCGCCAAGAGAATGCTGTCACCACTGCCATGCATTTGTGAAGACCCTGGAGCTGGAGACAAGCGAAGGGCATGGCTTGAACTCGAAGAGATCCTTCCGCTGGAAGCGAAGGAATCTCTGGTGAGACGGACGGATAGGGACGTGAAAACGCGGCCCTGCAAGTCCAGAGAGCAGAACCACGCCGCGCTCCAGGATGGTATTATCTGAGCCAGAGTGACCATCCTGAAGGTTCGAGACCTTAGGAACTTGTTTAGGTCGTGTAGGTCGAGAATGGGGCGCCAGCCCCCCGTCCGTTTCGGAACCAGGAAGTACCTGGACACAAACCCTGGGTCTGAAGGAGGGTCCACCACCTCTCTTACCACCTCCTTCTGGAGGAGGAGAGTGATGTCGGCTCGACGAGCCGCCAGTGAGGCTGGGGATCCCGAAGCCCCCCGAGGGGCGACGGCTCTGAAGGGTGGTGCCTGCTCGAATTCCAGAGGCAGGCCTCTTCCCACCACCTCCAAGACCCACCTGTCCGTGGTAACAGCGGACCAGGCGGAACGGAAGTGCCGGAGCTGCCTTCTATGGGGACCCAGGGAGGTGAGGTGGGACGGGATGGGGCGACACCCTCAGCCCGTCACTGGGCAGGCTTGGAGGAGGACCGCCGAGGGACCTCCTGGGCCCTTTCCTCCCTGCCTCCTGTTAGAGGAAGCCGGCGGCTTGGGTTTGGGATGCCAAGGCCGAGCCTGCTGGCCCTGACGCTGGGCCGGGCGTAGCACAGAAGGACGAAAGGGCTTAGGCTGTGGGTTTGCGCCTTTGTCCTCTGAGCGGAAGAGACCGAGTCCAAGGTGGCATTGGACTCTCGATCCTCTGCAGGTGACCTTCCACCCCAGGGTCAAGAGGTCAGTCCCCAAAAGGAACATCCGCCAACTTGTGCTGGGTATCCGAAGTAAAGGTGGATATCCTCAGCCAGCCATCGCCGACAGACCACTGCGGCCGCCACCGATCTGGCACATGAGTCCCTACATCCAAAGCAGTCTGGAGCTGCTGTTTGGCCACTGCCCTGCCCTGGTCCCGCACCTGCTTAACCGTAGTCTGCAGATCGGGGGAAGATGAGGATGACCTCATCCAGGAGCCCAACAGGGCATGAGAAAAATGTGCCATGAGGGGCCGAACTGGCCTGGCGAGGCCGAGAGAGGGCCTTAGCGTAGACTTTTAAGCCCGACATAGTCCAATTTCTTGGACTCCTTGTCAGAGAGGTTTGTCCACATCCTGGCGTTGCGCTGCGAAACGCTGTCGGTAACCAACCCCTCAGCAGAGGGTGTTCAAAACCGGACAAGGAACCGTAGGGACTCGATACTTCCTGGCCATCCTGGCCGAGCGCAGGCAGGAAGCAGGCGCTGCCAAAGTTCCAGTGCTGGACCCACTATGGCCTCGGCCACCGGAAAGGCCTCCGTCGGAGAACCGTCCAGAATCTCCGTGAGGGGATACCTGGCCCGTTTGGAAACGGTTCGAGCTCCATCCCGTAGACTCCGAGATGAGCCAAGCAGTCCTAGGAAGGACGACGGGCTATCGGCCCTATTGACCTCCTGAAGACTCCAAGTCCAGTCGCTGGAGAAGAAGGAGGAATCATCTTCGGACTGGAAGAGTCCTCAAGAGCTGCCTCTGGCCTGAGCCACCTTCACCTGCCGAGGTCGGTCGGGAGTGAGGTAACTGACAGCCGATGGGGTGAAACCCTTAGCCGACCGAGAATCTTGGTCGGAGCCCCAATTGTGGCTGTGGAGGCGGAGGTTCCACCGAATCGGTGGAGCAGTTGGTTTTGCTGAACAACCGCCTGGTTATAGGCTCTCTCGACAAGTCGAGGGGTTGTGTCGGGTTGCCCGTGACAGTTACTTAATGGCCGGGAAGGCGCCGGAGTCGGCTTAGTCCCGCCAGGAGGAGCTGTTGCAACATAAGGTCCTCGTACCGTCGGCATCTTTGCCCGACGCTTCCCTCATCCGAGGAGGAGGGCGAGGGCCAGCGGCGACGCCGCTATCATGAGTGCCGAGACCGAGACCGCTTATGACGGGGAACGGCTGGACCGCCGAAGAGGTCCGAGGACGAGACCGAGAGTCCCAAATTTCCGGGTCGGTGCGAGGAGGTGTCGCCAGAACCGCACTCCCTTCGGCTCGGAAGGTCCATCCGAGGGCTCCGGAACCGAGGCACAGGCGAGCCCACAGGGATCCTCAACTCCTCCTGGGGAAACGGGAGAGGGAATCTGCTGCTAAAGGCGACAGCCTGTCCAATGGGTCGAGAAAATCTCGACTTCATCAGTGGAGTCTCGGTCAACTGACCTGACGGGACACCGTGAGGCCAGTGGCCGAAGCCGAGCGGTCGACCGAAGCCGACGGTCGACGGCCCGGGGAGAGGGACCTTTCCCGCTCCCAAGAGCGTCGACGGAGGGACTTACCCTTGTCCCTCTTTTTGGACCGAGAAAAAGGTCCAGCAGACGCAGGCCCTTCTCCTTTAGTGGAGAGGGACAGACAAAGCTCCTTAAAGGAAGCCGTGTAGGAAGAACCCAGAAGGCGGGATAAATGCATGACCGAGGAAAGATACGGCCAGCGCCGCCTCCTCTTCGAGGCGACCATCCGCTCGACTGATCCGCCGCCGCCGACACCGCCAACCGGGCCTCCTTGACTTCACCGAGGGAAACGCTCGGGACGGCCCAGTTGCAATCGGGCAGCACGGTCTTCGAGGACGTGAGGCCGAGAAAGATGAGCACAGGTCGCAAGCCTGCGGTCGTGCTCAAGGCCTAAGCAGTAGACACACGTGGGTGTGGATCCGTCCGAGACATCTTCTGCCAGCATGGGCATCTCCAACCGGAGTCGATTTATCCATCGCGGCCGAGGGATCGAGACTGAAGTCTTTTGCAAAATATTATTTTAAATCCATAAGCGGAGAAATAGGAACCAGTCGCAAACGCAGAGCGTTAAGGAGGGAACCTGAGCTTCCAAGCGGTAAGGAAGATCTGACGTCATGGGGCGGAGCCGAGAGTTATACCACCCGGGTGGGTGGGAGGAGCAAGCTTGAAGACCTTCCGGCAAGATTTAAAGCGGCAAGGATACTGCCAATGAGTGTGGATGAACAACATATCCATGTCCCTAGAAAACACTGTTTGCATTCTATGTGTGAGAATTATGGAACTCTGGTGCATTCTTTTTTGTTTTGCCACTGTTTGGAAGTTCCGAAGTGTGGTTAACAACTTTTAAAATTCTAAACAGTGCATAACAAAGCTGTGTAACTGCTGGTTATGGTGGTTAATAGGCACTTACCATATATTATATATCTGTTTATATATACCAGGCACAAAAATATTGATTTAACATGCTCTGCCTTAACAAAAACAGATTTTTCATAACAGTGTCCTTTCATCAGTCAAAGGGGAGCAGTATACAGGCATGATGCTACCTCTCTTTCTATACAGGATGATCTGTGCATACCAGGAATACCTATTTTAACCTTTCAAATTAGATATTTTACTAAGGTTTTGCTTTGTACCATACATGCTCCAAAGCATTGTTTTTAAGATGAGATGACATGCTGGGTAGTACTGCATTGATGGTATTGACTGGTGTGATCCATTAAGAGGAGATGTGAACCATACACCAGTCAATAATGGGAGCTATGGCTGAGTCTATGGATGGTCACTGCAGAGCCTAGTCTGCAGTGGTGTCCAGAGAAAGTATAGAGTGGACAGACCACCTGGTTGGGCAGACCATGTATACATGAGAGCATTCTGTGACTGCAGTGTGGGATACAGGCACTCAAAAGGTTGGGAAATGAGGCACACTGGTCTTAATATTGTGGGACAAATCAAAGACAAGTTCAGCAAATTGGAAGCTAGTTACTTAACAGCACTCTGCCCTTGATCACAGCATGTACACTAGCTGAATGTCCTAACAATAGAGTGATATTGAGTCTTTTGTTGGATCTCCCTCTTAAACTGCCAGATAATTGCAGCTCTTAATGAGCTGTTAATCACACCAGGCCACCTGGAACACTGAGGGAGATTAGCAAAAGGACTACAGGCTGCTAAAGTAGGGACTTTTTCAACTTTATTAACAGTCATGAAAAACCTGCACTAGTCAAGACGGACAAGTAGAGGGTTAGCTGCACTAGCCCTGAGCAATTTGCACTAGGTTCAGGGCTAGTAAAACAATGTTAAGGTTGAAGCCTGAGCCTGAGCTTGCTGTGCTATATTTCCCAGCAGGAGTTTCCCAATGTATGCCTTCTTTTATGACTGAGCTACCCCTTTCTCCCTCTTTCCTCCTCATACAAACTTTTACTTAATCCACTGATATTTCCAACTCTATCCAAATGTATGCCATCCTGGATGGGTCCTGGCTTTGCCTTGTTGTGAACTGCGCCTGCCAAAACAAGTATCGGCCTTTTACTTCATTCCCTTCAGCATGACTGCCAAGCCGCTTGCCGCCACTTGCTCCCGCCCCAAAACAAGTTGACAAATGTGCATGTGTTACATCCTGAGAGCAAGTACCAACTGAAAGCAAAAGTGTCTAGCAAAATAAAGTACAGTTACGTAAAAACTTACCGTCACAGTAGATCTTCGAGAGGAGCTCTTGCAGCAGGCTATAACAATTAGGACTATGCCTCAGGCACTAGGACCACATGGAAAAACTTCTGCCAGCAATACCAGTGAGGGACCACCCCTGACGCCGGCCCCGCCCCGACGTCAGTCAGGGTACAAGAGGGGGCGGACCCAGCTCCACCTCAGTTCTCCCGCCAGTACCCAGCAGAAGGCCTGACAAGAGAAGGAGGCAAGCCTACCATCGATAAGAGAAGAAAATGTGCCTGCACACTCCAGGGGGTGGAGGGAAAGCAGCCATGCAAGAGCTCCCTCTCGAGATCTACTGTTCACGGTAAGTTCTTACGTGAACTGTACTATCTTACTTCGAGATAGAGCTCTTGCAGCAGGCTATAACAATTAGGACTGAGTCCCAAGCAGTCCCCTAGCAAAGAGGTAGCCGACCCCGGGAGGAGGAATATGCTGACTCCAGAGACCTTCAGGACAAGAGTCCTTGCAAAACCGCTAGGCCGAAGCCAGCACGGTGTCTGGAGACGATATCCAAGCTGTAATGCTTAACAAAGGTATGCACCGAATTCCAGGTCGTGGCTGCACAGATGTCCTGAATGGCGACATTCCGCATCGCGGCAAAAGAAGCTGACACTCCCTTGGTGGAGGACTCTAACCGACCCGCAGGGGTTTCTTGTGATGCTCATAGCAAAACGAGACGCAATGGACTATCCATTTGGAGATAGTCTGCTTGGACACCGGTTGACCCAAGCGTTGTGGTGCAAAGGCCACAAAGAGTTGCTCCGATTTACGGTGTTGAACTGTTCTATTGAGGTAATACCTCAGGGACCTGTGGACATCCAATGTGTGGAGAAGAACCTCCCCTCTATTGGAAGGGGAAGGAAAATAAACTGGAAGATCAACCGACTGGTTGAGGGTCAACTCCGAGACCACTTTGGGAAGAAATATAGGATTAGTCCTGAGGGAAACCCTTTCCCTGTGAAAAACCAAACAGGGCTCTTTACACATCAGAGCCTGCAGCTCGGAAACTCGTCGAGCTGAAGTAACAACAACCAGAAAACAAACTTTCCAGGACAAGTATCGCAGCTCACAACTCGCTGCGGGTTCAAAAGGGGGAAGGTGAGTTTCTCCAGCACAAAAAGGAGGTCCCAGGGCGGGACAGGGTCCCTGATGGGAGGTCTCATGTGAAGAACCCCCCTAAGGAAGGTGCAGGCCACTTCCAACTGAGCCAATGCTCTCTCTCTCAAGAGCATGATAGGCTGAGATCGCCCACATGTGCACCTTGATAGAGGAATAGCTCAGGCCTTTCTCGTATAAGGAGAGGAGATACTGCAAAACAGAGTTCACAGAGCAAGTGACCGGGTCCGAATGCCGTGGCAAGGCCCAAAGACAGAAACCTTTCCACTTCATAGCATAAGTGGAGCGAGTAGAGGGCTTTCTTGTGGACGCTAAGACCTCAGCCACTTCCCGGGAAACCCCGTATCTGTTCTTAGCTACGTCTGGAGGAGCCAAGCATGAAGGTGCAGGGATCTGAGATCCGGATGAACCAGAGAACCCTGGTCCTGGGACAGCAGTTGCGAGCAAATGGGCTGCAGGATTGGAGGTTCCTGGGACAACCATTGCAGGAGTGGGAACCAAATCTGTCGGGGCCAATTGGGGGCCACAAGGATCATGCGTGCCCCCTCTGCCTGTAGTTTGAGCAGAACCCTCAGGATGAGAGGGAAGGGCGGAAAGGCATAAAGAAACCTCCCGGCCCAACAAAGGGACAACGCATCTGGCCAAAAAACGCCAGGCGCGTGCTCTCGCGAGCAAAATCGTGGCAGTTTGGCGTTGCGTGGTGACGCAAAGAGATCTAGCTCGGCAAGGCCCCACCTTCCGAAGAGCCGATCCGCTACGGACTGAAGCAATTCCCACTCGTGCGTTCGGGCCCACGACCTGCTGAGGTTATCGGCCAGCGTGTTTAGGACTCCTGGAACGTGCATAGCCAACAGATGAATGCCCCGTTCCAGCACCCAGTACCAGACTCTCATTGCCTCCCGGCAAAGAGGATATGAATGGGTGCCTCCTTGCTTGTTGATGTAAAAGACGACCGCCATGTTTTCCGTCTGAACTAGAAGAGAGCTGGGTAACAGGTCCTCTTGGAACGCCTGAAGAGCGTAGAGGACCGCTCGCATTTCCAGGACCTTGATGTGGAGGGACTGTTCCTCGGGTGACCAAACCCCCTGCGTTCGGCGAACCCCGAGATGAGCCCCCCAACCCAGGTCTGAGGCATCTGTCGTTAGAGTCTGACCTGGAGGCTCCGGACGAAAGCTGACCCCTTGCTCCAGATTGCTGGGGTCCAGCCACCAAAGCAACGTTCTCCTGACTGGCTCTGAGATCCTGACTAAGGCGTCCAGGTCGTCGGAGTATTGATCCCACTGCACCCTGAGCATCCATTGTGGGATTCTCATGTGGAGGCGGGCCAAGGGTGTTACTGGGATGGCCGCCGCCATATGCCCCAGTAGACTGAGGAAGTTCCGGGCTGGAACCTGAGGTGCTATGGAGATCCATTCTGCCAAACTTCGCAGGCGAATTCCCCTGTCCTGTGGGAGAAAAGCCATGCCCTGGACTGAGTCCAGAGTCGCTCCAATGAAGGCAAGGGTTTGGCTGGGCTCTGGGGACGACTTTCTCAAGTTCAGGGTGACCCCCAGCTCTCGGAATAGAGTATAGGCATCTCCGAGAGAGCGTAGGAGGCCATCCCTTGACGGGGCTGTGAGAAGCCAATCGTCGAGGTAAGGGAAAACATAATGGCCTGATCGTCTTAGAGCTGCAGCCACCACTGCCAGGCATTTGGTAAAGACTCGCAAAGCGGAAGAAAGGCCGAACGGGAGCAACCGGAATTGATAATGCGCCCCTAGGAAGTGGAACCTCAGAAACTTCCTGTGGGGAGGAAAGACCCCGATATGCATGTACGCATCCTGCATGTTGAGAGAACAGAGCCAATCCCCTTGGTGCAGCAGAGGGAGGAGACCCTGAAAAGTCACCATCCTGAACTTTTTGTACCCTATAGAGAGATTTAAAGGACTGAGATCCAGAATGGGACGTAGGTCCCCCTTCTTTTTTGGGATAAAAAAAAAGTGGGAGTAAAACCCCTGACCCCACTGCTCCATGGGAACTCTTTCTATTGCTCTCTTTTGCAGGAGGGCCTGAATTTCTCCTTCCAAGAGTGGAATGTGAGAAGGAGGATAATGGGAGAGCTTTGGCGGAGTACATGGTGGGAACTCTGTGAACTCCGTGTGTCCTCTCCAAATGACGTCCAAGACCCATTGATCTGTGGTAATAGAGCTCCACCCTTCGAGATGAAGGGAGAAGCGGCTCCCAACCGGCTCCCCCTAGACGTCTGACCACGGGGGCAGAAGGAGTTATTAGGCGGAACCGGGGGTAGGGAGAGAGGCCTGGGATCTCCGGCGGAAGCCACCTCTCTGCCCCTGCTGAGAACCTCAGGCTGAAGCCTGATTGCCTGAGGACTTGCAAAAAAGCCGACGGCGATGGGAGCGTCGCTGGTCGCCACGGTACATCTGGCGGACCGACCAGATTGACTTACCCGATTCCTGGAGATGGGAGATCAAGGCCTCCATCTCCTGCCCAAACAAAATGGTACCCTGAAACGGTAGGTTCCGGATAGCGGACTGCAGATCCTGGTGGAAGCCCGAAAGCCTCAACCAGGCATGACGCCTGAGACAAACCCCAGAGGCGGCTACCCTGGCTGCCGTATCTGCAGTATCATACGAGGCCCTCAGAACATGAGTGCCTACGTCCAAGCCCGACTGTAAGAGGGCCAGGAGCTCTGTCTTCTTATCGGAGTCTGGCATGGCCTGTGCCAGCTCAAGACCCTGTTCGCACAACGCATTCTGGAACTGCACCATATGCGTGAGGAAGTTCAGGGATCGAATGGAGCAGGTGGAAGCAGCGTAGACTTTCTTGCCCACCTGATCCAGGTAACGGGACTCCAAGTCGGGAGGCTGGGAGCTGAGGTGTCGCGGGCTGTCGAGACTTGTCATGAGCAGCCATGATCACAGTGGAGTCTGCCTGAGGGTGTTCCGCCAAGAAGGGTTCCACCCTCGGAGCCTTGTAAAGCCTGTCTGACTTTTTGGGAACCGCCGGGATGGAGGCTGGGTGCAGCCAGGTGGATCTAGTCAGGTCCTGAAAAGTATCCACCAGAGGAGGAATGACCAAAGACTTTGGCTCCTTCTGCCTCAGGTATCTGGCCAATCTCCGGCGTTCCGGGTCCAGGTCTTCAGTGTCCCACTCATTGGAAGCCTGGATATGCCTCATGACGTCCATGAACGTGGGATCGTCCGGGAGGCGAGCGAGGCATGTTCTTCTCCTCAGGGGAGCGCTTGAGGCTGAGGGAAGATGAAGAGGATGACGAGGAAGAGGAGGACCAACTATCAGACTTAGAGTAGTCTGGTTCTACCTCATGTCCATGCCTACGCTGACGTCGGTATGCAGGGGACCGACACCAGTCCGAAGACCGACGACAGTCCGAAGACCGACTCCGGTCCCTGGACCGACGACGGAGCGATGACCGACGCCGGTCAGGAGACCGACGCCAGGAACCATCCCGCTGAGCGCAAGAAGGGCTCCAGGAACGACCGGACCGACATCGGCACGTCGAAACCACAGAGCGACGTCGGTAGTCCTCAGATCGAGCGGGAACGTAGCCCAGACGGGGCGAAAAACGGCGCCCAGGGACCTCAATGGAGAGGTCTCGCCCTCTGGCTGTGGTTCACCCGCAGGATCTGGTACTGGTGTCTGGGCTGGCGACGGGGTGGTACGCTTGTGAACCTGCCCCCACCAAAACGAAAAAAGCTGTTTAAGCTCATCCGGGGAGAATATTTCAGCCGCTCGCTGCGGGAAAGAAGTCTCCTGAGCAGCGGGTCGCGACGGCGAGCTCTTCTGATGGCCCAGGGGGGAGGAGGACTTGGGCGACGGGGACGTCAGCTGGACAACGACTGACCCCGGGTCCTTGTCCCCTTCAACCGACGTCGGTACCGCAACCGACGACGGGGTGATGACAGGGGCGCCGGAGAGTCCTTAAGCTCCGGAGGTGCACTTTTAACAGGCAGCGCCGGTGCCGTGGATGGTAGGGCTGAAGCAGGTACCGCCATGGACTTTGCGATGACTTTGATCGGAGTCACCTTAGGCTTGACCAGCTGCTCCTCCACGGGCCGGGTTTTAGCCTGGGACTTAACGCTGCACTCACCCGAGCTCGGCGATCGTGCCGGGACCGATCGGCGCTTTACTATGGATGCTTTCTCCTTCTTCTTCCCCTCGGACGAGTGCAGGTCCATTTTCTTCTCCAACAGGTAGGCCTTCAGGGCCTTCAGGCGTCGGATGCGAGTCCGGCTTGTAAAAGCTTGGCAGTCGTCGCAGTTAGTGGTGTCGTGGTCCGGGCCCAAACAGAAAACGCACCGCCGATGACAGTCTTTGGCGGGAATCTGCCGGCTGCACTCGCACTTGTTTAGGTGATCTGGGGAAACAGACGCCCGGGAAGACATTGAACCCGCAGGAAGAAACTTCGGTACTGACGTCAGCACCCACGGCGGAAAACACTAAGGCAAAGTACGACAATTAACCAGAAAAACCGAACCACTAGCGGTAACCGTGCAGGCGTCGGTCGTGGTAATGAAGAAAAAATGGTAAAACCGTTGAAAAACTTGATTGAAGATCCTTTTCTCGCTTGGTGAATCGCAGGCAGCAGCTATTCACGTGCGTAGTACGCGTGGGGAAAGAACTGAGGTGGAGCTGGGTCCGCCCCCTCTTGTACCCTGACCGACGTCAGGGCGGGGACGGCGTCAGTCCCTCGCTGGTATTGCTGGCAGAAGTTTTTCCGTGTGGTCCTAGTGCCTGCGGCATAGTCCTAATTGTTATAGCCTGCTGCAAGAGCTCTATCTCGAAGTAAGATGAAATCTAACTTGTGGGACATGGAACATGCGGAGGGCCGCAGAGCATCAGTCAGGGAGCAAGTTAGCAGAAAGGAAGTGTGAAGGAGGGAATTCTGTGAGTGTAATAGCAAACAAAGCAATCCAGCTACAACAGTAAATTGCCAGTAAAGCAAGGGTGCCTGTGCATGGATTGGCCTGCATGGGGTATACAGAAGTTGGGGGGGACATCCAAAAATAGCACGAATAGCACAATCCCCCCTCCTGAATTTTAAGCCCTGATCTCTGCAAAGCTCATCACTGGGGCCCCTTATCAAACATTTGGGAGTCCCAAGAAACATCTTCCTTCATCCCAGTGCTGATCTACACATTATCTCCACATTATATTTTTGTTCAGTTTGTTACGTGTTGATTAGAATGTAATCCCCAAGATAGGAGTTGCACATATCAGCAATAAATTCTGAGGTAAATTGTACAGAAACACAGAGAACCAGAAATAGGTGACATTAACTGGACAGCAAAAGCATTACTGGGGCTGCTCTGCTCCTGGAGTCGTGTGTGGATGCACACTTCTGCACTATAACCAGGCTACACAGCCAAACTGCTTGTGAGGAGGAGGCAGAAGCAAATAAGGTGAAAGGCAAACAGAGGAGATTTAGATCACAACTTTAAATGTCCCACAATTAAACGTCAGAGTTTTGAGAGTTAATTTCTCCGGGCAGGCTATGTTTTACTTTACATTACTGGTATATCACGGAGAATATAAAAATGCAACTCTAGTGGTGGAGCCATTTGACCTAATTCTGTCAATATTTATAACCAGGGCCCCCGGTGCTCTGCGGCAGAATTTTCTGATTTCTGCGGCAGGGCTCCTAGGCTTCTGCGGCAGCATTTTCTGATTTCTGAGGCATGATTTATTCATTTCTGTGGCAGAATGCAGTCCTACCATTGACTAAAATATGATGTGATGTCATAGATGACATCACCTGCCAAGCAAAGAGGAGGGGCTTCAGGATAAACAAGATGGATACGGGAGCCTGGCACTATGGAAAAACTGTATATTTGAATGAAAAAAAATTCACCCAAAACAATGAATTCTGCGGCACTATATGAATTCTGCGGCATGATGCAAATTCTGCAGAAAATTCCGCAACCGCAGAATCACAGAATTCCAAGGGCCTTGTTTATAACCCACAGTTACTGTAATGCTATTTTAAATGAGCTGTCAGGCACAGCTCACGTATCCAAAGGGAATGGTGGCAGTTCTTTATTTTTGTCAGAAACCCTGTCACTGGAAATGGATGTATTAACTTTTTTATATGGCTTGATAGGCAGGGCTGTGCTTTCTGCTGCATAGATTTTGGTGCCTTTAAATTACACTTTATTCTGGTGGGTATTGGGAACATAACAGTAATAATGCTCCCCCCCCCCAAAAAAAAACCTACTGAAGTATATGTTTCCCTTAGAAATAAATGGAGGTATATTCAATTGAACAGTCCTTACAACACAACAAACAAACTAGAGATGGTACTGGGCAGTGCCACACACATATTGGACTGACCTTGACTTTGCCTTGTTGTGAACTGCGCAACACTACAGCTTCAGATGGCAGTGCATTTCACCAGAGAGGCTATGGACACAATGGTGTCTCGCACTCCAGGAGGACTTTACTGGTATTACCACTGGCAGCAACGGCTCCCAGCCACAAAGGGCCTTTATCAATGCCACCAGCTGTCGTGAGACCCTTGTCTGACAGTTATCCAATCTCCACCCCCTCCCCGAAACTATATAGCCTAGTCCAAAGTGCCAGCGCATTAAATTGGTCTGCGCAACACACACCCAGAAAGTTATACTGGCAGCAAGCGCGATCGAGAAATTGAGTGTGAGCAGCATGGATGCAGCTGAGAGTGAGAGGAAGACATTCCTGTCAGGAACTCCAGGTGCATGTTGGACATGTGTGCTAGTCCTATGCTGTGCAACTGTGTATGAAAAAGTTCCAAACAGTACTACAAACCACTGACTACACAGACTGCACAACTAACACACAGCCAATCCACTCACAGAAAAGGTAACATTAATCTTGACAAAATCAACATCAAAAGTACCAAAGGTACTGACAGGCCCAAAAAGAAAGTGATTTGTGCTACAGAAATAAATCTGACTTGCTTTATCATGTAAGTGAATGCAGCTCAGAAGAAGCTTCTTGGCTAATCAAGACTGCCTCCTCATGACTTCTTAGGGTTCAAGAAATGAGAAGCAAAGTGGAGTGTTCTGAAACCTTAAGACAGTACAGTGACAGTACAGTGGGATGCATTCTACTAGCATTCCCTCTACAATGCTAGCTGCTCGCAAGAAAAACAGACACTGGGAGGGGTTCTAAACTGCTACAGTTCAGCAGACGAAGCATAACCAACAAAAGGGGGCTATTTCTGGAACTGAGCAGGAAACAAGGCACAATAGTACAGTTATGTAAGAACTTACCATAACAGTAGATCTGCGGGGGGATCTCATGCAGCAGGCCATGCCTATGGAACTATAGCCACCAGGCACTAAGACCACATGGAAACTTTTTTAGTTAGCAGTCTACCAGGGGGCTGCTCATTCTGATGTCTATGTTGACAGCCTATCCTACATGAGTGGTCAGCCTCCGTGCCCTCCTCAGTTCTCCTGCCAGACACCATAAGCAACCTAGTCCCAGCAAAGGGATCCGAGGAGGAACCAAAGGTTTCCGCCCCAAAAGAAAAATAATGGAGAAAAAGCTACAGACACAAAGACCTCCCAGGTCCAGGGCGAAGGAGGGATGGACGGCATGGTCTTCTGCAAGAGATTCCCTCGCAAATCTACTATTACGTTAAGTTCTTAAGCAACTGTACTATCTGACTTCGGGGGTATCTTTTGCAGCAGGCCACACCTATGGAATGAGTCCCAAGTGGTTCCGTCAGCAGACAGCACAGTCTGGGTGGATGAAACCCTGGGCCTCAGAAAGTAGGCCTTGGAGGACAGCTAGGCCAAAGATGAGACTACACCTAGGGGCAAATGTCCAGACTGTAGTGCTTGGCAAAGGAGGGGAAAGAACTCTAAGTAGCAGCAGCACAGATCTCTGTAGCTGTCACATTCCTGAAACAGCAAACAAGCGGCCATGCCTCTGGTGTAATGGCCATGAATAACACTTGGAAGATCCCTGCCATACTTCTTGTAGCAATAGGTGATACAGTTGGCCAACCATTTGGACAAGCACTGTTTTGAAACAGGGACATCCTCTTTCCCGAAAGAAACAAACAACTGAGAGGACTTCCTACAGTCCTTCTTATGGTGCATATACTAATGCAGAATTCTATGCACATCTAAAGTGTGGAGCAATGCTTTCCCTGGATTGGCATGTTCTGGGTAATATACAGGAAGGTGGATGGATTGATTTAAACTAAACTCAGATACCATCTTGGGAAGAAACTTAGGGTTCGTACGCAAAGACACCCTGTCTTTGTGGAAAATCAAATAAGGCTGCTCGCACATGAGCACCTGTAGCTCTGAAATTCTTTGTGCAGAAGTAATAGCAACTAAAAATAATGCTTTCCATGACAGAAAGTGTAGCTTGCATGTCATGACCGGCTCAAAAGGGACCAGAGTAAGTTTTTCCAACATAAAATTCAAGTTCGAAGGTGGGTCTTGATTGCAGAAAGGTGGTTTAAGGTGAAGAATGCCTCTCAGAAATGTACAGGACACCTCCAGTTGTGCTAACCTATGGCACTCAAAAGGCACATGGAAAGCGTAGATGGCAGACATGTTCACCTTAAGAGAGTAGTACTTCAGACCGGAGTCTGAAAGGGACAGCAAATATTTTAGAATCTGATTCACTGAACAAGTGAAGGAATTCAGCTGACGTGAAGCAGCCCACAACGCAAAACGTTTCCACTTTATAGAATAAGTGGCCCTAGTGGAAGGCTTCCTAGTTGCCAACAGGCCATCAGCCACCTTGGGTGACACCGCAAACTGAGCCATGGCTATGTCCTCAGAAGCCAAGCATGACAATGCAGGAATCTGAGGTCCAGATGGACCAGGGTGCCCAGGTTCTGGGAGAGCACGCCAGTGCACAGAGGAAGAGGTATTGGAGGTTCCACTGTCAGCTGTTGCAGTAAGGGAAACCAGATCTGACAAGGACAGAAGGGGGCTATGAGGATCATCATGGCCCCTTCCATCTGATGCTTGACCAGTACCCTCTAAAGCAGGGGGAAGGGAGGAAATGCGTACAGAAACCTCACTTTCCAAGAGGGGGACAACGCACCTCAGCAAAGAACTCCAGACCCTGGATTGAGCGAGCAAAATGCAGCAGTTATGTGTTGAGTGGGGTCGCAAAAAGATCCAACTCTGGATGATCCCACCTGTCAAACAGGTCTTCTACTACTGAGGTCAGCAGCTCACACTCGTGCTTTTGACTGTGACCGACTTAGAATGTCCACCAGGAAGTTTTGGATGCCTGGAACATGGATGGCAGACAGTTCGAGACCGTGATCCAGAGCCCGATACCAGACTCTCATTGCTTCCCGGCAGAGAAGGTACAAGTGAGTGCCCCCCTGTTTGTTGACGTAGTGGACTACAATGATGTTGTCCATCTGCACTAGCAAAAAAAATTGGGGATAGCTCAGTCTGGAAGTCCTGCCAGGCATAAAGAATGGCCCAGATCTCCAGGACACTGATGTGGAGAGAGGATACCAGATGGGACCATGTCCCTCGTGTTTTGTGGGGCCCTAGGTGTGCCTCCCCACCCCAACCCCGAAGCAGCAGTTGTGAGGATTTGCTGAGGGGAATGAATGAGGAAAGGAACCCCTCTTAACAGGTTGCTGGGTTCCATCCACCAAAGCAGAACTCTCTTCACTGGAGAGGAGACCAGGACTGGCTGTTCCAGGTCGTCAGTACGCTGGTCCCGCTGGACCCTCAGTGTCCACTGAGGAATCCTCATGTGCAATCTAGCTAGGAGCATTGCGACTATGGCCACAGTCATCAGACCCAAAAGCCGGAGGAAGGTTCTGGCTGAGACATAGCAGCTGCTGTAGAGCAGGTGAGCTTCAGCTATAAGGCAATCTGCCCGGCCCTGAGGCAGGAAGGTCATGCCTTGAGAGGTATCAAGGACTGCCCCTACGCACTGAAGGTGCTGACAGGGGGTCAGAACGGACTTGGACAGGTTGACCATGATGCCCAGATCCTGGAATAGGCAGGTGGTAAGTTCCAGAGTTTGTAGTAGGCACTCCCTGGACTGGGTTTTGAGAAGCCAGTTGTCCAGATAGGGAAAGATAGAATCCCTCCCACCTGAGGGCAGCTGCCAGCACTGCCAGGTATTTGGTAAACATCCGAGGGTTCAAAGACAAGCCAAAGGGCAAGGCCTGGAACTGAAAGTGTGCCGCTGGAAATGAAACCCTGGGTATTGTCTGTTGGAGGCATGTATGTGGGTGTGCAGGTAGGCGTCCTTCATGTCGAGGACGCAAATCCATTCTCCTGGTGCAGAAGGGGCAACAGACCCTGGTGCGTCACCATCCAAAATTTTTTGTACTGGATGAACAGATTTAACTCCCCAAGGTCCAGAATGGGCCTGAGTTCTCCTGTGTATTTGGGCACCAGGAAAAAGTGAGAATAGAATCCTCTGCCCTGTTAAGTTTCTGGGATTTTTTTTTTCCCAATTTAATATACTTTATTAAGCACTGACTTTTACAGCAAACTCACAAACAATCAAAGGCAAGAAAAATTAAAAACAAAAACTCACTCATACATTGGAAGACATTCCCTAATCTATGAAGCCAGTAGAGTGAAATTAAGTATGACAACATTTGTGGTTAATGAAATGTCTGTCTCTGTCTGTCGGGCCAACGGTAGGCTAAGACAGGCCATAATGACTAAACTAGGCCCAGATAAACAGCAAAAGAAACTTATCTTATCAGAAAAAGGTTAAAACTACCACCCCCCGGAGCATATACTAAAGAACCACAGAGGTGTAAGCGGGTAATAACCTTGTTGTAAGGTCAAGTGGAGGCCAGGGGCTGCCTGAGAACTATAAGAGGACTTGAGACTTATAGGTGGAGCTTCTCTTAATAGCAGGCTAGGGGCCCCCTGTGCCACTGGGGGCTACATGGCTGATGTGGATGACTGGGACAAAGGTAAGCAGTGGACCCCAGCGGGCGCTGCATGCTGTCATCCGATTACTCTGCTGAGCTGTGTGTTTTTCTAAAGCCAGAGCCTGGAGTAACTCTGCATGCCACTCAAAGGCGTAGCTACCGATACCCTGGTACGCCACGGCGTGTAGATAAAGCAGGGGGGTAGCAGATGCGAGGGGTAGCAGAAGCCGCCGGGCGCAGCGCTTTAAAAACTTTCTTTTCTTTGTCTTCTGTACTTGTTTTCGGCTTTTCGAGGGCTTTTCCAGCCCAATAGTGCTCGGAGGCGCGAGACCGAGTCGCAACTTTCGATTGGGGGGGGGGCGCGGGTGTCTCCGATGATGTGCACGCCACGCCTACAGCAAGCTGCTTTGTCTGTGTCCTCAATCAGGTCCGCTAGTGCTTGTGAGGAGGCGTGCCTTGTAAGGGGCGGGCCAGGTGGGCTCTTTAAATTCCCCTGTGGGTAATGCTTCCTCTCATTTCAGAGGAGCTTTTGCCGTTGCTGTTGTTTGTTAGAAGCTGTACTACACGCCCGCCGGTGCCGTAAAAGCCGAATCCGAAGGGAGGGACGGTCGGAGCATTTGCACTACACTTGAGGCTTGAGCTGGAGAGACGAGACAGAAGATTGTAGGAGCCGCCGGCGCTGACACTAGTTCGTCTGACCCCCCAATGGTGCATTTCGTTGAGCGGCTCTCGGGCTCTGCCCTACTATTCCAGCAGTCGCCAAGAAAGAGGAGAGGAATTTTGGACACCATCAGCACCTGAGTCTGACTGTGGGAAAAAAAATCATCTGTTTACCAGGACAGGTATGTTTTATAGTGGGTATTGAGACAGCCTGGAAATGTTTAATGCAATATATGGTTGCTGTGTTTGTGTGCATATCCTTTTTGTGTTTGATTTTTAGCGGGCTGGTGGCCATTTGAAGACTGCTTCTATTTTGAGTCACGAGGCTCAGAATGTCTTGGAAGATGTTCTCGCCCATGGTCAGAGGGCAAGTGATGACACTTCACTGAAATGGCATATGGGTAATCCAGTGGGGGTGCGATTGGCAGTGCATGGTTCTGTGCATTTTGGCACCCCCAGGGCAGTCATGCTCATGCATGCTTAAAAGTAATTGTGTGGTGGGATATCCCTAAGAGAAGAAAATACTCTAGTTGGAACAGCTTAAAGGGGCTGGTCAATTGCTTCTACACTCACTGGCACTCCGAAAGGATAGTGTTTTCACTTCATGAGCATTCCTCCTTCTGCCTAGGCTGCAGTGAGCCAAAAGGAGGAGTCCAGCCATGGGTGATAAACTGTAGTTGTTGGGTGCATCCAAGATGGTTGTGAATGGATGTCTGTCAGGGCAGCTATGTCGGAATAACCTTGGCAGGTAGCAGGCAGGAGACAAGGACCAGAGGACAAGAAAAGTAAAACAAGAATTATAAAAACAGAGAGAGATTGTAAACTGGATCACTGGATAGCTGGGGAGGCAATGGGACTATAAGAATAGTAGTGATGTGGTTACATTTAAAAAGAGAATGACAGGAACTGGTGGGGCTTATGCATTTGTATAGCCCCCAAACAGAGAGCCACCAACCATATAATAGTACCAGAGACTTGTGTGTGTGTGTGTGTGTGTGTGTGTGGGGTTATCAATGAGAGCTTTGTACTAAGGTCGGACAAGAATGGGTGGTGGGACCCTAATTGACAATACCTTAGGAGCCTGTCAATAAAGAACCAAGGATGATATTCCTGGACTCTGAGCCGACCTATGCAATGTTTATGTGTGCAGGATGTTTATTCTGTATGGTTTAATAGGAGAGAGTGTAATTTGGTTAGTAATTCTTATCCCTGTGGAAAAAAGTGATTACCTAAAGGAATCTTCAACCTAAGACACCAAATTTTAATGTTTTGGACATCCTCATTAATTTACTTAAATGCTTGAGAGATGGGGTTAGCCCCGCAGACAACCCCAGTTCTTATGGCTGTCCCATTCCTGTTTTCAGGGTGACCCACAGTTCTTCTGGCTCCTTATGTGTATTCTGACTTTCAGTAGCTTTGATATTTTGAATTGACATACAGGGACACTCCTCCCCCCTTTTTGCACCTCGGTCTCTTCTGAACAATACATAGCCAGGTACTGAAGTCTCCCAAGTGTGGTTACTGGTAAACCACGTCTCAGTAATTGCTACTATGTCCAGTTTAGCCTCTGACATTATTGCCTGCAGGTCTGGGATCTTATTTCCCAGGCTGTGAGCATTTGTGTACATGATTTTCCATTGGCCAGATTTTGGTGTGTTAGTTGTCGGGTGACGTTTGGCATTACCCCTGTGCGTCATATGGGGAGACAAACCTTTTTTCTTACCTGGTGATGCAAATGAACTGCAAACATGCTGAATCCCTGTTTGACCAGTAGCTGGGGGAGGGTGTTCATCCCATTTGATGTATCCAGTGCTGCACCCCCTCCCCCACCTGTTTGAAGCCCTATGCTGTATTTTTTTAATGCTTGCAATTGTGCACTGCAGATCGGGGGTGTGGCGGGCGATGCGCCGCCCACAGAAGCAATGAAATGTACTATAAAATTGAAGATCACCACTGGGGACCCGGTGATGGAGGGGGGAGCGCCCCCCACAGAACAAATGTCAAAAAGCAACTCTGCAAGGCCACCTTTGCAATCCTGACTCCTAGTATTGAATTTCAACAGCGACTGAGTGGACATGGAGAAATCGGATTTGGAGCATTCTGACTGATTGCAAGATGTGTGTGGGGGCAGCGTAGAGACGTTGGTGGGAGGACATATTACATATTAGAAGTGGGTTCTTTCTCTGCTGTAGTTTTTAGCTCATAAGAGGATATAATTCATGGAACTATTGGTCAATGTTTAAAATGCACTCTGCAGAAATGTGTGCATTGGGAACTGCTTTTCTGAGTGGTGTGCTCCCCACCTAATAAAGGTTTGATAGTGGTTGTATGTTTTCTGTAGTGTTATTGTTCCTTAGTCCTGAATGAGCACTTGATGCCTAATAGTAATACCTAAAGTAACTGCTGCTGTTAATGCTGTTAGAATAAGTGCTGGTCACAAGAAGGTTATTGGAACCCATAGCAGTCACAGTGAGGCAAAGGACCTTTGTCCCACAGGTGCGAGCAGTGTACATTAAAAATCTGGCTTGTAGAGCTTCTGATACAGTAACAGTTTAATAGCAGAGGTAATAAGTTTTGCACTCTGAGGGTCTTTTGCCTACGCTGTTTTGGACAGTAACATGTTTGGTACATGAGTATTTTTGGATTGAAGCCAGTTAGTTGATGGAAAGAGGGTAAGTTCTGAGCCTATCAGGGAGCTGGAAAATGGCATAGTTAGTCTTGTAATTCATAATTAACTTGACTATGAAATTACTCTGTAGCCTGGATTCAAGAACCTTATGGTCTGGATCACTGGTAAACAAGACGGCATCATCAGCATATAAAAGGATGTGACCCTAACCGGAGCTAATCCTGTGAGACGCGACTCCCCAACTGTGCTTCTCAGCCATGTCTTGACGTTGTGTGGCATTAAAGAGCCTCAAGGGTATAAAGCAGGTGCAGGGGAGACGCTGTGCAATGCTGCTGCTGGACAGACAAGTCTGGACTCTGAGATGTAGTCGAATGGTCAGCGACAGGGGTGACTCGAGTGCTGAGGACATGCCGGTCAAAGTGTTAGAGTGAATAATACAGCTGTTGCACATCAGAGTGCAGGCAGTAGCTGTCCCATTAGGAAAACACAGGTGTGATCCTGCAGTAACCATCCATGTGGAAGGAACTAGTTGGTCTCTAACAGACTGCGGAGCTGTGTGCTCTGTTACAGACAGTTGCTTACGGGCCTGAGCTGTCTAGGTGTTCTCGGATTTAAACAGTAATTTCTTTATGCTACTTGAAATCATACAGCCCTGGTATTGTTTCCGTTCCTTTATTCTACTTTGGATGGCCCTGTCAACTCTATCTGTACAGGAAGCAGTTTTCAATTGCAAAATGGCACATTCTAATTCTAATTTCTATTTTAAGGTGCCATCTGACGAGGTTGGGTACAAGGGGCATAAGCTGCGGCAGTGTCTGGGGAAAGTGTGCTACACAGAACAATGGAGTCCATTAAGAGAAAGCAGCCATCTGGGTCCCAGGTGCGAAAGGCCAAACGGGCCAGAATGGAAGAAAATGCACAAATGTCTCGGTGGATGCAGTCCTTCATCATCCGACCCACATCCACTGCAGGGTAAGCTTTTTTGATGGTACCGATTCATCCACTTGTGTGTAAACAAATATCTAGTGTCAGTTTACAAATGTATTTACTTATTGTTTTAGGGGTAACATTGCAGCTACACCACAGATGCAGGAAGACTTAACACAAGAACCTGTGCAGATTCCAAATGCATCTGCCACTGAAACCGAAGCCACCACGGAATCCCAGACCTCACAACCTGCATCCCAAGAACCTGATGAGGCTGACCTGCACTCTGTGATGGAGCCTGTTGAGGCCGACATTGTGCCACTGACAGATGTGCAGATACCTACTCTTGTTGGAGAGTTGGAGTTGAACCAGCCAGACACTGAAGACCTTGGCTGTTTGGATCGTGGCCACCTAACTGATGCACAGAAGAAATGCATCCTTGGAATGCAGTGGCAACCACCATCTGGATTTAGTTTCCTTCCGCTAATGGGTTCTGAAATGCCAATCAACGCTTAAGGAGATTCAATCCACAATACCTGCAAACATACACATTTGCAAGATATTCAAAGTCTTTAGATGGTGTGTTTTGTGCCCATTGTTTTGTGTTTAGTACCACAAGTGGCACTGTGTTGATATCCACGCCAATGAGGGACTGGTCAAACAGCAAGAAAACCCTTGAGAGGCACAGCAAATATAAAGAACACTTGAATGCCACTGCTAAAACAGATGGTTTTCTTTCTGTCTGTGATGGCAAGCTGGTGACTGCCTACCAGTCTCTAACTGACCAAAATACAAGGGTGACCCAGCAGACCAACCGCTTCCTGCGCCGGATTGTGAAAATAATCTTCTTCTGTGGAAGAAACAACATTGCCCTGCGAGGAAAATATGCAGATGGAGGAAACTTCCAGGAACTATTACAGTACACAGCAGAACTGGACCAAGAATTACAAGATCACCTGAGACTAGCTCCCAGAAATGCAGTCTACACATCTCCTCAAATCCAGAACAGAGCTGATCCAGCTTATGGCCTGCAACTGCAGCGAAAAATTTGACAAAAAGTCGAACAAGCTAAATGGTTTAGCCTAATTGCAGATGGTACAACTGATGTATCAACCAAGGAACAGATATCCTTATGTCGTTCGCCACCACAACACCATAGGCGACACTGAGATACGTGAAGATTTTGTAGAGTTCACGGAAGGCTTGACAACACAGGTCGAGGGACTGGCAGATCTCTTTATGCTGACGCCTGTCTGCCTAGAGCATTAGCGTCAACATGATGAGAGGGCAAGGATATGACAAGGGCAGTAATATGAGTGGTAGATTTAATGGGGTCCAAGCAAACATTAAGGCTGTTGTACCAGAAGCCTTATATACAGTCTGCAAAGCACACAGCCTCAATACTGCAATTGTTCACTCCTGCTCCATGAGGCAAGTATCAAACATGTTTGACACTACAAAAAAAATTATTGCCTCATTAAAGGCATTCGCCAAACTGAATAATATTTTCCTTACAGAACTGAAGGAATTTCGCAACATCCCCAACGATTATGATGACCCTGCAGATCACATCAGAAGTATTCCTGCAGCAGGCAACACAAGATGGATGAGCCAGGCTGACTGTTTGTCAAGGTTTAAGGAGAAATACTTGGTGGTTTGTAGCACACTGGAGAAGATGTCAGAATTTGAGGATGATGCTGAAGCGGTTTCTTTATTCCATCACCAAATTTGATTTTATCGTGACCTGAGCTGTGTTGATCACATTATGGCCTTGACAAAACCCTTGCACCTTTATTTACAGCGTGTGGACATAGACCTCATTCAAGCATCCGAGGAGGCTACTACTTTGTGCGGAGTATTGAGGGCATGAGGGAGTCCTCTGAAACTCATTTTGGGGAACTGTACACAGACATCATATCACTGGCAGCCTCAGTGTGCACTGATGAATCTGTTCCCCTTCCTGTGGAAGACAAACATAACGCGCAGCAACATCAGTGCCACTAGCCCTAAGGAATATTACAGGCTCAACATCTTTATCCCATTTCTGGATCATGTCATTTCTGAGCTACAAGAGCAGCTAATTGAGTGTCGGCCTCACTTCCTTGCTCAGCACCTTGTCCCACAAAAGTTACATTTGCTAATGCATGAGGAGCAAGTGTTGGAGCTCTATAATGCATACAAGGTGGATTTGGGCAGCATGGCAGAATTTAGGATGGAGCTTGTAAGACGGCGTGCAAAGTGGGTGAATATTCCAGTGAAACAGAGGCCAGACTCTCTAATTACAACATTGCAGCACCTAAACTCGGCACTGTATCTGAACATCAATGCTGCATTATCCATCTTGGCAACCATGCCAGTAAGTGTAGCAACTGCAGAGAGAGGTCTTTTAGTGCACTCACGACGGTTGGCGACATGGCTGAGAATCACAATTGGGAAGTCGCGTCTCACAGGATTAGCTCTGCTGCACATCCACAGGATATGGAATTGATGTGGAACAATTGTTGAAGGACTGTGACCCATGCCAGGACAGGCGCTTTTCTAAAGATGACCCCTGCTGTGTCTGTTTGTAAGGCAATAAGTGTGTCTGGTGTGGGTGGGTGTGTCTGGTGGGTGGGTGTGTCAAGCTTTACTGCAGTGAGTTGTGAGGAATGCAAAGTGGGTAAATGTTCAGTAAATTGGATCTGACTCCCAAATCAGAGTGTGAATGGTCCTCTGTGGGACTGGCTACCTTATGTGGTACAGAGGCTTGACACAATTGAGAAATTGTAACTAAAAGCCAGTCTTGGTCTGACTGAGTGAGTGCATTTCATCTTTACATTGTCGTACAGAGATGCTGCAAATGATGTGGAGCAGGGGCGGGGCATGGAAAAGCAGTGGAGGGGTGGGCAGGGCATGGAAAAGTGTTTGTGGCAGGCAGTTAAGACGATAGTGGCTTGGGGTAGTAAAGGGGCAGACCGAGAGGGGCACGAGTAGTAAAGGGGCGGCTTGGTGTACAAAACTGAAATGTCTGGCTATACCCCTGATGCCACTCTAGAAGAGGTAAGCTATGCAGGTCCATTCAGTGGCGAGTGATAACCAATTTTGCTGTTGAAGCAATAAGAGACATGTGTGCCTTGTGGATTCCTAACATATCTGTAGCGAAAAGTACTAGGAGGCAAACCTGTGGGGTAAAGTAGGGCACTAGCCCTAGTACAGGATCAAGAGATGCTTTGATTCTCTGCCAAAAGGAGAGGCCCGGTCGCATTCCCAGAAGAAGTGCTTAGTAGTCCCATCTTCTTTCCCACATACAGGACAAAGAGGCAAGTCAAGTCTCCCCATCTGGTGTAGACAGGCCAGGGAGAAGTACATATTGTGCAGGATGCAAATTTGGAGGAGCTGTAAGCGATCTTACGTTATGTATGTGTACAATCCCTGCCACACTTTTGTCCAAGCCTTATCGTCAGCTGAAAGGTTAAGTTCTTGTTACCAGTAAAAGCAGACACCTTTCAGAGGTTGAGGGTCTAGAGCCTGAAGGGTTTTGTAGAAGAGCGAAATTGCATTGGGCTGTAAAGCAGCATCCAGAAGGGCTTGCTTAATCGGGTTAGCGGTGAAGAGCCAAGGAGAGGGACCCAAAGAAGCGGTAAGTACCCCATTCAGTTGCAGTGCTTTAAAGGGGCTCGGGATGGGAGGGGGAGTCTCGACTGAAGCTCAGACAAAGAGCCTATCCTACCATTTACCAGAATAGAGGAGACAGGTCTCCCCTCAAAGACTGGGGCAAAAAGCAGCTAGAATGATATGGTTCGCTATTTTGAAGTTGGGATTACCTAGCAACGGCTGGTCCAGGTCGTTGCGAGAGGAGATGGAGAGAAGGGTGCTAATTTGGCGCACTGCTTTAATAGACCACCAAATAGAGGGCATCTTTAAAGAAGAGGGAAGTGCAGACGGCTTAGAGTAGAGAAGGGATTGCAGGGTGAGGCCTTGAGATCTGCAGAGCTGCTGTTCCAGACTGAGCCATTGACGGATATAGTCCTGTGTGGCCTCATTCATAAGACCTGAACTCCATCTGAAAAGCTTGCTACAGTGGATAGCACAATAGTATAAGAAGAAGTTGGGGAGACGTAGGCCACCCCTCTCTTTCGAATAAGATAGCTTGAGGTACACGTGGCATACTACTTTCCCTTGCCAGAGAAAATCAGAGAGAAGGGAGTGCAGGTGAGAGAACCATCGCTTGGTAAGGTAGGAACCAATCATGGTGAGGGGGTATAACAACCGCAGAAGAATGTTCATTTTGATCACATTTATGCAGCCCCACAGAGAAAGAGGGAGGTGTTTCCAGCATTGTAGATCCGTTTTAATAATGCCTAAGATTGGCGAGAGATTAAGCTTAACTATGTGCGATAAGATACGGGGCAGCTTTACACCAAGGTAAGTAAGAGCTGTAGGCTCCCAAGCCAGGCCCAGGTCCATGACCCAATGCTTTTGAACTAGGCTATTAAGGAGCACAACACAGGATTTTCCTAGGTTAAGTTTGTAATCCGAGACTTGTGAGAAACGGCGTATAATGTTAAGTGCCACAGGGATAGAGGACTGTGGGTGTTCCAGGTGTAAAAGAAGGTCATCAGCATAAACTGATAAAGGAAAGGAGAGCTGTCCTACACGGGTACCTTGAACCTTGTTGCAGGCTTGCAGAGAACGGATGAGGGGTTCCAAACAGAGGTTGAAAAGGAAGGGGGTGGGGAGAGAGAGCAGCCCTGCCTGGTGCCTCGGGATAAAGGAAAAGGGTCAGAGAGAACTCTGTTACAGCATACTCTAGCAGTTTGATTGGAATAGAGCACCCGGAGCCAATCACAGAAGGCTGAGGGAAAACTGAACTTCTCCAAGACCGCAAATAAGAAGGGCCAAGAAACCCAGTCAAACGCTTTTTCAGCATCTAAGGAGACCGGGACCGAGGGGGCAGAGCTGGTCTCTGCTAAGGCAATAAGATGAAGAATTTTACGCGTATGATCAGAGGAGACCTGTCCTGCTACAAAGCTCACTTGTGAGTGGCTCAGTAAGCCCTGCCAGACTTGATGCATGCAATTAGCTAGAATTTGTGCCATAATTTTGATATCTGAGTTCAACAGTGATATGGGACGATAATTACCCGGCAGGAGGAGGAGGGATTTGCCAGGCTTTGGGAGCACAGAAATCCAGGCCTGGGTGAAAGAAACGTCAGACAATCCAGAGGAATGCAAATCACTGAAAAGCTGGAAGGGAGCTAGTTTGTCTTGAAAGGCTGCGTAGAATGAGGCTTTAAAGCCGTCCAGACCTGGGACTTTTTCTTTGGGAAGTTGGGCGATCACCTGTTTAACCTCAGAAACCAATATTGGGGCCTGCAAAAGCACCTGCTGAGAGAGGGTGAGGGTGGGAAGAGGTACGAGGTCAAGCGGTTTATAGAAAGGATGCCTAGAGCTCAGCTCTCCATCCGTGAGATCCTCACAGAATTGCTTAAAAGTTGCTGCTATTTCCCTAGGATTGGCCCAGGCGATACTTCTGGCCACTAACTGATGAAGCCACAAGGCTAGCAGCTTCCCTGCTTTCTCCCCAGATTCTAGGTAGCGGAATTTAACCCGCTGGAGCGCCACATCAGCTTTCTCGGCCAAGAGGCCGAAGTATTGGACCAGAAGTGAGTTTACTTGGGCCCAACTGCTCGTATTAGAAGAAGAAGAAGAGGTCATGTTCCAGTGCTCTGATCTGCTGTAACAATTGCCTAGTGGTATCCTCCCTACTTTTCTTGGCTTTTGCAGCTAGCCTGATGCATTTGACCCTGATGGCACACTTTGCCGCTCCCCATAGCATATCCAAGGAAGTAATGAAGCCCAGATTATCCTTAAAAAAGTTCTGAATGTAAAGAGAAAGAGTGTGTACCTATTTACCCCTTAAAAGTCCGGAATTAAACCTCCAAGTGTTGTCTCGAGTATCCAACCCCCCCCCCCAGTAGATACATAGATACATAGACAGTGTCGGCAGATAAGGGCCTATGGCCCACCCAGTCTGCCCATTTAAGTTTGTAAGTTCAGTTTATGTTTTCCAGGAAGTCTGTTGCCCTTACCCCTGACCTCCAGAATTCCTTTATGTCTATCCCATGCATTCTTAAATCCTGTGATTGTTTCAGCCCCACCACTTCTCTGGCAGGGTGTTCCACTTGTCCACCACCCGCTCTGTGAAGAAATTCTTCCTCACGTTTCCTCTGAATCGTCCTCCTCCAACTTCATCCCATGCCTCTAGTCATGGAACATCTTTTTTCGCTAAAAATAGTGCATTCCTGCACCCTGTTCCTCCCTGTAAGATACTTGTATGTCTCTATCATATCCCTCTCTCCTCCTTCTCCTCCAGGGAGTACATGTTCAGTGCCTTCAACCTGTCCTCATAGGACTTGTGATGCAATCCATGCACCATCTTTGTTGCCCTCCTCTGAACCTTCTCTACCCTGTCTATGTCCTTATGTAGGTAAGGTCTCCAGAACTGCACAGTGTACTCCAGGTGCGGCCTCACTAGTGTCTTGTATAGTGGAATTATGACCTCCTTTTTCCTGCTGGTGATGCCCCTGCTCATGCATCCCAGCATCCTATTTGCTTTACCTGCTGCCTTGTCACACTGTTTCCTGCCTTGAGGTCATCAGAGATGATAACTCCAAGATCCCTTTCCTGCTTGGTGCATGCTATATCCTCACCCCCAACTGATATATTGTGCCAGGGTTTTGTGCCCCAAATGCATTATCTTGCACTTCCTTGCATTGAATTTCAACTGCCAAACCCTGACCATTCTTCAAGTTTCTGCAGGTCCTTCTCATTCTGTCTACACCCTCTGGTGTGTCTACTCTGTTACAGAGCTTTGTGTCATCAGCGAACAGTGAAATTCTGCCTTCTGGGTCCCTCGCATAATGTCACTGATGAAGATATTAGATAGTACCGGTCCCAGCACTGATCCCTGTGGTACCTTCACTGGTCACTCTTCCTCTGTGGAGGACAGCCATTTACCACCACCCTCTGTGTCCTGCTGCCCAGCCAGTTACCTACCCACCGCACTACTGTCCTGCCCACACCTATATTCCCCAGTTTGTGCAATAGTCTTCTATGTGGCACAGTGTCAAAGGCCTTGCTGAAGTCCAGATAGGCTATGTCCACTGCCCTCCCTGATCCACCTCCCTAGTCACCCAGTCAAAAATTCAATGAGGTTGGTCTGACATGACCTTCCCCTGGGAAACCATGCTGCCTTGGGTCCTGTAGTCCATTGACAACCAGATGTTCCACCAATCTCTCCTTCAGTAGTGCTTCCATGATCTTCCCCACTACCGAGGTGAGGCTGACTGGTCTGTAGTTCCCCTCCTCTTTGTTCCCACTTTTGTATAAGGGGACTACATCTGCTATCCTCCAGTCTTTGGGTACCTCCCCTGTTTCTAGTGATCGGCTAAACAGGATGTTTCATGTATACCGGGGCATGGTCCGAGAAGACCATTGGGAGGATGTCACAGACCACCAACCCCGGGAGAATACATAAAGACACCAGAAAGTAACCAGTGCAAGAAAAGGAATTGTGGGGGAGGGAATGAAAAGTGAATTGCCTATCTGTGGGGTGCAGGATTCACCAGGGGTCTCCTAATCCCAAAGTATCCGTCAGATCTCGCAACCCCCTTTGAGCCGGGGAGAGACCTCTGCGACACCCTCCAGACGTGTCAGATTCATTATGGAAAACCAGGTTCCAGTCCCCGCCTAAGATTATTGGGGAAACAGAGAGGGTTGAGATCTGGGATAGAAGTTGTGCAAAACAAAACAGGGGAGTCCACTTTCGGACCACAGATGCACCCCAGTACTACTGCCATTAACCCCAGGGGCCCCTGCAAGAAGAGAAATCGCCCCTCTGGGTCCTGAACCAGGTTTATCAACTGGAAGGGAGTGCTCCTGTTTATTAAAATACCCACTCTTCCTTTTCTGTTACTAGCTCCAGCCCCACAGGCTTAACCGACCCATTCCCTGCAGAATAATAGGATGTCCTCCTGCTTAAGATGTGTTTCCTGGAGAAAGACCACATCAGGATGGTACTTGTGGAGATGGCGGAGAACCATATAGCGTTTGTGCTTATGATTTGCTCCTTTTATAGCCCAGGACAGAAATTTGTATATAGTCCCCATACTAGCCTGGATAAAGTGCGGATACTCCAACCTCCAACCGTAAAGAAGATAACCTAATGGATGCTCCAGCCCCAACCAACCCCTCCGCTCCCCCCCTTCCAATAGCCCTACCCCAAATGCACAACCATACCCTAGGAAATGGATGAAATGAGGGCAGTGGCAGCAAACTTACCTCCTCCCCCCCCAACTGTCCGGTTCTGTGCTGTGTAAACCCACCCTCCCACCAAACTATGTACACAGCACAATCCCCCAGCCCCAAAGACCACACCACTACTGAATTTACATACGTGATGTCTTCCATCCTCGGAGCAGGCCCTCCACCTCCCCTCAGCTCCAAATATTAAGTAGAAACAGTAAAAGCAACACATATCAATTGAAGGCAAGGAAATAATGCAACCAATTTAAAAGAGAACCCCCCCATTGACCAACGCCTCCCGCAGAGTAAAAGCACCCTGATCCAATGACAGAGTCCATGTTCATTGGAGGTGGTGTAAAACCAGGCAGCAGCGCTCCCCTCAAGTAGCTGGTAGACCTTATCTCAGGTCTGGGGATCAGAGACCTCCCTACTACTCAGCCACTCAAAGACCACCCCGGGAAGGATGTGTCAGGTTCCCTCGAGGTGCCCACCGAGGACCGAGCATCCCCGAGCCAGGCTGCCCCCCCACTACCAGGCACACTGCGGCACGACTGGCCCCCGTCTCAGATTATACCTTGGCCCAAGCTTCCCCCGATGTGGTAGACCAATAGCCCTATTGCCCCACCTAAAGCAGCCAGCAATGATAGAATTTCTTAGGGGCTGCTGCAGCAATTGTATTGAAAGAGTCAGACCACCTTCGCATGTGGCAAATTGCCCCCCGGGCTGGAGTCCCAGTTCAGCACTGAATGTAGCGGTACCAGTTCCAAGGATGGAGGAGGGGAAGTATCCACAACTCTGCCCCTGTGAGCAGTCCGGCCTTTGCATGCTACAATGGGGGGCCAGGGCAGCTGGAATTGGCTTTTCTGGGATGGGTTCTTGTCTTCAAGGCACAGGTCAGAAAGCATAAGAAAACCAGGACCAGTTCCAAAATTCACAAATAGCGTTTTATTTTTCTCAATAACAGCAAAATAAAAAATAAAAATTATTCAGTACAGTACAAGCCTGTTATAATGGACACATCTGTGCACACACATTTTGTCCATTATATCGAATGTCCACTACATCCAGAGGTGGAGGATCTAAGTGTTACGTGAGTCTACGTGTGAGAGCAGGGACTTGGGAGTGAATGAGAACACATCATAAAATGTCATACATTACTCATAAACCTGACTAAAATTTATGTTTCTGTATTCTGTGTGTTTATTAAAAGTTTTTTAACTGTCAGGGAATGAGTTTTTTTTAAGGAAGTTTATTGCAGAAGGTAGGAAGAAGACAGTGACTCTAGTGGCTAAATGTTGGGGTTCTAGGACAGTAAGAGCAAAGGAAATTGTACTGTAAGGGTTTTACTGAAATATAAAATAATTTCATTTTAGAGTTATTAATTATGCAGCTTGTGGAGAATTATTGTCTGAGAAATGTAACCTGTAACTCATCAATCTTTTTTTTTTTTTTCAATTGTTTGTAGCCCTCCAGCCTGGAACTCTCTCAGGCCACTGCACTCACCAACTTGCTCTACCGCCCGCTGTGTTCCCCGGTCATCTTCAAGTTTGTTATGGTTCCCCAGGTCGGGGGAAGTACAACCCGGGGAAACCGCGGGGGGCAGTGGCGGGGAACCAGCATTGGGCGTGTGGCAGTGGCTCTGGCAGGGCTGTCCCTATCCAGGGCTGGAGGGGTATTTCTTGTGGTGGAGTGAGCCCGAGACCCCCCTCCCCCTGCGTGGTGCACATCTGACGCTGTGGCACACGGCAACACTGTCTGTGTCAGCCACGCCCCTTACGTGCAGCCCGGCAGCTCGAGGTGTATCGGTCTCCACCGGTGTCACCAGAGCGCGGACAACCCATGCCCTCCCACCCGAGAGAGACAGCACCGCGGGCGCTGATCTATCTCCCCTCCCTGCCGGCTCCCAAACTCGGGTCGTTGGCGTGACGTGAGGTGTGGCATCCAGTGCCTCAACCCTCAGCGCCACCAGGCCGGCTTGTAACTCATCCATCTTAATTGTACATTTGCCAAATCTCCTTACCAGCTCTGCTTTGCCCCCAAAAAATGCACTACAAATGCTCATAAAAGCTTCATAGTGACCACTATAAGCAGCACTTCCATCCATAATAACCAGAGAAAATGCACTGAATTTGATACATTTGTTTTGGAAATCAGTTTTTGTCCGCTATAACCGATGGTCCATTATAACAGTGTCTGTGTGTACTGCATAACTGTTTACAAAAGGCAGTACAAACAGAGAAAACCAAGTCCTCCTTCTGAGGGTATCTCTTAATTCCAAGTGTCAGTCTCAGTCTCTCACCCTCCTTGTCTCTCTACCAAAAGTCTTTGACACCTCTGCTAGTTAACAGACATCCTTTTTTCCTAAAATGTTCTTGTCAGTTTCTTGCAGGTGCAGCAAAAACATCATAGTGACCCAGAACTTACCTCTTGTTGACAGCTCTGGAGAAGTTTTGCGAACCAGCATCTCAGGTTAAGCTCGAGTTCCAAATAGCATTTTGCAATAATTTCATGAGTAAAACCATATACAGTTTCAAATAAAGGGGATCCCAGTATCACTTAAAGTTTTACACAAAGATTCACATATATTTTTATAACCACAGATATGCAAGGGGAGGAAAAGACAGAAATAGCAAGTGAAGGCAGAGAGATAGCGAGACACGGAGAATCACGAGACCGTCGAAATGATCAGTTCCTAGGTCTCACAAGAAAATTTGGTTGCACAACCAGACAGAGAAGAGATAGAAAAGGAGAGGATAGAACAGACCCTTGCATTTTAACTCTTTTTGCATAACAAATGGGGCAGGGCCTTATTCAGCCCTGTCACAGTTCTATGGCCCTTTTTTCGCAACAAGGAGTGAATTTCCTCCAAGAGCACTGGGATGTGGTCTGGAAGGTAAGAAGACAGAACTGGGGGATTCTCTGGAGGCCACTCCAGAAGTTCCACAGTGTGACCGCTTTCTACGATCTGCAGTACCTAGTCATCTCTGGTGATTTCCCTCCACTTGTCCAAGTGTAGGGAGAAATTACCCCCTACCACCATCTCCTGCCTTGAGGGGGGTTCAGGCAAGGAGTTGGGCTGAACCAGCAGGGGTGGCTGGGGCTGCACCTCCTCCTCTGGTATTTTTCCTGTGGTGGAGGAGGGGGTGGACATGGCAGGGGCGGACCGGCGCTTACCCTGAGGTTTGCTAGAGTGCTTGGGTCAATGAATAGACCGATGAAAGGGCACTCGCTTACTACTTTTTGGCTGGTTGGTGTGGTACATGGAGTGGATCAATCATAGGGTGCGGCCTGAAGCTTGCAGTTGAGAATGTATGTCCCAAACATCTGCGCCAAACAACTTGTAGCCTCCGAAAGGGACATTCAAGATGGACAACTGAACATCCTGAGCAAAGCAGGACACCCTCAACCAAGAGTGTCTATGAAGGCAAACACCCGTCGCAGCAGCCCACGCTGAAGCGTCTATGACACCGTAGGCAGCCCTAAAACTGATGTCAGACCCTGCTTTACAAGACTGCAGCAACTGCTGTTTTCGGGGGTCCTCTGGGAGGGGCTCGGGCAGATTCAAGGGCTTGGTTTCAGAGCTGGTTTTGATACCAGATCATATGGGCAATGTAAATTAATACTCCGATGGTCAGTGTGGCACAGGCAAAGGTTCTCTTGCCAATGTGATCCAGCCTCTGTGATTCCTTACCTGGGGGGAAAAGGAACAGAGATGGCTGGGCCTCTTGGTGCGGTTGGGTGGCACTGATGATCACCGAATCCGCTTGAGCCTGATCGGCAAAGAAAGGCCTTCCTGCTAGAGCCTGGTATAATTAGTCTGCCTTCCTAGGCACGGCAGGTATCAAACTGGGTTGATGCCAGGTGGCCATGGTGGCATCTTCAAAAGGCTCAATTAAGGGTGGGATGACCAGAGAAGAGGCATCCAGAAGCCTTAAATATGTGGCCAGTTGACACTGAGCGGGATCTTGCTCCCTGGTGTTGAAGCCCATGGCCGACTGTAACTGTCTCATAACGGAGACAAAAAGAGGGGTCATATGAGGGGGGCTGCAGGATATACCTTGGGGTCTCATTGCCGACGGACAAGGCCGTGGAGGAGGGGATTCAGGGATCTCCAGGAAGTCCACCTGTTCCTTTCTGCTGGCATCCTCTTCCTCAGTGTGGAAGCCCATGGCTGAGGACAGCTGCTTCATCACATGGAAAAATGTGAGGTCCTCAAGAGCAGACCTGAGAGTATGCTTGACTGAGTCCTCACTGACAGACAAGGCGATAGATCTGTCAGATAACAGGATCTCTTAGTCTTCTTCCTCCTCACCATCAGGAAGAATGAGGTCTGGGTGGTACTCTTCCTCAATGTCAACCTCTCTTACATCTGGGTCTGACATCGGAAGTGCCGCTGACGGCGCACAGGGAGCTTCCTGTGGCCAATGAGTAGGCGTTGACGACAAAGCTACCATTGATGGCACCAGCGCGGGGGGGCCTAAAGGCACCCAGCTGCTGTACAAGCACACTAGTGAATGTTCAAGTCGACAGTGGTCGTCGACGGGGGGGGGTCGTCGATAGCACAGGTGTCGACAACCTGCCTGCCTGGTCCTGAGCACCCAAAGAGCCTGTAGCCCTGGAGGGAGAGGGGGCAGGCCTCGACAGGAGTCATCAGAGGGGCTGACGACCTGAAGGGCGATGGTCGACTGCCCTTAGAATCGGGCAGAGGTGCTGTCGGTATGGGTCTGGTGGGCACAGAGACCTGGACAGCAGTCTTCCTGATCAGTGCAGCCGCAGTCGACAAGGATCCCTCAGAATAAGGAGACGAGGCTGTCAGGGAATGAGACTGATGCCGGAGGGGGAGCGGTCACAATCTCAGTCTTTCTTATGACTTTTCCCTGAGGATGTGTCTCAGCTCTGGGAGCTTGACAACCCGGTCAGCGACTGAGAGGCCAGGACCCCAGAGGATCCCTGCCTAGAACGGCTACCTGTTGATCCATCAGAAATTTTTTAACAGCCTTTTTGCATCGCTTGAGGGTTGTTTGGTTAAACTTCTGGCAGAGCTCGCAGTCGGAAACTTCATGATCAGGCCCAAGACAGCAGACACAGAGAGAATGTTCATCTGTAGAGGCAATCTTCCTTCCGCAGCGGCAGCGACAGAAGAGAAAAGTTGAAGGATTAAGTCTTGACAATAACAAATTGGCAGAATCTCTTTAATAAAAGAGATTCAGAAAATACTGAAGAAAAACATAATGGAGAAAATGGCACGAATATTGTGTTGAGCTCAATGGAGACTTACGCGAAGCGTTGATGGTGGAAAGAACTGAGGAAGGAGGGACCGCCACGCCTTTGTAGGGTTGCTTTGATGGCGCGCAGGCCCCAGTTGTACTGCTGAACATCTTCCATGTGGATTCCTTCACCAACAGCGAACGTTCCTATGGTGTAACCTGATGACTAAGATAACCCCAATGAAAATCGGTGGTACCAGGGACACAGGCCTGAACTGGGCCTGGTCAGACTTAAGGTGATACTGGTGGAAGACACAAGCCGTTCTTCTGTACTGCTGCCAGGTCATGGGATCCAGAAGACGCACAATACCAGGTAGATTGCGGAGGGGAGGCAGAGGAGGGGGAGGGATGAAAAAGCCAGTGGTGCCAGGTTCTCTGCCATGGCTGAGAGAGTGCTCAGGGGACTTCTCCTAGAGGGAAGGCCTAGCAAACTCACTCGTGTGGTGCCGGTCAGTCTCAGAAGACCATCTCAGATGGTGCCCTTGGGGAGAGACTCCCAGATGGGGAAAGCGGAGCCATACAGGTTCCCCAGGGTGGCCTCGATCACCACCAGTGTCAGCTGGTTTTGGAGGGGGGGAGGGAATTGTTTAACCAGGAAAGGCACACTAAGCAGAGCTTGTTTCCAGGTGCGACCTGGGAGCACAAGGAAGTTAAGTGACTTGCTCAGGGTCACACAGTATGCACCTAGGGTGCTGTGGGATTCAAACCCAGGTCTCTAGGTTTGCAACTCAGAGCCTTAAACCACTACACTATACTGCCTCTCTGCAGAGAAACATGCCACTGGGCCAGAAATGGAGCCTAGGCCAGAGCTGTCTTTAGCACCAGCTCCAGGGTCAGCCACAGGCCCATCGTCACACCTCAGCCCCTCACCAGTACAGGCACTGCCCCTGCCCCTTGAGCCAAGCCTACCATCAAGTCTAGGGTAACCCCCGGAGTTGGCCCTGGACCCTGCACCATGAGCAGCACCGGAATTAGACCCAAAGCCATAAACAATACCAGAACAGTTCCCAGCGCTGCCCCCCCCCAAAGCCAGGCATATGGACAACACCAGGTGTGAAATAATCTCTAGTGTTGGACTTGGAATCAGGCCAAGGGTGGGTTCCTTCATCACCGTCCCCTTCTCCAACATCAAGGTAGGTGCCATCATCCTTCTCCAGGCCACTAGAATGCTAAGAGGAGGAGACAACCACCACCTCAGGTTCAGAGTCAGGGTTGACTCCAGAACCCACTTCTCTTCTGGCACTGTGAACAGTACTAGAAGGGGGTGGTGCTGCCCTGCCCACCGGTACTGGGTGTGGTACCAGGAGCAGGTTGGCATGAGGCAGTGACACAGAGGTACCCACCAGTATAGACCAAGCATACAGCTGCGCACCGGGGGCATTCACTGCCCCGAAGAGCCAATGGACTGGGAGGGTGCTCACCGTCCTTCCCACCTGGAAAGAAGCCAACAGGCACCCCCCCCGGACCTCCAATGTCTCAGCAAGGCAAGTGCAGAGAGGACCCTGGTCCTCTTCAGCACCAGAGGTACTAGGAAGGGGCCCAGCAGAAAGGCCCAGAGGCCTTACCTGGATGTCTCTGGTGCAAGGCATGCCTCCAAAAGTGGGGGGTGAACCACCCCCACTTCAGTACGCAAACATCCAGGGTGTGAGGATCCATCGAGATGCAGGCATCACACCTACTGTACACATATCATGGTTCGAGCCAAAAACAGGTCCAACACTTCGGATGCAAATCCTTGACAGCGACAGGATCCCCTTGCAAAGGCACCAACCCATGGGAGCACTGCCTTTCTTTTTCTTCTTTTCTTCTGTCCCTTAGAACATGGCATACTGATGATAATGAGGAGAAAATGGTTCGGCACTGAACTGACAAAGGAAGCGATACTGGGAGAAAAATGGTGCCATTAGCTAAAATAAAAGATATTTGACACCGAACAACACTGAAGACAGCAATGAACTGAGGAGACAGAAACACAGAATCTGATGGCCGATAAGGACTGCTTGGCCCACCTAGTCTGCCTGTTTTCCCTACTTGTTTCATACACCGCAGATCCTAGGATCTGCGGCTTACCCTCTCTTTCCTATTGCTATAGTTCCTTTATGTCTGTCCCATGTGTTTTTGAATTCTCGTACTGTTTTTGCCCATAAAACCTCTGCCGGGAGGTTGTTCCATGGATCCACCACCCTTTCAATGAAAAATACTTTCTCACGTTACCCTAAGTCTACCCACCTCTATTTTCATATATTGGCCCCTTGTTCTTGAACATCTTTTTTTTTGGGGAGATCCACCATCTTGTACTTTATTTAATCTGGTTCCAAGGTCAGTTGGCATTCATCTGTATCCCCCTTCCCCGGGTTGTGCCTGAAAATAGGCAGGATTTGTCTAGTGCACTTAACCGGTCAACAAAAACTAAATAAAATAAATACATAAATATTTACACCCTTGAGGTATTTGAAAGTGTCTATCATACCCCGCCCCCCTTCCAGGGAATACATATTGAGATCCTCTAGTCTCCCCTCATATGACTTCGGGTGCAGCCCCTGCACCATTTTTGTTGCCCTTCTCTGAACCAAACCACTTCTACTCTATATCCTTCTAGAGATGCAACCTCCAGAACTGGACACAGTACTCTAGATGAGGTCTCACCAATGTTCTATACAGTGGCATCACTACCTCCTTCCTTCTGCTGGAGATACCTCACCCTATGCACCCCAGCATTCCACTGGTTCTCCTCGCAGCCTTCTCACATTGTTCGGTAACCTTCAGATTATCAGATATGATTACTCCCTAGTCTCTTTCCTGTTTGGTGGCTGTCAGTACCTCACCCCATCATATACTCATCCCCTGCATTTCTGTGCCCCAAGTGCATGATCTTGCACTTCTTTGCATTTAATCTTAGCTGCCACACCCTGGACCACTCCTCAAGCTTGCTTAGGTCCCTTCTCATTTTCTCTACTCCTTCTGGAGTGTCAGCCCTGTTGCAGATCTTCATATCATCTGCAAAGAGACGCACCTTCACTTCCAGCCCTTCTGCAATGTCACTTATGAAGACAATAAAGAGGACTGGTCCAACCATTGATCGCTGTGGGACCTTGCTGGTCACCCCTTCTCTTCGGATTGAACTCCGTTCACCACCACCCTGTGTCCTATCACTTAGTCAATTTCTGACCCAGTTTACCACCCTGGGACCTACCCCCAGGCTGCCCGGCTTGTTTACTAACCTCCTATGTGGGATGGTGCCGAAGGCCTTGCTGAGATCCAGGTAGGCCACATCCACCTCCCTAGACACTCAGTCAAAGAAATCTATCAGACTTGTTTGACAAGATCTTCCCGCTATGAATCCATGCTGCCTCCAATTCTGTGCTCAGCTGGATTCGAGATGCATCACAAACCTTTCTTTTAGTAGTGATTCCATTAGTTTCCCCACCGACGAGGTCAGGCCGACTTGGCCTGTAATTGCCAGCTTCTCCCTGCTCCCACTTTTGTGGAGAGGGACTACATTCGCCCTCCTCCACTCCTTTGGTACCACACCTGTTTCCAGTGAACTGTTGAACAGGGCTGTCAGTGGTGCTGCCAGCACCTCCCCAAGTTCTCTTAATACTCTGGGATGTATCCTATCCAGCCCCACTGCCTTGTCCACTTTCAGTTTAGTGAGTTCCTTTAAGACTCTCTCCTCCTTAAATGGACTGGTGTCTACCTCATCCCCAGTGGTGCTTCCATCGCCTAACTATGGTCCCTCCCCTTCCCCTTCTTCTGTGAATACTGAACAAAAATACTTGCTCAGGTTTTCTGCTTTTTCCTCTGCACACTTTCCTCCTTCCCTTTTTAGTCTCACAATCCCACTCTTAGTCTTTTTTCTTTCACTAACGTACCTGAAAAAGTTCTTGTCCCCTTTTGTTAGTGCCTGGACTATTTTTTCTTCTGTTTGTGTCTTTGCACTCCCAACTGCTTTCCCCGCCTCCCTCTGCTTTTCCAGATACAGTTCCCTCTGTGTTTCCTTGTACCTCCTGAATGTCACCTTTTTCGCCCTTACCTTCTCAGCCACTTTCTTTGAGATAGCTGTGATGACACAGTTAAACGACTCAAGCTACTCCCTTGCTGCACACTCAATGGGGGGAAAACAGAAATGAGAAGGGTCCAGTGTTGGTTACTGGCTAGCTCATGTTCGCAATGTCACTACATCGACCTTGTGGGTGGTGTAAGCTCCATGTTGGTCCCCTCTCAGAGCTGTAAAAGACTTTTCTCCCACAGGGTTCTAGTGCCTCTGGCTTAGAACTATTAGTGTGACTGAAAGGTGAAGACTGATTCTTGGAAGATCTCCATACTTCCACATAACCAGCGGTCTAGGGAAGAGGTCCAGGTTCAGGGAAAGGCCTAATGACCCAAGCTTGGATGCACACATGCAATGCCTGCCTCTGAAGATGGGGACAGGGTGACAAAACTTCAATGCATGGTTCTCTAGGGTGCAGTGGTCCACGGAGAAGCAGGCATCATGCGCATCCACGTTGTGCTCTGGTCCAAGATAGGATGCACAAGTATGATACTGATTCAGATCAGTCATCAGTTTCCTAGAGGAGCAAAAACACATAATGGGCTGCTGTCTGACTTTCTTTGACAATTTCACCCCTTTTGTATCAGACTTCAGCACTGCAGAAAACAAAAACAAATACAAGCGACGCCACAAAGAAGTTAAAATAGCACTGACACAGGGAAAAATAGCGGCAATGAGTCTAACTGTGGTGCTGTGCTCCCATGGTGTGCAGGCAATGGTTATTGACTGGTGCATGGCACCATGATGGGGTTGCGCAGGCACCGCACCCAATAGCCATGGCTGTCCTTTGGTAAAAGTTTTGCTCTCGTGAGGTCCTAGTGCCACCAGCCACAACCTGTAAGTGGGAATCAATGGTGAAGACTGATTCTTGGGAGATTTCTTTGTTAGCACCTAAAGTTCGAACAAAGAATTTTATGTTTGTACATAAAAAAAATAGGTTTTACTGATGTATTCCAATTTTTATGTTCTAACAAAGAATTCTTTGGTCACCAGCACAGTGCAAACAAAGAATTTTATGTTCACACATAAAAATTAGTTTTAAGTGCCAGTAATAATTTTTATGTACGAACAAAGAATTATTTGGTTGCCACGAACTGCGACCAAACAATACCGGCTCACAACAATAAAATTAGTACTTTCCACCAAAAAAAGTACAGTTACGTAAGAACTTACCGTAATAGCAGATCTTCGAGAGAGGCTCTTGCAGTAGGTAATTACATATAGGACTGACGCCGGCAGGCAGCAGGAACCCATGGAAAAATTTCTAGCTAGCAGTCCTTGGCGAGGGACCGCCCCCACATCAGGTGACCAGCGTCAGGAGACGTCGGTATAAAGGGGTGGTCCCTCACGCCCGCCTTCCAGTTCCTTCCTGCCACAGGCCAAAAGAGGCCGGACAAGAGAGAAGCAGATATTTCCCTCACTGGAAAAGGAGCTGAAAAAGCTTAGGGGGATGGAGGGCGGGAAGGTATTACCTACTGCAAGAGCCTCTCTCAAAGATCTACTGTTACGGTAAGTTCTTACATAACTGTACTATCTTACTTCAAGAGGGCTCTTGCAGTAGGTAATTACATATAGGACTGAGTCCCAAGCAGTCTGGAACAAGATGCTCACGGGAGGAGGAAAGCTACTCAGAGTAGATCCCCAAGCTGTGAAGGCCTTTAAGAAAGGAGGCCTTGCAGAACTGCCAGCCCGAAGCCTGATCTACCGCGAGAGGCAATATCCAAACTGTAATGCTTTGTAAAGGTATGAACAGAAGTCCAAGTGGCGGCAGCACAAATGTCTGCCCCTGACACATTCTTGAAACAAGCCGCTGAGGCAGTGGCGACTCTGGTGGAGTGGCCTCTTACTTGACCCGGAAGGGTCTTGTTGTACTTGTTATAACAGAAAGTGATGCAATGAGCCAACCATTTGAAAGGCATTGTTTAGAAACAGCATTGCCTTCTCTTTTGGGTGCAAAAGAGACAAACAGTTGATCTGTCTTTCTGAGATCCTTCGTCCTGTTAGTGCAGTATCTCAGAATCCGGTGAACGTCCATAGTATGTAATAAATACTCCCCTTGATTGGAGTACTGCATAAAAAAGTGGGTAACTCTGTGGACTGGTTCAGAGTAGATTCCGCTACCACCTTGGGGAGAGACTTAGGATTGGTACGCAGAGCCACACGTTCCTTGTGAAAAATCAAGTATGGAATTTTAAACATCAGGGCCTGGAGCTCAGAAATCCTCCGAGCAGAGGTAATGGCCACGAGAAAAAGTGTCTTCCAAGAAAGGAACTTCAAATCTGTGGAAGCTGCTGGTTCAAAAGGAGGCAGAGTAAGTTTCTCAAGAACAAAATTCAACTCCCAAGGAGGAGCGGGGACTCAGATAGGGGGTCTCAGGTGGAGAACTCCTCTAAGGAAAGTCTTAGAAACTTCCAGCTGAGCAAACATTCTGTCTGCAAAGGGAACATGATAGGCCGAGATGGCTGCCATGTGGACTTTAAGAGAAGAGTGACTAAGACCCAGGTCAAAGAGATGGCGCAGGTACTCCAGCAGACATCCAACGGGGCAGGAGAAAGGCTCAACGTCTTTAGAAGCAGCTCAGATTGTGAATCTTTTCCACTTCATGGCATAGGTAGACCTAGTGGAGGGTTTACTAGCCTCCACCAGAATCTCCGCCACCTGAGGAGAAACTCCAAAGCAGGCTTGAGCTATGTCTGCAGGAGCCATGCATGAAGCTGAAGGGACTTGAGACCTGGATGGACCAGGGTCCCCTGATCCTGGGTCAGCAAACATCGTGACAGAGGAAGAGGAAGCGGTGGTTCCACTGAGAATTGTTGCAGAAGAGAGTACCAAACTTGCCTGGGCCAAAAGGGAGAGATCAGAATCATTCGTGCTCCTTCTGACCCTAGTTTCTGCAAGACCCGTGGGATCAAAGGAATTGGGGGAAAGGCATAGATGAATCTGTCCTTCCAATCTAGAGACAGAGCGTCTCTCCAGAAAATGCCTCGCTTTTGAACAAGCGAGCAGAAGACTGGAAGCTTTGCGTTTTGAGGGGAGGCGAACAGGCTGACCTGTGGTGTTCCCCAATGTAGGAAGATATCATCTAGGATCCCTTGATCCAGTTGCCACTCGTGGGCCAGAGCGGACGAGCGACTCAGCTTGTCTGCCAAGGTGTTCTCGACTCCCGGAACATGAATTGCCATAAGGTGAAGGTCATGTTGTGCTGCCCAATCCCACACTCTCATTGCTTCCCTGCAAAGAGGGTAGGACCGAGTCCCTCCCTGTTTGTTGATGTACCAAACCACACACATATTGTCCGTCTGGACGACTAGGTGGCCTGGAAGGAGGTACAGATGAAGGGCTTGGAGGGCATAAAGTACTGCCCGGAGCTCAAGCACATTGATGTGAAGTGTTTGTTCGAGCTTGGACCAAGAGCCCTGGGTCCGATGAGGACCGAGATGGGCTCCCCAACCTTCGCCCGAGGCATCTGTGGTCAGAGTCTGGGAGGGGGGGAGGAATGAAGAATGGGGCCCCCCGAAACAGGTTCTCTCTGACCATCCACCACTGCAAGTCTCGAACCATGGGAGAGGAGACCAGGACCAGTTGATCCAAGTCGTCCACCAACTGATCCCACTGGCAGCGAAGCGTCCACTGAGAAACCCTCATGTGGAGCCGGGCGCGAGGGACTGTTGGGATAGCAGCTGCCATGAGCCTGAGAAGGCGAAGAACCGACCTTGCAGTGACCCACCTGCGGCCGGACAACAGACTTACCCGAGTCTGAATAGCGGCAGCCCTGTCTGGTGGCAGATGACCCTGCCCAGGGTCGTGTCCAGTATTGCCCTGATAAACTGGAGTCTCTGGGATGGGATCAAGTGAGACTTGGAATGGTTGATAGTAATACCCAAGCAGGCAAAAACCTGCTGGGTAAGGGAGAGGCAGCGTAGGAGTTCCTCCCTGGACGAGGCCGCCAGGAGCCAGTCGTCCAGGTACGGGAAATCCTGCACTCCCCGGGTAAGCAGGTAGGCTGCCACCACCGCAAGGCATCTGGTAAATACTCGGGGAGCCAAGGAGAGGCCAAATGGAAGTGCCTTGAATTGGTAGTGGTCCCCCTGGAAAGCAAAATGGAGATATTTGCGGTGAGACGGGCAACTGGAAATATGCAGGTAAGCATCCTGCATATCCAGAGCGCACAGCCACTGGTCCGAGCAGAGGAGAGGCAGAAGGCTCTGCAGTGAGAGCATTCTGAACCTCTTGTACTCCACAAATAGGTTCAGGGAACTGAGATCTAGGATAGGCCTTATATCTCCTGTCTTCTTCGGGACCAGGAAGAAGTGGGAATAGTAACCTGTTCCCTGTAGGGGAAGGGGGACAGGTTCTATCGCCTCTTTCAGCAACAGTGCTGAAATCTCTTCCTGGACCAGAAGAAGATGTTCCCGAGAGTACGACGACCTTTGGAGAGGGTGACGAGGTGGTTTCTGTAGAAACTCTATTGAGTGTCCTTCTGCGATTAGCTGGAGCACCCATGAATCTGATGTTATCCTCTCCCAGCACGGAAGGTGGAGGAAAAACCTCCCTCCTACTGGTTCCTCCGGTAAGCCTGGAGGCTGTTGGAAAGGGAAGGAGTCAGGTGGTGTGGGGAAGCGCTGCAGCTGAAGTACCCGCTGCTTTTTTGGGCGGAGGGGGCTTGGCAGCTGTGGGGGCCCGGCATTGCCACTTTCCAGAGGTTTCACCTTTGGCTGATTCCGTCTGCGAAAGAGACGGCGCTGCAACTGATGGGGATGGTACATAGAGTCGACGGACTTTAGTGCCGTCCCCTTCTCCTGCAGGTCAGTGATGATGTCCTTGACATCACCCCCCGAAGAGCTCCCCTGCACTTCCGGGACCAACCCTGACACATGGAGCCAAGCATGACGTCGTAAGCCTACGGCGCAAGCTGAGCTCCGTCCAGCAGTGTCCACTGCATCGTAGGTCGCACAAAGCATGTGTCGACTGGCCAAACGTGCAGAGCAGATGAGGTCAGACAGTTCTTGCTTGACTTGAGAGTCCAGCAGGGAGTCCAATTTGGTTTCCACCTCAGTAAGAATTGCCTTCTGGTAATCCCCCATGTGACCGACATAGTTCAGGGCCCTGATCCCCAGTGTGGATGAAGCGAAAATCTTCTTGCCATACTGGTCCAGAAGGCGAGATTCTTTATCAGGTGGCGACGAGCTAAGATGTTTTGGATTAGCTGTCTGGCCGTGAGCGGCGCTAATCATGACTGAGTCAGCTCGAGGGTAAGAATCTAAAAAGTCAACACCCTCGGGAGCCTGATATAGCCTGTTCGACTTCCGTGGAAGAGGGGCTAACGACAACGGTTGTTTCCAAATAGTGGTAACAAGGTGGGCATGAGGCTCGATCCAGGGTGGCACCAAGGTGGGAGGTGTCACGGGCAGATCCAGATGCTCAGCGAGTTTCACCCGCTGTGGATCTGGCTCCAAGGATTGCCACTTATGCACTGCCTGGATTTTGCGTAGCAGCTCCGTGAAAGAAGGATCCTCCGGAGGAGACTTCGGTGGTGTCCTTGGCCTGGGTTTTGATGGAGAGCGTGGCTCGTCATCCTTCTCGGAGCAGCCGTCAGAGGCATCCAAGGAGGAAGAGGAAGAGAATGAAGAAGAAGACTACTCCCTCTCCCGTCTAGGGGGGAGGAACGGACCCTTTGGGAAGCCCTCGGGGAAGCGTGTCCTGCCCCTCTCTGGACCCAGAGGGTTTAGCCCTGGTGTCCAGAGGAGGTGAGGGAGTTTGTCGTCGTGGACGTATGGGAACCGGTACCGACATTGTCATCAGAAGACGACTCTCCACCTCTTTGGTGAGCTGAGCCTTGGCCTCAGCCCGCCAGGAGGCCAGAGTCTCCTGCAAATCCACCGGCAGCTGGGGGGGCGGTGGAGGAAGAGGAGGGGGATAAGGGTATGGGTTATACCCATAACGTGAGTATCCATAACCCGACGGCGGGAAGCCCGGCGTTGGGTATTGTGGCGTCGGGTACTGCGGTGTCGGATAGGCTGTCGTCAGATACTGCGGTCCCGGGTACGACGGCTCCGTACCCACGGCTATTCAAATCTATTATCATCGCTTACAAAAACCATGACTTCTCCGGCCAAAGCAACAAGAACGAAAGCCGGGAGGCTCCAGAGCACCCCAGTACAGAAATTAAGAGAGATGTTGCAGTTGGAGCAGCAGGACAACTCGGAGGTGCCCAACTCTGCAGAGGGCCTACAAGCAGGGACAACTCGTGATACGGGGCACAGACGGATCTGGCCTCGACAACTGTGCAAATGGCCCACACTGTCCAGAAAATCGATCGCGATCTTTCAGAGCTCAGATCGGACATTAATCCGCATTGAGCATAAAATGGATCAGATGGAACTCTGTCTAACACAAACTTCTGAACAGACTGACAGGCATGATCGCTTAATGCTGTACTTACTGGCTAGAGACAGGGAGCTAACCAAATGGATTGATGACCTAGAAGGTAGAAGCAGACGGCAGAATATCCGCATTTATGGAGTTCCAGAGGGAACTGAGGTAAAATATAAAGATACCATGACCTTCCTGCAAGAAATGCTCCGCAAAATGTTGTCCCTCCCGGAAGACCTAGACATAACAATGGATCGGGCCCACAGATCGTTAGGTCCAAAGCCTCACAACCCAGAGGCCACGCCTAGATCGCTGATCGCCCGTCTGACTTCATACCGGTCAAAGGAGGAGCTGTTGTGCTGGGCCTGGCAGCAGGGAGCCCTACAGTATAAGGGCCAGAGAATCACAATAGATAATGATCATACTTCTTCGGTCCAAGAGGCAAGGCTAGTACTCTGGCCAGTAATAAAATAGCTTAAGTCTAAAGGTATGAGAGCGCAGGTTCTTCACCCGGCCAGACTGAAGGTGGAAACCGAGAAGGATACAAAGGTGTTCACAGACCTACTGGCAGCATCGCAGTTCCTCGCAGACCTTGGTATTCCCACACCACCACTGAATAAAGAAAAAATAGAGCGGGACCTGCTTGCTTCAGCCTGGTCAGTAGCTCAGAGGGGTGCCGTGCATCCGGGCTCGTCGCAGAGGCTCCCCCAGACGAATCTAAGAGCTGACATAGCAACCTTACTGCGAAGATATGGAGAGCCCTCAGCGGTAAATAAAAAGGCGTCCCACTTAAGGGAGGATGAAGAGAGTTCTAACCAGATGGGTGCGTTGGAGACCTGAAGGGACTATCACTTAGAAACTGTAACTAATCTTATTTACTCATTTACTGGGCAACCCACGGGACTGTACCTGACCTGTGACCTGCCCCCCCCGATGCCTGAAGACTACGTATATACTAATCCCCTCGGATGAACACTGTGGACTCTGAACCTGACTGAGATGCTTAGCGATTAACACGCAGGATCTGAAATATGAAGGAGGGGTGTATTGGGGGGTCTTTCATACCCTTCATTCTACCCATCCATCAACTGGTTCACCATGAAAGTAAGGTCTCTCTAAAGCAGGGAGGATTTGGGGAGGAGGGGGGGTATGGTGGGGCCGGGGCTGAGGGCATCTGCACGAGGGATGTCCCTAAGGGGGAGGGTAGTGACTTGGGGAATGAGCAAGAGGGGACTCCCACTTACTACGCGGGTGTTCAGTTAAATAAATGTATGTTACATGATAGTGTAACCCCACTGGATGAGGCTACTGAGTGCTGCAGCGGTCCTGGGATCTATGCTGGAGGGTAGCTAAGGGAACCAGGAGGCTGTCCTCCTAACCGCAGCAAGCAGAGACCAGATAGATAAACTGAGTGGTTATGAGAATTCAAGATGTTAAAATGGTAGCCCGTGGGGAGTATAATTATATCTGTGTTTTAGTGGGGATCCCCCAAGAATGGCAACTGGAGAAACAAGGGTAAATAAAAATCAGCGATGTTGATCAGGACTGATGACACAGGGCTGAGGGGGGCTGTGGACACTATGATCTCGATGCATGAATGATTCTTGCTGATGTCAAAGGGCTTGGCCCTTATAGGAAAACTTTCTATGGGCTGTCTGGGAGCCTCACCTTATTGCTGAGCTTCCTACTTTCCCGCCCATAAGCTAGAGAGTACCCTGCTTAACCATGGAAGTCGAATAACTATACTCGCGCAAGGTAAGACATCCGGCCCTCAAGTCGGAGGGCCACCTGCATGCTATCGGTTAGCCCCTCCACCACGGAATGGGGCGTTATGTTACATTTACGCCCACTGTTGGGCTATCCAGGTTGTAGGTTTAATGTTGCAGTTACTTAATGCTATATATAGGTACATAAACGAATATAAAGAGTTTCTACCTGTAAAGTTGCACAACTGGATCCATCAAAGTAAAAGGAAAAGGTTTATGAGCTTGAAGACTAGAAATGGCCAGCCATAATTCCACAATCCTCTCATACAATGTGAATGTGAATGGGAGTTTGAGTCGATAAAGAAAAACGGATATTGCGATACTTGACAGCACAGAGGTGTGATGTGGGTTTTCTACAGGAGACCCACCTATCACCTCAGGAGGCCCTTAAGTTGAGATCCAAGAACTTCCCACAAGTGTTCCACTCATCGCTGCCAGTTGGTAGGAGGAGAGGAGTTGCCATTCTTGTGGTGTCTTCCTTTCCTTTCGAGGTGGAGGAGGACCCGGGGGCAAGATATGTTTTGGCGATAGGGCAGGTCCAAGACACGTTGATTACTCTGGCAAACGTCTACACCCCCCCCGGGTTCCCCCACATCATTTTACTCCTCCCTCACACAGTTGGTGGCAGAAAAAACGAGAGGGGTACTGATCATGGGAGGGGACTGGAATCTAGTGTTCAATAGGACCCTGGATACCACCTCCAAGATATTGAATCCAGATCATAGAAAGGCAAAGTCAGTTAGACAAATTTTTGAACAGGTGGCTCTGGTGGATGTATGGCGGGAAAGGTATCCCACGGCTAGAGATTGCACATATTATTCTCCCCGATTTAAAATATACTCTAGGCTGGATGCCTTTTTCACCTTTTCCAGGGACCTCTCGCGTTTTCCGTCCATGTGGGTAGGGACTTCCACCCTATCAGATCATAATCCCCTTTTCTTAGAAATAGACCTCAGCCTGCTGCAGCGGAACACGCAGTGGAGGCTGAATTGCTCCCTCCTCCGAGATGGTTCCATGTCAACTGCGCGCAAACATTTCATGCGGTCAAGTACCGCTCAGATATTTCAGCGTGTGCATTCTTAGCGTTTAATGTTTACAGCGTTTGACAGTGCAGCGCAACACGCAGCTGCCTCCACTCTCAGTTGGGCACTGGACACCTGAGGTGGGACTCTTTTGGGTGCGATAATCTGTGGAGGAAAAACTTAGGATGAACAGGCACAGAAAAGAGTGAAGCATTAACACTCAGCCACTCTCCCCCCACTACCTCGTGAACCACGAAAAACTCTCTGCTTAGACCACCTAAACCGTCCTCTACTTTCCATATATAGGTACAGTTATTCATGGGGACCAATCAGGATAAGCCCATTGCAACACAGATTTTCTGTCAGAACTCCGAACTGTTTAGTATAAAAAATTTAAAACAACGCTGGCTGAAAGTAGCAGTGTAGCTGCAGAAATCCCAATGAAGTGATGGCTAATGATTCCACTAGTTCTCCACTATCCCTGCATCCCTGGAAGCTACAACCCTGATTGGGCTGCAACTGGGCGCATAATATCCGTTTCTTTTCTTCTTTTTTTTTTTTTTTTAACGTATTACTTCGCCAAGTTGAATAAGTATGCAAGCGGGAAGAGCAACAACCACTAGCAATGCAGCAACATACCAGTGATGTGACACTGAGCAAACCCCCGCATAGTCATCGCCCAAAACGCTGAAACAAATCCTGACTGTGAACACTGGGAGCCTCAGATATAAGCCTCTGTTCCCCACCCCCGCTTCCTTGCCCTGTTTGCTTTCTTTTTATATATATATATATTTTTTATTTTAGCTGCTGATACCATTCTGCACTAACATTCTGCAATTAAGTGGTTAAGCGCTGTGTTGGTTATGCGCTAATTTGTTGTGTATGCTAAGAAGCATTACGCTTTATTGTTTACGCCGAGTTGTTTGCACTGAAATGACGTGCTACCCTCCGAGATCAGGCACTAGTCAAGGATCTCAAGCAACATATTGCTACTACAATAGAGGAAAACAACACAGGGGAAGGCTACAGTCCGGGGTAAAATTATTGCCATTGCCTCCGCTAAGAAAAGACGGACAGCACAAAGACACCAAGAACTTACTTCACAAATTAAAGTCTTAGAGGATGCCCAAAAGATTAGATGGGATCGGGCAAGAGACTTAACTCTAAAGGGAATTAAGAAAGACTTAAAGAATTTGCAGCAAGTGGAAATAGAGAAGGCCCTCTTTTACATAAAACAGAAATATTATGAGGGGGGATCGAGGGGCTCTCGCCTGCTGGCATTCCGCTTAAGGCAATATGCAGCAAAAGCCACGGTTGCTAAAGTGATATCCCCTACCTCTGGACGCCTTGTTAATAAGCAGACCCAGATCGCAGAGGCCTTTGTCTCTTACTACACCGACCTATATGCCGTCCATAAGGAGACGACAAAGGAGGAGAAAATGAAATTTCTGGGCTCCCTTCCCATCCCAGCCCTTGCCCCAGAGAAGGGTCAGTTCCTAATTCAGCCAAATACACAATTAGAAATTTTACAAGCCATTAAGACCCTTAAGGCAGGCAAATGCCCTGGGCCTGACGGCTTTGGGGCTGAGTTCTATAAGACCTTTGGGAAGGAAGTGGTTCCCCTCCTATCAGAGGTCTTTACAGAGGTCTGGCAGGATGGGAACCCGGTGCCCCCTCCTGGCAGTATGCGACCATTTCCCTAATACCCAAGGAAAACAAGGACCCCACTAAATGTGAGTCGTACAGACCCATCTCCTTGCTTAACTCAGACTATAAAGTCTTCACTTCTATTATAGCCTCGAGACTAAACTCCCTTTTACCAGACTTGGTGGCTCTGGATCAGACGGGTTTTGTTTATGGCAGGCAGGCCCCAGATAGTGTTCGAGCGCCTTAATCGTAATAGACACTAGCATATACATACCTTCATGTCTATTGAGCCTAGGCATGAAAGGCCTTTGATAAGGTCTCTTGAGTTTTTGTTCCTAATTCTCGAGACCATGGCCTTTCCATGATCTTTCATAGACAGCGTTAAGGTATATACACTGATCCCCAAGCTTATGTTAGGGTAAGCGGTGGCATCTCTTCCCGGTTCAGGTTGGGACGTGGTACCAGACAGGGTTGTCCCCTTCCCCCCTCCTCTTTGCCCTTTACATAGAGCCCCTTGCAGTAGCCATACGCCAGTCAGAGGAGATTGGGGGGGTAGAGGTGGGTGGGTTGGTCCGGAAAATATCCTTATACGCGGATGACATTCTACTTTCCCTGTCGAACCCAGATGAATCCATCCCAAAGGTGTGGTCAGTTTTAGAGGAATTCGGCAGACATGCGGGCTATACATTTAATAAAACAAAGACAGAGGTCCTTAGTTTTTACTATACACCCACAGATAAGAATGCTCCCATTGGACTGGGCAGCAAATAAGATGAAATACTTGGGTACCCACATTACTAAGCACCTCTCCCAGCTATTCAAAGCAAATTACAACCCTCTCATAAACCAAATGTCAAAAGATTTCGGAAGATGGGCATTAATAAGTCTCCCCATGTATGCCAAGATACAGTCAGTCACCACGAACATTATTCCTAAGTTCCTTTATCTGTTCCAGTGCCTCCCCCTCCTCATAACCAGAGCACAATTCCAGGCCTGGCACAGGAAGATCACGAGGTTCATCTGGAATAATAAAAGACCAAGAATTAACTTACGCATCCTACAAACACATAAGAAAAAAGAGAATCGGTCCTCCCTGATTTAGAAGATTATTATTAGCAACACATCTAAAGATGCCCTGCATTGGTCCACTCCAACTTATGTTTCAAACTGGAAACTAATGGAACAGGGTGAGGAAGATGGATGTGGCCCTCCATTGGGTGCCAGGGTCATGATCCCCGGGGATCTATGCTGAACCCCCCCCTCTACTCACGGTGGTAAACAACACGCTGGCCGACACATATAGATTGTGGCAGAAATATAGGATGGGGAGATCCATCTGGCCCCCGTGCGGACTGCCATGGACCCCAAACTTTGCACCAGCCCGACTAGACCACACCTTTAAGGCTTGGGGCAGGCGGGGACTGATGTATCTTTGACAGTTCATACAGGGAAATTTGGTCCTGGACTTTGAAACACTCAAAAATACATACGGCCTTCGGCACACTGACCATTTCAGGTTTCTGCAAGTCAGAGCACATATTTACAAATGTCAGGAGGCGGACCCAGACCCTACCCGGGCACTGCCTCTTCTGGAATGCATGAGGGAGGTGATGGATGGGCAAGTGCAGAAGGGTCACATATCAATAATATACAAATTGCTGGCAGCGCTGAGGAAGGACCCCCTAGACAAAATCAAATCTAATCGGCAAAGGGAGTCAGACACCGAACAGAGGGAGGTAGATTGGGATAAAGTGTTCCATATTACCACCAAAACTAGATCTCCACTCTGGCAGGAATTCAGCTGGAGAATGAAGGTGTGCTATTTCCTTACTCCAGCACTTCTTCATAGGAGGGACCCTACTCGCTCCCATTCATGCTGGAGGCTTTGCGGGGAAGGGGATGCACATCACTTACATATATTCTGGATGTGTCCTAAGATAAGGCCCTTCTGGGATGGGGTGGTGGCAGCTTTGATGGATCTCTTTATGCTGGACCGACCATTGGAGTGGCCGGAAGCTATACTAGGCATCCCGCCCCAGTCCCTCGGGGGTGCTGACTCCCTGTATCTCTGGGTCATACTGGTGTTTGCAGCGCATAAGGCGATAACCCGTGCCTGGCTGAAAACAGAGCCGCCTGTTTCTGAGTCTTGGATTCAGATTATACAAGAAATTTCGGATCTAGAGGAGCTAACCTTTAAAATTAACCAGCAAACTCACATCTATACCCGTAGATGGACAAGGTGGCTGGCCTGGTTGGATGCACGTCCAGGTCAGGATCTTGGTGAGAGGTCGAAGTCTTATAATCCTGATCAGTAAATAACAGGAAGTTCAACCCCACTGAGGGGATATGGTGCTGTCAAAATACTATTAACAGACATAATTAACTGTTTCTGTACCAAATGATGAACTTGTTCTTGAATGGATCTGTGCCATTTTTTGTACTAAATTATGTACCTATTTGTTGTTAATAAACTTGAGTGAAAAAAAAAAAAGAATTATGGTAAGAAATGAAAATTACATACCTACCGTAATTCTTGATCTTCTCTTTATCTTCACCATTCATTACTGCTTGGTTTGTGCTGGGCGGCGCACTCACTCAGGAGATTTTTTAGTCGGCTGATGGCGCCCGCCCAAGCAAGCCTCGTCATGTGTGAGGCTGTTGGGTGCCATGAACACCTCCTCCATCTCAGTTCTGGTAGCCGTAGAGGTGAAAAAAAGGGTAAGGAAAAGGAAAGCGAGGCAAGAGAGACGAGGGACAGAAAAAAGAAAGGATATAAACTGAAAAAGGAATAAGCCGGTAGAGGACAGAAAGAAAAGAGAGAATGCCTACCCTAAGGGACCGCAGGGCCTCTCATCTGGGGCGGCTCCAAGGGAGGAACAGAAAAGGGAAGAAGAAGAAGAAGAAGAAAGGGAAGAAAACAAGGGATGTTGAGAGGGGAGAACACTGCCCATAGATATATTGGTTGAGAGGCTTATAAGCTCGGAACCAAAAACAAGGGAGCAAGAATCCCTTCTGATAGGACTGAGAGAAGGTTCAACTGAACTGCTTGTACAGATTGGACACAAAAGGCAGATTCTCTAACCTCCCATCATCCCAACCCCCTACACTCTAGCTGAGAGCTCACAGACTGCCCGGGCAGAAATTCTGTTCCGGAAAGACAGCGCCCAACTAGGAAGGGGAATAAGCCCCTTAGCTCCTTGTTAAGTGCTAACACAGATGTGTGTGGGGAGGGGGTAAGCCCTACAGAAGGCAGCTTTATATAAAAGGATAGAGTGGGAACTCAATCGGACTCCCTGAAGGCAAGGTAGGAACAACAGCTCAAGGTAAAAGAAGTGCCAGAAGCACCAACCAGAAGCTGACACAATATTAATTAATACCTGCCAGAGGGAACCTGAAAATTGGGGCCGAGCCATAGAGGGAAGGTCTCTTCAGCTGCGAACTGAACAACATGGCTAAGAAGCTAAAAGGTCACCACTAGGAGCAATCAGAAAGAGTTCCCTCAGGATAGAATAAATCCTGCTTGTTCCCCTTTACCTTGAGGAAAAAGGATCCATCCAGAGAAGAACGGAAAATCAAGATAGGGTTTTTTTTTTTGTTTGGCTTAAAGGCCAACGAGGAAGGGAGAGGAACAAGTAGGGAGGGGGAGACGCCGCAGTAGGAGGCCACTGAGGGGAAGGTGGGCGGGTATCAGTAATGAATGGTGAAGATACAAGAGAAGATCAAGAATTATGGTAGGTACATAATTTTCCTATCTTCATGTTAATCTTCACCATTCATTACTGCTTGGGTGGTGGCCCAAGGGGGATAATAGAAACCCTGAGAACAAGACCCTCAGCCTCCTGCTGGTAGGAAACAGAAGGGGAAGACCCTGGGCTAATCAGACGAGAAGCCTATGGCGGAGGAGTGCTAGGAGGTGTCCCCCAGGGATGGGGAGACGGAGGAAGCCCCTGCAGAAGCCTCCTAGCCCTGGAGGAAAAAAGACGGGTCCCCGTGAAAGCGGAGCGAATCACCCTATGCCAGGCCAAGGGTGATAACTTTGATAGATGAAGCCATGCCGTCCATCTAATACAGATCGCTGTCCCTGCAAGCCTGGAAGCCACCTCACTGGCATTGTAAGATGCCCTTGCTTGGTGTCTTGCCAGCTCCAGGCCTATAGCAGAGAGGGCAATGGCCTGTCTTGATTGCTCCGAATCAGGCATTGATGCTTGAAGCTGGGATAGCATCAACCATAAATGCCTATTGTAGGCAGCATGGTGCGCCTGATGTGAGGCAATGCACAGCATCGCACGAGAAGAGAACACCCTTCTCCCCCATGGTCAAACTGTAAGGAATCTGAATTCGGTGGGCGGTCGTGCGCCAGGTGGCAGCGCCCGGAGGGAGTTTCTAGGAATGCCAATCCCGAAGGCGGGTTGGGAAGAGAACCTAGAGACTCCAATGGGGCAGAATAACTTCTCATGCAGTCTGCTGGGGCTGGAACAGGGACGGCTGGCGACTGCCAGGAATGGATAGACGCCTCCTGGAAAGGAATAGGCCAGGACAGTACCACCAAATGCTGGGCACTGAATTCACTGAGGAATTCACGCGTCTCCCATTCAGTATTGTCTCGCCTAACAAAGGAGATACGAAGATCCCTCATCATCCTCGAAAGGAATCGCTGATATTCAGTGAAATCAGCATCGGAGGAGAGATAAGCAGGGGGTTCCTCTCCCTCCGAAGAGGGAGACAAGAATGATGGGGAGCTCGTATGTCCAGAGGACTCCTGCAGTGGTGGGGATAGGCGAAACACCCACTCATGCATACATCTAACGTATGAGGGGAAGGCCGCCGCAGAGCCTCTGAACGTCTCCCAGGATAACGGGCCCGTAGGACCGACATGGCCTGGAAGAGAGGGGTGTGGCTGCAGAGGAACGGGAGAGGGACACCTACGACGAGGCAACTGTCCTCTGCTGAGGCTCTGAAATCCGGAAAACGGAGCCTGAGCTGGCGGGGTCCCGGACAACAAACCAGGTTGCAGAACGGAACCCTGGGGATGAGAAGCCTGGAAGAGCCTAGTAGGGGATCCTCCCCTGTGACGAACCGGGGGTTGCATGGGTCCAGAAGGGCAGCCCACAGCAATGCACCAGAGGGGTCCCTGGAGACTGAGAGGGAAAGACGGGGCCCAGCGCTACGGCTCCTACCCGCACCCCGAGGGGTGGCAGGTGAAGACTGAAGCGCCTCATCCCGGTCTCTCAACCTCCCGGTCTCTCAACCCCGGACTCTGAGCGCCCTCCTCCTCCTCGACCCCAGCGACAACCCACCCCGAGCAGGTGCAGCAGCATCGGGATCAGCAGCTACCGCAACCCCCTCAGGAGGATGAGCCCCTCCCCCTGCATCCATGCCATCCCCCTCCAGGGACCCCAGACCACCCCCAGCCTGGGAGGCCTCAGGAGAGGACAGCAGAGGAGACAGAGAAATAGGTGTGCTGGGCCGCCTAGCACCTCGTCTCGCTGGGGACCCTGACTCCGAAGAGTCAGGGTGCCAGGACGGGTCCACGTCCGAATCATCCTCCTCCGAGAAGGGAGAGATCAGCTGGACCTCAATACTGGCCACCCCAGGGGTCTCCAGAGAAATGGCGCCGCGAACGATGTCAGTGCCAGCTACAGCGCCGGGTGGCTTCGATGCACCAGAGACACCCGAACCCGGCCCTGACTCCCCAACGGCGCCGCCGGTCAGACCAGTGGCACCGCTCTTGGCGCAGGGACCCGACTCAGCAGTGCTAGAAGAGTCGACTGGGCCCATGGCGCCATGGGTGGTGCCGAGAGCCATCACGGCACCGCAAATGGTGCCGGGATCCGGAGCGGCGCCGGAAGGTGGCATCGAGGGTCCACCGATGCTGGGCCCAACAGACCTGGGCCTCGACACTGGGGGAGCCTGCACCTCCGAAGAGGTGACTGCCAAGGCGGTGTCTCCACTGCGGCCCCGGGAAGGACCACGGCGCTCTTCCAACACCGTGAAAGAGGCCTCCTCCTCAGCAAGACTAGAAGAGGAGGAGGCCTCCTCTTCTCCAGACCGTATAGGCCTGGGAGGGGACCCAGAGGAAGGGCCTAGAGATCTTACCTGGGAAGCCCTGGAGCGACGCCGTCCCCCAAAAGTCGGCAGAGCCTTGCCGATCTTGAACACGCGGACTTCTAGGACGTGACGGTCCATCGAGAAACAGGCGTCGCACGAATCCATATCATGGTTGGGTGCCAGGCAGCGAAGGCAAACATCATGCTGGCCTGTAACGGAAAAATGCCAGCCACAGGAGCACCGACACATGGGGCGTGTCCCGCTTTCGACTTATGCTTTGCTCCCAAACCGGACATGATGCGAAAACCATATAAAACACAGAAAAGCTCCTGGCGCCGTGATAAAGAAAGGAACAATCTTACCAAAATCAACAGCGTCGGGAAGAACTACTCGGAGAGAGAAGTCGCAAAAAGTAGGCCTTTGACGCAGATGAAAACTTCACGCGTAGCAGGTGTAGCCTCGACGGCGGGAGAAACAGAACTGAGATGGAGGAGGAGTCTGCGGCACCTAATGGCTGCCCCTCGCGCATGACGCTGTGCGTTGCTGTTGGGGCGCCGCCATTGGTGCCGACCTGAAAAAAAAAAAAAATCTCCCGTAGCGGGTGTCGCGGCTCCGGCACAACCCAAGCAGTAATGAATGGTAAAGACTGACAAGGGAAGATCATAATTTTCATATCTTTCTGGACCATATCTTCACCATTGATTCACACTGATGGGTTAGAGTACCAAACTTAGATGAAAGTCCTCCAGGCAGGGCGGTAGGAGTCGGAGCTCACTCAGGACAAGAGTCCATTGAGAACTGTTCTGCCAGCTGGCTCACTAGGAGCGGGCTGGATTTCAGGCCATGCCAAGCACCTGGGTTCGAATGGACGGGTCAGCCGGAGGGCCTGGCCAGGGGAGAAGGATTGAGCATCCTATGACTGCTCTCCTTCTCCGGGGGAAGGGTGAGGGAAGTCGGTGCATGGGGACCTCTAGCGGAGGCAAGGGGTGCCACAGCAACCAACATCCACAAGGTTCCTGGGTGCAGGATGGATGCTGGCATCACTGCACGTTCCCACCCCCCTATAGGGACAAAAAAAAAAAAAAATCAGCCTGCCTCCGCTGCCTAAATGAAGCCTGCCCTGAGCTGCAATCGGCTCCCCAGGCCGATTCCCACCCTATCCTGTTGTTCACGGCACCCTAAGGGCCGGGGATGCCACGTCTCCGCCCTGTAGGGTAATCCAGGGGGTCCCGGGAGTGAGGCTCATGTGGGGATGCTGCAGCTGAGGGGTCTGTGACTGGGCGGATGCCCGGCAAAGTGGAGCGGGAACCAAAAAAGATAAAATCAATAAAAAAGAATTGTTCTGCCAGAAGAGGCATGCTGCCTGGCATGGACATCCAGGGGACAGTGCTTGATGAAAGTGTGCACTGTGCTCCAAGTGGCAGCTCTGCAAATCTCAGTAACAGGCACACAGCAAATCTCTGCCAGGGTTGTAGCGACCACTCTGGTGGAGTGGGCATGGATGTGGCCCTCCAACTTGACCTGTGCCATGGAGTAACACTGGTGAAGGTAAGGATCTATCCACATGGAAATGCATTTGATTGAAATCAGCTGACCCAGTCAGCTGGGGTTGAAGGAAACGAAGAGCTGTTTCAACTGCGAAAAGTCCCTGGTTCTATCAAGGTAGAATGTTAGGGCTCTTTTAACATCCACAGAATGGAGAGTGCATCCTCCTCATTCTGGAAGACAGAAAAATATGTTGATAGTACCAAAGGCTGGTTCTAGTGGAACTCTGAAAACACCAACTTGGGCAAAAACTTGTGGTGTGCGCAAAGAACCACCTTATCCTTATGGAAGACAGTATACGGATGGTCTGTGACCAAAGCATGTATCTCAGAGACTCTGCGAGCAGAAGTAATTGCCACTAAATGAAAATTATGTACCTACTGTAATTCTTGATCTTCCTGTATATCTCTCCATTCATCACTGGTGGGTACCACGCCAGAGGTGCTAGGACCCAGCGGGAAGCTTTTTAGCTTAAAAAGCTTCTCTCCTAGAAGAAGGGGTTATGTTGGGGATGGCACTGCCCTCGAGGCAGACGCATTGTGTGGCGCTCACGGGCTGGCCAGTAACCGTCGTCGTCCCCTCCACTACCTCGGTTCTGCTTGCTGGAGAGGAAACAGGCATACAGAAAAAGAAGGGTGGGGCAAGAGAGCCCAATGGACAGCAAAAGCAAAGGATAAAAAATGAAAAAGGAATAAGCTGACCAGATAAGAAAAAGAGGCTGGAGCTTAGTTTTTTCTGGGAGGAGGGCCCCAACCTCTGGGCAGGCTTAAGGTGGAGAAAGGAAGACAAAGAAGAAGAAAGAGGAGGAGAAGGGAAAAGAGATGAGATGAGAGGATGATACTGCATGCCCCCACGTTCCAGAAGTCCCTGTGGACCAAAGGAAGACTAGAACTCCACTGTCTGAACTCTCTCTCTCCCAGAATGGCGGCTTAAACGCGGAGCTCCCTCCCGGCACACAGTATCAGAAGTTCTATGAGGAAAATAGTATTTTTTACAGATGGCCACAAATAAAGTAAAAGAAGGGGGAAGCAGATAATACTAAAGCAAGATGCAGAAGTTTCAGACGCTAATCTCTCTGACTTCGGAGCTTCTGAGCGATTGACCCAGACAGTACGATCAACACCGGCTAAAGCTACAAAAAACAAAGGCAAAAAGTCCATGAAAATGAATTAAAAACTAGACAAAATATTAACAGAACTCCAAGACTTTAAAGGAGAATTCCTCACCTACAAAAAAGCTCAAAAATCGGTACGAGTAGAAGTAAATGAATTGCAGACGTGGTAACTATGGCAGAGCAACAAGCTGAGGAACAAGCAACTCAAATGGCCCAAATGCAGTCCACTCTCAATCAAGTAGTCCAACTTTGCTAGCTTACAGTAGAGAGAGACAAGAAGCAGCAGAAAATAGGCATCACCGTAGAAAATTGAACATATACGGCATTCCGGAAGATAGTGAAGGCCAAAATATACAAGAATTTGTGGAATCTGTGCTTCGCACTGCCCTCACGTCGGACACAGACTTAAATTTCAAATTAGAAAGAGTACATCGTGCGTTGGTGCCCAAACCCACACAACTCAATGCCCTCCCCCATTATATTATTCTCCGCTTCCTTAGGTACCAAACCAAGGAGCTGGTGCTATGAAAAGCTTGGGCACAAAGCAAAATCTTTTTCCGACAGACAAGAATTTTCATAGACAATGACTACATTCCCACAACCATGCAGCACAGAAGGGCTTGCATACCATTATTTTCTTTGCTGAGGCAACAAAATCTCAAATTCCGCACTCCATATCCCAGTAAATTAATAATACAGTTCCCCACAGGCCAGCAAGTATATGAGTCAGCGGAAGAGATCTACCAGGACTTGAAGCAGTGTGGTTTTAACACACCTACCAGCACCAGCCTACCTCAAAGAAACATAGCTCCGAGGCGAACCTTCTGCATGGAGACTCAAGATCAGAGTTCACAGCAAGCTACAATCACATCAATAAAGAAAATGCTGGCACAATTTTCAAGATCACAAACTTGAAGGCCAAAACGAATTGATAGTGCACAGTGAGTACGTGGTTGGGGGATGGGGGGGGGAATACTCTGTCTGGTGTTTTCCTGGACCAGACTGCTCTTACCTGGGGGGCAGCCGGGACCGGGAACTGAGATGAGCCGTGCCTGGGATGGAAGCTCCCAGGCCTGGAGTGGGGGATTGGGGGTTCTCTCCCAGGCTCCTTCTAGTACGCCCCATGGATTTCTTGTGGGCCTGGGCAGCTCTGGCACAGGGTCTCACATATGCTCTGAAGGGCCTCCGTGATATATTCATTTGGGACTGATGTATAGTAAAATGGGTAGGAGAGCTGAGGCTGGCCTAAATAATTGATGAACGGGGCCTCTGCGATCATGGCCCACTAAATAGGGTGTCGAGAGGTCCCCTTTGACATGAAGGAACCTGGGGGCTCTTGCCCTGAAGGGGGTTATTTTCTGATCTCCTGCAGGGCGGGGGTCTTTCCCCAGACTAGCCAGATATACAGGGTGAGACTTTAGACATTTAGCTTTTGGGCCTGCCTTCACTCTCTGCCCGGATATGAATGCTGTTGTGGGGGACTCTATAAAGGGCTTACTCTAATGCAGACCGCTCTGCCATATACCCCCATTAAACAGGGGGGCAGGAGGTGATTCAGGACCTCAATGTGATCTATTTAGGGGGTCAAATTAAATAGAGACCATGTGAAAAAAGTAGTGGGGCTACCGCCCTGGGGCCTGCTGAGACGACGTTGATCCATAATCTCAACTAATATTTCATCTGAATATGGGGCCTGCTGATGCGAGGAGGGTTTTTTTCCCAAGGGGAGGACTCTGACCCATGCTGGGGGGTTGGGGTTGGCTGGGGTGAGGTGATCCCTCTTGGCTCTGGCCTCTGGCTCCTTTCCTCATGGGGGGTGCAGGATCGCAGTCTGGGGGGATCCAGACAGGGGAATCTGACCGCCACCACGTGCTCACGTCAAGGCTGGTCCATAAAGTTGGTGACACAGTTATGCTGGGTCCTGGTTAAACGTTCAACAATATTTACTGGGGAGAATGGACTCGTGGATATTTATGCTATACAAAGGGAAAGGGGAATCCATTCTGGCAGTTATGAGGCAATACCCCCATTACGTGATAAAGAGCCAAAAGCTGAAATTCAAAGAGATAGGATTTTTATTTCCTGTTACATACAGTGCCTTCAGAAAGTATTCACCCCCCTTGGATTTTGCCACATTTTGTAATGTTGCAAACTCAAATTAAAATACATTTATATGGGATTTTTTTGTCACGTATCTACACAAATAACTCTATGATGTCAAAGTGGAATGAAACTTCTGGAATTTTTTGTACATGTAATTTAAAATAAAAACCTGAAATGTCTTGATTTGATAAGTATTCACCCCCTTTGCTATGACACTCCAAACTGAGCTCAGGTGCATCCAATTTCCTTGTGAGATCACTCTAAAACTTGAATGGAGTCCACCTGTGGTCACTTCAAATGGTTGACATGATTTCAGAGGAGATACACCTGTCTATATAAGGTCCCACTGTTGACAGTGCATGTCAGAGCAGAAACTCTACCATGAAGACCAAGGAGCTGTCCGTATAACTCCGTGATAGAATTGTGAGGAGGCATAGATCTGGGGAGGGGTATAAAAACATTTCTAAGGTGTTGAAAGTTCCCAGGAGCACAGTCAAGTCCATCATTAGGAAATGGAAAGATTATGGAACCACCCAGACTCTTCCTAGAGCAGGCCGTCCTCCCAAACTGAGCAACCGGGTAAGAAGGACCTTGGTCAGGGAAGTGACCAAGAACCCAATGACCACCCTGACAGAACTACAGAGTTCTATGGCTGAGATGGGAGAACCTGTCCAGAGGACAACAATCTCTGCAGCACTTCACAGATGTAGCCTCTATGGGAGAGTGGCTAGATGGAAGCTACTCCTGAGAAAAGGCCACAAAATAGCATGCCTGGAGTTTGCAAGAAGGCACGTGGCAGACTCTGAGACCATGTGGCAAAAGATTCTCTGGTCTGATGAAACAAAAATTGAACTCTTTGGCCTGAATGCAAAGCGCTATGCCTGGCACAAACCGAACACAGCTCAGCACCCGTGTAACACCATCCCTACCATGAAGCATGGTGGTAGCAGCAGCATGTTATTGGGATGCTTTTCAGCGGCAGGGACTGGGGCACTTGTCAGGATAGAGGGAACAATGAATGGAGCCAAATACAGGCACATCCTTGAGAAGAACCTGCATCAGTCTGCAACAGACCTTGGACTGGGAGTAAGATTTACGTCCAACAGGACAACGACCCCAAGCATATAGCCAAAGCAACACTGGAGTGGCTTCAGAACAAGAAGGTGAATGTCCTTGAGTGGCCCAGCCAAAGCCCAGACTTGAATCCCATTGAGAATCTGTGGAAAGACTTAAAGATTGCGGTTCACCGATGCTCCCCATCCAACTTGACAGAGCTTGAGCAAATCTGCTAGGAAGAATGGGTGAAAATCCCCAAATCCAGATGTGCAAAGCTGATACAGACATACCCAAGAAGACTCAAAGCTGTAATTGCTGCCAAATGCGCTTCTACAAAGTATTGACTCGGGAGTGAATACTTAAGTAAACAAGATATTTCAGTTTTTAATGCTTCATACATTTTTGTTACACAATAAAAATATTGTTGCCCCTTTAAATTGTTGAGTATGCTGTGTGAATCAAGGTGGGAAACAAATAATTTCAATGCATTAAAAATTCTGGTAGTAACACAACAAAATGTGACAAAATCCAAGGGGGGTGAATACTTTCTGAAGGCACTGTACACCCCTTACACATTATAGTACTAGAGGCAAGATGAACACTGGGACATATAAAAAGTGGACACTACCCCAAACAGAAAGACTATTCAGATCCTGGACAACTGTTCGATGGAAGTGGAGGGGGGAGGAGAGGGGGTTCTATATTTAGCTCTGCTACGTAGAAGTTTAGTTCGCTTCCTTTCATAACAAAACCACAGGGTGCTGGGGGATCTACTTCCATGTCTGGATTTCATCTGCTGCTCCCCAGATTTTATTTCCTCAGATTTAATTAAGGTTTTCTTCATAATGGTGTACATGGTTAGTCTAACCCCCCTCTTTATTAAAGTTATCCTTTTCTGTTTCAGGGCAAATGTTTCCCTGAGGGATACCCCACCTACTGGGTACTAGGATAGCACCAGGGCAGATTAGCGACCTGCCCATCCCTAGGAACTCTAGGAAATCTTTGTTGGGAACCTGGGAGTTGGAAGTCAGCATATACCTTAAGACTAAGGTTGTAAATAGTTATTGGGGAGCCTACAGAATTCCTCTAACTCTGTGTACAAAGTTTTAACAGATACTGTTGTGTTTTTGAGAATTTTCAGTTGTTTGGAAGGTTTAGAAATTGTTTATTACTGTACTTTCCTATGGACGCCAAAGTATATACCAGCAGAAATGTTCCAAATGATACCAGATGTGGACAGTTTCAAATGTTAGTAAAAACTAGGGTAGTAGCGACCAATGGATTAATTGGGGGTGGACATGCTAACATAGGACTTAACACATGACAGTGCCCTTTAGGATTATTTCACATAATGTGAACTGATTAACTGGACCTATTAAGAGATATAGGACTGTAACTGCCCTCAAAAGGCACAAACCCGATGCTCTCCTCTTACAAGAAACCCATTTAACCTCATTAGAGCATCAGAAGTTGCTGGGTTTTGTTTTTTCTCAGATAATTGATTCTACCTACAAAAAAGGCAGGCGCAGGGTGGTGGCAATCCTGATCCCTAAGATGTCTCCGTTCATGGTCAAAGACAGCTACACTAAGGGAGGCCAGATTGCATTAGTGGTGGGGTCTCTGGGCGGGCATATTTTAACATTATGTAGCCTTTACATCCCCCAGGTAGCAATGCATCCAGTATTCAACAGATGATGGACTTCATTCTTAAACATCAAAAGGGAGCACTGATAGTGGGGGGAGATCTTAACTATTTGTTGAATCCCTCCTTAGATACGTCAGCAACACGTTCTTCCCCACAAACGACAGGGCAGACACCTATGCTGCCTACTAAAGGATACTAACCTGTTAGATACTTGGCGATTCTTACATCCCACACAAAGAAAGTTCACCTTTTATTCTCACGTTCATAGACACTATTCGAGATTCTTAATATTCTTCTCTCTGATCACGCTCTGATAATTCTGGAACTGGCACTGAGTAGGCAAAACCAGAACACACTCTGGAAATTTAATCCCTTCCTCCTGAGAGAGAGAGACCCTGAATTTAAGGAGCTCCTGAAAGAAAGGATCCCTCAGATTCTGACTGATAATGGCTCCCCACAGGTCTCTCCTCAGTTACTGTGGGACACACTTAAGGTAGTACCAAGGGGACACATTCTCTCTTATGCGGCAAGGAAAGAGAGAGAGAGAGAGAGAGAGAGGCTAGACTACAGGACCAACTAAAAAGACTGCAAGATAAACACATGCAGGGAGACCCTAGTGTCACAGACCAGCTGACAAAAACGCAGCATGAAATTCATTGTTTGCTGACTACACGCACAGAATAAGCTTTAGCCTGGTTACGCCAGAAGTATTATTTTTGGGGGCTAGAGCAGCTAAAGTCTTGGCCTACAGGCTACACAGATAGATACAGGCATCCATGGTACATGAAATAAAGGACCCTAAGTCAGGCATATTTAAATACACTCAGTGGCGGCTGTACACCAGGGCCCGCCAGGGCACGTGCCCCGGTAAAAAAATGCTGTGCCCCAGTTGGTGCAGAGCTTCCCCCATAACAACAATAAATCAGTGCCCTGGCTGCCATCTGTTGTGCCCCAGCTGTGCCCTGGTAACCATTTGTGGCTAGAGCCGCTACTGAATACACTACAGAACAAATCCTAGTGAGTTTCAAACAGTTTTACCAGGATCTGTATATGGCCACTCCTGAATTAAACACCAACATTCTATCTACCTTTTTCTCCTCTCTAAAACTTCCAAATCCACTGGACTCTCACAAAGAGCATTTAAAAACTCCTCTTTCCTCTCAAAAGCTGATCAATACTATTAAGAACCTAAAGAAAGGAAAAAGTCCGGGACCAGATGGCTTCACAGCCGAAATTTATAGATACTTTGGATCTACTACAAGCCCCCCTGCTAGCAGCCATGAGAGAGAGTCACTCCACAGCAGAATACACAATCTCATGGAGACAAGCAGTCATTTCAGCAATACTGACACCCCCCTCCAAACCCCCACATCTATGTGCATCATATTGAGCAATATCGGTACTTAATCAGGATTATAAAATTTACACAAGCATTTTAGCCCACAGATTAGACCAAATACTCCCAGTAATCATACACCCAAACCAATCAGACTTCACAAAAAATCATCAAACAGCTAACAATATTAAACAAACTTTATATAGTCTCAGACATGCCCATACTTATCACTCTCCCCACCTAGTTCTAAGTTTGGATGCCCGAAAGTTTTTTGATCGGGTTTCATGGCAGTTCTTACAACACATGCTAATAAAATTTTACTCCCCCCCCCCCCGAATTTATAGACAATATCAGGTGTTTCTACACTCTCCTGAAGCAAGGGTAAAATAAATGGTTCACTCTCCTCGATTCCCTCCCTAAGAGGACTCAACAGGGATGCCCCCTGTCTCCATATCTGTTTGCCCCTTTACACAGAACCTACAGCACAATTCCCAAGACAGGAAGATCGAATTCAGGGATATATGATTGCAGGGACACTGTACAAACTAGCGCACTACGCTGATGAGTTACTGCTTTACATCACGCAACCGGACACTTCCCTTCCAGTCTTACAAGACCATTTAAACTGGATAGAGATGATTGCAGGATATAAAATAAATCAAGATAAATCCAAAGCTTTGATTATTCAACAAATGTTATCACAAACAATCCGAGAAAAATGTACATACCGACTGGACCGCCCACATATCACCTACCTGAGGGTCCACATCCCTACTAACGCAGATCAAATCTATAAACTTAACTTTGAGAAACTGTACTCCCAAACGCAGGATGAACTCAAGCGCTGGAAGCATTTACCTCTTTCCCTACTATCTCATGGGCATTCCATACAGATGGTGGTCCTTCCACAATTGTTATACCTGATGCACAATATATCGCTCCCCCTCCTGTGTAGAGAAATCTCCTGCTGGCACTAAATGATAACTATACTTTTGTGGGGAAGGGACAGACCTCGAATAGCCATGAAAAAACCGCAGATGCAGAAAGATAGGTGTGGTCTCACTCTCCCGAATTTTTCTCTCTACTCCCTGGTGGCCATATTCACACACGACAGGATGGCTTTCCCCATATTCACTTCCCTCAGGTTGGGCAAAGGTGGAGGGCTCACTGGCGAAATTCTCCTTAAATGAGAACTCATATTTCAACCTGACCATAAACCCCCAGGGCTAGATGCTCAATATTTACTAAGGAGATCTTAGATAGGTGGAAATGCTTTTTGAGACACCCAGAAAATAAGTTTGGCAGAATGCGTGGGAATCCCTGGATACCATCCACATTTTCCCACAGCACAGGAAGATAAAAGTTTTAAGAGTTAGAGAACATGGGACCTAATCCATACCCTGCAATTCTGAGAAAGGCATCTTTAAGACATTCTCACAACTTCAGAGTTTTCACTGCCAAAACAGGATTTCTTCAAATACTTGCAGATTAGACATTTCTTGGGAGATAGGTTGGGGTTGAGAGTTGATGACACACTAGTTTCTCCAATATTCCAGCTTCTTCTACAGGTACAGGGAGAGAGATGTCCCGAACATTTAGTCTCTAGATTTTATAAAGCATTGCAAGGGGCTCCATCTACGGAGATGGAAACCATCCAAAATAACTGGGAGGCTGAATTAGTTTTAGACCTCTCCCCTAAAGATTGAATGATGATCTGGAAATGCCAACATCAAACCACCAAATCTCGTACATGGTGTGAATATGTCTGGAAAGTAGTGGTGAGATATTTTCGCACACCCCAGATCACTGCAAATATTCCCCTTGCCGAGATTTATCATGCCGTAGGGGATGTGATTGTGAAGTGGCAACACAACATATTTTCTGACAGTGCCCAATAACTGGCCACATTCTGGCAAGAGGTGGGAGATACACTAAGCCACCTGTTTCCGACTTTGGGTCCCTTGACTCCAGAAATAGCTATATTATTACATCTCCCTAAACAATTTAGAAGAAAACAATATATTTACCTCTCAACTATTATGTTTGTGGCAGCTAAAAAAGCAATAACCCGCCTCTGGTTAATGAATACCCCTCCAGAAATATCACAATGGGAAACTACTATTTACAAAATCTATAAAATAGAACATCTCACAGCTAGGCTACAAAATCAGGTACCGACACTGATCAACAGATGGACCCCATGGTTCCATTTAATCTCTGAGAAAACACCAGACATAGTGCCATAGGGAGCAATAGTAGAGAGGGAAACAAACTCAAATAATGACCAGAGCTGAATGAGAAGGTAGAGGAAGACCGAGACCTGGATAAAAGACTGGATGGTACTGTGTGACATGTTCTGGCCCCCCTCCAAAGAAAGAAAGAAAGAAATAATGGATAACGTTTAATAGATAGATGGAGAAAAACTAAAATGTAAATCAAAAGAGGAAGAAGTATATAGTTCCAGAACCTTTTAAGGATCTTTTATCACCAGACAGGAGAGAGAGAGAGAGAGAACCCACAGTTATTATAAAGAAATTAAGATGCAGTTAAGATATGGAGATGAGAACTATGGAACTGTCAATGTTATTGCACTGTTTTATACTGCTGAATTTGGTATTATCTGTATTGATATGAATGTATACATATTTCAAGTGTCTTAAAAAACTAAAATAGAGTTAAAAAAAAACTCCGCTGTCTACATCCTCTTGTTAAGGTAGAAAATTTCCTTTTTTTTTTTTTTGTGGAAGAGCCTGAGAAGGAGATCTCAAGGATGTTCCTAAGTCTTGAAGTCCAAAGGGACTTCGAGCGAACAATGGACCCAGGAGAGGGTCACTTGCAATTGGACAAAGGAGAAAAACAAAATAGAGAAGGTCCCCAGCACCCTAATCTCAGCAGGTAGGTTCAGATGAAGACAGGACCCGCAAGGGTAGCCTAAGGCAGAACTCCCAGACAGGAGGCCTGAAGATCTCCCCTACTGAGAAGAGGGGCCCAAGGAGCCAAGGAAAATGAGAGCAAGAGCTCCTGCTTGTCTCTCCCAGTGGGCCCCTGGTGCTTCAAAGAAGTGGCAGGGAGCCCGGAGATACCAGAGGGACTTCGACCACAATTGGCCTCAAATGGGGAGGAAGGCAAGCAGGGGCAAGGCACTGCCCAGAAGCTGAGGCCCAAGAGGGGAAGGTGGGTGGGAAGCAGAGATGAATGGTGAAGATATAAAGGAAGCTCAAGAATTACAGTAGGTACATAATTTTCATCTTACTTCTATCCACAAGGTGGACCAGAACCTCCCTGAAAACTGGACAGCCTTCAGCCCCTCATGGGGGACTCACAAGGGAAGGGGGCCCATCACAGGTCAGGCCAGACACCGTACTGTTCAGTGCCAGGATTGGGCTCCTGACCTGCAGGAGAGGGAGGGTGCCCCAACATTTCCCGCCTGGCACTTCAGGAGAAAAACCAGGCCCCCCAGAATGGTGAGGCAGTCACCCTACGCCGAGCCAAGGGTGACAACTGGGAGAGGCGGAGCCATGCCATCCGCCTAATGCAGACCATGGATCCCACAACCCTGGAGGCTACCACACTGGCGTCATAAGATGCCCGTGCCTGGTGTCTCACTAGCGCCAGGCCTCTTGTGGAAATGGCAATGGCTCTCCTGGTTGCCTTTCAATCAGGCAAGGTCGCTAGGATTTCCCCCAACGTGGCCCACAGGTGCCTCTCATAGGTCACCATGTGTGCCTGATGAGCAGCAATGGACAACAAGAGATGCGCCGATGCGAAAACTCTCCTGCCCCAGTGGTCAAACTCCACAGAATCCATGTCCACTGGATGGTCTCTTGTCAGGTGCCGACACCCAGAAGGGGTGAGCCATTCCAAGCCCGATGTGTGAGGGGGCAAAGTTCCTGGAGACCCCAGGAGAGTGAAATACCTGTGCTGGCAGTCCCCCAGGGCTGTGGAAGCATAAGCGGGTAACTGCCAGACATTGTGCGACTCCTCCATAAGGGCTGAGGCCATGGAGGGATCACTAAGAATTCCTGGCTGTACTCCCCAAGGAACACTACAGTCGCATGTACAGGACTGCGTTTTTGACACTGGGGCAAGATTGAGCTCTTCCATTATTGTCAACAGGAGCCGCTGATGCTCTGAAAAGTCAGCATCTGAAGACCAGTACAAGGAGGAGTCCTCTTTCTTGGAGGAGGAAGCAGACGAAGTGGAAGGGCTCTGTATAGGGAACGACGGTGCAGGAAGAGTAGATGTGAACACCATCTCATCCATGACCCTGTAAAACATAAGGAAAGCATTCGCCGTGGCCCCATACTGCTCCCAGGTGAGAGGCCCCAAAGGACCAGAAAGACTCGGAAGAAGAGGGGGAGGAGAAGGAAGAAGGATGGGCAGAATGGCCCTGGGAGACCGGACCCCCTCTGCCAGGGCTGTGGGAACATGCGGGAAACCCCTCTGAAGCAAGGGGGATGTGCTGTCCAGACCCCACCTGCTGCTCAACCTCCCTGAGCCAGCAGGGGGAAGCCCACGTGGAGAAGACCCCTGGTGGGGAGACTGGAGTCAAACAAACCCAGCAGGGTGGTCCATGTCCCCACCCGCTGCAGGACTCCATCCCCCAAAGGAGGAGGAGGAGGTGCCTGGCCCAGCACTCTGACTCCACCCCGGATTGACCAAGGTCACCTGAGCAGAGTGGGAACCAGACCAGGCACCCGACCCCCCCGGAGAGGACCAAGACCTGCCCCTTGAGCGAGGTCCCACTATGGTAACCGTCCTTAAGTGAGGGGGAAAAGCAACCCGGCACTGAAATCAGCCTCCTCCATGGAAATGACACCCAAAGTGATGCCATAACTGAACGCAGCACCAACCGCATTGATGCCATCCCCAGAAATTGGACCACCATCTACATCGACGCCGATCTCGGCATCGACATCAGGGGTGGCACTGACCTCGGGGATGGCACCAACTATGACATCAATCCTTGAAACGGCACCATCTGCAGCACCGACATCAAGAACGGTGCTGACCGTATCACCATCACCAGATGTGGCACAGACTGTGGCGCCATCATCGACCACAGCACTGTCTGCAGCACCGACACCAGGGGCAGTGCCGCAAGCGCTGCTGTCACCTGAGACAGCACCACCAGCAGTCCCGGAGTCCCTGGTTGCACTGAGCATGGCACCAATGGAGGAAAGAGTTGCGTAGCGAATGGAGTCAGTCCTAAGACCGGAACACACAGATGACCTCGAGCGGATCCTGGGGAGCCACCGTTGCTCTGGAGAGCTCGGTTGCCAATCCTGATCAGCCTGATCATCCTCCGAATCTAAGAAGGAGAGCACAGCGATCCTGAGAGAGGCAACACCGGCTGGGAGGGGACTGGAGGGCCAGTCTTGCTCACCGACACAGGAATCGGTGTCAGAAGCCGAGGCCGCACCTCGAAGCCCTCGAAGGGACAGCCGATGTAGGCCCTGCATGTAGCGGAGGCCTTGACACTGGGTCTAGAGCGATCCACAGCCAGCCCCCCAGAGGAGGCTGACCATTATCCCGACCACTCAACCAGGCATCTGGGCTCAGTGCGAGACCTGAGCCGATGGAGGCCTGCTCTCCCCAAGTGCGTACAGCAGCAGGGGGAGACCTGGGGGACAGGCCTAAGGTCCTTACTTTAGTGGATAAAGAAAGAAAATAGACTCAATATGGTACAGGTGCTAGTTAAGAAAATAACAAAATGATGCCAAACGCGGTGTTGACAGGAGAGGCGCAGATTATTTGGACAGACAAGCAGAAAACGGTAGTTGAGGAGCGTCGTGTAGACTTCTTGCTGTCCCAGGTAGTCCGAGCTGCAGCCTCAATGGCAGGAAAAACAGAACTGAGGTAGTGGAGGGGATGATGATGATGGTTACTGGCCAACCTGCGAGTGCCACCCAATGTATCGCCTCGATGGCGGTGCCATCCATGACATTGTCCCTCCTCCAAGGAGAAAAGCTTTTTATGCTAAAAAGCTTCCCACGGAGTCCTACAGCCTCTGGTATACTACCCATCAGTGGTGAATGGTGAAGATTGATACAGGTAAGATAAAGGCAGTCTTCCAAGTTAGGAATTTAAGGTCATGTGTAGCCAGGGATTATTGGTGAGCATGTCCAGAACAAGGTTGAGAATTCAGGCAGTGAAAGGTTTTCTGACTGGGGGCCTTGTGTGCAAAATATCCTTCAAGAACCTTTGGAAAACAGGCAGCTGAGCTAGAGTTAAGATTCTGAACCGGCTCGTGGTACACCGACACAGTACACAAATGGACCTTAACTGAAGACTACTGCTATCCTGGATCAGAAAGGTCCAATAGATACTCCAAAACCTTATCCGATGGGCATTGGAATGGATCTAAATGGGACTTGCAGCACCATTCTGAAAAGCATCTCTATTTAGCCGTGTAAGCCTTCTTGGTAGAGGACTTATGAGCAGCTAGGAGAATCTCAGAAACCCTCTGGGACACCTTGTACCTACTCACTTCCATCTCTTCAAAAGTCAGGAGTGGAGACGAAGGAAGTGCAGGTTGGGATGAACCAGGAACCCCTGCATCAGAAGATCTGTCCAGAGGGAAAGGGGGCTTGGAGGGGCTATTGACAATTTGTTGAGCAGTGGAAACTAGATTTGTCAAGAATAGCATGGTGCAATCAAAATGAAGTGGCCCCATGTGCCTCCAGCTTAAGCAGTACCCTCTGAACTACAGGGATAGTAGAACATGTGTAAAGAAAGTGATTTGTCCACTACATCCTGACAGAAAACGACACATTCTGGGTTTCTGGAGCAGAATTGAAGCAGTTTGGTGTTGAGTGGGGATGCAAAAAGGTCCACCTCTGGGATTCCCCACTTGTCGAAGAGAGACTACACGATGTCTGATGCTAAGGACCATTCGTGAGGATCTGCTTCTGTCTGGTTGAGCTCGTCCGCCAGACTGTTCAATGCCCCTGGCAGATAAATGGCCAGGATCAGAGCATCCTGTTCTAGACACCACTCCCACACTCTCATTGCCTCCCTGCAAAGAGGATAAGAGTGTGCTCCCCCTTGCTTGTTGATACAGTACATGGCAGACTTGTTGTCCATCTGAAGGAAGATGACCTTGTAACAAAGTCCACCAGAGCCTGAAAGGACATCTAGGACTGTCCTAATCTCCAAGACACTGATGCGGAGATGGGACTCTGCAGGGCTCCATACTCCACAGGTGTGATGGCCCTGACAGCGGGCTCCCCACTTCAACAGAGACACACCTGTGGTAAGGGTTATCTGAGGCTCTAGGGAAGAGAAGAGGAGGCCTCGGAGGAAATTCCTCCCTCCCTCCCTCCCTTCCTTCCTTGTTTTACCAGGAAAGGCATACTGAGCAGAAAGCTCATTTCCAGATGCTTCCTAGGGGAGAAGGGACAGGGATGAGGGTAAGGATATAAGCAGGTAATGTCACCTACAGCAATAAAAATTACACATACAGTATAAAATGGTTTACAAGAAATTATGTTCAGATACAGGCAAAGTTACAAAAACAGAACAAGGACTGTGTGAGCTAAACATACGTTTAGAAAACGGAAATTTCATGAGACAAAATGTTTAACATTTAAATAAGTGCAAACAGTTTTGTGAAAACAAGGAGACAAAAAAAATAAGGTGAGAGAGGGTTTATTATTATTTAGTTAAGCACAAGTACAGGCAGGGGAAAAAGGTCCCTTAGGAGGGAGGAGAGGGTTTTAGGTGAGGAAGCCTGCCAGACAGGCTGGGGGAAGGAGTTCAATATTTTTGGGAAGTGATAGAAGAAAGCAGATTGGCCTGCTGTGGAGGATCTGTGAGGAAGGGCTAGGGTTCATGAGTCATGGTTTCTAAAGGAGTGAGAGGGAGGTGGTTTGAGGGAGACTGAGGATGAGAGGTAAGAGGGGAGAGAGTGAAACCAGAATTTAGCAAGAATGGAGGCACAATGACTATGACGTCTGTCAGCTAGGGAGGGAAGGGAGAAAGGCTGGTGGAGGTTGCAGTGATGAGTGTGTGGAGGACTGTCAAGAGCAAAACAGCAGAAGGAATGGAAGAGAGAGTTCAGCCTAGTTAAGTTAGATTTGGGAGCGGCACTGTAGACTACATCACCGTGGTCAAATATAGGGAGTATCACTGTCTGGATCAAAGCTGATTTGAGCGAAACCAGTGTTCAATGTTCTCGAAATCAACCTGCAGTCTAGGCGCAACATCAGCAGGGGAGGGTCCAGCTGTATATAGGACAGTGTTGTCAGCATACATGTGGATAGAGGTGGAAAGACATGCAGAGGGAAGGTCATTTAAGAAGATAGAGAATAATAGTGGGCCCAGCACAGAGCCTTGTATTTATGGGAAGAGGAGGGGATGTTTTGTCAGTGATCTGAACAGATTGTGTTCTACCCACTAGGAAGGATCGGAACCAGCAGGTTGCAACATTTGAGAGCCCAGCCACAGTGAGTTTGGTAAGCATGAGGGGATGGGAGACAGTGTTGAACTCCCTTGGCTAGGTCGACAAAGACAGCGGAGGTAATAAGTCCCTGATCCTTGCCGGTAAGTATGGAGTCAGTGAGTCTAAGGAGGGAGGAAGTGGTGGAGTGACATTTCTGGAAACCAGACTGGTAAGGTGAGAAGGAGGAGGATGAGTCAAGGTAGGAGGAGAGCTGGGATAGTATCAAGCGCTCCTGAAGCTTAGCAAGAGTGGGGAGTAGAGAGATGGGACGGTAGTTTCCAGGGGAGGTGGGATCACCACCTTTTGCAAGAGGGATTACAGTGGCATGTTTCCAATCAGATGGGACAGAAGCAAGTGAGAAGGAGGTATTTAGCAGAGAGGCAAGAGGGAGTGCAATAGCTGGAGCTGACAGATATAGGATTTTAGAATCAAGACAAGAAAGGCATTTACCTTTTGTAGGATTAAGGGAAAGAAGGGCTTTGAGAGCTTCAGCAGGGGAGATAGGAGTCAAGGAGAAAGGTGGGGAGATAGGCAGTTTGAAACAGAGGATTCGGGGGGGAATAGTGAAGAGGGGGGAGATGGACAGTTTGACAAAGGATTCTTGGGGGGATAGTGATGAGGTGGGAGGTAGGGTAGGGAGGTGGGGGGTAGGTAGTGTCACTATGCAAGCCATCGAGGCAGAGGCTTCATCACTTTGATGGGTAAGACTGAGGATGCGTTGTTGGAGACCACTGTGTGCTGAGCATCCATTGAGTTGTCCTCATGTGCAGGCACCTTACAGGTACTGTGAAGACAGAGGAGGCTATGAGACCTAACATTCACTACATGAAAAGAGCTTGAACAGACTTGTTTTCCTTGATGAAATAAGCCATCTGAAGGATGGCTTTCCTTCTGTCTTCTGGGAAGACCCTAGCTTTGATGGTGTCCAAGACAGCTCGATAAAGAGAAGCCGCTGAGAGGGTTGAAGTTATGACTTCTCCAGGGTGCGATAAAGAGAAGCCACTGAGAGGGCTGAAGTTGTAACTTCTCCAGATTCAGCAGAACCCCCATGGAGGTCAGGAACTGTGCTGCTGTGGTCGCTGCTTGTTCCTTGTCCTGCTTGGATGGGATGGCTAGTAGCCAGTCATCCAGAGAGGGAGAAACTTGAAATTCAAGTTTTCAGAGGTGTGCTGCGAGAACTGCAAAGCACTTTTTAAAACCTCGAGGGTGCTTGTCATTGAGCCACAGGTCAGAAAGCATAGGAAAACCAGGAGCAGTTTCAAAATTCCAAAGTAGCATTTTATTATTATTATTATTAACAACAGAACAAAAATAAAAAAGAATTGTTCAGGATAGTGATATACCAAGGCAGTACAAACAGCGAGGACAAAAGTTCTTCATCTGAAAGTTTCTTTCCAACTTCCAAGATGTCACTCCCCGGCCAAAATATTGCTGCTCATTTTATAATAAGGCTTTGCCTGATAATTAACTTCTTCATCCTAAACTTGTTAAGGAGACATCCTGTTTTTCACAAAATGTTCTTGTCAGTTTCTTTGCAGAGCAGGCTTGCAAACAGAACAGGTACCAAGCTGGCCTTGTTCTGCAAAAGAGTCTGCAAACAACCCTGAAAGGAGCTCAAACTGCATCTCAGTTTAACCCCCTAAATTCCAAATAGCTTTTTGCAATCATTTCAACAGCATAACTAATACACGTTTTCACACCAAGGCACCCCAGTATCACTTACAGTTTCAAACAAAGATTCACATATATTTCTATAACCGCTGGTACGCAAGGGAAAAAAAAGACAAAACAGGAAAGTAATGCAGAGAGTCAGCGAGAGGTGGAGAATCCCGAGACTGTCAGAGTGATCAGTTCCTAGGTCTCACAAGAACATTTTGTTGCGCAAACAGACAGACAAGAGATAGAAAAGGACAGGATAGAACAGATAGTTGTGTTTAACTATTTCTGCATAACAAATGGGACAGGGCCTTATTCAATCCTGTCACATACCCCCCCCCCTTAAGAGGGAACCTAATTTAACAAAAAAATTAAAAAAAAAAAGGTTTCCAAAAACTGATTTTAATTCTCTTCTAACATTACCATATAACCTTTACAGTTCTGCACTTATGCAGTATCCCTTTTTTCTATAACAACTAGTAAAGCAAAAGTACAGTTACGAAAGAACTTACCATAACAGCAGATCTTCGAGAGAGGCTCTTGCAGTAGGTAATAACCCTTAGCACTAGAGCCGTCAGGCACTAGGACCACACGGAAAACTTTCACTAGCAGTGCCTGGCAGGGGACCGCCCACCCGTCACGTGATAGACATCAGCATGACACTATATAGTGGGTAGTCTCCACAGCCACCCTCCAGTTCTCCCACTGGAGACCTAAGAAGGTGCGACAGGAGAAAGGAATAGGCTTCTGGAGCCAAGAGAAACGCTAGAAAGAAGTAGCCGTAGAAGCATGGGGAAAGGTGAGAGGGAAAAAAGGTACCTACTGCAAGAGCCTCTCTCAAAGACCTACTGTTACGGTAAGTTCTTACATAACTGTACTATCTTACTTTGAGAGGGCTCTTGCAGTAGGTGATAACCATTAGGACAGAGTCCCAAGCAGTGAAATTCAGACAAAGGCTAAAGCACAAGAGGCAGGAAAGGTCTGCAGTAGGTACCAGGTTAAGACAGGAGGCCCTGAAGGATGGCTAGTCCGAAGCCTGCCCTGTGCCTAGGGGCACTGTCCAGACTAGTGTTTGGTAAAGGTGTGGACAGAGCTCCAAGTGGCTGCCACACAAATGTCTGTAGCAGAAACATTCCTGAAACAAGTAGTAGATGTAGCCATGCCTCTGGGTGAATGCCCCTTGACTTCCCCCGGAAGGGGCATGTTATACTTCTGATAACAAAAAAAATGCAGTTTGCTAACCATTTGGATCAGCATTGTTTGGAAACTGCCGCGTCCTCTCTTTTGGGTACAAAAGAAATGAAAAGCTGATCCGTTTTATGGATTGACTTTGTCTGGTTCATGTGACAACGCAAGGTTCTGTGCACATCGAGTGTGTGCAGAATGGCCTCCCCTTGATTAGAATGCTCAGGATAATACACTGGCAAGTGTATGGTCTGATTCAGAGTAAATTCAGAAACCACCTTAGGTAAAAACTTAGAATTTGTACGCAGAACCACCTGGTCTCCATGGAAAATCAAACAAGGCTCCTTACACATCAGGGCCTGAAGCTTGGAAATCCTTCAAGCCAAAGTAATGGTAACTAAAAAGAGCACTTTCCAGGAAAGGTAGTGCAGGTCACAACTCGTGGACGGCTGAAAGGGAGGCAAAGTGAGTTTCTTAAGGATGAGGTTCAAATCCCACAGAGGAACAGGGTTCCTGAAAGGAGGCTTCAGATGGAGAATTCCTTTCAGAAAGGTTCTGGACACCTCCAACTAAGCCAAAGTTTTGCCATCCACTGGATAGGCAGAAATGGCAGACAAGTGGACCTTCAGTGAAGAATAGCTAAGGCCAAGTCAGAGAGAGATACAGCAGGTATTCCATGACCCGTGGGACAGGGCAACAGAAAGGGTCCCAACCCTTGTTGGATGCCCAAATGGAGAACCTCTTCCATTTCATAACATATGTGGTTCGTGTGGATGGCTTTTGGACCTCCACAAGGACTTGAGCCACTCTGGAAGAGACCCCAAAGCGTGCAACCACTATGTCAGCAGGTGCCATGCCTGAAGGTGAAGGGACTTGAGACCTGGATGCAACAGCCTGCCTTGGTCCTAGGTCAGCAGGTTCTGGCAGAGGGGTAAGGGAACCGGAGGCTCCACTCTCAACTGCTGAAGCAGAGGAAACCACACTTGGTGAGGCCAATAACGGGCTATGAGAATCATGCAAGCCCCTTCTTGCTGTAGTTTCAGAAGCACCCTCTGCAGAAGGGAGGGAAGGTGCATAAGAACCTACCTGTCCAGCAAACAGACAGCGCATCTTGCCAGAAAACATCATGCCCGGGAATGAGTGAGCAGAAACTGAGTAGTTTTGCGTTGGATGGGGAGGCAAATAGATTGAGATCTGGGCAACCCCACCAATCCAAGATGTCTTCAACTACTGACTGCCTCAGTTCCCACTCATGTGCCCCTGTCTGAATGCGGCTGAGGGTGTCCACCAGGACATTCTGAATGCCTGGGACATGCACTGCCGTAAGCTGCAGGCAGTGCTGTATTGTCCAATGCCACATGCACATTGCTTCCATGCACTGAGGATACAACCACGTGCTTCCCTGTTTGTTCAGGTACCAGACCACACACATGTTGTCTGCCTGTACCAGGAGGGGCCAAGGGAGGAGTACGGGCTGAAAAGCCTGAAGAGCATAATGTACAGCCCGCATCTTTTGCACACTGATGTTCACAGAAAGCTCCTGCTGAGACCAGGATTCCGGTGTCCTGTGTCCGTCCAGACGGGTGCCCCAACCCTGACCAGAAGCATCTGCTGTCAGTGTCTGGGCCAGTGGAGGTATCTGAAAAGGAACCCCTCTGGTGAAACTGGACAGATCCTACCCCCAAAGGAGGTCCCAAACGCACGGGGTTGGACACCAGAATCCTCTAATTCAGGGCGTCTGATTTCTGGTCCCACTAGACCTGAAGGGTCCACTGCATAATCCGCAGGTGGAGCCTGGCTAGGGGGACAGTGGGAACAGCTGCTGCCATGAGTCCCAGAAGGCGTAAGACTGAACAGGCCAGGGTCCACTGGCTGGTGACCAACTGAGTGGCCTGCTGATGCAGGGTTTCCAGCCAGTCCAAAAGGAGAAAAGCCTGACCTTGAACAGTACCCAATACTGCCCTATTAAACTGTAGGCGTTGGGAAGGTACAAGGTGGGATTTGGGATAATTTACTGTGATCCCCACTTCCCTGAACAGATTCAGGGTAGCAGTCGGGGAGGCCACCAGGCTGTCCCTCAATGGCACTGACAGGAGCCAGTCATCGAGGTAAGGGAACACATATATTCCCTGGCGGCGTAAAGCCACCGCCACCACCACTAGGCACTTGGTAAAGACCCTGGGTGCCGAGGAGAGACCAAAGGGGAGCTCTCTGAAATGGAAGTGTTCCCCCTGGAAAGTAAAGCGTAGAAAGCATTGGTGGGAAGGAAAAACTGGAATATGCAGGCGTGCATACTGCATATCCAGAGTACACAGCCAATGACCCTGGTGCAAAAGAGGCAACAGACCTGGCAGGGCAGCATGCAAACTCTCTTGTACTCTATGTACAGGTTTAGCGTGCTGAGGTCTTGGATCGGACGGAGGTCCCGTCTTTTTGGGGACCAGGAAGAAATGGGAGTAACATCCCTTTCCTTCCTGGATCCGTGGAATGAGCTCTATAGCTGATTTTATTAGAAGAGCCTGGATCTCTTCCCTTATGAGAGAAATGTGGCCTACTGGGTAGTAAGAAAGACCTGGAGGATTTCTTGGAGATCTCTCTGTGAATTCAATGGTGTGGCCTTGAGCGATGAGCTGAAGGACCCACGTGTCTGAAATGACTGCCTCCCACCTTGCCAGGTGGTTGGTGAATCTGCCCCCTATTGGTTTCTCTGGAGCTGGTGGCGGAGGATGGGGGCACTGCCACAAGTTGGGAAGTGTAAGGGGTGTGGGGGAGCACCGGCCCGGCAGCCCTTTGGGACTTGGCTGGAGGAGTGGCTCCCGACGACGTGGCCAGTTCTGACGTCGGGCTGGCTGTTGCCTATTGTGGTGCCACTGCTGGCAACAAAATGGCTGTTTTGGCTTGGTGTTAGAGTGGTACATAGACTGGACAGAGCACAGTGCCTTGCCACTGTCCTGGAACTCAGTGTCAATGATTATGTTCTTGATGTCACCTCCGAAAAGGACTGATCCTCTGAAAGGGGCATCCTGGATGGTCGACTGGATGTCTTGGGCCAATCCGGATACCCAGAACCAGGAGAACTGGCACATGCTAATAGGCATGGCAGTACTCTGGGTAGAGGCATCTACCACACCATATGACGCTCTGAGGGAATGACGGCAGGAGATTCCTGCTGTCCTGACAGTCTGAGAGATTTTGGTTTTAGCCTCGAATTTCGATTTCAACTGTCCCAGGATAGATTTCTGGTATACAATCATGTGTGCCAGATAGTTCAAAGCTCTGAGGGCCACAGTGGAGGAGGCATAAACCCTGTGTCCAAACTGGTCTATTTGCCGTGACTCCTTGTCTGGAGAAGTGCTCATGTGTTTGGGTTTAGCCGTATGGTCATGGGCCGCATTAATGACCACCAAGTATACTTTAGGGTGAGAACTAAGGTGGGCTTTACCCTCGGGGGCTCAGTACAGTCTATCAGCCTTCTTGGCAACTGCGGCCACCAAAGAAGGCTGCTGCCAGATCATGGAGGCTAGGTCCTCATGTGGTCCAATCCACGGAGGAATGAGCCGAGGGGACAGCTCGGGCATATCCAGGTGTTTCACCAACCTCTTGCATTGGGGATCCTGATCCTCCATCTTCCACCCGTTTGCCTCCTGAATCTTCCGAAGGATCTCAGTAAAGGAGGGGTCCTCCGGAGGGGCTTGATGGAATCTTTGGACTCTGGATCTACTGGAGAGAGGTTCTGAAAACCTGAGGCACAGAAGTCTGCAGTGTCTCAGTCAGAGTCCAACAATGGGCTTCTGTCTGGAGACAGAGCCCGTGGGAGCAGGCTCTCCTGCAGCGAGACCGCAAGGCCCCAGCCGACACTGGCTACCATGGTAGGATACAAGGCCTGTCCCGAGGCAGAGGGGCAAGACTCCACTGGAGGAGGGGATCTTGGTGTAGGGTCTGTGTGGGCCAGCGTGGAAGCCATGGCTAGTTGCCTCTGGTCCAGTTCTGAGACCAACTGCGTCCTGGTTTTGGACCACCAAGACTGTAATGCCTACTTAAAATCCACCTAAGGTTGAAGTGAGGGGGCTGATGTGCGGGTATCCTTGGAAGAAAAACCCCAGTGTCATATAGCCCTGGCATTGGGTAATGGTAACCCGGTGCTCCACAGGGCGGAAAGCCCAGCATTGGATACCCTGGCATTTGATACCCTGGTGGCAGATACCCTGGTGAAGGGTAGTGAGGCGCAGGGTAGCCTGGCATTAGAAGGACTGGCGAAGGGCCAGACAGTGGGGCCGAGGGACCTGCCGGAGGTCCTGATGGCGGGTAACCCGGCGTAGGACCTGACGGAGGAGCCAAAGGTCCTGACGGTGGGTAGCCAGTTGTACGCCCCGAAGGAGGGTCCGAGGAACCTGATGGCGGCCATAATGGTTGGTAGGAAGGGCCCAGTAACATTGGGTTTGGTGCCGGACACCCCCGGAGGAGGTTCCGACATTGGCTTCAAGGGCTCTGAGGGTCCTAGCGAAGTCTGGAGCAGGGGAGCTGGCCCAGATGGGGAAGCCTGCAGTGCAGGAGACACCGAGCCCTGAGGAATGTCTGGTATTGGGCGTTCCGGCCCTGGCACCAGGGTTGTGTTGGGCAGATGCTCCTCCGACTCTGGCTCTGAATGTGCAGGAGAGACAGGAGTCACCACCGGGGAGGTGGCGACAGAGGATCCCATGAGGGAGAACCCTCTGGGGAGGGCTGCAGCAAGAGTGGCAACATATCAGGCCTGTTACCGGGGCCCTACGGAAGCGCAGTGGCTGAGCAGATGCCAGAGGAGCTGGCATGCGACTTATCAGCCTGGGCCGGGCGTTCGCCAGAGAGACTGATGACCGACTTATTGGCTGCGCCACCAGGCTTAGGCCCTGGAGTTTTGAGAGGCCTAAGGGTGGCGAAGCTCTCCGGAGGATTGGAGGCACCCGTCTGAACTGTAACCAGTTTAGGTGAGGGGGGGGCCAAGGGCTGCTCCCCAGAGGTAGGGGCAGGCTTGGTCGGAGGAATGGTACCCATGCCAGCTGGAGGCCGCTCGTTGCCCGAGGTCCCTGAAGGAGGTCGCAGGTGGGAAGGAGACTGATTGCAGTCCCAGTGCTTCTCCTTGTCCTCCTTCTTCTTGTGGGAGTCCGAAGAACCCCCTCCAGTGGGGGGAGGACAACGATCTCTGCAGCTCCTTATCCATGGAAGCCATCCCGAGTTTGAGAACATGGGCTTCCAGGGCTTGTTGGTGGCGTTTCTGTGTGGCCTGGTTGAAACTCTGGCAGGCCTCACAGTCCTCAGTCTTGTGCTCTGGTCCCAGGCAGAGGGAATGGCCATCCTTATGAGGGAGCTGGGTGCCGCAGGAATCGCTTTTGTTCTTATGCAACTCGGAAGGTGTTGGAGAAGACATGCACGAAAAAGGTAATACTTTTCAAAGATTTACAGAAAGAAAAATAAAGTGATGAAATACTCATTCGAAAATGGCGGTCAACTGAAGCAGCATTTTCTGCGAGGTCTGACGTGTGCAGGTCGACAGCAGGAAAGAACTGGAGGGTGGGCGTAGGGACCGCCCACTATAAAGTGTCACGCTGACGTTGGGTGGGTGGTCCCCCGCCAGATGCTACTAGCTAAAGTTTTCTGTGTGGTCCTAGTGCCTGATGGCTCTAGACCTAATGGTTATTGCCTACTGAAAGAGCCCTCTCGAAGTAAGCTCAGTTAAGTTTAAACGCACACTTTTTTTTAAGCTTCAGAATTCTCAATTGTTGAGCCATATCTCGACAGAAAATCAGCACTGACATTCTCTTTTCCAGATCTGTGCATCAGTTTGAATTTAAATGGCTGTAGTGGGGCTGGCTCTGTGGTGCCAAGTGATGGGTGTTCGCTCGTCATGCTGGGGACCTGGGTTTGCACCCTGAGTCTCTTCTATCTGACTGTGCAATCAAATTTTCTTGTGAGACCTAGGAACTGATCACTGACAGTCTCATGATACCCCCCCCCCCCGCTATCTCCATGCCTTTACTTGCTCTTTCTTGCTGTTTCTTTCTTTTCTTCCCTCTTGCTTATTTGTGGTTATAAAAATAAATGTGGCTCTTTATGTTAAACTGGGTTCTCTGGTTTGAAAATGTATATAGTATATCAGAATCAGGGAGAGAGGGGATATGATTGGGACCTTCAAGTACCTGAAGGTTATGAACAGAGTAAGCATTGGAAGTATTTTCAAATTAAAAGGTGGATGGGAAACCAGGGGGCACAGTCTGAAGTTGGAAAGAGGCAGATTCAGGAGGGAAATAAGGAGGCACTATTTCATCGAAAGGATGGTAGTAGGGGTGAACGGGCTGCCAGAGAAGGTTATATCACTGCGGACAGTGGGCAGCTTCAAAAAGGGGTGGGACAGGTTCAGAGGAGGGTTCAAAACGTGGGGAGGGGTGGGAGTGAAGGATACACGGGCAAAATCAATTGGGGGGGCAGCTGCAGTCTGAAAGACTGAAGTGCTGCACACTCGAGCAGACTAGATAGACCGACAGGCCTGTATCTGCTGGTATTTTCATATGTTCGCATAGTTATATGGTTGAAATGATTGCAAAAAGCTATTTGGAACGTGTGTGATTTAAACAGTGTAACTGCAAAACACATGATTTTGTCTTGGCTGGGAGGAGGGGCGCATTTAACTGAGGGAGGGAGGGAGAGGTTGGAAAATACACAGGAGGGGGAGGGGTGATCACATGACTCGGACCAGCCAATAACGGGGCTGGGATCCTATTATATTTCAAAGGGGACCAAGCAACCCTGAAGCTTGAGTGCCACGAAGCAGGAGTGTAGCATCTTGAGTAGCGTCTGCAGGGAGGACAGCAGGCAGTGGGCCACACTGTTAGACAGGGAAGAGCCTAACTGGGAGGGCCGCAAATTTCCTGTACAGACATGGGGAGTCCAAGGTGGGGGAAGGGTTCCATAGAGTCGGGTAGGACCAGCTTAAGGGAGGAGAGGATGTGCAGGGTCAGTCAAATAGGGCGGGAGATGGGAAGGGTTGTATGTTGCCAAGGATGTGGAGCAGCCATATTCCTGGGAGTGACTTGGAGGGCAAGGGGGTGCAGGGTGTATTGGCAGGTGGGCCAGCTCAGGCAAGAAATAGGGTGGTTGAGGAGGGAACTGGAGGCATGGAGGAGACAGACTAGGGGGAACACAGCCAGGAGGGGAAACTAATGAGGCATCCAAAAGAGCTCAAAACAGGCAAAAATAAGGGGGAACTAGGTGGGACAGCAGGAGGGCCACACAAGTGGGTGCAGCCAAGGGAAGGAAGTGATGACTGGAGGAGAGTCAGGCACAGGGGCAAGACTAAGACTGGGTCGGAGCAACGATATCAGCCTGTGGGAAGGGGGACTGGACTCATTCAAGGAAAGGGGATTAGCACTGTAAACAGATTCTCAGTGTTGGCTAGTCCGGAAGACCAGGTAGCAGAGAGGAGGGAGGCTACAGTGAAGGAGCAGGGAGGGGACGCTACAGGGGAAAAGGTACACAGCGGGGAGGCAGTGGGCAGTACACCAAGAAGATACAGGTGGGGGTGGAAAGGAAGGAGCAAGGAGAGGAGGGGCGGAGCGGCAGGCAGCCCGGAGAAGACCAAGGATAGGGAGAGGAGGGGAGTCCGAGTGGGGAGGACCACATTTCAGGGAAGACATGGAGAGGAAGTAATAGCAGAGGGGGTGGTAGCGTGGTGGACGGAGTAACAAGTGAGTGTGAAGGGGAGGCTCCACAGAAGGAAAATAGTTTGGAGGTGGAGGTCAGTAGCCCGGTCATATTTGCGAGGGGGGAGAGGACAGGGAAAAGGTTAGGGGAGGCAAAGGGGGATGAGAGGGCCTGCAAGTTGGGGGCAGGGAGTGGAGAGCAACAAGAGGGTGACCCAGGATAAGTGTCAGAGAGTCATAATTCTAGGGATTCTATACTTAAGGGTATAAGATGGGGGAGGGTGCCAGAAAGTAACATCTGAGTAGAATGCATGCCAGGCATGACAGGTGAGTAGAGTGGGGCAGCATATGGGCAGATATGTGGGGAAGGTGGTGGTGGTGGTGGGGGGGGGGGCCACACATTGTGGTGCACCTGGGAATGAATGATTTGGAAGGGAGAAGGATAGAGGAGGTACAAGACAGGCTCAGGGAAGTGGGAAAACTATGCAGCAAAGAGGGAACAACAGTAGCCTTCTCAGAAGTTCTGCCAGTGCCAAGAGTTTGTACAGACAGGAAGAAAAGAATTATTGACTTCAACAAGTGGCTGAGGGAATGGTGTAGGATCAAGGGGTATGGATTGGTGGGGGGCTGGGGTAGCACATGGGATAACACAGATCTTTATGCAGGGGATAGGTTACATCTCAGCAGGGCAGGGTCACAGGTGTTGAAGCAGAAGCTGGGGGATTTCATCAATGAGAAGTATCATTTAAACTAGATGGGGGGAGCATTGGAGCTGGGAATCACCAAGAAAGGGGGTTCTATGGACCTCCCCTCACCACAGAGACAGATACGACCTTAGGCGAAATATAGGCTGGAGTGAAGGGTAAGGAAGCAGAAAGGATAGGAGCACCGTGGAGAATAGTTTCACTAAATGCTAGGAGCCTGGGGAACAAGTTGGCAGAGTTGCAGACATTGATAGCAGAGGGAGAGGTGGACATAGCTGCCATTACTGAGACGTGGGCAACCAGGCACCACGACTGGGACCCAACGCTCCCCGGGTAAAAACTATTCTGGAGGGATAGAGATAAAGGGAAGGCTGGGGGGGGTTGCCATTTGTGTAAGGGAAGGGATCAGATGTGATAGGCAGAAAGGGGAGGAGGGCAGGTCAGAAGTAATCTGGCTGCAACTACACAGCCAGAAAGGGACCAAGATCTGTCTGGGGGTTGTCTATAGACCTCCAGCCCAGAAGGAGGACATTGACAGGGAACTGGAAGAGCAGATAAGGAAGCATAGTGGCAAAGGGAGCATAGTGGTGGTGGTGGTGGGGGACTTTAATCTACCAGGGGTGGACTGTAGTATCCCAGCAACCACTTGCACCAGGAAGCAGATCCTCCTGGAAGCATTCCAGTATGGCTTCCTTATCCAGAGGGTAATGGAGCCAGTGAGGGAGGGGAACATACTAGACCTGGCACTGGAAGATGGGGAACAGGTCAGAGATGTAATGGTGGAGGAACCTCTGGCAAGCAGTGATCACTGCACAGTGTGGTTCTCAATCAATCTGGGTAGGGAAGTAGCCACTACAAAAACTAGGGTCCTGGACTTCAAAAGGGCAGACTTTGGTAGGATGGGACACATATTGAAAAGTCATATGGTAAGCATCTGCCCAGAAATGGACACGGAACACAAATGGGCAGCCATCAAGGCAGGACTGGCTGAAGCCACTAAAACATGTGTCAAGAGCCAGAGCAAGAAAGCCAGGACCAAGAAACCAAGTTGGATGAGTAGAGAGGTAGTGGAGAAGGTGAGGGAAAAAAGGAACGCATTTTGGACCTACAAGAGATCCAACAGGGCAGAAAACAAGAGAAGAATATGTGAAGAAATCCAGAGAAGTGACCAGAGTAGTAAGGGCAGCAAAGGTGGCTAGGGAATGGAGGTTAGTGCAGGAGATCAAAGAAGGAGAAAATAATTTCTTCAGATGTATCAGAGAGAAAAAGAAGAGCAAGGATCAAATTGTTAGGACCAGGAGGGGAAGTGGGTGGGTAGAAAAGGGGGCTGAGCAGGCAGAATTACTTAATGAATACTTCTGTTCCGTCTTCACCAAGGAGAGGGATGGGCCTGTATCTGAGAGGAAGGGCGAGGTGGGAGAGTGTGGGGGAGAAGCAACCACGGATGGGGAAATCACGGTGGAAAGGGTGAGGGAGGGCCTTAAGTCCCTGAAGGTGGACAAGGCACATAACCCAGACAGAGTCCACCCCAGGGTGCTGAGAGAGTTGGCAGAGGTCCTGGCAGGGCCATTGGTGGACCTGTTCAATACCTCTCTGAACTCGGGATGCGTGCCCAGGGACTGGAGGGAAGCACATGTGGTACCTCTCCACAAGAGTGGGCCCAGGACCTAACTGGGGAACTACAGACTGGTAAGCCTTACTGCAATTGTGGGAAAACTTATGGAGACATTCCTCAAAGAAAGAGTGGTGCAATTTCTTGAGGATAACAATCTCCAGGACAGCAGGCAGCATGGCTTTGTCTTGGGCAGATCCTGCCAGACGAACTTGGTTGAATTTTACGACTGGGTTACAAGGGCACTGGACAGGGGACATGCGATGGATGTTCTCTACTTGGATTTCAGCAAGGCCTTTGACTTGGTGCCACATGGTAAGCCGACCTGCAAGTTGAAGAGTCTGGGAGCTGGGAGAAAATTGGTCAGATGGGTCGAGAACTGGCTGCAGGATAGACAGCAGAAGGTAGTAGTAGGGGGAAGGCATCTGAACCCAGAGCAGTAACAAGTGGTGTACCACAGAGCTCGGTGCTGGGACCGGTTCTGTTTAACATTTTCATAACTGACATTGCAGTAGGGATTAAGAGCAAAATCAGCCTCTTCACGGGTGACACAAAGATCTGTGCCGAGGTGAATGTGGGGGAGGAAGCAAAAGTACTTCAGGAGGATTTGGCAAAACTGGAGGAATGGTCTCACACTTGGCAGCTTGGTTTCAATGCCAAGAAGCGCAAAGTGATGCCTTTAGGAGGCAAGAACCCAGGACACAATTACTGGCTGGAGGGTGTACAGTTAACAAAATCCAAGAAGAAGGATCTGGGAGTGCTGGTAACCAGGGAGATGAACCACTCTGCTCAGTGCAGGAAGGCAACAGTGAAGGCAAACAGGATGCTAGGGTGCACAGCAAGAGGGAGTACTGCTGGAGTGGGGAGGTCATCTTGCCCCTATACAGGTCCCTGGTAAGACCACACCTAGAGTACTGCATGCAATTCTGGCACCCCTACTTGAAAAGGGACATCAAACTACTGGAGGGGGTACAGCGCAGGGCAACAAAGATGATCCTGGGGTTGGGAGACAGACCATATGAGGAGAAACTGAGAGAGCTCAATATGTATACCCTGGAGGAAAGATGGGAGAGAGGGGATACGATTGAGACCTTCAAGTACCCGAAGGGTTTAGACAGAATGGACACCAGGTGTATGTTCAATCTGAAGGGCGGAAGGGAAACCGAGGGACACTCTATGAAGTTGGAAGGGGGCAGATTCAAGAGGGAACTGAGGAGGCACCATTTCACAGAAAGGGTGGTGGCAGGGTGGAATGCTCTGCCAGAGGAAGTCGTATCACTGCAGAGTGTTGGGGGCTTCAAGAGGGGGTGGGACAGATTCAAGGGGAGAGTACAAACCGGGAGGGAGTGGGAGATGGGGGGGCAGCTGCAGTCTAATGGACTGAAGTGCTGCACACTCGAACATACTAGATAGACTGAATGGCCTGTATCTGCTGGCAATTTCATATGTTCACAACACTGACATGCAGTTTGACATCCACAAGCTCATTTACACAGTTGTCAAGATTAGTTCTGGGACACAATGTACTATTTTGCTGCACCTGCAAGGAAAGGAACTGACAAAGTTCTGATACATTTTGTGAGAAACAAGAGGTACCTTAAGCTCAGGATGCAGCAATTAATTGTCAGGAAAAGACATATATAAAAAGAGCAATTGTTTTTTGGGGGAGGGAGAGAGAGAGAGAGAGAGAGAAAAATTGAGATTTCCATTTAGAGATACCCTCAGATTAAGGACCTTTTTTGTTTGAAATTTCTGTATAAGAGCTATGCTGCACAAATTTTTTTTTTTATTGTTATTGAAATGATAAAACGCTACTCGTGAATTTTATAACTTCTCCTGGTTTGTCTATGCTTTCTGACCTGTGCCTCGATGGCAGACACGAATAAGAAAAAGAACAAAAAAAAAAAAAGACCTGGGCTTCCAAACTCCCATGAAGACAATTATCTGAAGAGGTAGACAGTTGTGTTACTCAAAACTGGAACCCTGGCCATTATTAAATAATCATCTTACCACTTCACAAAGGCCGTTCAACACAGTGGCAATATTTTGGCCTATCAACATGAAGACAAATGTTCCTGTTTAATCTGAGAAAATATATGTCAAGTAATCCTGAGGTTCGGCCCTTGAAATTAAAAATATGATGGGGATACAGAATGACTGAGCCAAACAATTGCATCAGTATGGAGTAAATGGATCCAAGTAAAAAGGAGAGACACTTACAGCTTCTGAACTTCAGGCCACAGGGTATTCTGCAAAAGATGGTCTTCTGTAGGAGGCTCTGCAATAGGATGTTGGACAGTAATCAGCATCTTCCACATGCAAATGAGCAGCATGTCCCCAACCCCACATGCACATACACACTATTAATTAGGAGTTGTGAACGAAAAATTCTGAACAGGCACAGTATGTTTCTGGATCTTGTAGGGCTTCGGATTTCCATTTACCAAAAATGACCAATTCCAGTGAGTCAAATCTAAAACATCCATTTTTGTTTCTCCAAATCAAGTGCAAAGCAACAAGTTTGTACAGCAGTTTTGCATGTGTTAATGTGGTACGGAGGTTTTTTTTGCCTAATAATGTTGCGCAAAGTAGGAACAGGTGCAAACAAATGGAGTTTTTTTTATGCTACAAGTTGGTGCAAAATGCTAAAATCAGTAAAAACACTGCAAAACACCCAATTCCATTTATTTTCACTATTTAGCTTTTGCTGTAAATCATGAGATAATATTTTGGCCATGCTATGTTAGAGGGCTAAGACTAGCGACCCCGATACAATTTAGAAATGGGTACAAAATGATAAACAAGGAGCAGACACCAACTGGAAGCACTTCTGTTTGCCTCTGTTATGACTCTCTCATTATGTAGAAAATAACGTATGGCCCTCTATCGGTAACCAGTTTGTTAACCGTCAAGAGGTTGCCAGGGCGATCAAGTAAACCTTGAGAGCGAAGCTCGAGAGGTTTATATCGCCATGGCAACCTCAAGACATTACACAAACTGGTTACCGACAGAGGGACCATACATTACGTTTTATTTATTTATTTATAGTAATTGGAAAAAACCTTTGAGCAATGTTCTCTTTTACAAAGGCTCCACATCGTGAAAGTAAGAAATTACAGTATACAGAGACAAAAAATATACAAAGTTTCATTACCCTAAAGAGAGGGCATAAGTACACTATAATTTCTACTATAATGTACAAGAGGTCGACTAAAGGAATAGAGAGGGATAAAAGAGCAGCCCAATACATGGGCCTTGTCCAAGAAAATGATTACAGCTGTTAAGTAAAGAGTAAGGGGGGAGAAAGAGGTGGGGTAATGGAGAAGGCAGCAAGTGAGGAGAAGTGGCAGAAATAGTTACTAGTTGAAGTAGGAGGATAACTGTGGGGAATCAACTGCGAGTAAGTAGTAGGTGGGCTAGAGGTGTCAGAGGTCAAAGCAAAGTACTGGAGGAGGATAATGGGTGGGTCAGGGAGCAGAGTAGGTGGAGGTGATCTGCTGGGGGGGATATGAGCTTGGCAATGTTGATATAATTCAGATTAGGATTTTATAGTGTATGGTCCCCATAAACAGAAAAATGAAGAAGGCTCCTTACTCTTGTAGTTTCAGTCACCGCAGCGGCCGTGCTCTCACTGCTGCACCCGTTTCTGGAAGGCCGTCAGTTCGTGAGGAAAAAAAGGTGCACGAATGCATAGATCAGCTCCGTTTGTAACCCCATTGCTATGATGTACTCAAGAGGTGGTAACAACCCCCTGATGTCATAGTGATGGGATTACAAAGATACAATCTTGCAGCTTTTTAGCGGTAATAAGGGCTACCCATACTTTACAACTCTTTTTGTGGCACTCATATTTTAGTTCTACATCTGGTAAGAAAAAACAAATCCATGTAAATTAAGAAAAGTGACACGAGAAATACCACATACGACCTTATACCCAGTGCAACGTGTTTTTTCAATAGTGCACAGATCAGGGAAAGTGATTCTTTTTATACTGCATTTGTTTTTATAAAATACTAATACAGTAATTATATTTATTTATATTATAGTAAGGCTTGGATCAAACAACTGGTCACATGACCGTGCAAAGTTTCACATTGCCACAAAGTTCAGATTTGGCAACGTACACCCAAATCCTGGCCCAGCTGGGGTCGCATTGTCAAGCAACAATAATAAGGAAGGAACAATTGCACTCGCCAACATAAATATCTGTAGTCTACTCAAAAAGATAGATTGCCTGCAAGTCTGGGCATTGCAACACAACCCTGACGTACTTGCAGTTGTTGAGACGTGGCTCACTCCAAAAACACCAGATTCTGCTGTCTCGATACCTGGTTACACACTATTCAGGAATGACAGGATCTTGAAAAGAGGAGGGGGCTGTGCGTTATACATTAAAGACTCAATAAAGGGGTTTGCTCTTCCTTTACCCTACCTTACCAGTACTGCACAAATTCTCGCCATAAAAATTCTGTTAAGGGACCCACAATAAAGAACTATCTATACTTACTATATACATCCCTCCTGAAGTGAAATTACCAGGGTTCAAAGAACTCATGGAGGTAATCAGATGTCAGCATCTCAACTCTGAATCCATCATTCTAGGGGAATTCAATATCAATCGGTTGGCACCCCGACTGGCTCATATTTATTTATTTGAGTTTTGGTAACCGGTTAAGTCCACTAAGACAATTACAGTCCCTTTTTCAGGGTCAACCCGGGGGCGAGAATCAACCATGAAGGTATAAGTGCAACAAGCAATGCAGTTCTCATGTTACAGGGATGTCATTAGGCAGAGTTCATGTCAAGACAAAATGTTGCAAGTACACAAACAATTGACAACAGATTTGACAAGCGATTCATGAAATCGAGTGCCTGATGAGCTATATACAGGGCAGTTATGGTACAAAACGTCATAGTAAACATACTAGTAATATACATGGGAGTGGCTGGGACCAGAGAATCAAACACGCATTAGTCTCCTATTATGCTAGGTGCATGGGTAGGCACCCTTTAGCAAAGGCAGGAGCAGGTAGTAGAGGACAGAAAGGCAGACAGATGGGACTGAAATTGTGAGAGGGAGGAGCAAGAGAGAATGGAGGGAGGGAGTTCCAGTCAGTTACAGCAGCATATGAAAAGGAGCATCTGGATACAGCAAGGCGTATTTTGGGATAATGAGAAGGGGAGAGAGAGGTGGGGCGGAAGTGTGCGTGGTGCTGGTTTGAGGCATATAAGTTCCCTGAGGCAGGGAGGGTGGGTTGTGGACAAGCTTGAACATGAGGCTCAAGGTGGTATCTCAGTTTTGCCCATAAGAGGCCACCCCAGGCGAGAACATCACAATGGTGAGAATGGGTGGTGCCCCACGGCAAAGCAACAACCCTGTGTATGCCTGAGAGAGAGGGACATGGAGGAGGAATTAATGAAGAGGAGGAGGGTGCAGCATAGGATAGTAGGAGAAGGAGGGACGCAGGATTGCAATTTTTGGCAAGAGGCAAGTGTGAGTGGGCGCACGCAATATAGGAGTCAAGTTTCTGATTGAGATTTTGATAGTGTTAGAGACATGGGGTCGAGCGTGAGTGCGGATCCAAGGTCACACCAGGTATTTGAAGGGCAGAACTACCTCTAACGTGTCACCTTGTTATGTGGAAATACTAGGGTAGGTAGGTTAGGCTTTTTCCAGGCCGATGGGTGAAGACCATGCATTTTGTTTTCTTTGAGTTGAGAACAAGATGATTACATTGGAACCAGGCTTCCAGGGAGGCGAAGTCTGAGGCAAGGTTACGATTGATTTGGTCAATATCTGGAGAGGAGCAGTAGATGATGGCATCGTCTGCATATAGGTGGACTGTGGCACCCCCGAAGAAGTTGGGAAGGTCATTGATAAAGAGCGAAAATAACATGAGACCCAGTATTGAGCCTTGCGGGACACCATGGGAAACTGTTTTTTGTCCAGACAGTGAGGCACCCCACTTTAACTTTCTCGGATCGATCAGAAAGATAGCTCTTCATCCAGTGCAGCGCACTGTAGTCCAGGCCAAGTAGATGCAGCTGTCGAAGCAGTAGCCCATGATTCATGAGGTCAAATGCTTTCATGAGATCCACGAATATGACTCCAGTGGCCTGGCCCTTATCCATTGCGTGGAAGATGTCAGATGTTACTTTTATGAGTGCAGTGAGGGTACTGTGATTCTTTCGAAAACCGTGCTGGCAGGGTAATAGAAGCTTGTGGGAGTCAAGGTAGTCTTGGAAATGATTATAAATGATACGCTCTTGGATCTTTGCCAGGTGAGAAAGCAGAGATACAGGGCGAAAGTTTTCTATGATGGAGTTAGGTCCTCCTTTGTGGACTGGGACTACTACTGCCACCTTCCACTTATCTGGCACTATGTTAGAGAGGAAGGACCGGTTAAACAAATTGCGGATGGGGCGAGCTAAGGTAGAGGCATCCAACTTAAGAAATTTTGGTTCCAGCGAGTCGTATCCAGGACAGCCCTCCGGTTTTAGGTTAGATAGAAGTTGCTGCACCTCTGAGTGTGGCTAGTTTGAGATGGAATTCAGGACGACCCCCTAGGTTGGGCAGGAGAGTTGTGGGAAGACAGGAGGCATTGTGGAAGATCGAGGTGTATTTTTGGAGGTCAGTAAATAAATCGTTGAAACCAGTGGCTATGGAGAGTGGGTTGTCGAGGGTGGTGCCACTGACAGAAATAGAACTTGGGTTTTCAATAGCCCTTCCTTTTACTAAAGCGTTAACTTGTCTCCAGAATTCCTTTGGGTTATTTAGATGCTCTGTTTGAAGAGATTTGAGAAGGTATCTCTTAGCTTTTTGTACAGCATTTTTACACTTATTCCTGAGCTGTCTGTAGATAAGCCAATCCGAGGGGAGTCCACTTTGTTTCTACATTTGCCATGCTTTGTCTCGGAGTGCCATAAGAGATCTGATATTCCCGGAGAGCCATGGGGCTTTAACACCCTTGGATCTGCATTTCTTCTGAGGGGCGTGTTGGTTAATTATTTTGGTGAGAGTGGAGATTAGGAAGTCCAGGGCTAGGTTTATGTCAGGAAGTGTATTAATGGGGCCCCAATCTGTAGAGCTAATGGATGACAGGAACCTGTTGGCGTCAAACTTAGTCATGTCCTGGACAAGGGAAATCTTGGGAGGAGGGTTGGTATAGTTGTTTCTCCATACACAGATGGTGGGAGAGTGATCGCTTATGCAGTCGAAGAGTGTGCCAGCAGATCTGAGTTTAAGTGGGCAGCTGGTGACTATCCAGTCTAGCAGTGTGTGATTGCCCGATTTTGGATTGACTCTTGTGTGATCATGGATTAACTGGGTAAGGTTGCCATCAGCAAGTGAAGCACGGACATTACCAATATTGGGGTGCAGCCAGACAATGTTGAAGTCCCCACATAGGATGAGGTCATGCTTTGGGAGGCTGCCTAACGATTCAAGGAGAGGGGGCAGGCCAGCGGTGGCATGGTTGGGGGGCATATAAATACACCCTATGATGATTTTTTTAACGTTCCAAGCGTACGGGTGACGTAAAGGGACTCAGTGAGAGGAGGCGAGGAGACAGGTGCAGGGAGGATAGTGACGTTGAGGCCTGTCCTATAGTAGATCATTACCCCACCGCCCCTTTTGCCAATCCTATCATGTCTAAAGATGCCATAGCCTAGAAGGGACACCTCATGCTGTTTGATAGCAGGTTTTAGCCTGGATTCAGATATGCATAGGATGTCAGGAGACATTCGTATGGTCCAGGCTTCCAATTCAGCCATTTTGGGGCGTTGGCTGCGAATGTTAAGGTGTACTATTTTTAGACCTTTCACACTGGGTAAAGATGCTGCAGATTGGGTAGGGGGCGAGTGAAGTGCAGGTCCAGGACACTGTAGCTGCGCTGCATCTTACACAACTCGTTGGCTCACCCACCAGAACAAATTATAAAACTGGATCTAGCACACTGCTTGACTGGATCCTCACAAACCACCCGGATTGTATCTCCAATGTGACAGTCCACCCAGACTCACTTAGTAACCACTCCCCGGTAACCTGCAGCTGGACCAACAAATTCAATGCAACCCCCGCCCCCAAAATAATCTCTAATCGTAAACTAAAAAGGGGTCACCTGGAGTTCCTTAAGGAGCAGCTACACAGCACTGATTGGAGCCCCCTTGACACAGCGGAGGATATGGACACTGCACTCGAGTACTTCATCAAACAATTCAATGCTGCTTGTTGACTGCCATGCTCCAGTACAGAGGACAAAGATCCGTGGAAGAAACAGCCCCTGGATCACGCCAGACTTAATAGGCTGCATAAAAAACAGGGACAAGTGGTGGCATAGGGCTAAGAACTCTGGCAAGCAATCAGACATCCAGGAATACAGAAGACTACGGAATGACTGCACCCGGACCATCCGCTCTGCCAAAAGTAACCATTTTAGGGAAGCATTAAAAACATTATGGGGCAACAGCAAGTCTTTTTGGATAACTTAAAAGATGTAACAGGGAAAGTCAAGAAGGAGGCTCCACAAATACTCAGCATCGATGGTGCCCATACTGTGCCCCCCTGACTATTGCCAACATGTTTAACAAAGCATTTACTGACTTAGCAGTGTACGTCCAACAAATGTTTTCGAAGAATCCAACGCAAGCTCAAGCCAATGCCTAGGGCCCACTCAAACATCCCCCCCTCCCTTCTATTTCAAAACTGTCAACTACAACCAAGCAAGAAAGTACATTCGTAAGGTACTTGGAAAATCCAGGAAAAGCGGCGACACACTCAACCTCAAATTTATTTCCCTTGCACTTGATGAAATCCTAGTTCCCATTACTAAGCTGCTGAACTTATCCTTGCAGCTGGCTCAATTCCCCCAAGTTTGGAAGTCAGTCCTAGTAACTCCGGTGCACAAGAGCGGTGACCAGGCACTGCACACCAATCACAGACCGATTTCTATCCTTCCACCACTGTCAAAAGCACTGGAGCGCATAGTCTCAAACCAGCTGGTTGAATACCTTGATAAATACAACATCCAGTGCCTGGAACAATATGGATTTCGGAAAGGGCACAGTACCACCACAGCTCTTCTGGAATTTACCAGCTGCATACATAATTCACTGGACCAGGGTAACCTTGTCGGCGTGGCCTTTACTGATCTAACAAAGGCCTTTGACATGGTCAGTCACTCCCCACAACTTCAACAACTCACCTCGATAGGCCTCTCTAACCCCGCTACTAATTGGTTCAAAAGCTACCTAGCTGATCGTTACCAACAGGTAAAGACTGGAAACATCACGTCTGGGCCCCTTCGAGTTCGCTGTGGGGTCCCCCAAGGGTCAATCCTGGGACCCCTCCTTTTCAGCATCTTCCTAAATAACCTACCTTGATCATGGGACCAACGGATACTTCTCTATGCAGATGATGCTGTTCTTTTTACTTCTCATCAGGACCCTCACACCCTAAAATATCAGCTACAACATGCTTTTAAACAAACTGAAGACTGGTTCAGAGTCCACAAGATGGTTCTGAACTATAAAAAGACAAAAGTAATGCTTTTTAGTGGTACTAGAAGCAAACACAAAGCAGCATCCCTTAACATCACTAACTGCGCAGGGGTTACACTTGAACAAGTGGAGCAATTCAAATACCTGGGGGTTACACTTGACTGCTCCCTCTCCTATGCAGAACACATTGACAATGTGGCCAAAACAGTCAACATAAGAATTGGGCTCCTGCATAGACACAAGAAATGCCTGACACCTGAAGCCCTACAAACCACAATCCATAGCACAGTTGTCTCCGTTATCGACTATGGATTGTTCATTTACAGCTCAGCCACTTCCACCTCACTATGTAGGATAGCAGTAGCCCTAAACAAAGCCTGCAGACTGCTCACCAGTCCCCCCGACCTACACACACATAGGCCTTTATAGGAGCAAGCCGAGGTGGCTACAACTGAAAACAGGATACAATACCAAACCTGACTATTGGCTAAAAAACACTACTCGGACTTGAACCTCCTGGAGTCACAAACCTAATAAGCTTATTCTCAGGCCCACACCGCACCAGGAACTCTGACCATCAGGTTCTCACCATCCCACACTGCAGAACCTCCCAAGGGCAGAGGTTATATGCCTACCAGGCACCACTTTGGCTCAATAACCTTGGCACTGAACATGACGCCACACAGAGATTGGGGCTTTTCATGACCAAGCTAAGACAACACCTACTGAAGAAAAGCTCCTGTGACTGCACGTTTTAATGGCTCCCTACCCCCTTATCTTCTGACCCTGGTCTTATTCACCTTCAGGCCATCACCCTCTCCTTGCTACTCCTACTTTGTCCTTCTACCCCTAGTTTCCCCGTGGCTCTGCAATACCTTTCACTCTCCTCTCCCATCTCCCCCTGAATAGTCATCCCCCCCCACTCAGTGCCCCCTACTCTCCTTCTGGATATCTGATTACCATCTTTTACCTGACAATGCCATCTAGGCTGCTACTGTTACCTGAATTATCCTAGTGTTAAAACCATCTCTGTTTCCTATTTACAATGTATTTTGTCTGTTTTATTCACCTAGCTAGATACTCCTAAATCCACAATGTATGTATACCCACCCTTTACAACGTGGAACCTTTGTAAAAGAGCGGTCTCCTACTCAAAGGTATTGTAATCCAAGGTTGAATAAATAAAATAAAAAAAATGTAACTTAGTTCTTGATTTTTTAACTTTTAAAATCATTTTATAAGTGCAGTAGCACACTCCAGGGTTTTGGTAATGCCATAAATTACTGAACTCCCAGGTGATTGAAGACACTGTCTCAAGCTTCACAACCCACCTAGGGCATGTGGTAATTTAGCATTACCCCCCACCCTGCTGTGTGCACTTTCTTACATATATAGGAAAAACACAAGGACAGAAACCAAAATCTATCAGCAAAGGTGAAAGGGTAAAATCATTTGGTCTCTTGCCAATTAATATAGAATATATAAATAGCAAAAATCTATGTTAATGAATTGGTTTGAAGCAAAGCATAAAAAAGCAGGGAAATAAACATTACGGCTAAAAGTTCCTTGAAACTTGGCGAATCTGTGTGTGGTGTTCCTAGGGGTGTGAACAATCATGCAACACACTTTTGGAGTTACCCTAATTTTGACAACCTTTTTTTTTTTCTTCTATAGCTTTTTGCCCGCCCACTGTCACCTTCTCCTGCCATCGGGCCCTTTGGGACTCTCCCGAGGGCTGTCACATACAGCAGCGGGGGGGCATAGGCTCCCCCCGATTTTCTTCCCTGTTGCACGCACACACCCCCTCGAAGTCCTGCTGCCCTCTCTTTTACTGCCCTCTTAGACCCGCACTACCAGTTGGCCTCCATTGGGTGGCGGCAGTTTGGTGGAGCATGCAGGTTCCTCCCCCCCAGGAAAGGAGAGGAGAGCAGTTGTCGGGTGCTCAATCCATTCCTCCAGGTGACCCCCAGCAGCGGCTCATCGCCAGACACAGGCCGGCGGTGTAGCAGGAGGTAAGGTGCCAGCACCTCAGCATTCCATGCCACTGGGACGGCTATTTGGACAATCTTAATGCAAACACTGCTGTGTCGGTATTTTTCTGGGTTTGGCAAGACATTGCTATTATCAGCGTAACATCAACAGTGCATTGCATGATTGTTCAAACCTCATGAAACACCACAACACAGACTCACCAAGGTTACAGGGACTTTTTATCCTGCTTTTTTATTTCCCTACTTCTTCCCTATGAAAAATACCACTAACAGTTTAATCTGCTTAGTAAACAGCTTAATCTGGTTCAATGAAAGTTAGCATCCATCTGTACATCCCCCCCTCCCCCGATGAGGCTGAAAATAGGCAGAACTACTCTTTTCCTGGTCATCAAAAACAAAATACAAATAAATAAATACATGTTTTGCTTCAACCCTACTGCATACGTTATCATAGATTTTTCACAATTTATTTCCTTTCTTTACAAAAAAAAAAAAAAAGATATACACCAGCCGACACCTTTGTTTTCTTTGTGAACAGCCCTGACAACCACAAAGTAGCAGACACATCTGGCACAGCACAGTAACATAGAAGCTTCTGGAAGAAAAGGACCTCTTGGCCCACCTAGTTAGCCTAAAGTCTCTACCAACTGTGCTACCATAGACCTGTTTAATCTCGGCCTTACCTCCCCCCCAAGCCCTGTGTCTATCCTATGCATGTTTGAATCCTGCCATTTTAGTACCCACCACTTCTGCTGGGAGGCTGTTCCAGATGTTCACCACCCTTTCCGTGAAGAAGCATTTCCTCATATCCCCTCTAAGTCTCTCCCCCCTTCCAGCTTCATGCCATGCCCCCTTGTCCATGAACATCTCTTTCTGTGCAAAATGCCCCCTTCCTGTACCTTATTAATACCTCTGAAGTATTTGAGCATTTCTATTATGTCTCCCCTTCTCCTCCTTTCTTCCAGGGAGTACATATTTAATTCCTTGAGCTTCTCCTTGTAGGGCTTCTGATATAGGCCATGCACCATTTGGGTCACCCTTCTCTGTACCTTGCAGATGGGTCCTGCAGTACTGGACACAGTGCTCCAGGTGGTGTTCACAATTGATCTGTACAGGGGTAACACTACTTCCCTCTTTCTGCTGGTGATATCCCTCCCTATGCACCCCAGCATTCTACTAGCTTATCACACTGCTTTGCTACCTTCATGTCATCAGATACGATGACCCCCAGGTCCCTTTCCTGTTTTGTGGTTGTTATACACCCCCACAATGATACGTTGCCCTTGAATTTCTGAGTCCCATGCATATAATTCTGCACTTTTTGGTGTTTAAGTCTAGTTGACAAAACCTTGACCAGTCTTCCAGCTTTTTCAGATCTTCCCTCATTTTTTCTATCCCAGCCCAGCGTGTCCACTCTTTTGCAGATTTTTGTGTAATCCATGAACAGGCATACTTTCTGTTCCAGCTGCTCTGCGATGTCACTAATAAAGACACTGAGGAGGACCAGTCCCAGTACTGACCCCTGTGGCACCCCACTGGTCACTGTGCCTTCTTCCGAGTGAACCCCATTTACCACTGCCCTCTGAGTCCTGTTACTTAGCCAACTTCATACCCATTTTACTACCTTTGGACCCATTCCCAGGCTACCCAGCACGTTTACCAGCCTTCGGTGTGGAACGGTGTTGAAGGTCTTACTGAAATCCAGGTATGCCACATCCACCACTCCTCCATGATCCACCTCCCTGGTAACCCAGTCAAAGAACTTGATCAGGTTTGTTTGGCAAGATCTCCCCCTTACGAATCCACACTGCCTTGGATCCTGTAATCCACTGGCCATAAGGTATTCCCCAATCCTTTCTTTTAGTAGTGTTTCCATAACTTTGCCCACCACCGAAGTCAGGCTTACAGGTTTGAAGTTCCTGCCTCCTCCCTGTTTCCACATTTGTGGAGTGGGACCACATCTGTCATCCTCTAGTCCCTTGGAACTTTCCCCATATCCAGAGATACACTGAACAGCGCCGTAAGAGATGCAGTCAGTTCCTCCTTTTATTCCTTCAATATTCTGGGGTGAATGCCATCCAGCCCCATTGCCTTATGCACTTTTAGTTTCGCTAGTTCCCTGAGGATTATCTGTAAAAGGGCTAGTGTCTCCACCATCTTTGGCCCTTCTCCTACCCTTATTTCATGAACACTGAATAAAAAAACTTGTTCAGTATGGCTGCTTTCTTCTGGTCCTCTTTTGCACTTCCCCCTCTTCCCTTTTAGTCTTAATATCCCTGCACTGTTCTTTTTTTTTGCTTATGTACCTAAAGAATGTTGCATCCCCCTTTTTTACTAACTTGGCAGTGTTCTCCTCTGTGTGTGCCTTTGCTCTCCTAACTGCTTTCCCTGCATCTCTGTTCCTCCTGATAACCCTCCCTATCCTCCTCCTTCTGAGTTGACTTGTACCACTTGAATGCTTGCTTCTTCGCCTTTACCTTCTCTGCTACTTCCTTGGAGAACCACAGTGGTCTCTTTTTAACATGCCTTACACAGGGGTTTGTTACCTTCTCAATGGCCTTCCTTATTCTTGTCCATTTTTCCTCCACCCCACACATTTCCCCTGTCCATGCTAGGGCTTCCCCCGAGGCACGCTCCCATTTTCTTGAAATGAGCCCTCCTGAAGTCCAGGACCCTCGTTTTAGTGTGGTTTGTTTTTGGCCAAATCCTTATACTGAACCAAACTGCACGATGATCACTGGTCCCCAGGTGGCTTCCAACTGTGATGCCAGCGATACTGTCCCCATTCGACAGTACCAGGTCCAGTATGGCACCCCCCATGAGTGGGTTCCTTAACTAGTTGCCTGAGGAACACCCCCTGCAGGGAGTCTAGGATTTCCCCTACTGTTAACTGTTGCTGCAGCAGGGATGCTCCAATCCACATCTGGTAAATTGGAAGTCCCCCACTAGCAACACCTCACCCTTGTTTGCTATCCCTTGGATTTCTTAATCATAACCTTATCCCCCACTTCCCCCTGTGCTGGAGGTACGCAGATCATCCCTGCTAGAATAGCAGTCCCCTTCCCTGTCTCCAGGGTGACCCACAGTACCTCTGCTTCTCCCTGTTCCCTCTGTATTTCCGTAGCAGTTTTCCCTCACGTAAAGAGCCACCCCACCTCCCTTTTTTCCTAGTCTGTCTCTCCTGAATAGAGCATACCCTGGGGCTACATCTCAGTCCTGGTTTTCATTGCACCAGGTATCTGTAATTGCAACTATGTCTTGATCTTCTGCTGCCATAGTGGCCTCTAGGTCTGCCATCCTGTTGCCCAGACTTTAAGCATTTGTGCACATGGCTCTCCATTTTGTACTGCCCTCCTCCCCTCATTTGCCCTCCCTTGTTTCCTCCACTAATTTTTTTCCTCTTTCCCCCTCTCCCTCCTGATTACCTATCTGTGTTTGTTCCTTCTGGGACTTCTCACCCTTAGGATTTCCACTGCTGACCCTGTAAGTGTGTGTGTGTGTGTGGGAGGGGGGGAACTATGTCTTCCTGCCTTATTCCACCTCCCCCCCTAGGCCAGTTTAAATGCTTACCAATGTAGCACTTAAACTGTTCACTGATGATCTCAGCTCCCTTCCTGAATGGATGCAGGCCGTCACCCCTGTACAGGCCTCTATACCTCCAGGTGGGGCCCCAGTCCCCACTGAATCCAAATCCCTCTTCTTTGCACTATTTCCTCAGCCATATGCTCAAGTCCCTGGTGAAGAGCCTCCTGTCACCCCCTTGTCATGGACAGGTAGCACCTCAGAGAAAGTAACAGATTGTGCCACTTGCCTAAGACCCCGCTCCAATTTCCTTAATTCCTCCTGAACTGTTTCTCGCTCCTCCCTAGCCAGATCTTTTGTCCCCAAATGGATAATGACATCCAGCTCTCCCTCCCCAGCAATCCTTAGGATCCTCCCTCCATCCCTTTGAGCTGTTGCACTGTAAAGGCACCTCACCACCTTCTCCGTCATCACTGCCCATCCCCAACTGTATCTCCCTTACTATCGAGGCCCCCACCAGGATTCGCTTCCTCCTCTTTTGGGGTCCTATGCTACCCCCCCGAGGTCTGCACCATGGAGGACCTCCACATCCGTCCTGGTCACTACTTCGGGTGCTTCTGTGAGACAGTCCCACCCTGCCAGTGTGGCGTAGGAGTTCCGTAGTGGTATGGGATGTGGGATATGCCTACACTCCACCACCCTAACCCTCCCCGAGCCCACCACTGTACAGTCGCTCCTCCTTCTAGGCACCCTTTGAGGCAGCGGAGGTGGACTAGGTGGTCACTGAGTGGGGGAGTACATCCTCATAACCCAAGCCATCTCGGCCTTGAGTCTGGTAACCTCCTCCCTCAGCCCAGAGAGGTGCCTGCAGATGGGGCAGCACCGCAGTCTCCAGAATGTCTCCCTGAAGACTGCCACCACACAATGACTGCACTGCACCACTCCCAGCATAGCTACTCACGTATTTCTAGACCTTACCCACTACCCTAAAAACTTGTTTCCCCGTCTCTCTCTCTCTCTCTACCTGAGGATACTATCACCCAGATGCAATATTTACTTCTCAACACAGTTACCAATCCCATGATGTAAAATTAACCCCAACCACAGGCCACCAACTCCCAGTTGCACTACTTGCACACACATCCTATAGAGCTACTTTTTCCCGTCTGCAGTGGGCGGAGCCTGCAGACATTTTGCATCAGAAAAGGACCTACGTCACGTTTTCCGTCCGTGGAACTGTTTTTCCTCCGCCTGACCCTCCCCCAAGAAGCAATCTGCCCATGTTGTCCCTATGGACTGCAGCACTGCACTATATCACAGTGGGTGTTTTTTTTTTTCTTATGGGCTTTTTTTTGTACATTTCTGCATCCCTGCCATTTCTGTCCCCTCCCCACATATGCATATTAAAATGACACGACTTTACTAATTATCTCCCGACTTAACCAATGGCTTCCAGTGCATGCCAGGAATGGCACACGCAACTTCAGTTCTGATGTAAAAAACTGGATGCAGCTCCAGAGAGAGCGGATATTTTACAGTCCCTACAGGCAGCACTGGCAATAGAAAGGCAGCGGGAAAGTCCAACACCATCTGTAGTCTTTGCGAACTGTTAGTGTTCCAGTTCTGAAACAATTAGGAGAGCATTATAACAATGCATCTGTGATTTAGGAAACTGGAGAGTCCCCAAACTCGAAAGCTGGAGATCTAGGGGCTTCCTCTCGGATCCAAGCCAGCCTCTGCCTCTTCCTCCTCCCAGGCTCCTACAGCAAAGCGTGGGGGTCAATTAACCCCTTGTGATCCCATGCTCTTGTCCTTAAATATCTGAAGTATTAGCGATCAGTCCATTCGTGCTGCAGAGTTAACAATTACCCCTGTGTGAATGCTCCGAGCCCGGGTGCTTCCTTGCCTGACAAGTCACACATCCGCACTGCTGCTGTTACTGGCACTGCACAGTAAAACCTCTTAATCAGGTCTGAAATTTGACCAGATCAGAGGAAGTGAAAGTTCTTCTTTGCCGGCGCTTCAAAGAAGAAATTCCCTAGTCACTGGCAGTCCGGCAAGAACAGTAGCGTAGTCGAAAGAGATTGGTTGGGGGAGTTCTGACCTGATGTGCAGAGTTCATACAAACCTCCAGCTGTCAGTTCCATGTTAAGGGGGACAAGCCATTTTTTAAAACCTCTTAAAATTGCTGTCCTACGTGCCCAAGGTGCAGCAAAGCTGACAGCTTGCTCCACACACAGGCGTTCTCAAAGGGTTTCTTATCTTATATAAAAAGCACCCCCTGGAAAGCCAAGTACAAGATGAGCCGTGGCACAGTGACCTTCTCGGGAGGACAAAGTGAGAACTAAAGAGACAACTCTTTGCCGCATTAACTTTAGCTGAATTCGCAATTTTTTTCCATTTAAAATAGGAACCCATACTATATACTATAACAGAGGAATGACTCTCATGGCCCTGTAGCGTAATAATCAGTTGTGTATTCTGCAATAAAAAGTAATAACTGACTAAAATAAAAGGGAACCCATCTGTGGCACTGATAACCTGCAAGATGCATTGTAATATATTTGCAGTATAAAATGCATCTTTAAATTGTTTACTTTATTTTGCAGTTCATTGGACGATCTACTGAGATGCAACATCTTGTTTTTACTGGGGTTCTTTATTTCTACCCAGTTTCATAGCCTGGTGGGGTCTGGCACACAGAAATGTAAACGAGTGCTAAATTATCATTCTCAGACTCCCGGGCACTTGCAAATGTCCGCAAAACTTAATTCACTCACTAGCCTAAAAACAAGTGTTATTACTCAGAACTGAACCCTCCCTACGTTATGTTGCCAGTCGGTGTTCGATGACCATCCCAGAGCTGCAAGGTAAATCAAATCTGTAACATTACACAGAATTAGCCAATAACTTTAACACTTTACCCGAAGGAACTTAGTGAAAAAATAAATGAAGTCAGCGATCTGCTCGAGGTAGTCCTTGTGAAGTGCAGATGATCGCACAGTATGGAGATTAATGCTCAGTCTGATTTTACCGAATAGAAAATGAAACCAAGCAGTTTGCAGTCTTATATTCAAAGCAGCCATCCAAAACATAAACGGATCTTGAAATATAACATTTTGGATTGCTTTAAACATAGACATGCTATTGTACAATTTCCGACTATGCATGCCAGGTCCTCTATTGTTTCTGCATATGGAGTGGAATAATAAAAAAAAAAAAAAAACAGAAACCACCTGGCATCTCCTCACTGCCCAATAATCGGGATTCTCAGACTCCCAGGTATGCGCAAAACTGAATTTAGTGATCCAGGCACGATGTTGTTTGGACTGTGTAGTGCTGTGAAATTAATTCCCCGTGAAGTGCCGTGAACTTTGCCAAATTTTACCGTGAAATAATTACAGCCCATATTAACTATGAAAATAATTTGCATTTTAAGCCTTTATCTTCTCTGCCAGCTATGGGACTCCATCCAGTCATCCCACTGCGGAAAGAGAAGACATTGTAACCAAAACACAACGGGAATGGGTTCCACAGTTACATCTCTGAAATTATATTTTCATGTAGCAATTTACTGAAAATAAGGCGGTACATTCCATAGTGTACTATAACAAGGGCCATCCCTTTTAGCAGTTGATTCAACTAAGTTTTTATTGTTCGGCGTAAGCCATTACAATTTAAAATAAAAAAACAAATACAATAAAAATACTATACACACATGCACTTTCATGAAACATCCTTTTAGTAGCTGAAAACAGCTTCTGTACACAGAGCAAACAAAAATCCACTGCATGTTAAATGTTCGGAACTCTAACAAGGGACTTTTAGGATTTGGCTCTGCTCTTTTATTTATTTGCTTTAGTGGGCTAAATATTTATCTGCAAATGTAAGAGGACAGGCTGATTTTATTGTAGTTTGGAATGGGTGTTTTGTGCAATTTCCGGGAAAGGCGATCCTGGTCTTTTAAGGGGCTAGCAAAGGATTCAGGACCATGAGACCCATATTCAATTCCCACCAGTCACTTATATACTGAGTAACCCTAAGCAACCCACTTAACCCCTCAGCAGTCTCCCAGTTGTAAATTTAGATATATTCTATGACCCCACTGAAAACTAGCTGTTTATAGATCAGATAAGAACAATGAAGTTGTATTTTTGTCAGCGACCTTATTTTTACACATTTTCATTCCTCAGTCCAAACACAGGGAAGAGTCCGGCTGCAATCAATATTTACATCCCATTTTATGTTAGTATCAAATCAATAATGTGGACTGAAAGCCGTTTTGATTGGAACATGGCACATTTCTGTTCCAGTCTTCCACTGCTGCTCTGTAATTGTAGTCTTGTTGAAATATGCTCCGGGTTTATAATCTAAAAATTAGAACAGAAATGTGGCCATTTACTAACCTTCATAGCTCTCGTTGTCATCCGGCAGATAAAAAAAGAAAAAGCTCGGTGCAGGGAGACTTCCCGAAGCAAGTAACAGCAAATGATCAAGACTTGAGAATGTACACCCGCTTTGCTTTAGAAGGTGCAACCTGCAACGCAAATTGAATCTTGGCCCGTATGCATGTAAGCATTAATCAATGGTTGTCCTATATCTGTCAAGGACAATTTCCTTAGAACACACACTGTGTGTGTGTGTGCATATACTGTATATATATCCATATCTAGATATATGCAGTTATATAGATATGTTACACTTGTTTTCATGAGTACCTTCAAGCCACTTTACTGAGCAGTAACAAGTAGTGTAGCCAGGGGTATGTAAAAGAGCTAATTAATTTGGTTATAAAATCAGGGCAAGTGTAAAGAGTAGTGGGTACAACACAAATACTGTTACTAATATTAACATATTGATTGACTACATGGTCGGTGACATCGACAAACATTTATCTCATTTACATGAAAATAAATGTGTATTTTTCAAGCACTGTATGTCTACCTACGGGTCTGTATAAAATATATTTGCCTCTGGAGTGTGAGTGTGAGAGTGTGTGTGTGTGAACGTACATTCATTCTAAGGCATATATCATGCTACATAATGACTGGAATATGTACTACATGCTTCCACACTAAACAATATAAAAACATTGATCTGTTAAAGTTGGGGCTTTACATAGGTGGCTTTTGTTTATTGAATTAAAGTGCATGTTTATTGAGAATGAATTGATCATTCAATATATCAACTCCCATAATCCACAGTAATTCCTCTCCTGCTGGTAGTAACCTAAACACTCTTATACGCAACACCCTTGCATAAACATACATTTATATGATATTGTCTAAGGCACATATTAATTTGCATGGCCCCCCCTATGGAATATAAGGATAATACCAATACCAGAGGTCACCCCACTTCAAACTAAGGCAAGCAGATTTATTACAGATAGAATAAATGCTTTCTTTAGTCAGCCAATTATTAATCCATGGAACAAATTACCAGGAAATATCATTATAAGCTGAACAAACTGTGAATTTAAGAATAGCTTGGATAGACACCTTGCTAATTGAGGCAAATTAACCTATTACTTGTCATTATCTGGGGATAATTTATGGGCAAATGCCTTTTCAGCTCCTTAACATCTAGTAGCCTTTAGTATATAGAAAAATCCTATTTTGTTTATTATATTTGTTATAGTTGATGCATTCTGTAAAATCCCACTAGTTCCTAGACATTTATTACCTAGTGTATTTATCTGGTCACCAAAAGCTTCTTTCTTCCAGTTATTTTTTATTGTAAAAGCAAACAAACTGAAATCCAGAGCACCCCATTCAAGCTGTTGGAATTTCTGGATTGTTGAAGTCTCCTGTAGCAAGGCTTTTATATTGTTGTACTGGTACTGGTTCTTTGTGGTATTATTCTTTCCCTTCTGCAGGGAGTGAGAAGTCACCTTACTAGGACTGTGAATCCAGGCTCCACCTGTACCTCCCTCTTAGAGGGAATCTCAGCTTGCTCCTGGTAGGTGTATGCCTTTCATATGTTTGCACCCAGACATCATGACTTATATATAACTAGTTGAGACACTTGTCTCCTCAGCCTGTATGCAGTTTCACTCCACATGAACCAGCAAAATACTATATGTTCAGTATACTTTTCTATTTGTAATCTTATGTTTTTGGAAAAAATTAAAAGCATTACCTTCAGAAAAAAAAAAATTAAAACAAACAAACATTACAACAACAGTACATAGCATAAAACCATTAAAAGTGAAAATGTGTTTCATAGATAAAACATAAGCAAATGTCTTGCGGCAAATAACGCTCTTTGAAAAATGTGCATTTTTATGTTTTCAAAACAGAGGGGGCTAGACATTTTGTTATCCTCATCTTTCAGGTATTACTGTTTGATTAAGAAATTAAAGATGGCATTTTGCCTTTTGGATATTGTATGCATCCTTCATACACACACACACACGTCCCAAAATCTGGCACTCACCTGCCGGTTCAATTCTTTATCATTACATTATTTATCTGTTCTGCGCAACCTATAAGGACCGGTCTATCTATCTATCTATCTGTCTGTCTATCTATCTATCTATATGTTCTATCCATCCATCCATCCATCCATCCATCCATCTATCAATCTATCTGTCTATCTATCGATCTATCGATCTATCTATCCATCTCCTGTTCTGCACAACCTATAAGGATTCTCTCTCTCTCTCTCTTGCTCCCCCCATCCCCGCTCTCCAAGAGTATACCTTACCTATCCATGTGGTATTGCAGTATCACTGATGGGGCATGGTTATCCAGGACTATAGCAACACCCATTTCAATTAAAATGGCATCTGAAAAGTAAGGTTGCAGTGCCAGGGCAATAGCCGACAGTGCACTGGGATTCACATGACAGTTCTATTTATGATTACAGTTTCAAAAATTAATATTGCAAATATTGAGTTCATATATATGATTTTAACTCATGAGTGATACTGTTTAGAAACACAAACCAAAACAGCTTCAGATTTTAAATTTCGGACACAAATCTACTGAACTAGCTGGTGAGTCTAAAAAACTGTCGGAGAATGTAAAACAAATGGATGGGGGTAAAATAAGAGGGGAAATGGAATGCTAGGCTGCTACTCAAGGTACGACAGAGGAAAATTCTACTCAGAAAAATTTTCCATCAGCCGATAGTATACATACCACAGTCGTGTATGTAAGAAATACAGGCAATAAAAGGGATAATGCTTGAGGCAGTGAACAATCTGAAAGCAGAACTATCTTTGGACACAGTGCAGTTGACAGATGCCCCCGATGCTTTACTATCACACAGGCCTTCATCTGAAGGCAAGACCTTAGCTGTAGATACCATGCAAAACCAAGCACACTTTTCACCAAGATATTAAGAGCACTAGAACACCCTTGCATCTTGGTAATGGAAATGAACTGTGAGTCACGCGGCTAGGCACCGATGCTCTTTCAATAGATATCTAGTGTCTGTTCTATGACTGAATCATTCTGGTGCCACAGCACAAATAAATTGTGCCTGATCAACATATTATGAGATTTTCTCCATTGTTCTGAGATCCATGAGCACACCTTGTCACATTGATGTATTCTGCTTACATGGGGCTGGCTGTGCCTATGAGCTGCAGAGTCCTACTGTTGGTTTGACCTCTACTCCCCTTTCAGGTTTTAAAAAGCTCCCCTGTTCCACTACTCACTTATGTTATTAGTTTGTTCCAAAAATACTAATTTTTACAGAGCTGTAATGCTGATCGTCATTGCAGTCCGCATGCTGTTCACTGTTCTGATATTCTTAGAGTAAATATAGCACAGATTAGTGACTAATGCTGTGTGCTTTCTGAGACATAAAAACAGTCTTTAATTTCCATCATAGATGAAACAGCTGATTTTTGTATGTTTATTAACATATTTTGTCATTGAACAATTATGTGGGAATGTTTGATGTAGTTTAACTAGCAAAATAGTGCTTATAGCAAATTATGCGGTACCTGCAGACATTTTGCTTCAGAAGAAAAACACTCACCAGATCCGGAACCGCTCAAACAACCTATGCCTCAGCCTATGGTGCCGGACCTTACTTTCACCGTAGGACCGCCCACGGGGCCACTCACTAGGCTCGGTCTGTCCCCTTTCCCCAGGTCTCACGATGTCTCGGCTGCCGTGCACTGCATAAGCTGGTTTACTTTCTGGGTGTGTTTCTGTGGAGACAGATGGAGTAGGTGTGGGAGGGAGCCTGGTCCGTGAAGGCGACTTGCTTGTCACTGACGGGGAATTTTCCTTCGTCAGCAGGACAAGGTCTCAGTTTTGTTGCTCCGCAGATGAGTGGAGAGGGGGCGGTGGGAAGGTGAGGTCCGATGCTAGTCGGTACTACTTGCTTTGCCTGCCTTGCTAACACTGTGCTGAACAGCTTGGAGGTGCTGCTGTTTACTTTGCACCTTGAAACGAACCTGACGGCACCAGAACTGCAGCACAGAGGGCATCACAGCCAGTGTGGAGGTGCTGCTGTTTACTTTGCACCTTGAAACGAACCTGACTGCACCACAGCTGCAGCCCCAAGGGCATCGCAGCCAGCAGCAGATCTAACCACACTGTGCACACCTGCACAGGTACATGCACTGAAAGCAGCAGCCGGAACCAGCCACGGCAGCCCATGCATCTCCTTGTAACGTGTTGGCTAAAGACATACAAGTGGCTCGCTGCACCATATGTGTTGTTTCAAACAGACCTCTCCACTGTCCCTGATTTTGCATTACAAATTTCCTGTGTCCTTCCTAAATGTGGCATTTTTGCTACAGAAAAGTAAAGATTTGAATTATGAACATATATGCTCCCATATCTCTACCTACACCTCAGCCTATGATGCCGCACCTTATTTTCACCATAGGACCGCCCATGGGACTGCTCACTAGGCTCGGTCCATCCCCTTTCCCCAGGTCTAGCGATGTCTCAACTGCCGTACACCACACAAGCTGGTTTACTCACTGGCTGTCTGGTTGCGTTTTTGTGGAGACAGACGGAATAGGTGCAGCAGGGAGCCTGGTCCGGGCTGGCAACTTGCGTGTCACTGATGGGGAATTTTCTCTCGTCAGCTGGACAAGGTCTCGGTTTTGTTGCTCTGCAGGTGAGTGGAGGGAGGGGGGGCAATGGGAAGGTGAGGCCTGGTATTAGTCAGTATTGCTTGCTTTGCCTGCCTTGCTAACACTGTGCCAAACAGCTCGGAGGTGCTGCTGTTTACTTTCCACCTTGACATGAAACTGACAGCACCACAGCTGCAGCCCAGAGGGTGTCGTAGCCAGCAGCAGGTCTGAACACATCTAGTAGCATGGGTCACGCATACTAAATTTATTCCTTATCAGGTCAAATCCTGCAGACGTTTTGGCTTTGACCAGATCCTGTTTATTATTATTATTACTTTCCTCTCTCCCTTACTGTCTCAGAATAACATTACCCAGATGCAAAATGTACTTTTCCGACTCAGTCACCAATCCCCCGTTGCACTATTTAAATCCCCAAACACAGGCTAACAACTCCTAGATGCACTATTTACACACACCCCTTTATGAGCTACCTGCTTCGCTTCAGCCTGAGATCCCACTGCTATTTCCCTGCCTTTGATGACAGACTATAAAGTTATTGGGTGGGTAGGAGGGAGGGCCAAAAATCCTCCTGAGACCGGCGGTGTCCTGAAGCTGGTCCCTGATGGTCTCCTGCACTGCTGCAACTAGAAACAAACAAAAGAGAAAACAAAGATGTTAGTCCTTGGTGCAGGGGTAGGGCAGGGCTCAAATCAATCAGTCCTCTCCTCCAGCCCCGACTGCTGCAACCTCCAGAGGCTTTTGTGGAGAGATCTGTTGGACCCTGCTATTTAAACTACCCACCTTTTTTCCTTCCTTAGCTTATCTACGATTTCCTGGAGCCCTACAAGTTCGCTGATGCCCGCTTGTTTGTTGCATGGAAAAGAGGGCTCTTTTCCTCAAAGGCAAGACACCCTTTTCAAACCTGTTGTCCACTTTGAGGTCAGCACAAGTGAGAGGAACAAAAATCAAGAAGGGTTTTTTAAAATCCCGTTTCTCCTCTAAAACGTTGGCAGCTGCCTGGGATTGGCACCCTGTAGAGCAAGGGGCGTGGCTTTGCTGGTGACTGGCTCCCACCTGGAGCCCTTTTTCCTTCCTTTGTTCAGCTCCGATCTCCTGGAGCCCTACAAGTTTGCTGGTGCCCACTCGTTTGTTGCAGGAAGAGGGCTCTTTTCCTGAAAAGCAAGACACCCTCTCAGCCGTGTTGCCCACTCTGAGGTTGGTGCGAGTACCTGTCGCTTGCTTCGAGCAAAGCAGTAAACCTATAGATCTGCATACAGCCCAGCAGACCCATTGGGCACTGCACCAGATCTCTACCTTGCTGTGCGAAAGACCCATTGTACAAGTTAGAAAGTTGCCACTTGGGTGCTTGTTGGGTTTGGTAAGTAGCTCATTCTCAAAACCTGGGCTTAAAATACCAAAAAATGTTAACGTTATGGGTGATAAAAAAAAGTGAAAAATATCAAAGTCTCAGAGAATGTGCAGTTCATGTTTTTTGGGGCTCTTTTTTTTGGGGGTATCAATCACCTGTAACTTTTTTATTTTATTTTAGCGTTTCCTTTTTTAACTTTGAGGTTCTGGGTGCTTTCTACCTCCCTCCTCATGAAGGTACAATTTTGGGGGTTGGATTTGGTCCCAAAACAATTTTTCAGAGACACTAAATTCAACCCTTTTTTGCAACAAGTCCCAACAGCACATGAGTAGTAGGCATTCGATTTACTTTTTTTGTCACATTTTCTTCTTTTAGGGTCACTGTTCAGCGGCATGGAACCAAAGAAGCAGATGGCGATCAACTGAGGTGGAAAGAGGACTACACTGGTTGCATACCGTGGGACTTGAGAGTTTTCATCCCAGTTCTTCTTTTTAATGCTCTGTCCCAAGTTCTGTGTTATGCTGAATGCTGTCTCCAACAGCATCAGCACCCCGTCCGCTGCCTAGTTCCATCAGCTTATATGGCGTCTGACAACATTAACCCCTGCAGTTTGGGGATCCTCTTGGGTGTGGACGTCTCAGTGACCACCTTAGGTGCTTAAAATGTACTCTCCTAGGGTCACTGCTCTCAAGAGTTCGGTGGCCATATTATCTATCAAAGATTCAGTGGCCATGTTTGTTGGGCTCTGCTTTGTCTTCCTACTCCTATCCTCATGAGAATGGTGGCCATATTGTCACAAATTCTTGTGGCAGCCATTTTATGTGGCACTTTGAGTTCCATTTGGGCTCACACATTTATTCTGCTTTTTCACCTTCTGTGACCATTTTGTCGACCAGGAGCAAAGGAGAAGGCACTTTGCTCTGACTCTTTTACCACTATAAAGTCATTCTTATGCAGCACTACAAGGGAGATAATTTTATTCAATATTTTCTCTTTCTCCCATAGGACTCCCCCTAATCATAAGAGGACTCACAACATGCCTGCCTGCAGTGAATGTGGTACCAAGTTGGCAGATGACCATGTTGGAGGGCCCCTGTGTGCAGTCTGTACAGTCTCAGAAGCAAGCACATCCAAGAATCCTCATCCAGTGAGCGCACCTCTAGATAATTACTTTCCACCTCCCATAGCCCCACTGGTACTAAATGCATCTCAGGATGAGCTCCTTTTTGTCAACTACTGGAAACACTGTAAGCCAAGTTACAGGACATCAACGTGAAAAGAAAAAAAGTTCAGCAGACACACACGGACAACAACCGACTAAGAAACGGCACCAGTCAACCGAGGACGACAGCTCACCACAGGGCTCAGACTCAAAGGAAGATCTGGAAAAGAACACAGGAAAATTATGCCCCAGAGAGGATGGCGACAAACTAGTCCACATGCTCAGGGCAGTTCTCAGAACAACAGATGAGACAGAAAAACCTTCCACATCCGTGGATCCCTTACACCTGGCAAGTCAAAGTGCAACTAGAGTTTACTTTCCAACATGCCAAGCCCTCAAGGTCATACTCCAAAAGGAACATGAGGTAGCAAAAACTACCAGGCTCTCAGAGAGGCATGCAATGGATAGAGGATATCCCCTCAATGAGACCAGAAGGGCAACATGGTTCAAAGCACCCAAGATCAAGCCACTGGTATCTGCCCTATTAAAAAGGATCACAATACCAACTGAAAGCATAGCAACTCTAAAAGATTTGATGGACAAAAAAATTGAGGAGCACCTAAAGAAGATCTGCAAAGTGTCAGGAATGCTCCTCTCAGCAGACACAATGGTGTGGTTCACCAAAAGGGCACTCCTCAGATGGAGCTAGATGACTGTATAGGCCATTCCAGAGGCCTCTCCCTTATCAGGTAACACCAACTGCACCATCCAGGCAGTACGCTATATTGCTGATGTCTCCTCTGATATATTCAAGCTGGGCTCAAGTGTGACAGTGCTAGCCAACAAAGCTGGAGAGGGCACTGGCTGAAGCCACAGCAGGTGGATAATGAGTCCAAGAACATAGTAATGTAGTTGTCTTCAAGGACAGACACCTTTTCGGAGAGGCCCTAACACCATTCCTAAAGGACAGGTAAGTTGCCAAGCAGGACCTGGGGATAAGGACCTGTACCTCCCATCAGTACTTTTCTTCCACCCAAAGTTCAAGGGCTTTCACGATCAGTCAAGTGCACACAGCAACCAATATTTATGAGGTAGGGTGTCAAGACAACATTTTTGGAACCAATCCTCACAGAACAAATCTAGATTTAACTTCAACCAGAGGTTCAATTCACTCTGGCAATAAACCAAACTTCTGACACAACAGCAATAGGCAATAATGAGGCGAGGCGGGCAACACCAATGGGGAGGTGATTTCTAATGTTTGCCAGTCAACGGGCCCAAACCACAACAAACAAGCATTTGTCAATGCCGAATGTTTGCTTGCTGGCATTGGCATTGGTAGTGTAGAAGTTACAGAGCTGCATAATAGAAATGGCAGCAAAGTATTGAACTGAAGCCAACCCCACCACCACCCTGCAGACAGTGACAGGCATTGGGGTGTGCCTTTGGGTCGTCAGGCGTAACGACCATGCCATTTCACCACACCCTACCCTGCAGACACTGACAAGTGTCACGGTGTGCCTTGGGGTCTTTGGCCCTTATGCACACCGCATTCCATCAGGAAATACGGTGAGATGGGTGCGGTATAGGAGAATGGGGTGAAGTTTGGGGCCGAAGAGTCCGAGGCACACCTTGATGCCTCTCACTGGCTGCACGGTGTGGGTGGGGGTGGAATGGTATGAGCATTACAGGCAAGAATCCCAAGTCACACCCTTGATGCCTGTCATTCTCTACAGGGTGGGGCGTTATGGTCGGAAACCCTAACACCTCAGGCATTCGTTGGTGTTTTCACTCCAAATTTTCAACATGGTTTTTGACCCCCACCTCATGAACAGTGGCAATATCAGTTTGTTAGCCGAAAACTGCTTTTGCACAGCGACTACGGCATTTGGCACCACACGTGCAAAAACACATTCGAACAGGATGTGAAAAATGACAGCGGTACAGTTCATGGGAGGTGCAAAAATGGCAATGTTGAAAATCTGCTAATAATATTAAAAAACTGGTGAAGTCCTGGCGTGCGTAGAAACTGTACACGCACACCCGTGTATGTAACTAGTTGGGGATTTTTACAGCAGATTAACACAGGCATTTTGGGACCTCCGATCATGAACAGTGTCAGTGCGATTTTCTTTATCTGTCCTGAACAATGATTTCCCACAGCGACCATGCATTTCTGCGCTGAAAGTATGAAAACACATTTCGGCCATGTTGAGGAAAATGACAGCTGTACTGTTCATAAGAGGTAGGAAAATGCTACTGGCTTAAAAAATCTGGACTGAAAATATTACAAATTCATGAACTTACGGTGCGTGGAAACTGCGCAATGCTCACTCGTAACACAGTCATTTTATGGAGTTTTGTCACCAAATTTTCAACATAGCCATTTTAACACCTCTGCTCATGACCAGTGTCACTGTGATTTTCTTAATGTGTCCCATACATTGATTTCGCACACCGACTGCGCCATTGTGCGCTACATGGGCGGAAACATGTTGTGGGCGAGATGTGAAAAATGACAGCTGTACTGCTCATAAGGAGGTGTGGTAAAATGGCAATGTTGAAAATCTGGAGTGAAAATATTGAAAATCCGCAAACTTACGAGCGTGCGTAGGAACTGCGCAATGCACGCAAGTAAAACAGTCATTTTTAAGAATTTTTCCACCAAATTTTCAAAATAGGCTTTTTGAGAGCCCACCTTATGAACACTGGCAGTGTCGTTTCGTTAATCGGTCCTGAAAGGTGATTTCGCGCAGTGACTGCGAAATCACCCTTCCGGCCCAATTAACGACACTAAGGTGACAGCATTCATGAGAAGGTGTCCCAAAAACCCCATGTTGAAAATTTGGCACAAAAATTCCAAAAAATGCCCGAGATATGCAGCAAAGTTGAAAAAACCCTATCTGTTACATTATACAGCTTACGGCATTTCCTCAGTTAGCGGTCAGCTTTGAAGAGTGCAGGCGTGTTCCGGTCCACGAAGATCGTCGCGCTGGACTCAGAGAGTAAGTATGGGGTGAGGGGTGTGGGAGGTAGGGTCGCCAGTGGGTGGGCGCGGGTGGGCTGGGAGAAGCATGAGGGCGTTTTCATTTTACAGGTTTTTTTTTAAAGGAAGGCGACAGGGGCGTTTGCCACGCTGGGGTGGGCTCCCAGCATAGCAGCTAGAAGGCTGTTTGGGGGGCTGGAGCCGGCAGGGGATTGGGCACCCCGTCGCCTATACCGACAGCCACGCTGGGGTGGGCTCCCAGTGTAGCAGCTGTCAAACTGTTTGGGGGCTGGAGCCGGCGGGGAGTTAGGCACCCCGGCCGCCTGAGCGTGTGCCACACTGGGGTGGGCTCCCAGCGTGGCACCTGGAAGCTTTTGGGGGGTCGCGGTGGGGCCGAGGGCATTGGGCACCCCGTCAGCTATACAGTATGTGCTTGGGGGGCAGCGCGTGAGCATGCAATATGCGTGCGTGCATGTTGGGGGGGGGAGCTCTGCTCACTGAAGCGGAGCTCTCCCTTTCAACTGTATGCCACTGCATTTTCAACTGCTGTCATAGACAGCTGGAGCAGTGATTGGAGCACTGCAACTGCAAACACACTGACTGAATTGGAAGAGGCTGACACACCTCTGGAAAACTCAGATGATGGCACTATGTTTCTTGCACATGTGTGCAAGCAAACATAACAAATGAGTAATAGAGTTGGTCACATATGGCTATGCAATCAAACTACATCGGTGGACCGGGAACACGTCTGCACTCTTCAAAGCCGACCGCGAACTGAGGAAATGCCGTTAAGCTGTATAATGTAATAGATAGGGTTTTTTCAACTTTGCTGCATACCTCGCCAATAGAACTGGTAGATAGTATTACTATGACCGAATTTAAGAATGGGATAGACCGTCATTTTGGTAATAGAAAATTTTTAATTTAATTATGTTTGGCAAGCCTTATACGGTAGTATACTATCTTCTGGCTTGTAATTACCTATGATACCTATGATACATCAAAGGATAGTTCCACAGAGACTGATGAACTCACTAACACCAACATCTCAGGAGAAAGCAGCCGCAATTAACCAGGCCATCCTCAACCTCAGCAACAACAAGGCTATTTCAATCATTCCCCTAAATGAACAGGAGATGGGGGTATACTCCATCTTCCTTATGGTCCCCAGAAAGATAGGTGGAATATGCCCATACTGGATCTTAAATTCCTCATTCAGCATGTAATCTACAAAAGGTTCAAAATAGAGACACTGAGATACACCATCCTGGCAGTTCAACCAAGTGACTTTTTGGCCTCAACTAATCTGAAGAATGTGTATTGTATCTTCACATTCTTATCCGCCAGAGTCACTACAGATATCCCAGGTTCAAAGTCCATGGACAACACTATCAATACACCTGCCCCCCATTCGGCCTCACTTCTGCTACCCCGGTATTCACAAAGACACTGATGGTGTTGGCCATAGACCTGTGAAGAAGGGGGTTCATGTCATACCCTATCTGGATGACTGGCTGATGCGAGTGAGGTCACAATTCCAGGCATAGAAAGAAACAGAGTTGGTAGTCTACTGCCTCCAGAGAATGGCTGGATAATAAACTGGAACAAGAGCCAATCTGCACCATCTCAACCGTGCACCTGGGAGCAGTAATCAACACACAACTAAATGTAGTGGCTCCCTCGGAGAAGGTACAAAACATATTTCATCACATACAATTATACACCCAGTATGTCTTTCCTAGTAAATCTCTTAAATAAATATTCAGGTCACAGCCATACAAGGCAGTGTGGTATTACCTTCAGATATTAGGGCTAATGACAGCACTGACAGACTGTGACAGGGTTGAATAGGACCCTGTACCAATTGTTATGGAGAGTTTGAATGAAGGGATCTGTCCTGTTCTCTCCTTTCCTGTCTCTTGTCTGTCTGGTTGCGCACCCAGATTTTCCTGTGAGACCTAGGATTTGATAACCCCGAAAGCCTCGCAATTCTCTGCCTCTAATGGTCTCTCAGTCTTCTCTTGCTGTTCTGTCTTTTCCTCCCTTGTATATCTGCTGGTATAAAAATATATGCCGATCATTATGTGGAAATGTAACCGATATTAGGATCCCTTTGTTTAGAAATTATATAGTGTTACTGTTGAAATGTATATAGTTATAGTTCGAGATTATTACAAAAAGCTATTGGAAACTCAAGGGAGCAGTTTTTAAGCCCTTTTTCAGAAGCTGTAGAAAAGAGGCCTCAGTTCTGGGACATTGTGTTCTTGTTGCACCTGCATGAAATTGACAAGAACATTTTAGAAAAAACAGGATGCTTGTTAAGGAGGGGGGTTGCAAAGACTTGTAAGAGAGAAATGAAATGTTTTGAGAGACACACAGAGATTGAAGGAACACTCAGATGGATCTTCTCTGCTTATTCTGCCTTTGTAAATAATTATACCAAACAAGTTTTTTTTATGTTACTGCTAGTACTAATAAACACTTTTAGCGAATTCTACAACTGCTTCTGTTTTTTCCTATGCTTCCTGACCTGTTCATTGATGACAGATGGTGTCAGCCTAAGTGGGATTTACACTGTGCATACTCTAGGCCAGGAGTTTTGTGCGTGGGTACTGGACCTAGTACCAGGGAAGCATAGAGAAAGGTATGGATTCTGCAGCAGCAAGTCCAGGAGTGATTACCAAGAGAATGGCAGCCAAACTAGCAGAGATGGAAGTCCAAGTTGAGATTGTACAGCCAGCACAAGTTATGGAAAAAGAACAGGCAGTGACAGAATCGGAAAGCCTGACTGCCTTTTTCAAATGGTGGGCTATACAACAAACAGAGATGGAGAAACAGAGGAGCGAAGAGATGCAGCAACAGAAGCAGCAGAGGAGAGAAGAGAAGCAGCAGATGAGAGAAGAAATACAGCGATGGCTAGATGCCTTGCAAGCTATCAAAGGCAGAGGATCTGGCAGAGATCCAGATGAGCAACAAAAAACAAGCAACTTAAAAGCCATTAAACTTACAAAGTTATGTCCCTCGGATGATATCGAGGCATACCTGACAACTTTTGAAAGAGTTACCACAGCCTGCCAATGGCCAAAGCAGCAATGGACAATCAGACTGGTACCCTACCCAACAGGGAAAGCCCAACTTGCCTAGAGCAATGCAGACACTGAACAGTCAGAAAACTATGACCTGGTGAAAAATGAAATCCTGAAAAGGTATAACATCTTAGGAGAGACCTACAAGCAGAGATTTCAATCTCTGAAGTACAACTCAGTCGACAATCCTCGAGAAGCCTTCACCCAACTTAGCAAACTCCTGATAAAATGGCTCCAACCAGAGAGCAAAACAGTCCCACAGATCGACACATTTGCAATGGAGCAATTCATCAACATCCTGCCTACAGATGTGCAGCTTTAGGTAAAGGAACACTGACCCGAAAGTAGGGAAAATGCGATTTCTTTGGCCAAGGACTACCAAATGGCCAGACAGACGCTACAGCAGCGAGGTAACAGCCAAGCACCGGTAAGACACTCTTTTTCCCCATTTAAACTCCAAGTCTGATAAGAACTCTGGTGGGGGGTAACAAATCTGTGCCCAAAGACGTTATTTGCTACAACTGTAATAAGTCAGGTCATATTACAAGAAATTGCTGTAAGAAGAGTGACACTGGAGCAGATTTGTCCTTAGCAAATTGGGGCAAGTACTTAATAGATGTGAAGGTGGGGGATAAGACTGTAAAGTGACTCATTGATTCGGGAAGCAGACAGACCCTAGTGCATGTTGAGGTGCTGGGAAAACACTGTGCAAAAGGACCAGATACTGGTGTCATCTGCATCCAAGGGAACACTCGATACTATCCCACCACCCCAGTGACTCTGACCATTAAGGGTGTGTCGCACTAAATGAAAGTAGAGGTAGTACCGAAGTTACCTGTACCTGTGATTACTGGAAATAACTGTGCAGGATTTACGGAATTAATCTCAGAGGAACTGAACCCTGCAGTTTCAACAGCAGTGGTAACAAGAGCTCAGACAAAGAAAATCTCAAATGGTGGGGACACTTTTCTTTTCAGTGACTTTGATTCGGACTTGTTTGCGAACAGCTCCAAGATCCAGAAATCCAGGAAAGAAAGACGATGCCTGAAGAAACTGCCAACAAATGACTGATGGACATAAGGGGTTAACATATGAAAATGCTGAAACTAAACTGATCACTGATTGTGATTTTCTTTCAGAACAAGCTAACACTGCTTCTCTCCAGGGTTATTTTAAGCATCTGGGGGTGAAATCAAGACAGAGTGCACCTATGTTTAAGAAATGTAATGGGCTACTGTACAGAATTTGGGTTAAACTTCAGAAACAGGACCGGACAGAACAACTGGTTATACCACAAAAGTATAGATCTGAGTTGTTACAGATAGCACGTTAGCCCTATGACTGGTCACTCATGGAGGGATCACGCCCTTGCTAGATTGCTGTACAGATTTTACTGGCCTGGAATTCATGAAGATGTTGGTACCTACTGTAATTCCTGTGCTGAGTGTCAGAAAGTACCCCTAGTCAATAGAAAAGACAAGGTGCCCCTGGTGCCCCTACCCTTGATAAATGTGCCTTTTGAGAGAACTGCAGTGGATGTGGTTGGTCCTTTAGACAAAAGTAAAAAAGGTAATAGATTTACCCTGGTAGTATGCGACTATGCTACTTGATACCCAGAAGCAGTTCCAATGCGTACTGTCACAGCTTCAAAAGTGGCAGCAGAGCTTGCAAAAGTTTCAGCAGAGTGGGCATACCTAAAGAAATTATTACTGATCAAGGCAGTAATTTTGGTGCTGCATTACTTAAGGAGCTGTACAGACTACTAGGTATCGCCGCCATAAAGACCTCCCCCTATCACCCTTAGACAGACGGTCTTGTTGAGGGTTTAACCAAACCCTAAAATGCATGTTAAAAAGGTTTGTAAAAGGGGAAGGGAAAGATTGGGACCAATACTTGCCTTACCTACTTTTTGCATACAGAGAAGTGCCACAGGCATCAACAGGGTTTTCACCATTTAAAATGCTGTATGGTAGGCAGCCAAGAGGGCCACTGGATGTGATAAAAGAAACATGGGAAGATAACTCCACTCAGAAACAATCTATAACGTCTTCTATGTGTGCCCTAAGAAAGAAGCTGGCAAAATATGTTGAAATTGCCCATAGTAATCAGGAAGAGGCCCAAAACCAGCAGAAGGTATATCATGACCATGGGGTAAAAGAAAAAGTTTTTGAGCAAGGTGAAAAGGTTTTGTTACTGTTACCCACAACAGAAAATAAACTGTTAATGAAGTGGCAAGGGCCTTATAGAGTGGTCAGACGTACTGGCACCGTTAACTATGAGATTGAGACCCCTAGACAGGAAAAATCCTACTAAGATATATCATGTTAACCTCCATGAGAAATTAGTTGAAAAAACACCAAAAACTGGTTTGCTAGTTTTACCAGAAACTAATAAAAAAGATACTGATGTAGCTTATGATAGACTGGAACAAACTGTAACTGCTGATGCTGTAAAGGTGAATGTTTCCTTAAGCTCAGAACAAACTGCAGAAATTCGTAATGTGCTAAAGACATTTAACAGTACTTTTACCAAGTACCAGGCCAAGCAAAAGGAGTCAAGCACATAACAGTGCCAAGGAATACTCACCCTATTAGGCAAAAGACATGCAGGTTACCAGAGCGGTTAAGAGCGGACGTGGTTAAGGAAATACAAAAAATGAAAGAATTGGGTATCACAGAAGAGTCGAAGAGTGCTTGGTCATCTCCAATGGTAATTGTAAACCATAAAGAAGGGGGTGTTAGAATCTGCCTTGATTTTAGGAAACAATCAAGTGTCAGAATTTGACAGTTATCCTATGCCCAGAACAGATGATTTGGTGGACAGACTGGGGAGTGCAAAGTATATCAGTACCCTCGATCTCACGAAGGGTTACTGGCAAATCCCTTTAGCTAACGAATCCAGAGACAAAACTGCATTTGCCACCCCTCTTGGATTCTATCAGTTCACCACCATGTCATTTGGTTTACATGGTGCACGAGCTACATTCCAGCGGTACATGGATGTAATTTTATCCCCTCACACTGGTTATTGTGCTGCATACCTGGATGATGTCGTGGTATACAGTCCAGACTGGAAAAGCCACCTGGAACACCTACGAGCAATTATCCAAGCTATCAAAAATGCAGGTCTGACTATTAATCCTACCAAATGTGCACTGGGCATACAGAAAACTAGATATTTGGTCTATGTGTTGGGAAATGGAGAAGTTAAGCCAGAGGTTTCTAAAATAGAAGCTGTAGCTTACAGCCCTGTCCCTAAGACAAAGAAACATGTCGGGTCATTTTTATGGCTGGCTGGTTATTATCGGAGATTTGTTCCCAACTTCGCTGAGTTAGCTACTCCCCTCACTGACCTCACGAAAAAAACGGTACCCACATAATGTGAAATGGACCCCAGAGTGTGATGAAGCTTTTCAAGCCATTAAGGCTACATTATGTTCAGCCCCTGTTTTGAGAAGCCCAGACTTTGAGAAACCATTTTTTGTTACAAACAGATTCATCAGAGGTAGACCTAGGTGTAGTCCTGAGTCAAAATGTAGATGGGACAGAAAATCCTATTCTGTACATAAGTAGGAAGTTGCATGACAGAAAAAGTACTCCACGACTGAAAAGGAATGTTTAGCAGCAAAGTGGGCCATGGAGTCCCTTAAGTTTCATTTCCTAGGAACTGACTTTGTACTTATAACAGATCACAATACTCTTTATTGGCTTAACCAAATGAAAGATAAAAATTCCAGAATCACAAGGTGGTACCTGGCACTACAACCATTTAAATTCAAGGTGATACACAAATCTGGTAAAGAGAATAGCAATGCTGATTTTCTGTCAAGATATGGATTGGGAATTGAGGGTTCTGAAGGTTGAAAAACAAATGTATGAGTTTAAACTTTACTGTCTGCTGTACTGTTATAGAAAAAAGGATACTGCACATGTGTTTAATTTCTGAAAATTAGAAACTAATGTTAGAGAATTAATAGAAAGTTTTGAAAACCTGTTTGACCAAACAGGTTCCCTCTTAAAGAGTGACAGGGTTGAATAGGACCCTGTCCCAGTTGTTATGGAGAGTTTGAATGCAGGGATCTGTTCTGTTCTTTCCTTTCCTGTCTCTTGTCTGTCTGGATGTGCAACCAAATTTTCCTGTGAGATCTAGGATTTGAGCACCCCGACAGTCTCGCAATTCTCTGTCTCTCACGGTCTCTCAGTCTTCCCTTGCTGTTCTGTCTTTTCCTCCCTTGCATATCTGCTGGTATAAAAAATAGATGCAAATCATTATGTGGATATGTAACTGATATTAGGATCCCTTTGTTTAGAAATTATATAGTGTTACTGTTGAAATGTATACACTGTGTAACAGAAAATATTGACGCCCGTTAATATTGGCGCTCTGCCCTGCATAAACTTATTAGCGCCCGATGATATTCGCGATCGGACTGTGCAAGCAATTAGCACATCCAGTAGTATGCTGCTGCATCTGTTAACTGTAGGTCTGTCTAACTAGCTAGCTGTTGCCATAGTTGTTAATTACAGCAATCAGCTAACATACATGACCTACAGTAACTTGCAACAATGACGAAGCAGCTGTACAAAATCAACCATACTGCACAGCACAGCTCGCAGCTCCAGCTTCGATCTCCTACTCCATATAGGAGTAATACCTGCCAGCATACATCTACTGAAACTCTTAATGAACACAAAGATTTTTTTTTTTTTAACATTTACCTTTTTCCTCCAGGCATAAAACAGCGCATAAAAACATCTGCCCAATACCATTACCCCACCAAATCAACATTTAGTACTATTCTCTTCTCCCCCACCCCCATCCACAGCCACTAACATACCTGCGAGCTAGCTCCCGATGCCACCTACCGCTCCTCCTCTCAGCATTTTCCAGAGTTTCCCTCTGTCAAACACCAGCTGTCTGGAAAAAAATGTTTTTCTTAAAATATAACATGGAGCCACGAAGCACAAGTGATAGAGCCCAGGGAACACGCACAACAGATATGCTCTCACTCACTCCATCCATGATCACAGCCACACTGTACTATGACTGACATAAAATGCAACAATCAACTTGATATACAACAGAAATATTCGCGATCCTTAAATATTGGTGCATTCACTATAAATAGCGAATATTAACAGATCGCGAATATTTCCTGTTATACAGTACTTATAGTTTGAGATTATTGCAAAAAGCAATTGGGAACTCAAAGGGTTAACCTGAGAGCAGTTTTTAAGCCCTTTTTCAGAAGCTGTGGAAAAGGGGCATCAGTTCTGAGACACTGTGTTCTTGCTACATCTGCATGAAATTGACAAGAACATTGTAAGAAAAAACAGGATGCTTGTTAATGAGGGGGGTTGCAAAGACTTAAAAGAGAGAGCTGAAATGTTTGAGAGACACAGAGATTGAAGGAAAACTCAGATGGATCTTCTCTGTTTATTCTGCCTTTGTAAATAGTTATAGCGAACAAGTTTAATTTCTTTATGTTACTGCTAGTACTAATAAACACTTTTTGAGAATTCTACAACTCCTCCTGGTTTTTCCTATACTTCCTGATCTGTGCCTCAATGACACAGACACAGTCCCCTCCAGTGACACATCCTGGACACCTGGGATCAGTCAACACAGGACTTCGGTATAAAGATCTTCTCAAGCTCAGTGATCCTGGACAGCTTACTCTAGCGGATGAACAATCTAACAAGGGGCATGTCACTGCAACTGCCATACATGGCGACAATCACGGTGGATGCAAGTCCGCAGGGCTGAGGAGCAACGCTGGGGTGACACATCACTCAGAGAAGGTGGTCATCACCTGAGTCACATCTACCTATCAATGTGCTGAAGATGACAGCAGTGTACCATGCACTCTTGTTTTTCGCCCAATCCATCACAGGACAAGCAGTCCTGGTAAGGATGGCCAATCAATTCAGCATGGCCTACCTAAATAAACAAGGAGGAGCTCACAGCCGCACCATGATCAGGGAGGCCCTAAAAGTTCTACGATGGGCGGAAAGATACCTACTTGCAATAACAGTACTTGGCAGGGAACCCAAAAGCCCATGCAGATTGGCTCAGCAGAGTTGCCCTCAATCAGGTGGAATGGCAGTTACATCCCCACATCTTCTGCAAAATCAGCAAGAAATGGAGACCACTATAGATGGACCTAATGGCCCCCCGACACAACACTCAACTCCCACACTATCACTCACGAGTTCATGACCCACAGCAGAGGAGACTGACACTCTATCGGCTACCTGGAACTTCAACAAGGCATATATGTTTCTACCAACTTCCACAATTACAGAATTACTCCACAAACTTAGAACCACCAGGACCACGGTCCTACTGATAGCACCAGATTGGCTGAGGAGACTGCAGTACTCACTGATCAGGGCCATGCTGATCAACATCCTGTGGCTCTTACCTACGTGCCTGGATCTCCTGACTCAGGGACCGACCTCTCACTACGTCTCCAAGGTGCTCAGACTGACAGCATGGATGCCTCAAATTCTGGACTTTTTAAATGACAGAACAGAAAAGGGAGTCAGCCACTCATCGCTAAGAGTCCAAAGATCAGCCATTGCAGCCACGAGAGGGCCAGTTCCAAGAATCGGACAATTAGGATCTCATCCAGGCATAATCAGGTTACTATGAGCAGTACAAATGTTGTCTCCCTGCAAAAGACGTACTTGCTCACCCTGATAAATAAACTTTGTCTTGGATGCCTTACATAAGCCATCTTTTCAACAAGTCTCCCTATACTGGACAACCCTTAGAACGGTCTTTCTGATGGCCATGTGCTGGGTTAGAAGGGTTAGTGAGCTACAGGCGCTCTCATGCAGAGGGTCTTTCCTGGTATTCCACAATGACAGTTAAATGTGGACAGCTCCTTCCCTCCTCAGTTCCCTGCTGGAGATCATGATCAGAAGACCTCCCTCCAAGGAACCAGGAGAGAACCTATGGCTCTGTCTACCAGGCGAGGCAGGTAACCCTTCCTGGAGAATGAGACAGGCGTTACAGAGCTCCAAGTTCTCAGGGGGATGGAGGGTGGGAAGGCATGGCCTGATGAAAGAGATTCTCTTGAAGATCTACTACTATGGTAAGTACGTAACTTCTGTCTTCTTCTAGGATATATCTCTCATCAGGCCACACCTATGGAATGAGTACCAAGCAGTACTGACAATAAAACTGTCTGGGTGGCTGGGGCCCTTAGTCCGACTAAAGGAGGCCTTGAAGCACTGCTAGGCCAAAGCCTGCCCTTTTTCGGGAGGCAATGTCCAGACTGTATTGTTTAGTGAAAGCGTGGACAGTACTCCAGATGGCAGCTACACAGATCTCTGCAGCAGACACATTCTTGAAACAGGCAACCAAAGTGGAGATGCCTCTAGCTGAATGGCCGTGCACAACTCCAGGAAGTTCCTAACCATACTTTCTGTAATAGATAGTAATAGTTAGCCAGCCATTTGGACAGGCACTGTTTAGAAACAGGAGCGTCCTATTTCCCAGGGACAAATGAAACAAAAAGCTGTGAGGACTTCCTTCAGTCCTTCGTACCATGTACGGTATATAAGTACCCAAGTAGTCTATGTACATCTAAGGTATGGAGCCATGCTTCCACTGGATTGGCATGCTCAGGAAAATAAACTGGCATGAGGATGGTTTGATTCAAAGTAAACTCAGATACCACTTTTGGTAGAAACTTAGGATTGGTATGTAAAGACACTCTGTCTTTGTGAAAAATCAAAATAAGGAGGCTCACACATTAGAGACAGAAGCTTTGAAATTCTTTGAGCAGAAGTAACAGCAACTGAAAATAATGCTTTCCAAGAAAGGAAACGTAGGCCATAAGTTGCAGCCGACTCAAAAGTAGCCAAAATAAGCTTTTCAACACAAAATTGAGGTCCCATGCTGGGACTGGATTGTGGATAGGAGGCTTCAAGTGCAGAATGCCTCTCAAAAATGTACAGGGCACCTCCAGCTGAGCAACCGTACAGCCATCAATAGGTATGTGGAAAGCTGAAATGGCAGCCAAGTGCACGTTGACAGAAAAGTATTGTAGGCCGGCATCTGACAAGGACAGTGAATACTCCAGAATCTGATTTACCGGACAGGAAAATGGATCCAGTCGGTGAGAAGTGGCCCAACAAGCACACCACTTCCGCTTCATGGAATAAGTGGCCCTGATGAAGGGTTTCTGGCAGCCACCTTTTGTGACACCCCAAACCGAACAATGACTGTCTTCAGGAGCCATGCATGAAGGTGGAGTGACTTGAAGTCTGGATGGATCAGGGTTCCCTTTTCTGACAGTAGGCCCTGGTGCAATGGCAGAGGTACTGGTGGTTCCACTGGTAATTGCTGCAGTAAGGGAAACCAAATCTGATGAGGCCACGGTGGGGGGGACAATAAGTATCAAAGTTGCACCCTCCATTTGGAGCTTGATTAGCACTCTTTGAATTAGAGGGAAGAGGAAAGGCATATAGGAACCACCACTTCCAAAAAAGGGACAACACGTTTCACCAGAAAACTCCAGGCCCTGAAGTGAGCAAGATGAACTGCGGCAGTTTTCCATTGTGTAGGGACACAAAAAGGTCCAACTCTGGATGATCCCACCTGTCAAACAGGTCTTCTGCGACAGATGTCAGCAGTTCCCACTCATGCATCCTGGACTGTGACCTCAGTCTGTCTGCCAGGGTGTTTTGGACCCTTGGAACATGCCCTGCTGACAGTTCTAGACTGTGTTCCAGAGCTCAATACCTGACTCTCACTGCCTCTCTGCACAGGGGGTAACCTGCTGACCTCACTGATACACCCAAGATTAGTACTTTCAAAACTGGGCTCGGATCCTTTCTTGACACTACAAAGACCTGTACCTGCCTGCTCTAAGAGACCGCACCTCAGCCTCCCAATTTACCTTCAACCTACCTTACCCCCCTCATTTCTACCCCTCCGCTACTAACCCATGTACTAAAATATCCTCCTACACTTTACCTCCCCGTCCCCCTTAATTTCTTCTCACTCCCTTCTTTCACCCCCCAACCCCGACGATGCCCACTCACGGCTGACCACCCCACCTCACCCCCACCCCTGATGATGCCCACTCTTGGCTGACACCCTACCCTTTCTGTTTTTGGTTTACCCACTATTCTAGTGATCTCCAACACAGAGTCTTACCCACCTTTCTCTTATTAATCCTTTTTCTGTTACTACTGCTTATAAGATGTATATCATTTCAATATATTTGGTTGCCTGTGTAATTGTTTCCCTGTTTTTTCTGTATACCTTGTATTAACTGTAATGTTTGTTCACCACTGACTTGGAACCTTTGAAAATTAGCCCTTGACGCAAAGGTATTAATTCCAAACTGAAATAAATAAATAAATAAATGACTCCCCCCTTGCTTGTTGATGTAGTGTATCACGCTTATGTTGTCCATTTGTATTAACAGAGGACCCAGGGATAGGGGAGTCTGGAAAGTCTGTAAGCCATATAGAACAGCTCTCATTTCTAGGACATTTACGTGGAGGGTGCTCTCCATTTTGATCCATGTACCAAGTGTCTGATGGGTCCCTAGATGTGCCCTCCATCCTGTCCCCAATGCATCTATAGTGAGACTCTGTTATGGGGAAGGAATCAGGAATGAAACCCCCTTCAATAAATGGCTAGGTTCCATCCACCACTGAAGTACCTTTCAGACAGGGGAAGTTACTAGAATCATCTATTCTAGGTCGTCTGTACACTGGTCCCACTGGACTCTTAGTGTCCATTGCGGGAATCTCATGAGTAATCTGGCCAGTGGCACTGTGACAATGGCTGCTGCCATCAGGCCTATATGTCCTGGCTGTGACATACCAGTTATTGTAGACCATCTGGGCCTGTGCAATCAGACGCTTCTCCCTGTCCTGGGGCAGGAAGGCTAAGCCTTAGGCTGTATCCAGGGCTGACCCAATGTACTGTAGACGCAGGCATGGGGTCAAGACTGATTTCAGCATACTGACAGTAATTCCTAGAGCATTCAACAAGTTTCTGGTGCGTGCTAGGGTGTGAAAAAGCTGCTCTTTGGAGTAAACTTTGAGAAGCCAGTCATCCAGGTAGGGGAAGACGTATAGTCTTTCCCTGCAAAGAGCTCCTGCCACTGCTGCTAAACATTTGGTAAAGACTCAGGACGCAGATGATAAGACAAAGGGCAACACCCTGAAAGAGTAGTGTTCCCCTGAAACAGAAACCTGAGCTATTTCCTTGGGGGGGGGGCACATCTTGATATGCAGGTAGGCATCCTGCATATCCAGGGAACAAATCCAGTCCCCTACTTGCAGTAGTGGGAGTGGGTCTTGCAGAGTTACCATTCTGAACTTCTTGTATTATATGAAAAAGTTCAGGTTCCTAAGATCTAAAATGGACCTCAGATCTCCTGTCCACTTTGGGACTAGGAAGTACTGAGACTAGAACCCCATGTTTCTTTGTTCTCAGGGAACAAATTCTATGGCTTTTCTGGAGCAAGGTGTGGCTTCCCCTCTAGAAGCAATGGGATATGCTCTGGAAGATACAGAAAAGGCACTGGTAGATGGTCTGGAGGTAATTCCAGAAGCTCTAGAGCATGACCTTGTTCTATTATCTGCAGGACCTAAGCATCTGATGTTACCATCCTCCACTGGTCCAGGTGGAGGGAGAGACGACCCCCGCCAATCACCTCTGGAGGCACTGGTGGCTGGGGGTTGTAGAAGGAGTCACGCAGAGCCGGATGATGCTGCGGCTGCAACCACACCCCCACCTATAGGGGCTTTTGGGTGGGCACCTAGGGTTGCTCCTGGAGCAAGCAAAGCTGTTGCTCCTCTACTTTTACCCTGTTGTCTGGCAGTAGAATGATGTCTGTTGCTGGCCGGACAAAAAAGGCACCCTCTGTCTACTCCTTGGTTGAGTACGACAGAGGGAATGCACTGATTTCAGAGTTCTGCCCGAGGTCTGCAGATTGGGAGGATATCTTGTATGTCTGCACCAAGCAATTTGTATCCCCTAAAGAGGGCACTGAAAATGGATCATTGAACATCATTCGTAAAGCCCACCACCCATAACCAGGAATGTCTCCTGAGGCATAATCCAGAAGCTGCTGCCCTGACAGAAGTATCAGAAATATAGGTAGAATGTAGGAGATGTTTACCCATATCTGCTCCTGCTTGTAGAATTTTCAAGAGCTCCTGCTTAGGGGTATCCTCTGGGAGGGCTTGGGCAGTTGCTTTGGCCTTTGTCCAGAGGGTATTTTAGTATTTAACAATATGGGCCTGATAATTTTCAATTCTCAGGCCCACAGGGGCAGAAACAGAAATTTTCTTGCTCAAGACATCTAGCCTCCTAGACTCTATGTCAGGAGGGAAGGAGCTAAGGTGTTTTGGTACCTTAGATCTGTCATCGGCAGTGTTTATGACCATCGAATCAGCCTAAGGTTGGCCTACAAAAAAAGGCTTGCCTGAGGAGGCCTGATACATCTCGTCTGCCTTCCTGGGTATGGCAGGTATCATGGTGGGCCTAAGCCAGGCAGCAAGGGTGGCACCTTCCAAAGCAGGTAGGAGAGGAGGAATAATGATGAGTGGGGAAACGGGCAATTCCAGGAACTCCATCAAGTTTCTCTTGGTCATGTCCTCTTCCTGGCACTGAAACCCCATGGCAATCTGGAGCTGCTGCATCACAGAGATGAATGATGGATCTTCAGCAGGAGACCTTGGTGTTTTCACTACTGGGTCCTCAGTCCCTGTAGACACAGTTGAACTAGATCTCTCATAGGAGCTTTCCACATACTCTTCCTCCTACATAATAAGGTCAGGATTGTACTTATCCTTGTCGATGTATTCAGTAGGCCACAACAAGGGAGCGGGTGAAGCCGCTGATGCCTGAGATTGGAGCTGGCGCTTTGGCCTGGCAGGCATCGGCAACAGGGGTTTGTCGAAAATGCCACGTTGACATGTCTCCTGTTACAGGAGGAGGGGGTAGCAGGCATTTCGGTATGTTTGCGAAGGACGAAAGTACTGCCTGGGCATCGGCGCCCACGTGGTCGACGGGAACGCCAGATTATGTCAAAAGGGAAGGCACAGTCCCAGACATCGATGGCAACACACCAGCCATGTTAGGCCTGGTGGTGCTTGTAGCCTACCCTGACCTGGGAGGCTGACAGCATCGCCACTAGAGCAGTCAACAGTGCAGTGGTGGTTGCGCTGGAGTGAAGGGTCGACCATGAGCAAACTGGGGAGGTCTTTTCCTTACTGTGTTCCCTCTCCCAGTGCTTGTGTTTGTGCTGTCCTGAAGTTTTCTACTGGGACTTTGAGAGCCCAAGAAGCAGGCCAGCGACACGGTGGCGCTCTTTCTCTATTCTGGCTACCTGCTGTTTCAGTAGGTGGGTCTCTAAGGCGTTCTTTCGGCATCGCCAGGTGGCAGTACTGAAGTTACAGCAGATCAGGCAGGCCTTCACGTTATTGGCCACACCAAGGCAGCACACGAAGACGTCGAGTGAGTCACCCGAATACATCTCACTGCATTTGCAGTATCTGAAGAGCTTCAACAAGTCTTTAGTTGACATACACTTGGTATTACTACTTGGTATTACTTGTGTTTTGAAGACAAAGTAGGCAAAACGCCCACTGAATTGTCTCCCACTCATAGTGGGTTTATTGTCTGAACACATTCTGGACCAGGGATATATTAAGATGTTTTTTAAAGGTTTCCAAGGTTGGGGCAAGGACTAAACAGCATGGGAAGGAGTTCCAAATTCTGGCTATTCTTACTGTATAAAAATTGTGACATTTGACTGTGTTAAGCCTAGGAACAATTATCCGTTTAGTATGTGATTTGAGGTTATTGGTCCTAGGATTCAATTTTATACCACATTGAGCCATTAAGGTTGGGTTTTGCAGGATTTTGTAAAGCAGCAGTAAGTCCCCTCTTTTTCTTCTAGTCTCTAAGGTAAATAATTTTAGTTTATTAATTCTATCCTTATATTCTGTAGTTTTTAACCCCTTGATTGACTTAGTCACTTTCATTTGTGTTTTTTCTATTAAGTTTATATCACACCTTAAGTACGGGTTTCAGATAGGTGACCCAAAATCAAGATGGGGAATTACATAAGTCTTGTATAGTTTGACTATACACACACTATCCCTTGTTACAAAGGTTTTATGTATTAAGTGAATTAATCTATTCGTTGCCTGGGTAATGTTTCTGCAGTGGTCTGTAGATGAAAGATCAGTGTTGACCCATATACCAAGGTCCTTCTCTTTGCTGGATGATTTCAAGGTTTTACCATTCAATTTATACTGGAAACCAGGGTTTATGTAGCCAAATTGCAATACAGTACATTTGGATTCATTAAACATCATTTTATTATTTAGTCCCCATTCTTCAATTTTTTTGAGATCCTGACTCAATGCTAGATATTTTTCTAATGAATTCACCTCTCCTCCTACCTTTGTATCATCTGCAAATTTGGAAACAACATTACTTAAACCTTGTCCCATGTCACTGATGTAAAGGCCAAAGAGAACAGGCCCAAGCACCGAGCCCTGCGGCATCCTGCTAGTGACAACGCCCTTGTCAGACCATGATCCGTTAATCCTGACAGACTGTTTTCGGTCAGTTAGCCAGTTATCAATCCACCTAACAATATACTTATTAATGCCCATCAAAGATACTTTATTAAACAATACATTATGAGGGACAGTATCAAAGACCTTTCCTATATTGAGAAGGATGACATCGACGGGTATCCCCTTGTCTAAACGATCACTTATGAAATCATAAAAAGACATGAGATTGGTTATGCAAGAAAGGCCTTTTTGGAACCTATGCTTGGTACGGTCCTGGAGCCCTAGTCTTGCTATGTCCCTATCAATTATGGTTTTAATGATTCTTTCCATAAGTTTACCACAGACAGCGGTAAGGCTAATGGGCCTATAATTAGTGACATTTGATTGATTACCTTTTTTATGGATTGGACAACCGAGGCCCGTCTCAAATCGATAGAAACCTGGCCTGTATGGAGGGATTTATTAAAAAGTAAGGTAAGGGGATGTGCTAGGATGTTGGAAAGTTTTTTTAGTACTAAGGGATTTATGTTGTCTGGTCCAGGAGAAAATGTAGCTTTTAGTTTTTGTAGTTCAGCCAGTACCTCATTTTTTTCTATTTATAAGTGCATCGTAAATTCCATACTCAATACCTGTTTATTATTTGAGTTAGGATTAAAGACTGAGCTAAAATATTGGGCTATGTCCTTGTTATCTGTGATTAATTCACCATCCTTACGTATTGAAGTAATTTGTTAGTTGATTATTTGTTATTGTTTATATATGTCATAAAAACTTTTGCTGTCTTTTTTCAAGATAACCTTAATTCTAATTTCATTTTTTCTTTTCTTATTAATTTCCTTAATTTGCTTTGTTCATTTCTATATATCAGTTGATGGCTATGGGTGCGGTTTCTTTTATATCTTTGGAAGGCTTTATATTTTCTGAGTATTTGTTTTTTAATGGTTTTATTGAACCATAGTTGAATGAAACCCTTCTTGTATTTTTTCCGCATAGGTACATGTTGGTCTACAGCATTATATAGATAATAGGTTATTCCTTCCCACATTTGTTCAACCTCCAGTCCATTTAGTATTTTGTCCCAGTTTACGTCCTCTAGTTCTTTTGATAGTTTGGACCAGCCTGTATTTTTATAATCAGAGGTTTCAGTTGTGTCTACTGCTTTTACTCTTGTACATAATAGGGTACATTCAGTCATGTTGTGGTCACTTGTTCCTAAATGAGCACTGACTCTTGGGTTAATATACGATCAATGGTATTGGTTATTAGCAGATCTACTATATTTGCCTCTCTTGTAGGCTCCAAGATCAACTGTTCACACCCACATGACGTTAGGGTATCTAAAAGTTTTTTTTTTTTTCAAATAAGTGGTTGCCTATAAGCAAGTTCCAGTTTATACCTGGAGCATTAAAGTCCCCCACTACAAGTATGTCGCCCATATCAAAGGCAACATCAATTCATGTAATAATGCACTGTTGTACAATTCATCACAAGATGGGGGCCTATAGCAAACTCCTAGAATTATTTTTGGTGAATTTACTAAATGAAGATTTAGCCACAATGTCTCAGTATGGACGTCACGTTGAATGTTTAATGATAGTTCACTGCATTGTAAGTCGTTGGATATATAGCAGCAAACTCCTCCCCCTCTTTTATTTGTCCTGTTTTTATAAAATAGCTGGTACACTGGGATATTATTTGACCAGCTACTAGTATCATCCCACCAAGTTTCTGTTACACAAACAATGTCAACCTTGTTGTCGTTAAGGTACATCCCTAGCTCGGTTAGTTTAGTTGGATTAAGGCTTCTAGCATTTATATTTAAGATTGTGTAGTTAGTGGATTTCCGTATGTTGGTAGCTGATGATGGTGAGTCCTTGTACCCCTTTCTGATTAGTTTAAACTATGACCAATTATGTCTTCAAAAGATTTTCCAAGTTTGTATGCCCCACATTTACTTAAATGTAATCCATCCCAGCAGAACAGCACGTTGTTGTTCAGAAAGGATTCCCAGTAAGTAACAGATGAATAGTCATTTTGTAGTGTCCATGTCCTTAACCATTCGTTTACCATTTTTATTTTATTTCAGGTAATTGGCCCTAGGAACCAGAAGAATCTCGAAAAAATTAATTTCACAGTCCAGGCTCTTCAGTGTATTTCCAAGGCTAATTCATTCATTTTTCATTTGCTCCACGGATAGTTTGTTTATGACATTTATTCCTGCGTGGATTGGGGCCTGAATTGCTGAGGATATCTTTGGTCATATTGTGGATATCCTTTATACCAGCACCCCGAATGATGAGCATGTGATGTTATGCTTGTCCCTCCTGCAGACTATTTTGTCCACATATTTAACTATGGAGTCTCCAAGGGCAAAGTACTGCCTTGGTGGATTTTGATTTTCCCCAATATCCATGGCAGATGGATTTCCTTCTGGTGTGCTGGGGAATGTAGTTGCACTGCTTTCATTTGTACCTGTGGGGAACATAATAGGTGCAGAGTTTTGGGTAGTATTTTTATTTTTGGTTAAGTGTTTATGAGCAACATACTCCTTGGCAGATGATCCTGAGGCGTTAGCAGATGTATTCGGGGTTTGACTCCCTACACTGTCGTTAATGGATTGGGGTAGAGGGGAGGGGTGTTTGAAGGGGTCTCAGTATTGTTTCTCCCATCAGATGTACAACTATGTTGGACTGTATCACTGATGTCCCCATCAGTTAGGTTAACTAATGGTTGGTATCTATTCCCTGTTTCAACTGGATTTCCAATTGCTCTGCATCTTGCTTCGGATTTGTGCCCATAACTAACTTGAACCCAGTCATCTGGGTCGGGTATCTGGATATCCTTGTCCCCAGAGGGGCGTTTTTTTTATCTGAATTACTGGAAGTGGGGGCAAGGGTTTTTGCAGCAAATGGTGGGTTTTGCTGATTCATCTCAGGACACTCACTAGCTTCCTTTAAAGTGGGTGGAGCTTTATTCATACATTTAAGTTTATGTGCCATGGTATCCTGTTTTTCAAGCTGGTCCAATTTGCTGTAGAATGTGGCTATGTCTTCCCTTAAAACACTATTATTGACACATTTTTCACACACACACATAGGGAGCTAGCTAGAAGCTTATCAAATAGAGTATACATAAGGCAGCTGGAGCACCTAAGCCCAGTCTCCCCATCTAGTGTCATAATAATTATCACACATAACTTTGGTTGGGGGACTTGGTGAAGTCTTCTGCAGGTCTACAGGGGGGTCTAAAGAAATTAAATCACACATTATACCTAAGGTAGACTGGTAGTATCACACACACACACACACATTTGGAGGGTAGTTTAATAGTCCAATAAGATTAGTAACTTGCAGGAGTTATAAGCTATTTGCACAGCCCTAACAAACCCAATTAGGATCACTCCCTGAGCCAAACTGCTAAGTTACTTACGTTGTACCAGCAAGTGGACAGTCCTTTCTTTCCACCCTTGACACGTGCAAAAACTTGCATCTCTGCGCGCGTGGACGCATGTCTCTGTGCACCTGGATGTGCGGTTGCCCTGCTCGCGTGGGGCTCTAGTTTTAAATGCTAAGGACTGGAAGTATGGGTGGGTCACTTCCGGTTCCTCGCTCCCAAATGCGGCAAATAAAAGTATTAGTTGTGCAATAATATTAATGCCACCTCATGTGGTGGACTTCTAACCTGGACTGGAGCACTTCCCTTGCCCCAGCTACCTAACAACTGCACAAGAACAATATCATCAACAGAGGTGGGCTAAGGAGCAAGGTAAGCCTCCACAGTCCCACAATGCTATACCACCAGGAAGTTTCAGTAGTGTACAGGACAGTTCCCTTGGCAACGGCCAGGAAAAACCAACCCTCTCACCAGAGGGATGCCTAAAAACAGTAGAGACAATATTATATTTTTAGTTTAAAAGTACAAGGCTAGGACGCTCCCACCAGGGTGTTCCTGAATTCCTTACTCCCTTACATGACATTGGTAATCATAAAAGTGATTACAAACTAGGGAGAGAAATGTATATGAAAGTGGTCAGCTATAATGGCGGTGTTTCTGTACAGGGTCCTCTGAGTACGGTCAACATCAGGAAAAGAACTGAGGAAGGAAGGGGCCGCCTATGTTTATAGGGGAAGTACCGACGGAGGATGCTGTCATGGGCAGCCCCTAGTGGACTGCTTGCAGAAAGTTTCTGTGTAGTCCTAGTGCTTGGCGACCATAGTTCCATACTAGGAAAAATAGATGTACAGAAGGCTGGGTAGCCCATATATATACACATCTCCTACCAAAGCAGGTATTAGTCCCCTTCACCCAAGTTCAGTAGATAGTTATCGAGTTTGATCTTAAAACAATTAAAAGAATCGACTTCTACAATATCCCTTGGGAGGGTATTCCACATAGGAATAATTCGTTGAGTAAAAAAATTCCTTCTTGACTGACTTTTGGGATTAGTGAGTCTTAGTTGAAAGCTGTGACTTCCTAACAAGAATTCCCTTTGAGTTCAAATGAAACCTAGTTCTGTAAATAATAAAGGGTCCCTCATAATTTTGAACATTAATAAAAGGTCACCTCTATATCTCCTCACCTCCAGAGGATAAAGATTTAAAGAGCGTAACCTAGAGCCATAGTCAACCCTATGAAGTCCATAAACCATTTTAGTAATTCTCCTCTGGACCCCTTCAATTTTTTTAACATCCTTACATAAGAAAGGATTCCACAAAGGAGAACAATAAGCCAAGATAGGTCGTACATTGGCCCTGTACAGGGGAACCAGGCAAGCCCTATTTCTAGATGTGACAGAGCATCTAATACAGCCAATAAGTCTATTGGCATTCTTAGTTAATTCAGTACAGTGAGCACTGAATTTAAAATCACTTGAAACAAGTACACCCAGATCCCTTTCATTATCCACAGACTGCAGCAACTTGTAGCATGGGTTATTATTACCCAAATGTATAACTACACTTTTGTCTAAGTTATACATCATATCATTTCTATCTGCCCAACTCTCCATTGATGAGAGATCATTGCAAAGTTCATAATATCCATCCTTTCTACTTACATCTATGGCAATTTTAGCATCATCAGCAAATTTGATTGTATATCCATTTATATCCCTGTCTAGATCAGAGACAAAGATAGAGAACAATAAAGGGCCCAGCACAGACCCCTGGGGCACCTCATTAGTCACCCTCCCCTTACTAGAGGTAAAGCCTCTGATTTTTAATACCTGTTCTCTGTTCCTCAACCATGTATCCACCCATCTAACAATGGAGCTGTTTATCTCAAGTTTTAACATTTTCTCTACAAGGATTGCATGGGGAACCTTATCAAAGGCTTTACAAAGGTCGAGAAATACAATGTCAACTACTTTTTTTATCCTCTAGTAGTTTACTGTTTCATAGAAACAGAGATTTGCAGTTAGACATGATCTTTGAGACAAAGTCATGTTGTGTGTTATCAATAAGGCATCTTGATTCACGATCGGAAGAGAGCTTATCTTTAATAATGGACTCCATTACTTTTCCTAAAATGCAAGTTAGGCTAATCGGTCTGTAATTTGCCATACTGCTGTGGTCCCCTTTTTTATAAATAGGAACTACCAATGCTTGTCTCCAATCATCTGGCACTTCACCAGTAATCATAGATTTATTATAAAGGATGTATAATGGCTCAATCAACCATGAGCTAATAGCTCTCAATACCCGAGGGTGGAGTAAATCTGGACCAGGAGAGGTGTTAATTTTAATATGATTTAATTTAATGAGTATTTCTTCCCTAGTTATATTTAGTTCCTTGGTGGGAGTACTACCAAGCTTTAAAGTACAGTTATTGTCCTTTTGTGCAAAAACTGAACAAAAATAATGATTGAATTCATTGACCATGTCAGATGGTTCATTTATGAAAGTACTGGAAACTTTAATTGGACCAATTTTATTGGAAGCAAGTTTTTTATTATTTAAGTAGGAATAGAAAGATTTCCCTCCATCCTTCATGTGTGCCAATTTAAATTCAATCTTACATTTTTCACTACTGATGTTAGTTTTACAAACTCGTAAAGCCTCCTTGTATTTGTATTTATTGTAATCATTAGTGTCCCTTTTTACAGCCCTATAAGCTCTTTTTTCCTAATATGGATTTACAAACTTTGTTTGTATACCACATAGGTAGTTTCCCTTTCTTGTTATACAATGTACGGTTTGGAATATATTTGTCACTTAGCTCATGAATCTTGTTCTTTATGGTACTCCATAAACTATTCAGAGATGCACATTCAACCCTCCAAATCCAATCATTTAATTCTTTATTAATAGCTCTGAAATTGGCTTTTCTGAAATAGGTGTGGCCTGATGAAACACATATCCTTGAAGAAGATCTATTTGCAATTGATGGAACAAACCCATGAAACTGGCAGACTGTTCATACTCCTAGCCAAGAAGACGGCCGGCAAGGCTGCATCTAAAGATATAACAGTCAGATGGCTCAGAGCCATGATTGCAGCCGCTTACCGGGAATTAGGTCTTCAGTCGTCACTGGGTATAAAAGCTCACTCCACTAGCCTAATGGCAATGTCATGGGAGGAGAAAGGTTGAGCATCTTTTGAAGACATTTGCTCAGCTGCCACCTGGTCTTCCAACCACACCTCTGTAAAACATTACCAGTTGGATGTAACCTCAGCAGACAGAGCCACCTTTGGTAAAGTGGTATTTTGGGCAGCCTCTGACTCTGTTTGATTGAATTTCCCACCCCGGCTTTGACACACGGCTACTTAGGTCTGACTAGTGAGCAATGTCTGTACTATAAAGGTTGCTGGGGATAATGGTATTTACTCACCTGGTAAAGGTGATTACACCTGCAACCTTTATAGTACTCAGAGACCCTCCCAGTGCTCTGAATCTCCCTGATGTCTCCCAACAGTTGAGCATGAGGGGCAGCTCGTTGACTAACATGTCAGCCAGGGTCGAGTCAGACAGGAAATGGAGACCGGTGTGAGCATCTGAAGGAGTGGGGCTGCAGGAGGCCTAGGAGGAGCAAAGAAAAAAAAATGGACTGTGACGTATGTGTGGCAGTCTCGGGAGTGCATACAGTCAGCAGCATCAAGTGAACTGTGTGGACATGCTTTGCAGTTGGGAGCAAGCTGGAGTGGCTGTATGTATCAGCACAGCATTCAGGATTGGGGCAAGCACATAATGGGAGCAGACCAACAGCAGCATGGAGGGCCTTGAAACTGGAAATTCAAGGGATGGCATACTTTGGTGCGAGATACAGGAGGGAGATGCAGGGTGGGTGTTTCTGTAGTGCAGGTTAGTTTTTTGTAGGAAGCCTTAGGAGGGGTTAGGATGGCTGGAAAATGAATTAAGGGGCTTGTTACATGCTACTGGGGTGGTTTGTAGTGAGTTGGGTATTAATGTGTTATTAAGGTGTTGATAAAGAACAATTACCTAAGAACTGATGTAACAACAAATCTTCGAGAGAATCTCTCATCAGGCCAAATCTTTGGAACTATACCCACGTCAGTGCTAGGACCACACGGAAACTTTTGCAAGTACTCAGCCATGGGCTGCCCACAATTAAGTCAAACATCAGAGTCTACATAAACGTGGGCAGCCCCTCCTCTCCTCAGTTCCCCACTGAAGATCATTCTCTAAGGACCTCCCTCTAGGGAATCAGGACAGACTCCAGCACTCTGCTTACCAGGTGAGACAGAGTGCTGACAAAAGCAGCAATGGAGGCAGCAAGACAAAAATCTTTTGTCACAAACCTGAAGGAGGGAGGAGGGTGGGATGGCATGGCCTGATAAAACAGATTCTCTTGAAGATCTACTGTTACGGTAGTTTCTTACGTAACTGTTCTATCTTCTTCAAGAATGTCTCATTCATCAGGCCATGGCTTTGGGAAGAGGCCAATCAATCAATCAATCAAGTCTTTACTTATCCAGGTGAATACCATTGAGCAAGCTCATTTACAAGGTGGACCTGCATTACACACGGTCAGTAATAACACCTTTATATACAGATAATAAATAGACATAATTATACAGAAATAGGGAAAAAAAATACACAGAGCAATAACACGTATTTCAGGTCTAGGGTTAACAAGGTTAGGGAGAATGGTCTGAGAAGGGGAATTAAAACATTCTGAAACAGCCAGCATATTAAAACATTTTCAAACAGCACGGCATATCATTGGTCAGGACATATACAAACTTAACTCATTCACACCACGAGAGCTCTCTGAGACTTCCACCACTTGTGCCCTGCATACTCTTAGCACTGCATCCTGGACCTTTCTAAGCAAAATCAAGTCATAATCAGCATGCCACAAACAAATGTGAATACCTCTTGAACCGTAAGAGCTACACACAAAGTACGAGTAGCAAAGTTGTTCAGCGCAACATTACCTTTCCAATGGTGCTATGCAATCAACTATAATCAATTTTGTTTTTATTTTATAGTAGTTGAAATACCAAACAACTTTTCTTTTTTTTTTTTTCAGATTTTTTCAAGGAGCTTAGGTGAGGCTTGAGACAAATGTCAGCCATGCACACCATACCTTAAACAAATGCGAATAACTCCTAAAGTATACATGATAGACACAAAGTATCAGAAGCAAAATTATTTAGCACATTACCTTTCTAATGGTGCTATGCAATCAACTGTAATTCACTTAGTTTTTATTTTATACTAGCTGAAATAAACTGTTTTTTTTTTTCAGATTTATCCAAGGTGCTTAGGTGAGGCTTGAGGGACAAATGTCAGCCATGAACACCATACCTTAAACAAATGAGAATAACTCCTCAAGTATACATGATAGACACAAAGTATCAGCAGCAAAATTGTTCAGCACAAAATTACCATTCTAATAGTGCTATGCAATCAATTCTAAGCAATTCGGTTTGTTTAATATTTAGGTACAAACTGCTGACTTCTTCAGACATTTCCTGGCCTGAGTGAAAGTCAACTGAGTACGTCTACAGGCGTTATTGGCCTGAGTGGCTATGCTTTCAGACGCCACCTACAGGCATATCTAAGCCTGAATGAGTTAAGGGGCAGATATGGAGAGGAGAGGTACAGGACTGCAGCTGTTCTAGGAGGGGTGCTACGGAAGATGGGCTGGGGACATATATGTTAGGAGTCTGAGGGTAAGAAAGGTAGTGGATTAGCAGAAAAAAAGGGGGGTATAGGTGGAGACAATCAAGGGGTCAGGTTAGGTGGAGATATAGTGGGCAGGTAAGCAGTAGGCACCCTAGCACGCTAAGTGTGCTGGAAACAGCTGCATAGCTCCTTAACAGCCTTGGGATACAAGGTCTTGAAGGTGGTAAGACTAACAGGGAGACACTGTTTCATAGATTTCTGTAGTTTGTTCCAGAGTGAGGGCAACACAAAGCCTATGGCCACTCTCCCAAAGCGTGTATTGGCCCTAGGTACCTTAAGTAGAAGCAGAGAATAGCTTCTCAGTGCATAGTTGCCTACCACATATAACGGCAAACAGTTAGAAATGTATTGGGGTAATTTGTTGGTAATAGCTCTGTAAGTCCAGAGAGCCGCATTTCTATTCCTTCTGTACTGAAGGGAGGTCCACCCCACAGCTGCATATAAGGAGCAGTGGTGGGTGGTGATAGGTAGGCCAGTTATGAATCTCAATCTCTCTGAAATTACAGTCTCCTGTCAGTCTTGCTATGTTCAAGACTTTGTACGTAAAATATTTCACAGAAGCCTGTAATTGTTTCACACGCTCATAGCTCGTCTGGCCTGCTCTCTCACACATCTCTCTTAATTTTCATTTTATGCCTGCTCCTCTCATACACCCTTTTTTCTAATTTTCTTTCCATGTAACTTGTCTGGACTCCATGGGTCCAACTGCAGGCACCGGGCGGTCAGTGTTCTGAAGCCGCCACCTGAGACCATTTGCCTGTTCTCCGAACATTGAGAGCTGTGACCACTCCTGGGCTCCCAGCTCATTCACCGCAGTTAACTGCGGCTGCCAGGTGTTCGGCGCTTCTGAAGCCACCTGTGATCTCTTACCTAGACATTGAATCGGAGTGCGAGCATCTTCCTCAGGTCCGCTCCGACTGGTCCCCCTGATCTACTCTTTAATACTATCTGGAAAAACTCACCCCTGCTCCGCGTACCAAGCCAAAAAACCCTGATCTCCTCATACACCTGCCTACCTGTTATCCCCTATCCTGCCAACCTACCCCCACCCTGTCATATCTACTATTCCCCAAATCTCTCCTCACCTACACCCTCCTCGCCTACAGCCCCTCCCATCACACATCTTCACAGTAAATTTTATGTCGCCAATGAAGCTGCATGTCATATCCTTTGCATGAACACCATCCATGTGTATATTTGTTGAAACCAGTGTTATTCAATGTGTGATTGTTATATGTGTTGGTTCTCCTTCACTATTGTATTTTTTAGTGACTGATTTATTACTGTATGTAAATGTACTTTTATTTGACCTTGTACAACGCAGGTCCACCTTGCAAATGTGCTTGCTCAATGGATAAATAAAGATTTTGATTGACTGATTGAAGGCTCTGTGGTATAAGGTGTCCAGTTTAGTAAGACAGGAGGCATTACACTGACTATAAATGAAATCGGCTTAATCAATTAGGGACAGAAACGTGGATTGAACTAACTGCATCTTGGCATCTTTGGTCAGGAGGCAATTTATTCTAAAGAAGAGACCAAGCCTCTGCCTCAACTTTTTCAGCAGATCCTCAACATGCTCCACAAAGGAGAGTCTGTGGTCTAGCCAGACCCTTAGGTACTTGAATTTTGTAACAAATTCCAACCTCTCTCCTAGTAAAGAGTTTATGGGAAATAAGGAGCCAGAGATGATAGGGTTCGCCAAATAAGTAGCCGGAGAGAACAGCACAGCTTTTGTTTTTTTGGCATTGAGTAAGAGATTTTTATTCAGGAGCTGATTCTGCAACAAGTTGAATTCTGTTTGTAAATCTCTACAGGTGGCTTCCGGAATTAAGCGGCTTAGGTACAACATCATATCATCAATGCCAAAGGCAAAAAGTTTGGGCAGCTGAAGCCTATAGGCTTATGAAAATAGGCCTTGTAGCACAACTAGGCAAAACTCAGCTTGTGTATGAGAGACAATGTCCAGACTGGAATGTTTAGTGAAGGTGTGGACAGTACTCCAGGTGGCAGCTCCGTAGATTTCTGCAGCAGAAACATTCTGAAAAAAATCTATAAAAGTGGCCATGCCTCTAGTAGAATGACCATGACCCACACCAGGAAGTTCCTTAACGTACTTCCTGTAACAGAATGTAATACGGTGTACTAGCTATTTGGATAAGCACTCTTTAGAAACTAGGGCACCCTCTTTCCCAGGGGCAAACAAAACAAAAAACTGTGAGGACTTTCTGCAGCTCTTTGTACGGTGTGTATAGTACCTGAGTATTCTGTGCACAGCTATGGTATGGAGCAATGCTTCCCCTGGACTGGCATGCTCTGGATAGTACACTGATAGGTGGATGGTTTGATTTAAAGTAAACTCAGACACCACCTTCATGAGAAACCTGGAATTACTATGCAAAGACGCCCTGTCTTTGTGGAACATCAAATAAGGAAGCTCACACATTAGAGCCTGCAGCTCAAAAATCCTTTAAGCAGAAGTGATTGCAACTAAAAACAGCATTTTCCAAGAAAGAAAGCATAAGCAAAAGTCAGCTTTTCCAAAATAAAATTCAGATCCCAGGCTGGGACTGGATTTTGAATGGGAGGCATTATGTGTAAAATACCTGTCAAGAATGTATGGGCTACCTCAAGCTGAGCAACAGTACAGCCACCCCCAGGCACATGGAAAGCTGATACAGCACCCATGTGCGCTTTGATTGAGGAACACTGCAGGCCTGAACCAATAAGGACAGTAGGTACACTAGAGTCTGAGTAACTGGGTAGGTAAACAGATCCAGGTTATGTGAAGTGGTCCACAAAGTAAAATGCTTCAATTTCATACAGTAAGTGTGTCAGGTGGATGGTTTTCTAGCAGCCACCAGAACATCCGGCACTTTCTGTGATACCCCAAAGTGAGCAATGGTTGTGTCCTCAAGAACCATGCATGTAGATGTATGGATGTCAGATCTGGATGGACTAGAGTTCACTGTTCCTGTGACAGTGGACCCTTGCACTGGGGCAGAGGTACTGGGGGTTCCACTGCCAGCTGTTGCAGCAGGCAATACCATATATGTCAAGCCACAGGGGAACAATGAGTATCAGAGTTGCCCCCTCCATCTTCAGTTTGAGTAAGACTCTCAAAATTAGCGGAAAGGGAGGGAAGGTGTAAAGAAACCTCCCATTCCAGGTGAGGGGTAACACATCCCACCACAAAACTCAGGGCCGTGGAGCAAGCAAACAGAAACGTGGCAGTTTTGTGATGTTTGGGGATGCAAAAAGGTTCCGCTCTGAATGACACCATCTTGTGAATAGGTCATCGACCACCAAGGTCAGCAGTTCCCACTCATGCATCCTGGAATGTGACCTGCTTAGTTTGTCTTCCAAGACATTTTGGGTGTCCGGAACATGTACTGCTGATCATTCCAGACTGTGTTCCAGAGCCCAATACCAAACTCGAAGTGCTTCCCTGCACAGCAGGTAAGAATACGTCCCCCATGTTTGCTGATGTAATACAACACACTGACACTGTCCGTCTGTATTAACAGAGGACCTGGGGACAAGTGGTTCTGGAATACCTGTAGTCTGTATAGGACCACTCTCACATTCAGAACATCTATATGCTAAGCATGCTCTACCTGGTTCCACGTGCCTTGTGTCCGAAGAGGTCCCAGGTGGGTCCCCACCCTGATCCTAAGGCATCAATGGTGAGAATCTGATGTCGAGTAAGAATAAAAAATGGGACGTCCTTGAGTAGATTGCTACATTCCATCCACCACTTTGAGTGCTTTGTACAAGGGAGACATTACTAGAACCATCTGTTCTAGATCATCTGAGAGCTGATCCCACTGGATTCTCAAGGTCCACCGTGGGATCTGCATGTGCAGCGTGGCCACCGATGCTGTGACAATGGCTACTGCCATAAGAAACCAAAGGCATAGAAATGTCCTAGCTGAGACACAGTGGTCGTCGTGTACCAACTGTGCTTGTACAATCAGATGTACTGCCCTGTCCAGGGGCAGGAACACAAAACCCTGGGCCATATCCAGAACTGCCCCAATGTACTGCAGTCATTGGCAGAGTGTCAGTACAGACTTTGTTATGTTGACTGCCATCCCCAGAGCATCGAAAATCTGTCTGGTTCGAGCTAATGTCTACAGTAGTTGGACCCTGGAGTGGGCCTTTAATAGCCAGCTGTCCAGGTAAGGAAAGCTGTACAGGCCTTTCCTGCGAGGGACCACTGCCAAGCATTTGGTAAAGACTCATGGCGCAGAAAATAAGCCAAAATGCAGCACTCATAGAAACATAGAAACACAGACTCTAAACTGGTAATGCTCCCCTTGAAACAGGAAAGTACAGTTATGTAAGAACTTACCGTAAAAGCAGATCTTCGAGAAGAGCTCTTGCAGCAGGTAATAACCATTAGGACTATGCTGCCAAGCACTAGGACCCCACAGAAAAATTCTAGCTAGCAGTCTATGGCGGGGGACCGCCCCCTAACATCAGCCCCACCCCCAAAGTCACCCATGGTATAAAGGGGTGGTCCCCCGGCACCACCTCAGTTTGTCCGCCGGAGACCCAGCTGTATGAAGGATGGTGAACTGAGGAGGTTCTAACATCCTCCAAAAGGGAGAAGAAATTATACCTTCCTAACAAGGGGGAAATAGGGATCAAAAGCATGCCTACTGTAAGAGCTCTTCTCGAAGATCTACTGTTAAGGCAAGTTCTTACATAACTCTACTGTCTCACTTCGAGATAGAGCTCTTGCAGCAGGCCATAACCATTAGGAATGAGTCCCAAGTAGTAGAAGGATATGATGCAGGTCAGATGGGTCATGGATACAGAAATCCATAGTATCTCCTAAGAGAGTAGTCCCTGGAGAACAGCTAGGCCAAAATCTGCTCTCCTTCTGGAAACAATGTCCAAACTGTAATGCTTGATGAATGTGTGGACAGAACTCCAGGTGGCTGCAGCACAGAGATCCGCTGTGGATAAATTTTTGAGGGATGCAAATGAAGTGGCAACACCCCTAGTAGAGTGACCATCACTTATTTATTTAGCTTTTGTTTACCAGGTAAGCACGCTAGACAGTCAAGTGCCTATTTTCAGGTGTGACCCGGGAGAATTACAAAGGTACAGGCACCAACAATTCAGAGACAGGATAACAGCAATCAACAAGGTATAGTCAGGTACAGGCAGAGAAATCAGACAGTAGCCAAGTACAGTGACAAGGTAGCAGCTATCAACAAGGTACAGATAGGTATAGGCAGAGAGCTACAGTCAGGTACAGGCAGAGAACAAATACAATGCAATTACAGTGTTAAGGCATGGCAACCGTAGAAGGCTGTTGAGGAAGCAAAACAAATATCAGCAGTACATTTTTGAAGCGTGCACTAGAGACATATGCATGCATGCAGTCAGGAATGGGCACAGGTGCACCACGGAGAGTAGGACGGCTAAGAGCAAAGGCAGACAGAAGCTTGTTTTAAGTAGCCCCAGAGAGAGAGAGGACCTGAAGCAGCTGTGGGAGGGGGCAGCTCTTACATTAGCAGGGAGGAGGTTCCAGGCTCTGGGGGCAAGGGCCACGAAGGCGAGATCCCCTGTGACAGAATGAGTTTTGGGGACCACGAGAGCCTGGGAGTCATTGGACCTCAGCCGATAGCCAGAAAGGGCAGGCTGGAGCAGATCGGCAAGTGCCGGAGAAGTGGACGATCAGATGATGTTGTCTGTAAAGTTGCCCATAACAAAAGATCGATGATTACTAGGGGAGAGCCACCCCCCAGCCTGCAGTAGAGTTGGCAGTGATGGGTGAGATGGAGGGCTGAGAGGGCGAAGCGACACACGTTGTTGTACGTAGTGTCCCATTTCATGAGCCAGGATTTGGGGGCGTTCACGAAGAAGGCGAGCCCATAGCAAAGCGTGGGGAGAAAGACCCTTTTTGCAAGGGCAAGTCAGGCAGTTGGGATGAGGCAGCTTTTTGCTCTGTACGCCAGACCCAGTTTACAGTTTGTGGCCTTGCAGGAGTTACGTATGTGCAGGGAGAGGTCCAGTTGATGGTCAAGGGTTACCCCCAGGTACTTGAAAGAGTCGACCACCAACACAGGGACACCATCAGTACCAACAACTTTGCGATCAGCCGGGCGTGCTCTAACCTTGGCAGGAGAGCCGAATAACATGGCCTGCGTCTTCTGGAGGTAGATGACAAGCTTATTTACCTTGAGCCAGGACTGGATGCGGTCGAAATCAGAGTTTAGTCTAGTGTTTATGTATCTGATATTCTGGGAGCTAGCAAGAAGCACAAGGTCATCAGCATATAGGTTTACGTGTCCAGAAGCAGGGACCGAGGGCAGCTGATTGATAAAGAGGGAGAACAGTAAGGGGCTGAGGACGGACCCCTGAGGCACCCCACAGATTACCGGTGCTAGCCCAGAGAGGACTTTCTGGAACCTCGTGTACTGTAGCCTACCCAAGAGGTAGTTGGTAAACCAGGCTAGGACACGGAGGCCGAGGGACTGAAGGGCAGAGCCCAGGAGAGTGTGATTGACCAGATCAAAGGCCTTAGACAGGTCAATGAAGATGGCCCCCGTGAGTTTGCCTTGGTCAGTTGCAGTTCTGATTTCAGAGGTGACCTGTGCAAGGGCAGTGGAGGTACTGTGCCCTTTGCGGAACCCATGATGCGCAGGGGAGAGGAGGCTGTAGGTTTGGAGGAATAGTGCAAGCTGGGAGGCCACTACCTTTTCAAGCAGTTTGTTTACTGCAGATAGAATCGCTATGGGGCGATAGTTTTCAAGTATTTTGGGATCACCACGCTTGAGGACTGGGATCACACGAGCCACCTTCCATATGGCTGGGATAGACCTAGATATAAGAGAGGAGTTGAGAATGTAGGAGATTGGCCGGGCGAAGTGGGGGGCCCCCAGGTTGAGTAGTTTGGGCTTGAGGTTGTCATGCCCAGTGCTAGAGTGAGGGGAGAGACCAGCTAGGAGCTTCCGTGTCTCTTTGCAGGAGACAGACTTAAAGTAGAAGGGAGGGGGGGAGGGGAAGAGGATGGGACACAGTACCACTAGTGGGACCCCGATCATTTGCAACTGAAGGTGTGGAGGTGAAGTCAGACAGGTCAGAGAACAGGCCGTTAAAGGCACTGGCTATAGTTAGGGCATTGTTGCAGCTGACTCCTGTCGATTAGCAAGTCGGAGACCTGGAGGCAGGCAGGACCATTAACGGTATGTTTGATAGTGCATCAGAAGCTCCTAGGTTTCTTGGCAGACACTTCAAGGGAGGATTTGCAGAATTCACTCTTAGCCGAGCGGATTGCCCGCTTACATGGGTTCCTGAGTTGCCTGTAAACCTCAAAGTCTGACCTGTCCCCGGAGGACTTATATTTTTGCCAGCTTTTGTCCCTAAGCTTCATCAGGGCAAATAGGTCCCCTTGCAACCATTTTGTGACAGTGCCCCTCACTCTCCTTTTTATGAATGGGGCATGTCTGACTTGTAATGGGGCAAATATGGTTAGAAAGCAGTCAAGAGCAGTAGATGGGTAGCAGTCACCATAGACCGGGGACTAGTCTGTCTGGCTGAGGTCAGTAAGGAAGTTGTTGAGGTCAAACTTTGAGTAGTTCCTCATCTGAATGACTTTTGGCGGGACCCTGGGAGTAAGGACCTTCCAGATACAGTAGGTAGGGGAATGGTCAGAGATGGAATCAGAGAAGAGGCCAGAAGCTGAGATATGGTCAGGCCTATTGCTCAGCATCCAGGCAAGAAGAGAGCCTTTTTCCCCAGAGGAAGAAGGTCTGGTGGGCTTAGTGATAAGCTGGCCTAGGGCAAGACCAGACAGAAGGGATTCATAAATTTTAGCATTACCACTCAGCCAGTTTAGGTTAAAATCCCCAAACACTAAGAGTTCACTAGTTCCCACCTTGGGACTGAGGCAGTCAAGGAGATGGGAGAGGCCATGAACACCGCCTTTTGGTGGATTGTGCACACAGGCCAGGTGGAGCTTCTTAGTGTTGCCCAACAGAAGAAGGGCATGTAGGAACTTGCAAGGGGGGGGTGAGGAGGTATGACAGTCACTTTAAGGTGGGGTTTATAGTAGAGCAGCAGTTTGTTACCCACTCCGTCCCGTCTGATCGCAAGGTAGCCAGGGAGGGCACAGACAGAGTCAGGATGGGCGGGTTTAAGCCAGGTTTCGGAGATCCTCAGGATGCCGATATTGTAGTGGGCGACCCAGGCCGTTAGGTCTGAGAGGTTGGCGAGAAGGCTGCTGATATTGAGATGGGCAATCTTTAGGCCCTTTGCATTCTGCCACTTGGGGGGATGCATGCTGAAATGGGGGGAGGGGTTACAGGTATTTGGCTATAACAGTAAGCCCAGACAGGAGGAAGGGGAGTCAAATACAAATAGAGCATAAAACAGCTGCATGGTAATATTGCTATGCACACAGGTAGCTAAAGCCTAGCTGAAGTAAAGTGACAGAGGATTAGTTCTATGATTTGAGAGCAGTGGTCAGCAGATAAAATGCTTAGCAGGCAGATCAATTCACAACTAAAAGTCAGTAAATGAATTCTGAAACTAGGATGCTGTAATCATTAAATAAGTTCTAAACTAGGGTGCTGTAAACAGTATGACTAGTTAGCTTAGAGATAAACAGTTCAAATGGCCACCACAAGGGGGTCAGCTGAGAGTTAGATCAGTCTGGCACAGGGTTATAAAGCATGGCTAATCAGGTAACAGTATTTGTGAATAAGAAGCAGTTTTTAGTGATCACCACGGGGGTCAGCTGAGTGGAGGGACAGGTAGGTGTTACAGCCGGCAGAAACGGAATACAGCAGGCTCACCAAGTAAGTGGGAGGGCTAGAGCACATTTAAGGGCGGGGACATTTTAAAATCAGCCCAAACTCAAGTCAGGAGCCCCAACTGGCGAAGTCTCTAAGTTGAAAAATCAGTTGAGCCGAGGAGCTCCGGTTGCAGCAGTCTAGTTGGCCTAATTTATTAGCCTGGAAGATTATGCAGTTCGTCCTCCTCCAGCTCCGATGAGCTGAAACTGCAGCCAGATCAGGAGGAAAACAGCCCTTTCTTATAGCCCAGCTATAGGGATGGCTTTGGGGACCACTAGTGGAGAAAGCTGAAAAACTGCTAATGGAAAAGTGGGCTGATAGGTTGTGGCCTCACGTGACCCACCTATATGGGTGTTAGCTCACCTAGGGTGTGGTGAGCTGGGGTGGTGGGGCAGCCGATTACACAGTGCTGGCGGGGCCACTCACTACCGCAGAAGAAAAAAGTAGCTGGCGCTCCGATTTGCAGCGTGGTGTTCCTGATTTTTCACCAGGGAATCGGCAGGGGTCTGGCTTGGGGGATGGCAGGGCAAACGATGGCCCTCACGACCACCGCAGCTGAAGGGGAAAAAAGTGGACTGTATTATTTAACAGGTAGGCAGGAGGAGGAGCTGACAGAATTAATATTGTTAGCTAAAACACATTACTATTGGCTGGGAGCAAAAGCTTTAAACTCTGTAGTCTCACAAGCTCTCAGATTTTTTTTTCAGCTCATCTTTTCTTGCTGTGAACTAATTCAAATTAAAACAGGATTAGAATTACACGCTCACTGAGTAAGGATTTACACACTTTCCCTGCTGTGAGCTAAAATCAACTTAGTATATTATACAAGCTCACTCGGTTCTATGAGATTTCAACACAAGCTCTCTGCAAGGAATTAAATCATAAGCTCTGCCGGATAGGTTTAACTTAGAGGGCCCACAGCTACACAGTTAAACTAATTAAATGACTGCAGATTCTAGTCCACTTAAAGCTCCCTAGGCAAAGGGTGTAAGTTGCTGTATATTTTGAAAAGGCAGAAGAAGTAAACTATCTTCACTGCTCTGACAACTGTTTATAGCAGAGGGGCCCTTTAAAAAAGGCACCAAGATCCTAAGTCCACTGTTCCTCTCCTCTCACTCGCAGAGGAAAAAGTAGCTGGCGCTCCATTTTGCAGTGTGGCATACCTGATTTTTCACCAGGGAATCGGTGGGGGTCTGGCTTGGGGGAAGGCACGGCAAATGATGGCCCCCACGACCACCGCAGCTGATTTTTCACCGGGGAATCGGTGGGGGTCCAGCTTGGGGGAGGGCAGGGCAAACAATGGTCCTCATGACCACCACAGCCGATTTTTCACCGGGGAATCGTCGGGGGTCCGGCTTAGGGCAGGGCAGGGCAAACAATGGCCCTCACAACCACCGCAGCCGATTTTTCACCAGGGAATCGGCGGGGGTCCGGCTTGGGGGAGGCAGGGAAAACGATGGCCCTCATGACCCCCACAGCTGATTTTTCACCAGGGAATCGGAGGGGGTTCGGTTTGGGAGAGGGCAGGGCAAACAATGGCTCTCACGACCACTGCAGATGATTTTTCACCGGAGAATCTGCAGGGGTCTGGCTTGAGGGAGGGCTGGGCAAATGATGGCCCTCACGACCACCGCAGCTGATTTTTCACTGGGGAATCGGCAAGGGTCTTGCTTGGGGGAGGGCAGGGCAAACGATGGCCTGCATGACCACTGCAGCTGATTTTTCACCGAGGAATCGGCGGGAGTCCGGCTTGGGTGAGGGCAGGGTAAATGATGGCCCTCACGACCACCCAGCTGATTTTTCACTGGGGAATCGGCAGGGGTCTGGCTTGGGGGAGGGCAGGGCAAATGATGGCCCTCATGACCACCGCAGCTCCAGTAAAGGTTTGTCATACTTTTGGTAGCAGAAAACTATGCAATTGACCAACCATCTGAACAAGGTCTGCTTAGTCACTGGCGCCCCTAACATTCTCGGGGCAAAAGATACAAACAACTGATCAGATTTTCTTAAAGACCTGGTATGGTCGACGTAAAAATGAAGAACTCTGTGAACATCCAGAGTATGCAACAAAGCCTCCCCTCTATTCGAGTACTCTGGGTAATAAACTGCGAGATGAATGTCCTGATTAACGGTGAACTCGGATACCACCTTCAGGAGAAACTTAGGATTAGTGCGCAGGGATACCCTGTCCCTGTGGAAAATCAAATAGGGCTCTTTACACATCACAGCCTGAAGCTCAGAAATCCTTCCAGCTGATGTGATGGCAACTAAAAATAGCGCTTTCCAAGACAGGAAGTGTAGCTCGCAACTTGCAGCTGGCTCAAAGGGAGGAAACGTAAGCTCCTCTAACAAAAACAAGAGATCCCATGGGAAATAGGGTCCCAAATGGGTGGCTTAATATGCATCATACCTTGCAGGAAGGTGCAGGACAGATCCATGTATGTGCCAGGTTCCTGCCATCCACTGGTACATGATAAACTGACAGTGCAGAAAGGTGTATCTTTATGGATGAGTAGCTAAGACCTGCATTGGACAGGGAATGCAGATATTCCAGGACCAAATTCACCAGACATGTGAATGGGTTCAGACGACGGGCAAAAGCCCATAGGCAGAGGCGCTTCCATTTCATGGCGTAGGTGGCCCTAGTCAAGGCTTTTCTCGTGGCTACTAGGACCTCTGCTTACTGCTAACACCCCATACCGGTCCCTGACTAAGTCTGCAGGAGCCATGCATGCCGGTGCAGAGACTTAAGATTTGTTTTTATTTTTATTTATTTAACAAATCGGAAAGACCTTTGAGCCAAGGGCTCTTTTACAGAGATTCCACATCAAGTCACAAGAATAACAAATGACAATGGTTTCAGTAAGTAGTACAACATGAGGAAAGTAATTACATAAACAAAAGAATAATATGGCATATGGCAAGATAAATATTGTGTCAAGTGCAGCCAGTGGCCCTGTCTGGAGGGGTGGAAGGGATTACAAGGAGAGAAGGATAAGCGGTGAACTGGGGGGTGGAAGGAGCAAAATAAGAGCAAGGAGCGAGCTGCCACAATGCAGTTTATGTAGGAAAAGACTCGGGGCGGGGGGGGTTCAGGAAGAGAACAAGGTGAGGAGACAGAAGGAAGGGAGAGAGGGGAGAGTGGGAGTGTAGGGGTAGAGGAAGGGGGGATAAGGTAGGATGAAAAGAGGGCAGGGATGGGGACGGGAAAGGGATGAAGGAAGGAAGGAAGTGCTGTATGTGGAATAGCGCAGCAACAGGGTAGGGCTATACAGGGGCGAATGGTAAAAGAGGGAGGTTCCAGTGCCTTTAGCTGTCTGCAAAGATTAGGTATAGCAGTTACAAGATGCTCTGGAAACTAGGAATTGACACGGCTTCCACTTAAATGGTCCCAAGGCTGCAGTCGTCGCAATCTCAGGAGGAAGGGGATTTAAAAAATTAGCTGCTCTAACTGTAATGGATCGCTCTCGGAGCAAGGTTCGACAGCGAGGGACAGTAAAAGTTTGGCTTACAGAACTTTGTGTGTCACGAGTTCCCCAGAAGGGACTGAAAAGTTGAAGGGAACCTGGTAGTAGAACACCAAGAGCTGCCTTCTTAGCCAGAAGGCAAGCTTGATATTCAATGCGAGCCTGGAGTTGAAGCCAGTTTGCTTGTCCGTAAAGGTCACAAGTGTGAGTACGATATGCTGCACCAGTAAGTAGACGGCATGCCTTATTCAGAGCTGTGGCGAGCCGCCATAGGGTTGTGTCTGTGACGGTACCATAAATGACCAAACCATAGTCAACAATAGACACAAATGAACTTTGGATAGCCAGTCTGAGGGCTTCGGTAGTAAGGCAGTGTTTGTGTCTGTGTAGAAGGCCTTGGCGAATGTTAGCTGCCTTGGCAACATTCTCAACATGGTGGGAGTAGGAGAGTGTACTATCCAGAGTAACTCCTAGGTATTTAAAAGATTGAGTCTGATCAAGGACTACCCCCGCATTGCTTTTAATCACCAATTGTATGGCTATATGCTTGCTGTGGGTACCATGGAAGAGCATGACTTTTGTTTTTTGCAATTAAGCACCAACTTAAGAGAGGTAAAATAGGACTCAACTTCAGTAAAACTTTTCTGAAGTTGGGCCTGAAGGAGGGTAGAGTCAGCAGTCTTTGTGAAAATGACTGCATCATCTGTGCAGAGGAGTACTGATTTGGAACAGGATGCCAGAAGATTATTGAGGAAGGTGCTAAACAGAAGGGGTCCCAGTATCAATCCTTGAGAAACCCCAGATTAGACAGGCAGTTTAGCAGAAAGGGTAGACCCTATTCTCACCTGTTGTGTGCTGTTTGCTAGATAGCTGGTGAACCACTTTAGGGTGTCTGAAGATATACCAAGCCCAGCAAGTTGATGTGTCAGCAAATGGTGATTGACCATGTCAAATGCTTTAGACAGGTCCACAAAGGTTGTGCCAACAAGTTGACCCTGATCAAGAATATGTGAATGAAACCTGTGAATTCCAGTAGGGCCATAGATGTGCTGTGCCCTTTCCGAAAACCATGTTGTTGGACACACTGTAGGTTGTATTTTTCCAGGTACTCCACAAACTGGTCGGCAGCAATCCTTTCAAGTACTTTGGACAACGGGGAAGAATAGATATTGGCCTATAATTCCCAGGTAGTAATCTGTCCCCACTCTTAAAAACTGGTGTAACTAGAGCGGATTTCCAGATCTGGGGTAACTGTGAAAGTATGAGGGAGCAATTGAGAAGCTTTGTGAGGGGGGCTAGGACCTCATCTAGGGTTAGGGTAAGAAGTTTCAGGTCGAAGGAATCATTGCTTGTCCTAGTTCCTCCTAGAACTTTAAGTAGGTATGTCTTGGCCTCACTTTCCAAGATAGCTTTGAAGTAGAAACATGGGTGGGTCAAGGCCTCTTCTGATTTGGTGGACGTAGGAACTGTGCTGGGCGGTTCAAAGAAATTTGGGGGTAGAATTTGGCTAAGGTCTGTGAAGGATGAATTAAATGTGTTGGCAATTAACACAGGGTCATAGGCGATAGACCCATCAACATTTAACATAGTTGGAGCCTGCTTGGACGCTTTCCCATGATTTCCGAAAGGTTTTCCCAGAATTTTTTCCTGTCTGCTCAGGGCTTGGCAAGGATGTCCTTATAGTATCGTGCTTTGTGCTCATGGATAGCCTTAGCACATGCGTTCCTGGCCATCTTATAGGCCTGCATGTCAAGTTGACTGACAAGGTCCTGGCCCTATGCCAGAGATGGTCACGAGCTTTCATTTGAGCCAGAAAGTTAAAAGAGATCCAGGGATTATCAAGTCCCCTGATCTTATGTGTCCTAAAAAGGGCGTGGATGTTACAGGCTGCATTGAAGCGTTCAATGAAGTATTCCAGAGCTGAGTCAATATCAGGGGTGGTTTCAATGTAAGATCAGATCAGTCTTGTTGCTGGAGGAGAAACTTTAGTGGCTGCAGGAGGCCACGGGAGAGCACTCTACTTGTGATTGTTCCGGCAGGGGGCTTGATAAATTTGTTAGTCCAATAACACTGGGTAGGAGAGTGATCACTGATAAGTGTCAGGCAATACTTCAGAATGGGAGATATGCGTTGGATGATTCGTTAGGGCCCAGTCCAGGAGTGTGCTAGTCCCAGTCTTATAGTTTATCCTGGTTGGAGTTGTTATTAACTGGGTAAAGTTCAGGCCTGTTAACTCATCCCTATGCCTACTGGCACCTGACGAGAGCCAGTTGACATTAAAGTCACCTAACAGGATGGTTTCTGCATCTTGTTTTAGACTTATGACGCAGTTCATTAGGGGTTTTAAGCCCCGTTCAGCAAGGTCATGGGAAATATAGACTGAGTCAATGTTGAGGGTCTTGTGTGCATTGAACATAACCTTAACGGCAAGGATCTGAATATCCACAGCTGGTTCAGGGAGGGACAGTGGATGAGCCAACAATGACTCCTTTAGGTATATGGCACAGCCACCTCCTCTTCTAGACATGAGTCCCTTGCTCTTGGGAGAGCAAGTGAGAGGACAGGGAGAGAGGAATCAGAGGTTCTACTGCCAACTGCTGGAGTAATGGGAACCAGATCTGTCAAGGCCAGAATGGCGCTATGAGAATAATGTCTGTTCATTCTGCATTAAGTTTGAGCAGTACTCACTGAAGTAGTGGGAAGGGAGGGAAGGCATAAAGAAACCTCCCTGTCCAGGAGAGGGACAATACGTCTCACCAGAAAACACCAGGCCATGGATCTAGCAAGCAAAAACTGGGCAGTTTGGCGTTGAACGGGGATGCAAAGAGGTCCAGTTCTGGAAGCCCCATCTTTTGAATAGATCGTCTACTACCTCCAGTAGTTTTCCACTCATGGGCCTGAGACCGAGAGCGGCTTAGGCTCTTGGCCAAGGTGTTTTGTACCCCTGAAACGTGAACCGCTGTGAGTTCCTGACTGTGCTCCACTGCCCAGTACCAGACTCTCATGGCCTCTCTGCAAAGGGGATGGGAGTGAGTGGCCCCTTGCTTGCTCATGTAAAAGACCACCGACATATTGTCTGTCTGGATCAGTAAGACAGAGGCAAAGCGCTAGGCCCTGTTAGAGCACGAGTGAACTTTACATGTTTGTGGTCCTAAATAAAATGGACTGGTGAGATATGACAACACCTGCAGTCTCCTCCTTGTTTCGAGTGCAGAACTTTTGGATTTCTGGATCAGTATGGGGCTGGGAGGAGGTCCGTCTAAAACGCCTGTAAGGCATACAGAACAGCTCTCACCACCAACACATTGATGTGGAGGCTGCATTCCAAAGGAGTCCACATCCCTCGTGTCTGACTTTCTTTGAAATGCACACCCACCCCAGTTCCTAGGCATCCGTTGTCAGGATTTGCTGAGGACTGGGACTTCAAAAAGGAGCCCTGGTCTCTAGTCAGGTGGGGGTGAGCCACCATTCTAAAGTCTGAGGCACTGCAATGGAGATCCGAACTTGCTGCTCGAGATCGTCCCAATGCTGATCCCACTGTACCTTGAGGTTCCACTGAAGTACTCTCATGTGGAGATGACCTAAGGGCACTGTCACGATGGCAGCTGCCATGTGTCCTAGGAGTTGTAGAAGCATTCTGGATGATATCTGGCCTGAGGAGATGATTTTCCAAGCCAGCACCTGCAGGTGATCTGCCCTGTCCGAGGGGAGGAAGGCCATCCCCGGGTGGTGTCCAAGATGGCTCCTATGTACTGTAATCTCTGTTTGAGCCAGGGGGAGGACTTGGGGAGATTCCAGTGATCCCCAGGTCTTGGAACAGTCAGAAAGTACTTTCGAGTGTGTGACACAGCTGGTCCCTTGTGGGAGCTGTCAGAAGCCAGTCATTGAGGTAGGGGTAGATGTAATGTCCCTGCCTCCTGAGAGCTCCTGCCACTACTGCCAGACACTTGGTGAATATTCGAGGTGCTGAGGAGAGGTCGAACGGCAGCGCTCAAAATTAATAATGCTCACCTTGGAAGGTAAAGCGAAGGCACTTTCCATGGGATGGCAGGATTTTTATATGCATGTATGCATCCTGCATGTCCAGGGAGCAGAGCCAGTCCCCTCGATGTAGCATGAGTAGCAATCCTGGCAGTGTCACCATCCTGAACCTTTTGTATTCAATAAAATTGTTCAGCTGACTAAGATCCAGGATGGGACAAAGGTTCCCTGTCTTTTTTGGAACCAAGAAGTCGGAGTAATGACCCCTTCCTCTTTGATTTGGTGTGACTACCTGGATTGCTTTTTTGCTCAGGACAGTTTTCATTTCTGCCCGAATGAGGCCTGCGTGGGATGGGGAGCAATGGATAGAAACATAGACTTTGACGGCAGATAAGGACCGCTAGGCCCATCTAGTCTGCCCATTTCCCTACCTACAGGATAAGCCGCTGATCCTAGTTAACCAATAGCCTATTTCTTCCTACCCCCCACAAGAATTGCCTTATGTCTGTCCCATGCATTCTTGAATTCTCCCCCAGTTTTAGACCCCACAACCTCCTCAGGAAGGCTGTTCCATGCATCCACTACCTCTCTGTGAAATAATACTTCCTCACATTGCCCTGAACACCCCTCCTTCTATCTTTAAATTGTGTCCCTTGTTCTTGCAAGTCTCTTTTTTCTGAAAGATGCTACCCTCTTGGACTTTGTTGATTCCACTGAGGTACTTAAAAGTTTCTATCATGTCCCCCCTCTCCCTTCTTTCCTCAAGGGTATACATGTTAAGCTCCTTTAGTCTCTCCTCATACGGCTTCTCTTGCAGACCCTGCACCATTTTAGTTGCCCTCCTCTGGACTGCCTCTATCCTGTCTATGTCCTTGCAGAGATGGGGTCTCCAGAACTGGACACAGTACTCCAGATGGGGTCTCACCAACTGTCTGTACAGAGGGATAACAACTTCCTGTTTTCTGCTGATGATGCCTCTCCCTATACATCCCAGTACACCCCCAGCCCTCCCTACTGCCTTCTCACATTGCTTGCTAACCTTAAGGTCATCTGATATGATTACCCCCAGGTCCCTTTCCTTTTTTGTTGTTGTTACTGGTAGAAACTGGTGGGTTGTCTGGAAGTATTTGAGTGAACTACAGAGCGTAACCCCTTTCTATAATTTGGATTACCCACTGATCTGTTGGCCTTATTGCCTGCAAAAGGGTCGATGCCTGGCTGGGGTTGGCTCCAACTTATACATCTTGTGGACTTCAGAAAGTGCTTTTCCTGAGTCCTGCAAACCTGCTATCATCTTTTCTGCCTCCTGGTCGAAAAGAACTGATCCTTGAAAGGAAGCCTCCAGGATAGCATCCTGCAAATCCTGTCAGAAGCCCGAGACCCTCAACCAAGGATAGCGCTAGAGGCATATCCCATGACAGCTGCTCTGGCGGCATTGTCTGCAGAGTCATATGAGCACCTGAGGACGAGTTTGCTAACGTCAGCACCAGACTGTAGGATGGCTAAGAGGTCTGTTTATTAGGGGAGTCAGGTTGTGATCTAGCCAGATCCAGAGCCTTGTTCCAGAGAGACTGCTGATACATAACCATGTGTGCCAGAAAATTTAATGACCGGACTATACAAGTGGCTAATGAGCAAACCTTCCGGCCAAATTGGTCCATCTTTTTGGACTCCTTATCCGTTGATTGGGAGCTCATATGCTTCGATTGCTGAATCCTTCCATGTGTGGCTGTAAGGACCATAGAGTCCGCTTTCGGTTGCTCGCTTAAATGTGGTTCTTCCCTAGGGGTCCTATATAAATGGTCAACGAGGTTGTGGAAGGGTGCTTCCAGGCTAGTTTTGTAACATCCTGGAAGGGCTCCACTAAAGTTGGGATGACCAAGGGTTCTGGGTCAGTGGCTCCTAAGAATTTCGCCAGACGGGGTCTCTTGGGGTCTAAATCTTCCATCTCCCACTGGTTAAGTAACTGAATGTGTCTTATCACATCTAGGAAAGTGGGATCATCCAGAGGAGTCCTTGGGGAATCCCTCTTTGGATCCAGAGATAGAAGAGACAAATCATCTTCTGGCAAGTCATAAGAAGAGAAGCCTCTGCTGGACTCTTCTGAAGATGTGGACCGGCATCCACTAGGGCAACTCCGGCATCTAGAGGAGGATCTGGATGACGGGTGATGACTGTGCTTCAGTCATCCGGGGACTCCTGTCCATTGCCACCTGGAGCCAGGTAGGCTGGTATCAGGGGTGGTGAAGGTGTTATGTGTGGAGGAGGGGTCAGTTGCCTAGGTGGAGCTGGTGTAGGGGTCCCCGCGGGGGAAGGGGTGGCTCCGGCAGTCTGGGCAACAAATCCCCTTTGATTGTGTTTCACCAGCTGGTAAACAGAGCACCGACCTCAGCCAGAAGTACAACTGGGCCCATCTGTGGGTCTGGAGTCGGGATAGAGGCGCCTGAGGGGACTGGCGTCGGACCCTTCAGTTTAGTCCCACCTGTCGTCAGGTCTGACGGTGTCTCATCCCCCGGCATCGGGTGCCCTGGCATCTGGTCATCAGGCTCCAAAGGGGGAGGTAGCGATGGAGTGTGTGGTGCCTGGTCTGTGGCCCTCTTAGAGTCAGGCGTCAGGTCCTCCGTCGTTTGCCCCGTGGTCAGAGACTTTTTAGAGCCCTGTGGGTCAGGTGATGACTTGGAGAATGTCGTCTGCTCTGGCTCCGTAGTGGAGTCAGAGGGCGTTGTGGTCTGTCATTGGTCAAGAGCTCTAGCTGATGACGGCTTGGAAGGTCAGCGTGGTTTCATCTGGCGCTTGTGTTCCTGACGCCTCTTGGTATCATTGGACCCTGTCATCTTTTCCGATAACCCTGAGGCAATGGCCTTGCAGACAGCAGGCTCTGACCAGCTGCCCGATGAAATGTGGGCCAATCCTACCAGCTGAGACCCTTGCAAGAGCTTGTGGTGCCTGACAGCCAGGGAAATGGAGGCCTGGGAAGGCCCTAGCCTGGAAGACCCCTACCGGATGCCTGGTGGAGGCAGAAGGCTTCATCGATGGTAACCCAGGAAGAGCAAGGGAAAACGGAGGGGCTGAGTCCAACCTTGCACCAGAGGTGGAACTTTTGGAAGCCTTGTGTGGAGACCTGGGTTGGGATTCTGACCTGGACCTGTCCTTGTCTCGATGATGATGCTTCCCACTTGATTTCTTCTCTCTAGGGGAGGAGTCCTTGGCCTAGGAGGAAGATGAGCTGTGCCCCAAGTGGGTCTTCTGCATGGTGGCCACTTGTTCAAGGAGGTATGCTTTTAAGGTTTTCAGGAGGCAGATGAGAGTCCTCCTGTTGAAGCTGAGGCAATGCGGACAGGCATCCGGCTTGTGGTTGGGGCCCAGGCACAGAAGGCAGACCAAGCGTCAGTCTTTTAACGGGATCTGCTTGCTGCATGTGCACTTTGATTTCCGCTGCTCTGTACATGAAGTTGGTTGGGTAGACAAACACGACTTCGGTAATTCGACGAAAAAATGATAACTGCACAAAGCGTGAAAAATGGCAGTTGACTGGTAGCAGGAGGCATCCATGGAGCAAAGATGCACGGATCGAGGGCAGGAAAAAAACTGAGGTGGTACCGGGGGGCCACCCCTTTATACCATGGGTGACATCGGGGGCAGGGCCAACGTCAGCGGGCAGTCTCCCGCCATACACTGCTAGCTAGAATTTTTTCGTGGGGTCCTAGTGCCTGGTGGCATTGTCCTAACGGTTATTGCCTGCTACAAGAGCGCTATCTCTAAATGAGATCCTCAGATATTTTCTGTGAGGTTTCTGGATTTTGTTATGGAGGTATGTAGCCTTCATATCCAAGAAGCAAAACCAGCCCCCTGTTTGCAACAGGGGAAGGAAACCCTGCAGAGAGACCGTCTGAAACTTCCTGTATTCAGTGAAGAACTTTAGATCCCTTAGATCCAGAATAGGCCTCAGACCCCCTGTCCACTTTGGGACAAGGACATATCTGAAGTAAAAACCTCTGTGCCTCTGTACTGGAGCTACAGGTTCTAAGGCCAGTTTTTGAAGCAGGGTCTGCACTTCCTCTAGCAACAGGGCATGTGCCCTAGTGGGTTTACTCTCCCAATTAGTGGATGGTCTGGAGGGTTGTCCAGAAGTTCCAGAGCATGACACTTCTCTATAATCTCCAGAACCTATTTGTCTGTAGTCACCACCCTTCATTGCTCCAGGTGGAGGAGCAGGCAGCCTTCTACAACCACCCCCGAAGGTATTGGTGGTTGGAGGGTGCACAAGAAGTCATGCTGAGTCTACCAGCTCCACTACTTTTAGGTGCTTTTGTATGGACACCTGGGGTTGGGAAAGGGGGACTGGCAAGGACCCTGAACCTCTGCCTCTACCCTGCTGTCAGTAGGTCTCTGTGTTCTCTGACAGTGGATGGGCAAAAATTACCCCTGCTCCTACCCATTCTGGGTATGGTATGGAGATTTCACTGACTTCAGAGTCTTGCCAGACATTTGAAGGTTTCTCAAGGCTTCTTCTACATCATGGCCAAAAAGTTTCTGACCTCTAAACGGGACACAGGCCTGTGCTGCAGCCTTAGCCTTCCTCCAGAGGGTTTTCTGATATTTTATCATATGGGCCTGGTAACTGGTAACACGCAGGTCCAACGAGGTAGAGGCGTATGTACCCTTGCTTAGGGCATCCAGCCTCCTGGACCCAATCAGGAGGAAGGAAGCTCAGGTGTTGCACTTCTGGAAACCATATCTGATGAGGCCTGAATGAAGCCACCAGAATTAGGCTGGTACCCTCTGTCTGTAGCTTGATGTGCACCCTCTGAATCAGAGAAAAGGGTGGGAAAGCAAACAGAAACCTCCCTTTCCCAGGAGAGGCACAACGTACTTTGCCAGCAAACTCCAGGCCCTGGATCTAGCGAGCAGAAACATGGTAGTTTTGCGTTGAGTGTGAACACAAAAAGGTCCAACTCTGGATAACCCTGCCTGGTGAACAGGTCTTCTGCGACCGAGGTCAGCAGCTCCCACTCGTGCATTCTGGACTGACCTGCTGTGGCAGTCCGCCAAGGTGTTTTTGGGCATCTGGCACATGGACAGCTGACAGTTCTAGACCGTGATCTAGAGCCCAGTACCAAACTCTCATGGCCTCCCTTGCTTGTTGATGTAATAAACCAGACTGAGATTGTTGACTGCACCAGAAGAGGGCTCGGAGAAAGATGGTTCTGGAAGGCCTGTAAGGCATACAGAACTGCCCTCATTTCCAGGACATTTATGTGGAGATAAGTCTCCCAGTGGCACCACAGATCCTGGGTCTGATATGGACCAAGAGGGGCTCCCCACCCCAGACCCAAAGCATCCGTGGTGAGGATTTGGTGAGGGGTGGGGATAAGAAAGGACAACCGTTTAAGAGATTGGCCAGGTCCATCCATCAGTGAAGCACTTTGCACACTGGCGAGGAGACAAGGACAGCTGATCTAGATCGTCTGAGTGCTGATCCCACTGAACCCTGAAGGTCCACTGTGGGATCCTCATGTGCAACCTGGCAAACAGAGACCGTAACAATGGCCACTGCCGGTAGGCCTAGTAGCAGGCTGGGACATGCCAGCTCTGAGCCACCTCCTGGGCCTGGGCAATAAGGTGGTCTGCCCAGTCTTGAAGGAGGAAGGCCTTGCCCCGAGTAGAGTCCAGGACTGCCTCAATGTACTGCAATCCCTGAGATTGGGTCAGCACAGACTTGGGCTGACTGACAGTGACCACCAAGGGCTGGAATAACTGCAGGGTGCATTCTGGAGTCAACAACAGGAGCTGACTGAGCTTCAGTAACCAGTCATCCACATATGGGAACACAGAGAGACCTTTGGTCGGAGGGCTGGTGCAACAGCTGCTAAGCACTTGGTAAATACCCGTGGCACAGAAGATAAGACAAAGGGCAATACTCTGAACTGACAATGCTCCCCCTGGAACAGGAACCACAGGTATCGTCTGGGGCAAACCATGATATGCATATAGGCATCTTACATATCAAGGGAGCATAGCCAATTGCACTGCTTGAGCAGAGGGAGAAGGCCGTGCAGCGGGATGATCCGGAACTTTTTGTACTGGATAAAATGGTTTGGCTCCTTGAGGTCTAGTATGGGCTTTCTTGCATCGGTGCTGGATGGTGAGGTTGAACTTCAGGCAAAGCTCACAGGCGAGAACATTGCGGCCAGGCACAAGACAGTAGACACTGAGTTCATCATCGTTGGTTGTAGTAGAAGAAATCTTCTTTCTGCAGCGGCAGCAACAGAAGACAGCCAACAAGAGATTTGTTCTCAACATACAAGGACAAAAGAATCACTTTAAACTAAAGTGATTTGAAGACAAATATCAAAGAAAAAAGGTAACTAGTTTTGGCGGTCGAACTGAGTGATGAAGCTTCTGCGGAGTCCGTGTACAAATGGCTGATGGCGGGAAAGAACTGAGGAGGGAGTGGGGCCACCCATGCTTATACAGGGTGTGTGATGTCAGAACCCAATGTCGGCAAGGGTGGCCCCTAATAGCCTGCTGCACAAAAAGCTTCCGTAGGATCCTGATGCCTGACAGCTAAGTTCAATAGGTGTGATGTTTTTTTTTTTAATTTATTTAGTTTTTGTTGACCGGGTAAGTGCACTAGACAAATCCTGCCTATTTTCAGGTACGACCCGGGGGGAGGGGGATATAGATGAATGCCAACTGACCTTGAATCAGATTAAGCTGTTGGTGGTATTTTTAGTGAATGAGAGAAATTTGGCCAGGACACCGGGGAAATTCCCTACTCTTTTCGATAAGTGCCATGGGATCTTTAACATCCACCTGAACTACCACCAATCCAGGCAGATGGGACCTCGGTTTAACGTCTCATCCGAAAGATGGCACCTCAGAAGTGCAGCACCCTCTCAAGCTGCACTACAGTGTCAGTACTGGGATATTAACCCAAGCGCCAGATGTAGGAACTGAACCCACAGCCTTCTGATCTCCTGGCCTCAGAGGCGAGTGTGCTACCTACTGAGCCACTGACACTGATATGTGATGACAGAGATATCCCTGAAGAGGTGTGAATGACATTATAAATAACAGAATACGGACAACCATACACAATTTAGCATGTGTTCCCATGTCAGGGTTAAGAGGACATCACTGAGTTTTCGAGCTTTGCTATTTATGTCCCTATGGTGTCCTCCTAACCCATCGATGGAAACATAGCTTGTTGTGTATGAATGTTCATTCACTATTCTATGTGCTATTTTCATCATGGAAAGACGTAGATGCATGCCTGCAGAACAGCATTCTTACAATTGGGTCATTCTTTCAGGAACTGTGAAAGTGACCTGCAAAAGACATACATTTTACAGGAGTTAAAACATTCCAAATGTTGTACCTTGCAGATTAACAGGCTGAAAATACACTTGAGAATATTGATCTGAAGCACTAGTAGACTTGCTCTCTCCATCGTTCGAACTCGACTGAGAAATTAGATCTCCTGTTAAAAGACAAAAGAAATTGTATGATCATATGTAAATGTGCCAATCCTATATACTAAATGATAAAAATATTTCAAAATAAATACTTAAAATATGTTTGCCATTGTGGGGAAACATTCAAAAGCATAATTTAGACATAAATCGGCATATGTTTTAGACATTTTCTATATTTCTGTTTCTTTTGTTCTTTATTATCTGGTCCATTTACATGAAGGCAAGGTCTTTGTCCCTTGCAGTTGATCTCCTGTGGTTTAATCCTTGCTGAAGTCACAGTCCTTTGTGACATCATAACCATCTCCATAGCAACAAACTGTGGTGTCACAAACAGGATTATAACTTCGGCACAGGATCAAGCAGCAGAAGTAGATGAGCTTGAGGGGACAAGGATAATTCTCCTTTAAATGTAGAAACAGAATTTGTCGCAGAAAAGGACCACTTGGTCTACCCTGTCTGCCCAGATGGTCCCTGCCTAGTCCGTCTCCGTAGACATTAACTGGTGTCTGGTGACCCTCCCTCCTCCCTGCTCATTTCCTAATATTCCCCTATGTCTTTTCCATGCATGATTGAAGCCCCCCTACTGTTTTTGTCTCCACCACCTCTGCTGGCAGTGTATTCCAGGTGTCCACCAGTCTTTCAGTGAAGCAATACTTCCTTACATCCCTCCTAAACCTCCCTCCCCCTCCAGCATCACTGTATGCCCTATGGTTCCGCTGCTGTTTCTCATCTGAAAGAGACTCCCCTCCTGTACCCTGTTGACCTCTGTGAGGTACTTACAGGTTTCTGTTGTGTACCCTTTTGCTCTCCTGTCTTCCAGGGTGTACATGCTGAGATCCCTCAGTCTCTCCTCGTAGGGCTTTTGGTGCAACTGCTGCACCAGGTTATTTGTCCTCCTCTAGAATGCTTCCACCCTGCCTATATCCTTTCCGAACTGGACACAATACTCCAGGTGGGGTCTCACCGGTGAGCAATATAGTGGTAACCTGCTGGAGATACCTCTTTCTATGCATCCTAGCTTCCCACTAGCCCTACCCACTGTTTGTCACACCGCCCTGCCACTCTGAGGTCATATGATATGATAACCCCCTTCCAGCTTAGTGACTGACAGTACAGTACCTCCCTCCCCATACTATACTCAGTTCTTGGGTTCCTATGCTCTAGGTGCATGATTTTGCACTTTTTGGCACTGAACCCTAACTGTCATGCTCCTGACCAAATCTTGAGTTTCTCAAAATCCCTCCGCATTTTTTCCACCACCCTATTACAGATGGTTTCATCTGCAAAAAGGCATACCTTCTCTTCCAGTCCATCTTCAATGTCACTTATGAAGACACTGAAGAGGACTGTTCCTGTACTGAGCCTTGCGGCTCCCAGCTGGTCACTCTTCCGTCATTAGAGTGAGAGTGCCGCTAACCACCACCCTCTCCCGCTTATCCATTAACCAGTTCCTACCCAATTCACTACCTTGGATCCCACCCCTAGGACGCTCAATTTCTTAATTAATGTCCTGAGCAGCACAGTGTTGAAGGCCTTGCTGAAATCCAGGCAGGCTATGTCTACTGCCCTCCCCGATCTATTTCCCTGGCACTCGTCAAAGAACTCAGTCAGATTCATCTGACCCCAAGTAAATCCTTTTTTTTTCTTCTTTGGTAACTAAGGCCCACTAGTCCCAAGGCGTGTTTTAAGAGGTGACCAAGGAGCACAGGGGAGGTTAAGTGACTTGCTCAGAGTCACACAGTATGCAAGTGCAGGTTGTGAGAATTAAACCTAGGTCTGCTGGATGTACCAAGCTCTTTCACAGCTTGTTACTCTAACCTCTAGTGTATACTGCCAATGCTGCCTTTGGTTTTGCAACCCACTGGATTCAAGATACTCTACCACTCTTTCCTTTAACAGTGTTTCCACTAATTTCCCCACCACTGAGGTGAGGCTTACCAGCCTACAGTTGCCAGCCTCTTCCCTGCTGCCACCCTTATGTAGAGGGACCATGTGTGTTCTCCTTCTGTTAACCTAATAATGAAGAACAAACGGAAGAGAAATGCAGACTTATAAAATTTAAGCTGAATTGTGTCTAAATATATTACAGTAACATAGAAATGTAAAGTCGGGGAACTCAAGGCCCATCAAGTCAACACCCCACCCCCACCCACTCATAAGCAAGGATGCATGAATATGCTGTGCAAACACGTACTAACTTACAGAGTTTTGCTTCCAACTCTAGGTACTCTGTGATTATCTTGTTAAATTTACTTAGATGCCCTGCACTGCCTTCATGTACACTGCCTCTATACATTCACCACCCTCTGGGAGAAGACATGCCTCTTAATTGTACCCCTAAATTTACAACATTTCGGCTTCAGGGTGTTTCCCAACATCCTGCTAGAGTCCACAAGATTCAAACATCTCCAGCTATTCATCCTTGTCGATACCCTCAGTTGCACTAGACTGAGATCATGTCCCCCTCATTTTGTTTCTCCAGGGAGAATATGTTAAAGGACCTCCAGCTTTTCCTCATAGCTTTTGCCCTTCACACCCTTTATTATTTTAGTCAGGACCCTGCTTGGCACTCCCTCAATGGTCTTATGTTCTTTTTGTATTGTGGAACCCAGAACTAAACTCAGTACACCAGGTTGGGTTTCATCAGGGCCTTGTAAAGTGGCAGAACAACTTTCCCTTCTCAGCTTGCCATCCCCTTGTTTATGCAAATCAGCATTCTTCTAACCTTCCTGACTACAGACATGCATTATTTAAGCAATAATGCACGACAGGGTGTGGTATATCATGGGATATCGACACGCCTCGGGTGTGTTAGGCACGAGGTGAAGCAGAGTGCCTCAAGCACCTGAGAAGTAACTTCTTATGTACCAAGAAGTTCTTGCCATTTACAGAACTGTAAGAAAAAAATCTAGAAACTGACTGTACGTTAAATTCCTAGCACAAGATCAGGTGCCAGATCAAATTAGCAAGGGGAAAAAACTCATTACCTACATAATCAGGGACTACTTCATGTATACATTTTATTTAAAATGTATTTTAAAGAAAAATGATTAATGTAAGAAAATCACACTAAAAATGTTTCACTTTACATATAATACAAAAAAGCAGCAAGACATTTTATGGACACAATAAGCCACTCCAGGGTATACATGAAAGGATATGAAGGCACTTCCCAGGAGTGTAACGACACTTGGCCTTCAGCCATTGCCCCACTCCACTGGGGCATACATTAAAATCCTTGAATGCGTACCCTGTTGTGGCTCATTGCTTACATGAACATGCAGTATTAGGGGAGACCCCATCCACAGATTTTCTTCAAAGTACCTATCAAGTTTGAATTTAAAGGTAGATACAGTATCAGCTGATACCATCGGTTCTGAGTGTCTGTTCTACATTCACCACTCATTCCAAGAAACAGTCTTCCTGATAGTTCTTTAAATCTTCCTTCTTTTACTGAAATTGTGCACACTGTTCTGTCGTCTTTGGATATTCTGAGCAGCTGTGTTTGATTTAATAGCATCTTTTTCAGGTATTTGAATGATCATGCCTTCCTTGAATCTCTTTTCCAATCAGAAGAACTCATTTCTGCAGGTCGGTCCTCACAGTTCCATGTTTTCTAAGTCCCTGCCCACCTTCGTTGCTCTCCTTTGGACTTACTGATCATGTCTTAGCTACGGGGACCAGAACTACTGCACACACTGTATTTGAGATGGGACTGATGAAGGATCGATAAAAGGGCAGTATCTCTTGATCTGCTTGTGAAGATTCTCTTGATACATGCCATGATTCTGCTTGCCTTACTAGTTGCCGGCTTGAATGTGCTACTGATCACTAGTGCCAGATCTTTTTTCCTGTTGACTTCTGGTAATCTCTAAACCATTAAAACTGCATGTAACTTTAAAATTATTCTTTCTAAAGTGCATGGCTGCACTTCTGCACATTGAAGTTCATCCGCCATCTCTATGCCCACTTCTCCAACATGTCCAAGTCTTTCTTTAATTCACTGAACTCCTGTGATGTAACTGCTCGCTCTTCCCATCTTAATGTCATCAGCAAACCTGGCAACCTAGCTAGTGGTGTCCACCTCCAAGTCACTTCTAAAAATACAAACAGTGTTGGCTGGAGTGTAGATCCTCATGGGACAAATCTGGTCACTTGCTTCCATGTTGTTAGACTGCCATTAATTATAACGCTCTGTCTTCTATCTTGTAGCCAGTTACTAACCCACTGTATTACTCTACCAACTACACCTGGGCATTCCATTCTGTGGACAAGCCTCCTGTGTCTGATTTTGTCTAATGCTTTGCTCAAGTCCAGGCACAGAACACAGCATCAACAGATCTTCCCATGTCAAGTTCCTTGGCAACATTCTCAACGAAAGCAATAAGATTTGTCTGGCATGACTTCCCTTTAAAGAATCCACACTGAAATCTTCAAAATAGTTTTGTTATTAGGCGTTTCACAATTTCATTTCTTATTATTCTTGATACCCAGTGCTCCAGATTAAAGTGAGTGCCAGCCTATTTCACTTAATGTTTTTAAGGAAATGCTCTTAATTTTTTTTTTTTTAATGAGTACAAGTACTCATCCCCACACCTGAAAATGCTCCATACACAGCAAAAGAGGGATTCATAGCAGTATTATTGCTTCAAACGGAGCATTTGCCTTCAAAATTTAAAGCCCTTTTATTCACTAATATTTCGTTTTACTCACCTAATTTAAACAAACTGGTCAGAGCCAATATGGCTGCAAAATAATGGTACTTAGCTGCTTGGTGTAGGTCTCAGTGCCGGGAGTGTGATTTTCAAGACCTGTCTACCAGGTGCTAAGCATCGGAGGGGTGGGCTAAATTGGGTAAGCCTGCTCTAGGCAGATCCCAGCCAGCAGGAGCTTTAAAAATACTCTGATTCCTGCAGTGAGCACCTGCCAGCCCTGGATAGAACTTGTATTTCTTTTTTATTACCCGCTTGGAGCAGGTCTCGGGGAGGAGTGGGGAGTTGGTAAATCAAGGTATGGGCAAGGAGGTTATCAGCAGCTGGGAGAGGGGAAGATACTATAAACAAAATTTGCAGTTAGTATAAGAAACTGAGGCACAGTGAGCTCTGCAGCAGCATAGTCTATATACTTTTACTTTCACCAAAGCTTTTAAGCTCACAGGCCTTTAAGTTGTAAGTGCTAAAGTTGTTAAAAGCAATGGGACGCAAGTCCACAATTCTTTCGCAACTATAAATTTCAACAGGTATGCCTTCCGTCACCAGTGGTTTTTTTTTTTTAAACTGTAGTAAATAAATCCTAAGCATGAAGCAGATATGCCTGGCTAAGTGCCCAGTAATGAGGAGTTTAAAAGAGTAGCAAACTTCAATATCACATTACCTCACAGCACTCCAGGTACCATGAAAGCTTCAATGCCCAGTAACACTACAAAATATTTCACAAGTTGAATTGCTGCAGACCCATATGTCATACTGCCATTAGTTTAAGATTTTCATTTAAACCTACTTGGTAATGGCAAGCCATGGAAGTTGTACAAGAAGTAGTAAGGGATAAGCCTTATTGAAATATGAGCTCACTATGCATATGTGGTGCTTGAAATGTTTTCAGATGTGAAACCGTTTTCGGCAGAGAGGTCGGAATGCTCACCGGAGCTTGTGAACTTGCTACATGTAAAAGAACTACCTATGTATTTTTTTTTATTTTCTCCAGGGCTACTGTGTTGCTGGCAGGGGTTTCAGGAGGCTGTAGAGGGAAGGGGCACCAGCCACGTGACCAAGAGCAGCTAATCGGGGTTATCCAGGAAGCCCAGACCGGAGCTTTAAAAAGTGAAAACACTGGCACCTGAATCTCGGCTCAAAGGTAGAACACTCAGTGGTGCTTGCCGCATATAAAAGAACACTCTGTGCAACTTTCTTTTTTTTTTTCTTGTTTCCAGGGCTACTGTGTTGCTGGCAGGGGCTTCGGGATGCTGTTCGGTAGGGAAGCTGTGGGGTGGGGGGGCAGCCACATGACCGAGAGCAGCTAATCAGAGATATCCAGGAAACTGGTCTGAGCTTTAAAAAGTGGAAGCATTGGCACCAGACCGGACTTTTGGTGTGGATTTCAGCTGAGAGGTGGAACGCTCAATAGAGCCTGCAGCATGTAAAAGAACTTCCGGTGTAACTTTTTTTCTGTTTTCTAGGGCTACTGTGTTGCTGGTAGGGGTTTTGGGAGGCCAGTTGGGGGGGGGGCGACCAGCCGTTCGACCGAGAACAGCCAGTCAGGGCTATACAGGAAGCCCAAACCTAAGCTTTAAAAAACAAAGTGAAAGCACCTGACTTTTGGTGCAGTTTTTGGCCGAGAGGTCGGAACACGAACTACAGCTTGCTGAACCTAAAAAGAACTCCCAGTTTAGTGATACTAGATCAAAGCAGGCAGTAGGGTTGAGCAAGAAAATAGTGCAGTAGGGGGGGAGTAACTGCACTGTACTGCATGCAGCCGTAAAAATGGAGATTAAAGCAGTAGTACACCCTAATATCTTGTAAATGTTGTTTCCTTGTCAACAAATAACTATTTTCACGTAGCTGTTGGGGATATATGTGTTTGCTTTAGTTTGTTTTCACTGTTTACACCAGCCCCGGAAACTAGCCGGGGGTGCATTTTCTGGGTTGCTGAAATCTCATTGTCCCCAACAGCTGCATTAGCATATGAGAACATGATGCCACAGCACCCATTTACGCAATGTATCTCTATGCAGAAAGCACACATAACCTGAAAAAACTCTAGGAACACACCGACTGAATGCAATTTAAAAGAAAAAAACCTGTATTACATCTAAGATAGTTTGTAAAGCTAATTGAACGTAAATGAGATTTTTCACAACTTGCTGCAACTTGTTTTCTTGAATTTTAAGTAAGCAGACAGGTATACAGTGTGAAATCTAAAGAGTGCTGACACATCATGTTCTCATATGTTAATGCAGCTCTTGGGCACAATGAGATTTCAGCAGCCAGGATAGTTACAGGGACTGGTATGAACCGTGAAAATAAACTAAGGCACACACATATATCCCTAACAGCTACATGGAAAGAAGTGTCTGTTGATAAGGAAACAAATAAAATTTACAAGATATAAGGGTGTATTGCTCCTTTAAATTCCTCTTACCTGCCAAAATTATCTGTAGCATTGCTGATACCCGTTTTATTTGTTTCATAAGAAACGTTGCTATGGAACTGTACTGCACTATGATTTAAAAATGTTAAAATTATGTGGATTGTATTATACGTTCTGCTAGTATTTCAGTCTCATATATTTGTATACTGTCAGCTGTTTGTAACTATCAGTGTCAGTGATTTGGACCCTACTGTAAATGAGCTTCAAATCAACTGGGCATCATTTTCTGGATTTTAAGAAAAAAAAAAAAAAATTACTTTACAGGACCTTCCCTGACACTGATGGCAGGCTTACTGGCCTCTTGCCCCGGTATCAGCCCTGGGCATCATGTGAGCCATTCTATACTCCACTGGTACTTGGGCAAATTTTACCAACTCAATAAATATCACTGCTGGTGGGATGAGCAGTTCTTTGGCCAACTCCCTTAAGATTTCTGGGTGTATTCCATCTGGGCTTGATGCCTTGTTTGTTTTAACCACCTTGAGCATTTGTGCAATATTTCTGGCTGTTATGTGCATGTCCTAGTGTGTGTCTTCTTGTGCTCCTATGAGTAGCATTTTTATTTAAGCTATTATTTCCTTTCCATCCTCTGTGAATACTGATGTATAAAATGTATTCATTCCAGCGCGTGTTCTTTCTTTGTTTTTGTGTCACCTTTTTCATTATCCTTTGAGGGGGTCTAACAGTTTTCTGTGTTTTCCACTGCTCATGGACATTATATATACTGTGTGTGTGTGTATATATATATATATATATATATATATATACACATATACTACACACACACATTTTTTAAATAATTACTACCTTAATTTTCCGTGCTACCTGACCTTCTATTGCTGCTGCTTTTTCTCTTCTGATTTGGCATTTGAGATTTCTGAGTTTGTTCAAGTAAAGCGGTCTTTTTTCAACTGAGTTATGCAAACTAAATTTGTTGTACAGTATGTAAGTAAGCAAACCTTTATTTTTCAAGTGCCCATTCATGGGGTCTCAGAGTGCTGAACAAAATATCATTACACCAACATAACATAACACCATCACAAACAAAAACAGTTAAACTTAAATGGATAATAATAAATAATTACAGGTCTGTAAAAACAGCCAGCCAGCGTGCAGTCAGATTATAGGCCAAATGCCTCCTTAAAAAGGTGGGATTTCAGACCCCTCTTAAAAGTCTCCACCAAGGGGGCTTCCGTCAGAGAACTAGGAAGGGAGTTCCACAGGGTTGGGCCGGCTACTTCAAAGGCTCTGTCCCTGGAAGATTTTAGCCGGGCCCTGGGAACCACAAGGGGGCCCTTCTTTGAAGAGCAGAGAGGAAAGAGGGGTGACGAGGGGTCACGTGGTGATGCAAAAAGCTAGGTCCCTGTCCATGTAGGGCTTTATAGGTCAACAAAACAACCTCAAAGGTGTGATTTGCCATCACACAGTGCAGAACTAGGGTCACATGGCAGGACTTGGACAGGACCATCAGCAACCTGGCTGCCACATTTTGCACCAGCTGCAGGCAATGCAGGACACCTCCATTTACTCTGAGGTACTAAGCATTGCAACAGTCAAGTGTGGGGATCACAAAAGCATGTACTAATGCAGGCAGGTCATCAAGTGGAATGACAGGTTTGATCCGGCCAGTGTTTCTAAGGTGCTGGAAACCACTCCGGACAACTGCAGACACCTGAGCCTCTAGTGTCAGACCGTTATCCAGGACCATACCCAGATTCTTCACCTTGGTAGAGATGGTACGAGGAGAGGAAAATATCTCCATCTTCTCCTTTATTGTGACTAGAACTTCATGTGACATTCACACTGGTCTGTGTCTTGTACTATTATTCTTTCTCCCCAGTGGATACATTCTTCTTCAAGTTATCCAAGTGATATTTGAGGCTGGAACACTGATGCCCTCAAGCATGTTTTCCCAGTCTACTTGTGCAATGAGCTGTCTCAGTCATTCAAAGTCTGCCTTGGGCAACAGTTTTCTTTCTGTTAACGATCTGCTGCATGGACAGAGATGTGCTGGAAAAATGAGATTAAAATTGTTGCCAGAGGTAGAATCAGCTGCCCTTAACAGGCAATTACAATTACTTTATCACGTAAAGAAAGGAACCCCTGGGTCAGTTAACGAGGGAGCTTCAAAGAGACCAAGGTCTTTCATGTCATGAGAATGGAAATTATGTACCTACCGTAGTGCTTGATCTTCTTGGACGAAGTCTCCACCACTCATTCACACTAATGGGAGTAAGCCAGAGGCGCTAGGACCCAGCGGGAGCAAACTTTTCAGGAGGGCCGGCACCTAAGATGGAGCCGCGAGAAAGCGCACAGCGAGTCTCTAGCGCTATGTAATGACTATCTCGTGTTTAATTCTCCAACCGCTTCTGAGTACCTTCCCCCCCCCCGAGGTGGTGCTGCGTAACTAACCTAGAAGGACTAACCAAAAAATTCGGACATAAGATAGTCTGAATGACCCATGTAAGAAGGGTCAACAAGAAAGTCTTTACAGCTCAGCCACTGAGGGAGTGAAGACCATAAACGGAGAAGTGAGCTCAGGGGATGGTGTGTGGGCATGTGAATGAGTGGTGGAGACTTCGTGCAAGAAGATCAAGAATTACGGTAGGTACGTAATTTCCATATCTTTCTGGACATAAAGTCTCCACCACTCATTCACACTAATGAGAGAGTACCGAGCTAAATAATCCCCCGAGACAGGCGGCAGGAGAGAAAGAGCTCCCATGCTTAGGACAGAAGTCTGTTGAGAATGGTCCTGCCAAACGACAAATGTCATCTGGCATGGACATCTGAGGCATAGTGCTTAACGAATGTATGCATGGAGCTCCAAGTAGCTGCATTGCAAATATCTACAATGGGCACATTACGGATTTCCGCCAGAGATGCTGCGACTGCTCTGGTAGAGTGAGCGTACATTCTGCCTTCCAGCTTGACCTGTGCCACAGAATAGCAGTGGCGAAGGCAGCTGAAATGCATCTGATAGCAACAGGTTGACCCAGCCGGGTCTTGCTGAAGGAAACAAACAGTTGTTGAGCCTTGCGAATTTCTTTCATTCTATCTCGATAGAACCGTAATGCTCTTTTAACATCCAGCAAATGAAGGGTACACTCCCCTTCATTCTGGAAGTTCGCAAAGTAGGTAGGAAGAACTAAAGGTTGGTTTACATGGAATTCTGAGACAACCTTAGGGAGAAACTTAGGATGAGTCCTAAGAACTACTTTGCCCTTGTGAAATACAGTGTACGGGGGGGTCTGTGACCAGAACATGTATTTCAGAAACTCCACGGGCTGAAGTAATGGCCACCAGGAAGGCTGTTTTCCAAGTGAGGAACTTCAACTTGCAAGGAGCTAGAGGCTCGAAAGGTTTATGAGTGATCATGTCTAGCACAAGATTAATGTCCCAGGCAGCAACTGGACGTCTAATAGGAGGTCTTGTATGCAGAATACCCCTAAGAAACCTTTTAACTACGGGCAACTGAGCCAGCGACATGGAAAATACCGGCTCATGATATGCCAAAACTGCACAAAGATGAACTCTGATTGTGGAGTATTGCAGACCTGAGTTTGAAAGGTCTAAGAGATACTCCAAGACTTTATTTGGTGGGCAGGAAAAAGGGTTCCAAGAGGATTTTGCACACCAGATAGAGAAACACTTCCATTTAGCTGTGTAGGTTTTTCTAGTGGCTGGCTTACGTGCCACCAAAAGAATATCTGAACCTCTGTGAGAAACACTGAACCTTTGCACCTCTGTCTCTTCAGGAGCCAAGCGTGAAGGTGAAGCAACCTCAAGTTGGGATGGACCACAGGACCCTGGGTCAGAAGGTTGGTCTGAAGGGGAAGCATTTTCGTGGGGTGGTTTCTGACAGCCTGTTGAGTAGCAGGAACTACATCTGCCAAGGCCAGAAGGGGCAATGAGAATCATTCTCTCCCCGAGACTCCAATGTGAGCAGTACCCTCTGAATTAGGGAAGAGGAGGAAAAGTGTATAGAAAGCATTTTGTCCACTGCAGCCTGAACGCATCCTGACAAAAAATGCCAGAGAGGCAGTTTTGTGTTGAGTGGGGACACAAAAAGGTCCAGGTCTGGAGTTCCCCACTCTTTGAAGAGTGACTGAACGACGGTCAAGTCGAGAAACCACGCGTGAGGATCCACCTCCATTCTGCTGAGATGGTCTGCCAGCTCGTTTTGTACTCCTGGCAGGTAAACCGCCTGAATCAGAGCCTTGTGCTCCAGACACCATTCCCACACTCTCATTGCTTCCCTGAATAGTGGGTAAGAGTGTGCACCGCCCAGTTTGTTGATGTAGTACATCACTGCCTTGTTGTCCGTTTGGAGGAGAATGCTCTTGTGACAGAGTATGTCCTCCAAAATTCGGACTGCATAGAGGATGGCTCTCATTTCCAGGACGTTTATGTGAAGTTGAGACTTGTCCTGAGTCCACATACCCTGGGTGTGGAGATCCCGGCTGTGAGCTCCCCAACCCATCAGTGACATGTCTGTGGTAATGGAGATCTGATGCTCCAGATGGGCAAAGGGACATCCTTCCAGAAGGTTGTCCTCCTGAGACCACCAGGTGAGCGATCTCTTCAGAGGTTCTATCACCTTGATGAGAAAGGACTGAGGGTGAGTGGTTGGAGACCACTGAGCATCCACTGAGAGATTCTCATGTGAAGATGAGCCAAGGTACAGTGAACACCAAGGATGCCATGAGGCCCGGAATCTGCTGCATCGAGATGCATCGGGCCATCTGTCCTCTGGGAGAAAAGTCTTCACATAGGAGGTGTCCAGAAGACAAGCCAAGGGTACAGTGAACACCAAGGATGCAATGAGGCCCGGAATCCGCTGCATCGAGATAGCTCGAACTGAGCTGTGTTCTCTGATGTATCGGGCCATCTGTAAGATATAGATCCTTCTGTCCTCTGGGAGAAAAGTCTTCACACAGGAGGTGTCCAGAAGATTTCCTATGAAGAGGAGCTGCTGGGAGGGCTGCAACTGTGACTTGTTGAGGTTCAGCAGGACTCCCATGGACATGAGGAAGTCTGAGGCCGTGGCTACGGCCTCCAGAGTCTCTTGCCTGGAGGGACTTGCTAGGAGCCAGTCGTCCAGATATGGGAACACCTGCATTCCAATTTTTCTGAGGTGTGCCACGAGAATTGCACAACACTTTGTAAAAACTCAAGGCGCCGAGGATAGCCCAAAGGGCAGGACTCTGAACTGATAGTGTTGACCCAATGCCATGAACCTTAGGTATTTGTGGTACTTTGGGTGTATGAGAATGTGTTGGTAGGCATCCTGCATGTCCAGGGAGGCTAGCCAGTCGTGTTGATGAATCAAAGGTAGCCGGGTTCCGAGTGATATCATTCTGAACTTCTCCTTGTGAGGGAACTTGTTTAACTTTCTGAATTCCAGAATGGGATGCATGCCTTCTTTGGACTAGAAGGTAATGGGAGTAGAAACCTGTGTTTCGTTGATCCAGCGGAACTACTTCTACTGCCCTGTTGTTCAGAAGGCCTTGTACCTCGAAAGCAAGAAGGTCTGACTGTACTGCCAACAGCCTGGGCTGTCACTGGGGAGGATGATCCAGAGGGGTTTCTGAACGATTGAGAGAGAGAGTACCCCTCATGGATTATCCGGAGGACCCATTTGTCTGATGTTATAGATTTCCACTGGCTGTAGAACTGAGTCAGACGTCCTCCCACTGCTGAGGAGGGGTCCCCCTCGGACAGCTGAGGTGCGACCTGGGCCGGAAACTCAGAAGGTGGCACTGGGTGCTTTGGGCCCTTGTGTCTTCTGCTGTGCTTTCTTTTGCGGCTGAGGGTTCTGGTTTTTGTTAAAACCTTCTCTGCCTCTGCCGCAAAATGACTGATGGTTGTGAAACTGTCGCTTGTTCCCAACCCCTCGGGAAGGGACGGGCGCAGGTCTGGCTGTCATAATGGCAGACCTAGTCTTCCTTGTGGCCTCTAGTGCTTGCTTCACCTGAGGTCCAAACAGATACATACCGTCAAAAGGTAAGGCCATGACCTGCTGTTGGTCATCATTCGTGAAGCCTGAAGTACGCAGCTAAGGGTGGCGATGGGTGCAGATGCCAGCTGCTGCCGCCCGGGAAGCAGTATCGAAAACGTCCACTGCAGCTTTAACCTGTTGGTTATTGGACTCGATACCCATAGTTATGGTTTGAAATAACTCTGAGCTAACCTCCGATTCAGACAGAGCTTCTACCATTGCTCTGAGCGAATGCCAAAGTACATACTCATATTGAAAAAATAGCACTGGTAGCTGGCAATGTGCATGCCCTGGGCTGAGGCAGCAAAGATTCTCTTACCTAGGGTGTCTATCTTGTGAGATTCTTTGTTTATAGGCCGGGCTGTAGATCCCTGAGGTAGGACAGCCTTACTCTTTGCCAGGACTACAATGTCATCAACAAAGGCTTGAGAGGCCAAAATGGGGTGATCCTTTGGAGGGGTATACTTCCTATCTATGGACTTGGCCACGGAAGGAATGAGAGCTGGATTCTTCCACACCACCTGTGAAAGGGTCTCGAAAGAGGGCTGTACCGGAGGGGTTAAATCCATAGGGAATTTCCAGGACATGAAGATATTGGAGATGCAAAAGCTTCCCAGGATCAATTTCTGTAGTCTGGAGAGAAAGAGTAGAATTTAAATTCTTGAGCAGAGACTTAAAGGAAAGGTCCTCAACAACAGGCTCTGCAGTAAGATTGATCCCTGCCCCCAGGGCAGTGTCAGCATCAACATCATCACCCAGGCGAAGATCTGGATCAGGCTCAAAATCATCTCCTGACAGTCCAGGGGGACTGTATAGACAGGAAAGGAGTGAAAATCAGGAGGAAGAAGAGGAGAAGAAGAAGAAAGAATTGGAGTCGAGAACGGATGGCACCGCACTCATCCCTGGCGCCGTCGAAGAAAACGGAGTCGAGAACAAAGAAGGAGCCGTTATCGGAAACAGCGCCACTCATGGCACCGACAAAGAGAGTGGTGCTGACAGAGCCCCCGGCACCGGAGACAGCGCCGACAGAGCCCATGGCGCCGGAGACAGCACCGACAGTCCCTGTGGTGCCGCAGACAGCACCGACAGAGCCCCCGGCACCACAGATGACGACAATGTCACAGGAGTCTGAAAACTGCGATTGGAAATAAAAGAGGGAAAAATGGCAGGAGATAGAGGCATTGGTGTGGACCTCTGCGCCGCAGCCATGTGAAGGGGATAAACACCAGAGTGTGGAGTTGACGGCAGCAAAGAAGGTGCCGCACAACTAGGAAGGCCCAACTGCCTCACCTGCCCGTCCAAAACCGAATGGCCCGAAGGCCCCAGTGTCAGACTGTCTGGCTCGGGCAACTGGACCAACCTCCAAGCCCACTGCTCCATAAGAGCAGCCCACTGGTGAAACTGCTCATCGGAAGCTCCTCCAAAAGGCGGGGAGGAGCTCCGGTGTCGAGGAGGTTGGCCACCAGAGACAGAAACTGGTGACTCCAACAGAGGTGGAGACTGGCGCCTAGCCCTAATAACCGACCGTCTACGCGCAGACGTACCAGATGGTGACCTCGAGTGATGCCGTTTCTTCTTCGACCTATGTGTAGAAGAAGAACTCGAGGCCAAACAGTGCTGAGAATGGGACAGTTTCATTTTATGCTTTCGGGGGGACCGCCCATCTCCTTGAGCACTAGACTGTCCATTGTCAGACTCCCCCCCCCCCCTCCGGGGAGGGCGGTGGACTGGACCTGGCCTGGCTGACTGAAAAGCTTTCATACAAAGTCTCCCAACCGTCACCTGAACCGCTCATGGTTGACTCTGTCAATGGAGGGCTGAAGATTTCTCTTATAAGTAGAATTTATTAAATATAATCAGTACTTATCGAAGATAAACTACAAAACAAACTGAAAACTAAGCTGCTAGTTTGAAGTTTGACTCCCGGAGGGGGCGAGCATCATCGTCACTGAAGCGCACTCGACGACGGGAAAAAAGGAAATGAGGCAGTGGGAGGGTCGACGCTGAGATAGTCTGCCGCACGTGCTGGGGCTTGTGGTGCCGCTTTCTCGAGGCTCCATCTCAGGCACTGGCCCTCCTGAAAAGTTTGCTCCCGCTTGGTCCTAGCGCCTCCGGCATACTCCCAATAGTGTGAATGAGTGGTGGAGACTTTATGTCCAGGAAGATCTGTCCTGTCCAAGCAGCCACCACCTGCTGGGGCAGACATGGCTCAGAACAATGACAGGGGTCTGTGATTCCACAAAACCCAAGGTTCTGGTTTAGGGCCACTTTCCAGAGAGGTGGTACACCAGGCGGCAAAGAAAGTGTTGAATCCATGATGTCAGAGTGACATATCTGATGATACAGCATGAGGAACCGACAGCTGAAGACTTCTGAGGACTTTCCAGAACCTAGCGACTCAGTTTGTGTTAGGACTTCATACCTAACACCATCGAACTGTTGGAGTCTACCATCGCTCACTAAAGTTATCCTGTGTGCTAAGAGATCTTTCTACTTTGCTAAGAGTTAAGAAGCAATAGGAAGATTTATATAAATGTTTCTTCTGCTGTGTGCAAACAATCCCCACTGCTGAGAACAAGATCAAGGGTGGCTTCAAATCTAGCCCCTTGTCAGACATACTGTTCTAAGACAGCAATTCAGTCTCAGCCTTTCCATTAGCCTGCTCTCTCTCTGTCTAGGCTCAAGAGACAGATGTCCCCTAGGATCACAGCCTTTACAGAATCCAATTTGGTCGCTCTCAGAATTTCCCAGATCACACCAGTACCATGCTCTGCTGAACAATTTGGGGGCCCGTAGCTCCCCCCAGGGGACCGTCCTCCCCCTTTCCCCTAACTTGACCAGATAGATTCTGTGGCATGGTTTCCCTCCTCTCTCACCACCCGCACAAGAAATTAAGAGAGCTTTCAGCATGGCTGGAACTTAACAAGTGAAGAAAAGTCCTCCATATGGATAAAGAACTAATAGGGAAACTCATTTTAAGTTACTCACCTGTAACTGTACTTCTAGGAGAGGTATACTGCAGCATAATCCTTTCCCTTTAAGAAGAGGCTGTAAGGTCTTCAAGCTGGCTCCTCCCACCCACCCGGGTGGTGTCCTCCTCAGCACCGCCCCATGATGTCAGATCTTGCATGCTGGAAGCAAGAAGGTGTGCCACTTGCCAGGGGAGTTCGGGTGGGTTGTGTGGATGTACACCATTTACCACTCCTAGAAAGTATAGTTATGTAAGACCTTACTGTAACAGTAGATCTTTGAGGAGTGCCTCTTGCAGCATGTAACACACTTGGGTCATCACCAGAGGTCGCTGTGGCGCATGGCAGCTCTTCCAGCAGTATCCTCAATTTCCCCCGCCGGATTCAGCTTGCTAAGCGAGGACTGAGGGGAAGCCGAGGTACCATAGGTATCCCAACCCATAAGTCACTGGACCAGAATTTGTTCTCTTAGAGAAGGAGGGGGATGGAGGGTGGGATTGCACCTGCTACCAAGAGACACACTTCAAAGATCAACTGTTACGGTAAGGTCTTACATAACTGTACTATCTTCCATGGAGTGGTCTCTTGCAGCAGATAATACACTTGGGATGAATCCCAAGCAGTAAACCCAAGAAGGGTGGTCATTATGACAGGAGGCCTTGTAGGACAGCTCGGCCAAAGGCCATCCTACGGTGTGAAGCAATGTTTAAGTTGTAATGCTTCATAAAAGTATGAATCATTGACCAGGTAGCTGAGTTGCAGATATTCGTGATAAACGCCCTTTTAAAGCAGGCCACCGTAGTGGCCATAGCTCTGGTAGAATGGGCTTGGATAGGTCCTGGTAATGGCTTGTTGTATTTTGAATAACAAAATGTTATACAGTGTGCCAGACAATTGGAGAGGGTCCGTTTAGTGTAGTAGTAGTAATAGTAATAAATCATTTTTCATTCCTAAGAATAATGGAATGCATTCAATTGAGTGAAAAACTCATTTAGAATGAAGTTCCAGGCCAAGTAAAGTGCAAGTTACACATGTACACATAAACACATTTTGACAATCAAAAACTCATATCGACAATATAACAAATAACAATCATCAAATTATTATAACAAATAATATCAAAATCACACTACTATATTTAAAGTGCTTTACAATGATTGCAAATAGTAGTTCTGCTGGACCAAGTTATACACCCAGGGTGGGATATTCAGACTGCGCCAGGCTGTGACGCAAGCCTTGGCGCAGCGCAACTGGGATGTGCCAGGGCGGTGACAGGGTGATATTCAACGGTGCTGCGCCATGGCTCAGCACCGTTGAATATCATGCTGTGGCAACCTGCATTGTGCATGGTGCAGTGGCACTGCACCAGCACAAGTGGCCAGAGAGGGGTAGGGGGATGCGCTAGCGCAAGTGCCGTTGCGCTAGGCGCAACAACTGCAATATTCAAAAGTGCACATGCAAATGGGGCCATAATGCATGCAAGTGAAATGGGACCATTTGCATGGCTGTCTCTTCATTGCATGCAGGTCGTCGATCCCCGGCGACTTGCGCCTGGCGCCCTGCCAGGCTGCAGCCGCCAGGACAGATGCCCCCTGCAAGCGGCAAAGTGCCCCACTGCCCGATCGTGGGCATTAGTATTAAAATGAATTGTCCAATATCCCTGGTGGTCCAGTGGACCGCATCCAGCCCGATCGCGGGTGTAAGTTATAGATTATGACATACCAATCCATCCCTGGTGGTCCAGCGGTACCACCTCCCCACTGAGCCCCACCACCCTGCTCCCCCCCGGTCAGCAGCGGTGGCAGCTCCCCCATAACCGCCCGCAGCCCCCCGACTGACTGCGTACAGTGGGCTGTCGCCCGATGGTCCACAGCGTGGGCCAATGAGGCATGCAGCCTACCATCTACACAGTCCAGAAATGTGAATGGTCCATTCACATTTCTGGACTGTTAGAACATTGATGACTGCCCATTGGCCACGCTCGGACCAATGGGCGTGCAACTATTATGCGCAGTCAGTCGGTGAGGCGGTGGGGCGACGTGGTGAAACTGCCGCCGCAACGAGACGGAAATGGTGGGGCTCAAGTGGCGAGTGAGGAGGGGTACTGCTGCACCAAGAGGATGGACTGGTATGTCATAATCATACCCTATGCCCGCGATCGGGCTGGACCCAGTCCACTGGACCACCAGGGATATTGGACAAGTTATTTACATACTAAAGCCCGCGATCGGGCTGGGAGCAGTCCACTGGACCACCAGGGATACTGGACCATTTATTTTAATACATATGCCCGCGATCAGGCATGGGGGGGTGCTACCACGAAGGTGCCGCCGGAGCTCGGGTGGCCACCCACAGCTGGCAGCTGCCGTGTTGCGCCCTGCAATATGGCAGCTCACTTGTGGGTGGCCAGCTGTTGCTCCATTTTTATTTTGCTCAGCTGTGTGCAGCGCAGGTAAGGGATGCACTTGCATCTGCTCCAGCATCCGGCTGAATATCGGGATGTGCAGTATGCATGGGCACCCCCCCGTCGCCGCATACATTACTGATCGCTCTGGCGCATCGATTTGTGCCATGCACATTCCCCTTTTGAATATCGCACCGGGGCACATCAGTGGGTTGCGCCATGCGCAACCCTTCTGAATATCCCACCCACAGTGTCAAATTCCAGTATATTAATTCCAGTCCCTGGGCAACGTAGGTTCAAGGGGAAATGGTTCCACAATGTGGGTCCCCTAAAGGGGATAGATGATCTCCCAATAGTTAAGTTACAGTTATGAATCTCAAACTGAACACCCTGGAAAGACCTCAGGGTTCTTCTTGGAGCCCAGAATTCAAACAGACTAACAATATATGACCGGGAGACCTTCCCTGCCTGAGGCAAAGGTGACAAAAAGTTGACTAGTCTTCCTAATTGATTTAGTTCGATTGGTATAGTATCATAACATACGATGGACATCTAGAGTATGTAAGAGGTATTCACCTCGATTGGAGTCTTCAGGATAATATACAGTGGTAATTCTAGAGATTGATTTAAGGTGTGTTCAGACACTACCTTAGGGAGGAAGGAAGGGTTGGTACAAAGTGCTACCCTGCCTTTGTGAAAAATAAAGTAAGGTTCTCTACACATAAGGGCATGAAGCTCGGAAATATGCCGAGCTGAAGTTATAGCCATTAAGAATAGTGTTTTCCAAGAAAGAAAACAGAGGTCCGAAGTGGCCGCCGGTTCAAAGGGTTCAAGAGTTAATTTTTTGCACCTCTGACTATGGTAACTGTAACTATGTATTGTACTGTATTGTATTTATGTCCAGGACCACTTTGAAAATGAGCTTGCTCAATGGTGTTTATGCCTGGTTAAATAAAGTTGACTCACTGAATTTCTCTATTAGAAAACTGAGATCCCACAGAGGAGTGGATCTTCTGATAGGTGGCTTAAGATGTAACATTCCTCTTAGAAACATTTTGGCTAGATGATGTTGATACAGTAATCTGCCATCCAGAGGTTCATGGAAGGCCGAAATAGAGGCCAAATGGACTTTGATGGAGGAATAGCTTAATCCTGTCTCGGCAAGTGAGGCCAGGTAATCCAAGACTTTTGTCAGTGGACAGGAATAGGGATCCAGTGATCAGGAAGCAGACCAGATGGAAAAGCGTTTCCATTCAGCATTATATGTTTCCCTGGTTGCTGGTTTATGTGAGGCCAGTAATATATTGGCAACCGGAGAGGACACTTGTAGACGTGCTATGAAAGCATCCTCAGGAGCCAAGCATGAAGGTGTAGTGCCTTCAGGTTGGGAAGTAGAAGGATCCCTTGATTCTGAGTCAAGAGATCTGGTCTGATTGGCAACGGAACATGTTCCTTTACTGACAACTGTTGAAGTAGTGGGAACCACACCTGCTGATGCCACAGAGGGGCTATGAGAATCATGGTGGCAGGTTTGAGTTGTAATTTCACTACAGTTCATTGCAGGAGTGGGACGGGGGGGAACCATATAAGAAGAGTCCCATCCACGCTTGGGAATAGGCATCTATAGACCATCCCTTTTTGCTCGTGATAATGGAATAGTATCTAGGGAGACGGTGGTTGACTGGGAGGCAAACAAATCCAGTTACGGGGTTGAAAGATTTTCTGAAGCACTTTGTAATGAAGTGTCCATTCATGTGTGGATGACTGGCGACTGAGAAGGTCAGCCAGGAGGTTGTAATATCCTGGTAGATGGACGGCTGTCAGCATGAGGTGTTGCTGAATGGCCTGCCACGCTGCAATCAACTCTTTGCATAGAATACGAGACTTTGTAACTCCTTGTTTCTTGAGGTAGTATACTACAGTGGTGTTGTCTGACTGAATCAGCAACGGTCCTGGAGACAGGTGAGGTTGAAAAGCCTGGAGGGCTAGGCAAACCATCCTCATCTCCAGGAGATTGATGTGGGGAAGAGGGATACAAGTGGTCCACTTGCCTTGTGACTTGTAAGGATCCAAGTGTGCACCCCACCCTTCCGGGGATGCATCCGTGGTCAACGTCTGCTGGGGTGGGGTGGGGGGCAGAAAGGGCATGCCTTGACATAGGTTGGCTCGAGCATCCACCATACCAGGGTGGACCACAATGTGGGAGTGACCCTGATTCTGTCTTCGAAATTTCCTGTTCTTTGAGACCTCTAGTTCTATAGAACCCACTGGACTGGTCTCATATGAAGACGGGCGAAAGATAGGGATGGTACCAGCCATGTGACCTAGGAGACATAGCATGCATCTGGCTGTGACAACTTTTTGGGTTTGTATCTGCAATGCCAGAGATAGAAGCTTGTCTTGCCTGTCAGCCAGAAGGTAGGCCATGGTAAAGACAGTATCTAGGACCGCTCCTATATATTGAAGCAACTGTGTAGGGGTCAGATTGGACTTCAGCCAACTGACCATAATCCCTAGAGCTTGGAACAGAGTTAAGGTTGCTTCTAGGGAGGAAAGCAGAGCAGTTTTAGACTCTGCTTTGATGAGCCAACCGTCCACGTATGGGAAGACAAAGTATCCGTCTCGTCGTAGGGCTGCTGCTACTACCACTAAGCATTTGGTGAACACTTTCTGGGCCGATGAGAGGCCGAATGGGAGTGCCCGAAACTGGTAGCGTTGATCCAGCAGGTGAAAACGAAGGAACCTGTGGTGGGCAGGATGGATGGGGATATGTAGGTAGGCATCCTTCATATCTAGGGCACAAAGCCAATCCCCTTGTTTCAATATTGGCATGATGGAGCTTAGGGTAACCATGCGGAATCTTTTGTACTGAACGTATAGGTTCAATTGTGTGAGGTCCAGTATTGATCTGAAATCTCCAGTTTGTTTGGGTACCAGGAAGAAGTGGGAGTAAAACCCCTGTTGGTGTTCTGTAGGGGGGTGCTGGGTAAACGGCCCTCTTGGTTAGAAGAGCCTGTAGTTCCTCCTGGAGAATAGGAATATGGTCGGGTGGGTTAATGGACAGAGTAGGGGGATGAGGGGAGGTCTGGAAAGTAATTCTAGAGTGTGACTTCTCTGAACGATCTGGAGTACCCATTCATCCGATGTGATCGTTTTCCAGGCCTCCAAATGGAGGGCAAAACGACCGCCCACTGCTTCTGAGGCCTGGTCAAGGAAGCATGGACAAAGCCTCAGTAGGTCACTGGGTCACCAGGAGGATGGCAGCGGGGGCTCTTGGCAGCAGAGGTGTTGGTTCTGGTAGATTGGGAATGACCTCGGAATCCGCCTCTATTTGAACTTCTGTATTTTCCACCTCTTTTGGTATACAAAGAGGACTGAGGATGGTAGGATGGTTGTGAAGTATGGTACATGCTATGCACCATACGCAGGGTTCTTCTTGAAGCCTGGAGATCATCTATCAATGTTTGGGTACCTGGCCCGAATAGTTTGGACCCATTAAAGGGGGCATTAACCACTCTATGTTGTATATCAGGTGTGAAGCCTGAGACGCGAAGCCAAGCATGGAGACGCAAGGTAACAAGGTAATGCCGGTTGCTGACATGCGGGCCGAAGTATCAACCGCATCATATCCTGAATGAAGTAGGTGTCGGGAAATGGAGTTGCCAGTAGATACTGTAGCCAGTAATTGTTCCCTTTCCTGTGAAGGAGGGAGTTTATTGACTAATTCAATGGCATAGGACCAGAGTGTATGCTGGTATTTGACCATATGTCCCATATAATTTAGGATTCTGAGATTCATGGTACTTGATTGGAATACCTTTTTTCCCCCCAGATAGTCTATCCTGTGGGATTTTTTATCAGAAGGTAAGGTGCTCATGTGTTTCGGTCATTTAGTACGATCATGAATGGCAGCAATCTCCACTGAATCCACTTCAGGAGTGGTGGATAAAAAGGGGTGATCCTGAGGAGCCTGGTAGAGGCGATCCGCCTTGCGGGGAAAAGCCGTGACAGAGGAAGGCTGGTGCCAGGCTGCAAGCATAGCATTTTGGTATGTTTGGATTAGTGGGGGTACCACTAAGACCGGATCCTCTGGTAACTCTAGATAGTCTGCCATATCCTTACATTGTTTTTCATGTTTGGTAGTAGAGAATCCCATGACTTTCTGAATTTGGACCATCATCTCATGGAAAGATAGGTCATCTGGAGGAGAGGCAGTCAGTGTCTGGATAAGTCCTCATTTAATGAGTAGATCTCCAATAGAGGAGACTGGGGCTGGAAATCCATATCCTGGAACTCCTCATCCTCTAGATCTCCGGTGAAGTCTGACGGAAATTCAGGATCGTCTGATAGGTAGTCATCCATGCACAAGGGAGGTGATCAGGGTGGTAAAGGATCCCTGTCACCTTGAAATGTTTTTGGCGGAGGTGTAGGTGAACAGGATGGATGGCTCGGTTCTCCTGGATTGGAGGACTGAGAATGCCACATGGCACGCAAGACATGCTGTACTACTGTAGTAACATCCAGTTGAGTAGAGGGGGCAGGGAGGGGTTCTGCAAAACCAAGGGGATGGTGGAGGAATGGACGCATAGCCTGAGCAGGTCTTGCCTCTGGGTGGTCAAGTCCAGGGTCCCAATCCCTGTCCGACTGGCACCATGGGTGCTCACCTGTGATGGTGGAGCGGCAGTAAGCATAGCAAATGTACTAGGCTTCCCAGTAGATGGAATCACTGGGGAAAAGCACTATGCAATGTAAATGATGGCCCCATCAATGGGAAGAGCCCCGTCAATGGAGCATTGATAGAATCCATAACAGTTCATATGGAGCTACCCATCAACACGCTACAAAGCGCCGATGAGAGGTATAACCCCATTGACAAAGAGGCAGTCTGAGATCGTGCAGTCGATGGTGGGGCACCTGCAACGGTGGCCGTCGATGAGTGCTTTGGCATGGCATTTGAGGAGGGCTTTTCCTTCTACTTTTTGTGCTGTCGACGAGAATCAGTGGAGGGGGACCTCTTGGTATGAGCCCCCTGATTCTCTATGAGAGACAATTTCTGCTCCATTAAATGGTTTTTAATTTCCAGCAACAATCATCGATGGGTTGCCTGGTTGAAGTCCTGACAATGAATGCAGGAACTAGTGTCAAGTGTGGGTCCCAGACACCTTACACAAGTGGTATGGTTGTCGAAGTGGTAGATTTTCCTACCACAACGGCAGGAACAAAAACGCTTTTTTGCTTTAAGATTCTTTGGACATTCATTTTGTTTGCTCAAATTCTCGTCGATGACTGGTGTCTGAAGTTGCACTAACTGCTGCGTGCGAGCTGAAGACGGCAGGAAAATGAACTGAGGATACCAGGGACCGCCCACACTTGTATAGGAAACAGGAAGCTGATGTCATGTGTGGGCAGCCCCTGGAAAAGACTTCTAGAAGAGCTGCCATGTGCCACAGTGACCTCTGGCGATGACCCAAGTGTATTACCTGCTGCAAGAGCCCACTCCGTGGAAGATCTACAGTTACAGGTGACTAACTTGTTTTTCTAGGGTGAGGATATGGTGTACTATCCACACACAAGCAGACTCCTAGCAGTTCCCCTGGGAGGAGGAGGAAAGGCTCACACCCCCTACTTCGAGAAGAGTAACTGGATAGCTGAAGCCCCAAAACCAAACATCCTGGTGTGACTCAAAGACGATGTGGTAATGGGAGAAGAAGGTGTGTACTGACTTCCAGGTAGCAGCCCTATAGATCTCCTAGATAGGGAGATCCCTGGAAGCAGCCAAAGAGGCAGCAGCATGTCTGGTGGAATGAACATGAAGCCCTACAGGAGATGCACTACCAGCCAATGTATAGCAGAGGTCAATGCAGGAGACTATCCCACCTGCCAATCATCCACTTAGCTGTCGGTCTGCCAGGAACGGCTTCAGCATAGGTGAGAAAGAGCTGCTGAACTTCTCCCCAAACTCCAGCCATGCGCTCCTTATAGTAACCGAGCTCTCGCCTCAGGTCCAACGTTTGGAGCCTGTGCTTGGCCTCCAAAGTCAGGTTGGAAAAGTATACCAGGAGATTCATCATCTGGTTATGGTGAAACTCCTGAACAACCTTCAGAAGGAACTTCAGGCTGGGTTGGACGACAACCTTGTCCTTGTGGAAGACCAGGTAAGGAGATTCCGTCAAAAGCGCCAGGAGCTCGCTGAACCTTCTGGTGGATGTGCTAGCCACCGAGAAGGTGGTCTTCCACAACAGGTGTGACATCTCAGACCTACAGTATGCAGCAATTTGAATGGCTTGCCAATGAGCATTCCCCAGCAAGTCGCAAGGTGGTAGTGGTTCACACACCGGAGGGGAAATGTGGTCCAGGCCTTTAAAGAAACAGCCACCCACCTTCTCCTGTGTCACTGTCAGCATACCAGCCCATGCCCAGTATGCAGAGATGGCTGCCAGGTGCACCCTGAGGGTCATCAACCGGAGTCCCAACTCGGAGAGGGACCAGAGGTAGTCCATGATGCTCGCCACTGGGCAGGACAAGGGGTCCTGCTCCTTGCCCTGGCACCAAACGTTAGACATTCTGCATCTGAAGACATAGCACCTGCGAGTTGACTCTTACCTAGAGGTCTCAACAACGTGGCGGACCTCGGCGGCGAGACCCAAAGCCTGGAACTCTAGCTGCTCAGGAACCAGGCTGTCAAGTGCAAAGATATAAGATCCAGATGGAGTACCTCCCCTGGGAGCATGAAAGCATGTCCAGGCGGAGAGGAAGATACCACGGAAGCCTGCTGGTGAGGCGATCGGGGTACAAAAACTGGCGCAGCCAGTCCAGAGTCACCAGGATCATCTGCGCCTTGTCCCTCCTCACTTTGAACAACACCCTGTGGACAAGAGGAAAGGGAAGAAAGGCATACATGAGGCCTGGAGCCCAGGTCCTCGCGAATGCATCCCCCTGCAGTGTTCTGCACTGAGAGGGGCAGGCACAATACAGCCTCAGTTTCACATTCTCTCTGGATGCAAACAGATTGACTTGCGGAGAGCCCCACAGAGCAGACGGTCGACCACCTCCTGATGAAGACACCACTCGTGAGACACCCTGCCCACATAGCTGAGTGCATCTGCCAGCTGATTGGACATGCTGGCCACATGGATTGCCATACGGTCGGCATCCAGGCTGCGAACGAGGGTCCAGATGCGGGGTGCCTCCCAACACAGAGGAAGGGAATGCATCCCACCCTGCTCATTGAGACAGTATATGGTCATCATGTTGTCTGTCTGGACCTGACCTCGAACATGTGCAGTGAATGTCATCAGTGCCAGATGCACTGCCCGAAGCTCCAGCAGACTGATGAGACACCGGGACTCCTCGGGGTTCCACAGCCTGTGGACTCGGTGGACCTGTAAATGGGCACCCCAGCCCAGCAGGGAGACATCAGTCGTTAGAGTGACCGTTGGCTCTGGGCGGATGAAGGGGACACCTTCTTGGAGATGCATCAGGATGAGCCACCACTGGATGGTGTCTCACATCCTTTGGCTCACCGAGACCAGCTGGTCGTGGCGATCATGGCGCTGGGACCATTGGCAGGCCAGTGACCTCTGCAGGGAGCGCATCTGCCAGCCGGCCCAATGGACCACGCTGGTGCAAGCCACCATAAACCTCAGGAGGGGCAGGAAGTCCCAGGCAGGGCAGAATTGCTCAACCCAAAATGAGCAGGCAAAGGAGGAAAGGACCTCTGCCTGGTCTGCCGGCAGTCAGGCTAAAGCCTGGCAGGAGTCAAGCTCCGCCCCAACGAACTGAATCACCTGTGATGGAATGAGCTCCAATTTATTTCTTATAAATGTGGCCCAGAGCTGGTCAAGACCTATCTTAGTAATAAATTAACATTTAGGAATTCTGATCTTCCTTTGAGAAATAGTCATCTAAAGGAAATGTTGGTCCCATTTACAAAATTTAAACGTTCACAACACTTCTTTAGCCAGTTTATACCAAATTGTTGGAATAATTTCCAGTTAGAATTTAGATCTATTTTTACATTGAAAAAGTATTTATACTCTATTTCTAGGCCTTGTAGCTGTTTCAGTTGATAATATTTATTGCACGTGTTTGATTTTATGTTTTGTCTTTGTAATATGCTGATAAGCTCACCATTGTAAATGAGTTTATGCTCAAGGGTCTTAACCTTATAATGAACAAACAACTTGGCCTCACTGACCAGCATGTTAAGAGCCAAGCAGGTCCAGAGGGCCAGGTCCCTGGACTGCTTCACCTCCAACCTGAAGGAACCTGCAATCAGCCAGTCATTCAGGTAGGGGTACACCCGGACTCCGCAGTGCCATAGAAATGCTGGCACCACTGCAATGTACTTGGTGAAGACCCTGGGCACCAAGAAGAGGCCAAAAAGCATGGCCTGAAACTCGTACAGGATCCCATCCGAGCAAAACCAGAGGAACCGTCTGTGGGATGAATGGATGGGGACATGGAAGAAGGCGTCCTGCTGGTCTAGGGAGCAGAACCACATGTCCTGCTCAAGGCACAGAATGGTCTGGTTCAGAGGGACCATGCATAATATGTGTGGTCGAATATACTGGTTGAAGTCGCAGGTTCCGGATGGTGCCAGCCCCCCACTTCGAACCAGAAAGTATTTGAGGCTAACCCTGGACTGGGCACAGCATCCTGGACTCAGACCACCACCTCCTTTAGGAGGAGGAAGAGGAGGGCGATGTTCTCCCGAAGGGCGGACAATATTTCCAAGGGCACCGTTTCTTCCTGTGGGGAATGGGCTTGGCTGGGAGCATAAGCCTCGAATTCCAGAGGCAGACCATGGTTGACCACCTCAAGAACCCACTTGTCCATGGTAACGATGGACCAGGCAGAAGCAAAGTGGTGGAGCTGACCCCACTGGGGGGATGTCTGGGGCAGGTGGGATGGGCGAGGATAGACATCCCCAACCCATCATTTTGCAGGCCTGAAGGCGGAGCGAGGGCCGCTGTTGAAGCGCCGGCCCTCCGACTGAACTGGTTCATGGCCGAGGAGGAGGGCTTCGACCAGGCCTGCTGCTGCTGTTGCTGTGCCACCAGGGATGGGTGCAAGGCAGAGGAAGGCTGAAACCAAAATGGCTTCTTCTGCTTCGGTCCCTTATCTCATTGGGCAGAGGTGACAGAGTCCAGGGTAACATTGGACTTCTCAAGCCTAGTGAGATGGCCATCAACCCCAGGCCTGAATGAACAGGTCCATGCACAAGAAGGGCACATCCACCAACTTGTGTTGGGTATTGTCCGTGAAGATAGAGATCCACAGCCAAGCCCTGCAGCGCATACCTACCGTAACAGCCACTGACCTGGCACATGAATCTAGGGCCATTTGGAGCTGTTGCTTGCCAACTGCGTGGCCCTGGTCCCACACCAGCTTGACCTGAGTCTGGAGGTCGGCTAGAAGCCGAGGGATAACCTAGTCCAGGGTATCCAACAAGCCATGGGCAAAGTTGGCCACACAAAGGGCTGCACTAGCCTGCCGAAGGCCCAGTTTAGAAGCTGCACAGACCTTCTTGGCTGCATGGTCCTGCTTTTTAGACTCCCTGTTGGGAGGCTTATCCACATCGCCAATATTATCAGAGCAGCGAAACACAGAGTCTGCAACAAAACCTTCCGCTGAAGGGTAGTTGGTGAATCCCAACAGTGACCCGGTAGGGACTGCATATCTGTGGACCATATGTAGTAGTAGTAGTAGTAAAATTTTATTTATACAAAAAATATGCCATTAGGGTTTTGAAAATCCCTATTTACAAGGCATCCCTGTGTAAACAATCATACTAGTTATATAACACTGATCATTTCATAAAAAATATATTAACATACAATTAACTCACAAACATTTCATTTATAAATACATCCATTCTTCGTGAAACATTAACACTCATGAAATACATACAAACATTACATTTAGGAATTCATTCATCAGTAATTGATTCAAATATCACCTATAACACAAACATTTAAAATGTAACTCTCTTTTCACTGCCGATTTAAATCCTGATAATGACAAGCCAGGGTCCCTGAGGGAGGGGGGTAGCCTATTCCATGTTTTCGATACTTTATACTGGAGGGTCATTGTACTATATTTATTTTTAATTTTAGGGGTAAGATACACTCTTTCTCCACAATTTCTTAAATTTAATAAAAAAATTTAATATGGGCTGATGGAGTGAAACAGGAAGCCAGACACCACCAGAGCTTCACAGCAAGGCCAAGGATGGCCTCCACAACAGAAAGGTGACCCCAGGGGATTCATCCTTGCTAAGAAGCTCCGTTAAGGTGTACTGAACCCGCTTCAGGACTGGCTCTAGCGAGGTACCCAGGGACTCTGAGATGAGGCGAAGCATTGCCCCGAACAAGGTAGGTCCTTGGTCCCCCAAAACGTCCTTGCCGGAGTACTGGTCAAAGGCTGAAGTCCAATGGGAGAGTAATGAAGAGGTCTCTGATTCCAAGGACTCTTCGAATACCGGCCGAGATCCTGAATCCCTAAGAAGTCAGTGGGGTTCTTCGGTTTGAGACACTATAACCGACAGCCAATGAGGCAGCCCAGTGGCTGTCGGAGCCAACTTGGGGGGGGGGGTGCTCCATCCTTGGGCTGTGGAAGTGGTTGCTCCCCCCGAATGGGTGGAGAAACCAGCATCAGCTGAACAGGCGGAGGCGGCATGGGCCGGGGTGGCGGCACCCATGGGAGCACCAGAGGGAGCTGGGGTGCTAACAGGGGCCTATTGCCCGTGCCCAGCAGTAACTTGCCAGATGAACTCATATCAGTGCCGCATCTTACGGAAGAACCGATCCTCCTCCAATGAGGAGGACGAAGACAATCGTTGACGGAGTCTCTTTCCCCGAGTGTTGACAGCAGGACGAATGATGTTGGAAACCACTTGACCTCAAGCTACAGGACCTCAACCTGGATCTCAACTATTGGTGGGACTGATGGCGGAGAGAAGCAAAGATCAGAGAAACACACTGAGTAAGCTCCAACAGGTCGGGCTCCTGAAGAGAAGATCAGCACACTGGTCCGACCCTCCTTGGGAGACAAGGGGTAGGACCAGGGTCCTGGAGAGAGAATCCTTCCCCTCGTCTTGCAACAATGGATCAACCTCCTCGAGAAAAATCTCGACTGCCTGGTCGACCCGCGTCTCAGCTGACGGGCCCAATGGGGTTACTGTGGGGTCAGCAGCCTGGACAGAAGTATAGGCTGAAGTCATCGGGCTTGGAGAAGCACAGAAACCAGAGGTCCGAAAGCGTTGCGGTCCAGTGACTGACAGCAGGACTTTTTCGACTTGGGAGTCCCACTTCAAAGATTTGGGCGATTTAGACCCATTGGAAGGGCCCTCCCCAAGGGTCAGAAGGACTGGCAAAGGTTCTGAAGTACCCCGGTGAAAGACGCCGAAACCATGGCAGATGCAGATGATGTTCTTGCAGCAGCCTGAGCCACAGATTCCTCAAGGGTGGCGAATTGCTCAGCCAAGCCCACCACAGTGGAGGACAAAGACAGCAAATAATGGACTTCCTTAGAGCAAACCTGCAGGTCCTGTTCATCTAGGCATCCGAGCAGGAGATGAGTGTAGCGATTCTCCAGGGTAGATGGATGGAGGGAATGGTAAAGGCTGCAAAGCCTGCAGATCGAGGTCCATCCCGAGGTAATATATGCACGATATGCGCTGATCGGTGTGCAACATCTTCTTGCTGCAAGGGCACAGTTTGAAACTGGGGCCAAACTTAAGATCTCCCAATTCCATAATACAGTCAAAATCAACTAGCTTGAAGACACAAAAAACTAGGTTTTGTTTAGGGCCTACACCAAGCGTGGAGCTGCGACGGAGGGAACCTCATCCTACCAACAGAAAGGAAGATCTGACAACACGGGGCAGTGCTGAGGAAGATACCAGTTGGGTGGGTGGGAGGAGCCAGCCTGAAGGCTTTCCAGACTCTTCTTAAAGGGAAAGGATTCTGCTACAGTGTGGATAAGTACACCATATCCATGCCCCTAGAACTTTTTTTATTTTCATTTTACAAACATGCTGTATAACTGGCAATAATCTGAGTAATATGCAAGGCAAATAACCCAGTCAGGCAAATTCAGTCCTGCTGCCCGAGTTATTTGCTTTGCATATTACTCTGATGCTGTTTAGCTATGATATGAAGTGAATTTAAAGCAGCAGTGCAACGAAAATGGGTTAAAATTTGACCCCACCTTTTTTTCTTCCTAGTTGATGCCAGATGCCTTCCAGTTTATTTTGGTGGTAAAATTTTCAGTTTTCATCATCATTTAAGAATTTTATGAAAGTTTTTAAGTAATTATTTCTCAAGAAAAAAAGATGGCCGACTCATTTTTGCATAGAAATAATATTGAGGACTCGAGGATGGTAAGAGTCCAGACAAAAATGTAAATGTACAGTACACAGCACAGGAAGCATCCAGAAAACCCAAAGCAACAGTTCTGTCAATATTTTTTATAACCATAGCAGAAAATTTGCTTTTTGGAATAACTTTTTTCGTTGCACTGCTGCTTTAAATACCTGCTTCTGCAAACTTTAAAATCAATTGTTTGTATACAATCTATGCTACCCATCAAGCTAAAATAAGTTATATAATAATCTTTATTGATTTTGTGCTGCTTTTTTAAGCCCTGCACATAACTTTGATGCTGATCTTTTAGTAGCATGGCATGTATGAAAAAATTACTCACCTGTAGTAATCTTATGTTCTCCCCAGGGATCAGCTAATATTATTACTCTCTGCAGTGCCCCTTTAAGCCAGCACTGCCCTGGAGCCAAATAGAATGCTATGCTAATTATGGAATGTTTAGCTCGTGCATTAATTTTCAAACTGCCTGGATGCTACCTCAGATTTCTGTGAAGCCTGCAAAGAGGCCAAAATATATAGAACAATTAATAATTCGAAAGCTAATGGCCAACAGGGCCATGGAAAGAGAAGTTAAAGGCCAAGAAAGGGCCAACAAAAAACAGTAAAAGTCCTCTTCTGAGCCAGATATAGTCTTAGAAAAGATTCTACCAGCTAAGTATTACAAAATGTGCCAGCAGATGACATACCCATCATACTGAGAGACATCTCAGCTGTACATAGAGGATTGTGTATGAGCAGTCATACATAACAAGGATATTCTTGTATCGAGAGGTTTCCTTGTTAACAGATGACCTCGAGAGAGGTACTCTGTTACCAAGGGAAACTCAAGATACAAGAATTTCTTTGTGTATGACTGCTCATACACAATCTTTTATAGTGTATGGGCAGTCACAACATAGAAAATCACACAAAACCAGCTGGAGAAGACAACAGAGAATAGACATTTTCACATTTTCTTTTTTTTTTAACTGACACAGTGTGCTGCAGATGTTTCAGCAAGTACAAGTTAAAAAAAACCCCAGCAATTTCCAGCTTAACTGGATTGAGGAAAGCAACTTTGTGACAGCATTCCAAGTTGTTATGCTGCAGTAGTGACATAACTAGTGCAGTATAACAGCTGTGATGACATAGCTACTGCAGCATAACAATTCCATTCTAGTTATGTATTTCTATCCATAACAACATTCTACCATTCACTATAGAGTATTTTTCTGTGATTCTAAGGGGATGACCAGGGGTGGGGAGTAATAATATTAGTGGATCCCTGGGAAGAAATAAGATTACTACAGGTGAGTATTTTTTTTTACTTCTAACCCCAGGAATCCACTAATATTATTAGTCTATGCAGACTATGCAGCAGTACCACTAGGAGGCAGGCAGAATCCATTTAAGAAAAAGACTCTGCAAAACAGCCCTTCCAAAAGTGGCATCACTCCTGGCCTAGGTATCCAGGCTATAATGCTTAGTTAAGGTGTGGACTGATCTCCAGGTAGCTGCTTTACAAATCTCCGACAGAGGAACGTCTCTGGTAGCTGCAATGGTGGCAGCTGTGCCCCTTGTGGAACGGGCCTGAAGACCTGAAGGAGGGACCTTGCCCACCTTTGAATAGCAGAATTGAATACACTGGACTATCCACCGAGGTATAGTCCTCATTGAAGCAGAAGATCCCTTACCTACTTCCCCATAGGTAAGGAACAGTTGCTGCCTGTCATGCCCATGATCCTTGGTATTGGCTATATACTAGCTCAATGCTCTCTTCACATCCAAACTATGCAGCCTACGCTCACCAGAACTGGTGTGTGCTGTAAAGAATACTGGTAGGGTAACAGACTGATTTAAATGAAAGTCAGAAACTACTGTGGGAAGATATATTCTATTAGTTCTCAACACTACCTTATCACTGTGGAAAGAAATATAGTCCTTTTCCACACATAGGGCTTGTAACTCACTTATCCACCTAGCAGAGTTAAGTGCCACTAGGAAAACTACCTTCCAGGTAAGGAATTTTAGCTCTGCAGTAGCTAAGGATTCAAATGGTGGAAGCATAAGCTGGGCAATACAAATGTTGAGGTCCCAAGCTGACGCTGGTTCCCTATGAGGGGGAAACAGATGTAAAAGGCCCTTAAAGAACCTTCTAAATATGGGGTTCGAGGCTAGTGATACATCTTTACATACAGAGAGAGAGAAGATGAAAGTGAAGCCAGATGAACTTTTAGGGTTGAATGCTGCAACCCCAAGGAATGAAGATAAGACAAATAATCTAGGAGGGTTGGAATGCTAGCCTGTGCTGGGATTATGCCCCTTTTCTGTACACCAAATTTGATTTTGATTTTTTGATTTGATAACATTTATTTTTTCACAGGAAACAACATTTGTTAGGACAAAAGTCCCGTTTACAACAAAGTCCTGCATTCTAAACTTTATACAATTATACTAAACACTTTACAAAATCTTTTCCATTTTGAAGCACACGTTTTCTTAGTAGAAGGTTTTCTGTAACTTCTAAGGACTTCTAAAACTGTTTGAGAGTATTGGGAGTCTGGATACTCTAAGTCCTCAAGAGCCAAGCTTTGTGTCTGAGAGACCTGAGATTGGGATATACCACCCTGCCTTGGAAGGAAGTCAGTAGATTGTACCTCTGAGGGAGGTAGATCGGTTCGCTCACTGACATTGAGAGTAACAAGGAGTACCAAGGCTGTCTTGGCCAGTTTGGTGCTATCAGAATCATCGAGGCTGGCTGTGACCTGAGCTTGATGAGTACTCTGAGAATCAGAGGAAAAGGAGGAAAGGCATAAAGGTATTTGCCTGTCCAATTGAGAATCAGGGCATTCATAGGGACAGTCTCTTTCACTGGAGTCCTGCAGCAATAAAGGAGTAAATGGTGATCCTGGTGGGAAGCAAAAAGATCCAGTTGTGGGGTTCCTCACCGTCTGAATAGGACTTGCACTACTTGACTGTTCAGTGCCCATTTGTGATGGGCCTGGTTTATCCTGCTCAAAGCATCTGCCAGGGTATTGTCTTTCCCTGGCAGATGAACTGCTTGTATGTAGTCATTTATGGAGTAAATCAGGCTCCATATTTTCATTGCTTCTGTACATAGTGGAGTGGATCTTGTCCCTCCTTGTTTGTTGATACAGTATATTGAGGTGGTATTGTCTGTTCTGACCTGAACCACTTTTCCCTTTATAAGATGAGTGAAAGACCAAATGGCCAGGTACACTGCTCTTAACTCCAAGAGATTTATGTGCAGAAGTGACTCTGTAGTGCTCCAAGAGCCGTGAACTGTGTGGTCCCCTAGGTGGGAACCCCATCCTACGAGGGAGGCATCTGTTGTGAACACTAAGGAGGGGGGCTCCTGTAGGAAAGGCACCCCTTCACTTAGGTTGTCTGGATCCTTCCACCACTGGAGGGCCTATATAAGAGTTTTTGTTACAGGGATTAGTTTTGAAAGTGGATCTCGTCTCTGGGACCAATGGGCCCTGAGGTGAGACTGAATGTCCCTCATTTGGAATCTGGCACTCATGAATGTACTTGCTGCTGCAGCCATGTGGCCTAACAGCTGTAAAAACTGAGTTGCTGGTTTTGGCCTGCCCAGCCTGTACCCTTTCCAAGGGTAGGAAAGCCTTTCCCAGAATTGTATTGAGTTCTGCCGCTATGAACTGTAATACCTGGACCGGGGTGAGAACTGATTTTTTGGCATTTAGAAGAAACCCCAGGGAGGAGAGAACACCTTGAGCTAGTAGTAAGTATTCTGACACTTGTTGAGATTTTGCTACAATCAGCCAGTCGTCCAGATATGGGAAAACTGTGACACCCAGCTTTCTGAGATGTGCCACTACTACTGCTATGCACTTTGTGAACACCCTTGGTGCAGAGGTAAAGCCGAAAGGAAGTGTTGAGAACTGGTAGTGGCCTGAGGGAAGAGCGAACCTGAGCTATCTTCTGTGTGATTCTCTGACAGGGATGTGAAAATATGCATCTTTTAAATCCAAAGAGGCCAACCAGTCCCCTTTTTGTAGTGTTGGCAGGATTATTGCCATTGTGACCAATTTGAATTTGGGTTTCACCAAGTACTTGTTTAGATGTCTGAGGTCTAGTATAGGCCGCCACCCTCCAGTCTTTTTTGTTGTTAGGAAATACCTGGAGTAAAACCCTTGCCCTCTTTCATTGTGTGGAACAGGCTTGACTGCTTTTACCAATAATACATTTTTTTTACCTCCTGCTCCAGCAGTTTTCTTTGTAAGGGAGGAACTAATGCAAAATGTTTTACCCTTAGAGGGAGAAGGGACTTGAAACAGAGGGAGAGACCCTGACCCACTATTTCCAGGATCCACCTATCTGATGTTATTTTTGACCAGTCCTGGAAACAGTGGGAAAGTCTGTTCCCTACTGGATATGGAGAGGCAGCCTGGCAGGAAAGAGTCAGGGATTCTGCTTTTGCTGTTGTTGAGGTCGGGCAGATCGAGACCCTCTGCGGGAGCCTCTTCTGCCTCTGGCCCTGTAGAAACCAGTCTGCTGGGGATGGTACTGTATCTGTGGAGCAGCTTGCACCTGAAAGAAAGGTCTTCTAAAGGCAGACCTGCCCTGCCTCCCCTAGAATAAGATGAGAAGGGAGAAGGTTTGTCCCTGGTGGAATTACTTCTGAAAGCAGCCTTGTATTCATCTACTTTCTTCATGTAGGCTTCAGCTTGCGCACCAAAAAGAGAATGGCTCTCAACTGGGGAAATCCACTGCTTTGGTTTGAGTGTCCTGGGTGAGGTTAGTAGCCCTCAGCCAAGCAAACCTTCTCATGACTATAGTACCAGCCAGCCATCTGGCAGCAGTGTCATTTGTGTCTGCTGCCATCTGGAATTGGTATTTGGAAGCATCCAAACCCAATTTGGTTGTCTCTAGTAAGTCAGAAACAATGAGAGAGGGATTTGCCTCTGCATTATCCACCAGAGACTGCCATAAAGCCTTCTGGTAGAGAGTAGCATAGGCCTGATAAGTGGCTTGCCTGAAAGCAAGGGATGCTGAGAGGTACCCCCTCTTAGCCATACTGTAAACCTTCTGGAGTCTTTTTCAGGTGGATGAGAAGACAAGAGGATTTTGGCCTTCTCACAGGCTGCCTGCTGCACAATGCCCTGATGATCTGGGTGGCCGAACAAAAAACTCAGCACCAGATCTCACCAGTTGGTACTGTTTGTCAATAGGTGTGACAGTCTAAGGAGCTTTTAAGATTTCCAGAATGTCTTTTCTGAAAAATTTGTAGAGAGGAAGGAGAAGTCGTTTTGAGGGTGTTAGCCCCATTAGTTCCATATATTGAACCTCTTCCTCATCCTGCACTTCCTCAATTGTCTGGAGGTCCAGTGTTTCCATCATTTTCTTAATGAAAGAAAAATGGGAGGAAAAATCCTCTGAAGGCCTAGGAGGGGAACCAAAGTCTTGCTCCTCAGGCTCTTCCTCCTCCTCATCTTCCTCATCATCACCCATAGTGGGAACAAGCACAAGGGGGGGTAACAGCAGCAGTTTCATCAGATGGAACAGTTGCAGGTTGCTTGGGAGGGAGCAGGCCCTGCAGCACCTGTAACAAAGCCAGAGCTTGTAAAATGTCAGCAGGAGAGGGAGTATGTTTGGGCACCTGAGGGACCCCTTAAGGCATTTCAGCCGGGGTGTCAGTGTGCTTACTTTTTCTTAGTTTTTTGGCAGTCGCCAGAGAGTCAGCTGGCTGATTACCTCTCTTACTAGAGCCCTCACCCGTATCAGGGGTGGTTGAGAACTCTAGAAGGTACCACATTTTTGAGGGTTGGACTGGTCGAGCCCAGGAGCCCATCTTCAAGTCTTCTCTTAAGTCATTCCCTTTGCTTCTCCACAGTTTTTTCAGGGAAAGACTTGCAAATCTCACAATCTTCACTGAAATGCTTAACACCAAGACAGAGCAGACAAAGGTCATGTTTGTCAGCTCTTGCAAATACCTCTGCACATTTAATACAATTCTTAAAACCTGTAGGTCCTGTGTTCTTTTTGGGTTTATCTGCCATTGTAGAAAACAGGACTCAAGAACTGCTAAAACAGGAAAAGATTAAAGATTTAGCAGTTGGTTTAAATAAAAAAACGATCGGTTCAGAAACTGATAATTTTAAACAGAACCGCGGTTCCGATCAGTTCACAAACCGGGAACCGCTAGTAGAACCGGTGCACCTCAGTTCAAAATCAGTTAAATTAAATGTTTTAAAAGAAAAAACACTCGGAAACTTATCTGAAAGTTTCCTTTGAAATTTACCAAATGATCGGTTACCACTCGGTTCAAAGGAACCGTGAGGTACTGATAAAAAAAACTAAAGAACTTAATACATGAGGTAAAAAGACTAAATAACAATAAGAATAAGGCAGTAATGAAAAAATAAGACAAAATACTTACTTTTTTTGTTCTTATGCACAATTTAGACGATCCTGATAGAGAGAGAGATCTCCAGGGCATCTGAACTTTGCAGCGGAGACTGAAAATCTGAGGTAGAATCCAGGCAGTGGGAATAGGGCAGTTTGAAAATGAATGCATGAGCTAAACATTCCATAATTAGCATAGCATTCTATTTGCCTCCAGTGCAGTGCTGGCTTAGAGGGGCACTGCAAAGACTAATAATATTAGTGGATTCCTGTGGTTAGAAATGTACAAGCTAATTTAATGTTGTTTTTTTGTTTTATAAAAACGTAACCCCTTTTACTGTGCCATTTGCCCTTTTAACTTTCCCTATCCACTTTGTCCATTTTTACCTAAAATCTGCATTTGTTTAGCAGTACTTGCATTTTTATTTAACATTGTAATTATGTGTATGTTGGTTGCACTTCCACGGTTGTGGTAAACCACATGCCACCCAAGTTAAGCAGCATGGGCGCGGAAGACTCGACCACCGGTAGAGGCAGCTCCTGCCGAGCACTGGACGGGGACGCCAACCACACCATGTCCTCCTGGTTGAGACTGGGAGCACCAGGGTCTGCGAGATCAAATCCTTGACTTTGTCTGACAACAGGTCGAAAGGCTCAAGGAATATTTTGATGGCCTGCTCGACCAGAGTCGATGTCTATTAACTCGCTAGAGGAATTAAACCATGGGGCGCTCGACAGCCGCAGAGTGGTTGGGCGAGTCGAGGGACCAGGAGGACCACAATCTCTCCCAGTCCTACGACCAACGCCAACAATCCTTGTGCTTCCTACCATTACGGTGGACAGGGCTCTCTCCCAGGGTTTGGAGGGCCAAACACATGTCCTGGAATCCTCCAGTGAATGAATCTCCAAAGCTGGCCCCAGGCAAGAACAGAGCCGAGACCAAGGTGCCTGCCACGGCCACTGCTGCTTCTGACTCAAGGGCTGCAATTTGCTAAGGCTTTCTTGTGGCCCTTCGGATCTCATTCCACTAACAGCCAGAGCTTCCTGTCCTCGAGGGTCTCTAGAAGCATGTGTTGGAAAAGCCGCACCCAGCCATATCGTGTTGCCCTCCCCCTCCACCCCCAGTAGTACACATACATGTTGTGCGGGTTTGTAGTTAAACTGAAGAAACTTCAAAGACAAAGTTCTCCTATGGCGCACAAAACCTAAGCAGGAGCCATAAAGGAGCAGACCTGTTCTTCCAGTGGAAAGGAAGATCTGAGGTCACTGGGTAAAGTCAGGATATGTACCAGCCAACTCCACTCTTGGAGACAATGGACATTGTGAACTGCAGGTTTTGTGGGACATTAGTCACCAGAGCTTTTGCAGTATGGGTGGGGCATTGTCTTACATGCTGTGCCCTCAATGACCTATGATCTCAGCTCCATGCAGCATGGGCAGAGATAACCTACCTCAGGGCACAACTCAACTGCACTACACATTACAACACTTCGACATCCTTGAACTTTGGTCACAGACCACTAACGCCACTTACCCAGAGAACTAGAAGACCTGGGGGCTGGCAGTTGGTTAGGAATGGTAAAGGTAATACAAAGAGCAGTACCAAGGTGACCCTGAAACTAATTCACATGTCAAATAGGTTCTGTCCACAGTCATCCATACCTACTGCCAAGGCAGCCAATCCACTGGAAGAGGACTTCAAACAACACATGGAAAGGCAAACCACAGAGAAACTCACCAAACACAAGCACGCACTAATAACAGGTGGGTCTATACTACGCGGAGTAGAGTCTCACATCCACCAAAGCAGCCGATCAGAGGTTGCGGTCAGATGCCTTCTTGGAACACTGGCATGGAGGGACACAGACCGCATCAAGAGAACTGTACTCGACACAGAGTGAGACACACGCATTCTGATCCATATGCCCTAGCTAGTCGGTCTGTGGAGGAGACTAAGTAACATCTATTGAAATTGGGAGAAAAACTAGCTTCCCTTTCATCCAGTATCTCCTTGTCAGAAATTCTGCCTGTGTTGGGAAAGGGAACCAACAGGCAGAAAATCAGAGAAAGGGACAACTGCGAGCTTAATACGTGGCTTAAAAACTGGTGTCAGGATAAAGGGCATGGCTACATCGGAAACTGGCAGACCTTCTGGGAAAAGGAGTTCTTTAGATTCGACAGCCTGCACCTTATAAAGGAGGGCACATGTGCTCTCAGTCAAAAGTTAGATGTCTTCATCAGCCATTTAAACTAGTAGGAGGGGAAGGGGCACCAGCACCCATCACATCATATAGGCCATCCCTTGTCATCATATATTTGGCTGACTCCATGACACTGCATCACAAGCACCACTTATGACATAAGTTGCGAAATTTCACAAAATAGATCAAAAAAGTTAGATACGTAACGTTCACGAAGGATATGAAACACAAGCAAAGGAATCGAGCAGTATGCATGATAAACCAGGAATGGAAGGCAACGTGCGTTAATGTTTGTAGCCTTCCAAACAAAATCCCAGATCTCAATACCATGATGGCTAAGGCACGCCTAGACTGGGTCACTATCACAAAGACTTGGTTCGCTGAGAATCACACCTGGGACGTTGCTATCCCTTGATATACTCTCTTCAGGAAAGACCACATAGGAAAGAGGGGGAGGGTGGATATGTATATCAGAGAGGGAATAAATGCAACTGAAATCCAGTGAATGCAAAGTGAAGCAGAGGCCCTATGGGTTACTCTGAGAGCTGGAAACAGAGACCCTATCTGAGTAGCAGTTATCTACAGACCCCCACCCAAACCAGGAGACGGAGGATAAGGACCTCTTGGAAGTCATACTGAGGATGGCCAATATGGGAAGAGTTATTGCTGGTTGGGGACTTCAATCTACCAGATGTAGACTGGTCCACCTTCACTGCCTCCTCAGAGAGAAGTAGTAGGGTTTCTCAAATGGTGAAGCCAGCCTCCCTGGGGAGGCCCTAACCTGTCTGAGGGGAGGCTCAAGCAAGTCTGAAAAAGTCCTGTATTTAAAGCAAATGTTGAAGGTTCCCATAGCAAATGGCAGTAGTAACCTGTAGGTGTTCTGAAATCAGTCTCCTACCATTCAAACTGCCAAATAATGCTGTTTTCCATGGAAAAAAAATCATTTTATTTTGGTGCTCTGCTTCATCTGCATAATCTGCAACTTTTGTTCTCAGTGCTGAGACATCATACCAGGGAAACAAAATTACTGTACCCTCAATGCCTCACTATGTAAATTAGTATACTGGGTTTAACTAATGGGTCGCGTTTTTTTTTTCCCATTGAAAAAGTCATGTATTAAATGCCATAATACACATATGTGTATTATGGCACTTTTTAATACACGGTACCTTTCAATGTAAAAATGCATGAGCCATACTGTTACTCGCGACCCCCACAAAGCACTTTCCCTCATTAACTTTCTCCTACAACGGCACTTACCTCAGGAACTGGTAAACCGGAAGAGATTTTTGAGTGATAATTTTGGCGGTTCCGAAAACAGCGAGCGGTTGGGATCCATGCTGTTGCCATAACGTTGCCCTCTTTTTCTTTTTAAAACACTTTGGAACTCTCATCTGCGGTCTCCACAAGTGGAGCCGCATACTCACACTCTGTGTCGGGCCAGCTGAGAGAGGATCGCTGGGAGCAGCAAGGGCCCCAAGTAGTCCCTCCTACTGCCTGTCCCCAGCGCCCATCGCCAGCCAGCATCCCTTGCCTCCTCGGTGAAAGAACGTGACCCCTTAAATTAAACAAAATAAAATATGGGGTGCAGTTTGTTAACTTGAATTTAACACACACCCTCGTTGTTGGATGGCTACCATAAACGCCTTGGGGTTTATATGCCATCCAACAACTCGGGTGTATGTTAAATTCTCATAACACACTGCACCCCATACTTTATCCTATATATTATAATTCTGTGCTCACTGAAGAAAGAGGAGCCAACATTTCTCAGTCTTGTAGCTAGATACGGTATGTACAATGCATTGTTGTGAAAATAAACAAAAGCTTATATTGTTGACACCACACAAATATGGGACAGCATATCAGAGTAAGGAAATTGTAAAACAGGGTCGTATATTACTCACAGTGCCTTGCTACAGGTATTTACATATTACTGCTCACCACCAGTAACATAAGGGACTGTATGTCTGAGTAAGGTACATTTAAGGCAACAGTATAAATTACCCAGAATTCCTTGTTGCTCTATGTAAAACAATGACAGCTCCCTGGTATGACATCATTTTGGGGGTGTGGTCACACACACAGGAAACTGGAGGACAAAATGCTGATAAAACAATATAAAATGAATATGACAGATTTTTTTACAAAACAAATTGCAGCTTCAACATCTGAAGCATGTCTGGCAATGGCATACTATGTGTGAAAGGCATCTGGGGAACCTTACACATTTACTTTATAGTCTGAGTTTTAGGTGCTTTGTATGAAGGGATGAGGCAAATTGATAAACAATAACAGTAGGTGAATTTATATATTACTGTACCGACAAATCGGTGACCAGAAAAGGTACACTGAGAAAAGGTTTATTTCAGGTGTACCCAGGGAAGGTTAGGAAGTGAGTACAATTCAAAAGGTAACTGCAAAACAGTCACGCAATACCAAACGAGCAATAGTGCAAACAAATATGAACAATGAACAAATAATGAGAGGTAACACCTGACCAATTAGACTGGGTGCAGAACAGACAAAATACAAGGGACAAGCAGAGACGCTGTATAAGCAAGAGGCAGCAAAAGGATCCCTGAGAAGATGCTTAAGAGTAGGGTAAAATGGGAAGAGGCAGAGGTATAGTATGTAGATTATTCCAGATAGAGGAGAAACAGACAGAGAAAGCAGTCTAACCCTCAGTAGTGGCGAAGAACATGGAGGCTCTGCTTAAAGAAAGAATAGTGGCACACTTGGAATCAAGCAGTGGGTCGGGGTTGTTAGAGAACTGGAAAAGAGTTTGGGAGGATAAGGGACTGTATGCCAAGGACAGGCTTCATCTTGCCCTGTTAAGGAAGGAAGTCCTTAAACAGGGGGTGGCTGACTGCATTCAAGAAAGGTGGGGTTTAAACTTGTGGGGGAGGGATAAGGATGGGACTGACCAGAAGCCCTCTCCTCCAGATGAGGGTAAGCCTCAAATCCAAGGGGAGGGAAACAGACTGGGGAGGAGGTTTCAGGAGGAGCAGAGGCAGGATGGAAGTATAAGGAACCTAGGTGGGGTTCAACAAAGGGATAAGGGATAAGGGGTGGGGAGTGGTATAAGTAAATGCCAGGAGCTTGGAAACAAGTTGCCAGAGTTCCTAGCCATGCTGTTTGGGGGGGGGTGGATGTGTGGCGGGTCAGGAAACATGGGACAACAAAACCATGACTGGGGCCCTAAGCGTGCAGGGGTACACTATGCTTAGGAAGGATATAAAGGAGGGCAGAGGGGGTGGAGTGGCTATGTTCATTAGAGATGACATAGAAATTGCTAGGGTAAAGGAGGCAGAGGGAAACGTGGAGGCCTTGTGGGTCACCTTACGAACCCCGGCAGGAGGTAAGGTCAAGATGGGTGTAGTATACAGGCCCCCCGGGATGGGTGATGTTCTGGAAGATGGGTTGCTGGACAACATCATTGCCCAGTGTGGACCAAACGGGGAGGGAATGGTTGATGGGGAACCTTAATATGCCAGGTACAAACTGGGGAACCATGTCCACTAAGGTGGCCAAGGAGCAGAGACTGCTGGACGGCTTCCAGGATGTGTTCTAACACACACGTGATGAGCCACGAGGGAGGGGCATGTCCTGGATGTGGTTCTGGCGGATAGAATCTGGAAAGGAACCTGGCTGTAGAGGATCCCCTGACTGGGAGGCGACCACAATACTGTCTGGTTTCAAATAAGCAGGGGAGGGGAGATCTAGGACACTAGCAGTGGACTTCAGGGGGCAGAATTTGTGGGCATGGAAATATTCTCAAGGATCACTTGAAGGGATTACAACAATGACAAATGTGGAAAAGAGATGGGAGGGTCATAAAATGGGGACTTCATGAGGCAGTCAGGACCTGCACTAAGGTGAAAGCGTGAGGAGCAAGGTCACATAAACCATGCTGGTGGTCAGTGAGGTTCAGGTAGCGGTCAGAAAAGAAGGCTGCCTACAAAAATATAAAACAAGAGGGGATAGGAAGGAAATGTACCATCTTGCATCTAGAAAAGCCACCCGGATGGTGCGGGGGGCAAAGTCCAGTAAAGAGCAGCAGCTGGCACAGAGGATATGGGGAGGGGGAAAAGGGTTCTTCTGGTACATTGGGGAGGGGAGAAAAACTAAGGGCCATCTCAGCAGATTAAGATCAGAAGGAGGGTGGGGGGGAAGAGGTGAGGGACCAGGCAGAGGTATTAGATGTGTACTTTGCCTCTGTTTTCACTAGGAAGGGGGATGGGATATCTACAAAGCAAGGCACGATGGAGATAGAAGCGGTAGTGAGTGGGATCAGGGGAGCAACAGAAATGGAGCAAGAGGGAGGGAGAGGTACCCCAGGGGTGTCACATCAGGATAAGGATAAAAAGGCCAGTACGGTGGAGGGGACGGATGATGCTATCTCCACCAAATGGTTATGGTTAACCCTTAAGGCCCTAAAGAAAGCTAAATCTCCTGGGCTGGATGGCATTCATCCGAGAGTTCTACGGGAATTGGCGGACATACTGGCTGCACCCCTGGCGAGAGCTCTTCAACAGGTCGCTTGAGACAGGAGGTACCTAAGATTGACAAGAGGCACATGGTGCCAATCCATAAAGAGGTGTCAAGGGAAGAACCAGGTAACTACAGACCCATCAGTTTGACCTCGGTGGAGGGAAAACTAATGAAGAGTATACTAAAGGAACGATTGGGAGTGTACTAGGAGGAGGTTGGAGGTCTGGATAGTCGGCAACATGGGTTTGTGCCAGGTAGATCGTGTCAAACCAATCTTGTGGAGTTCTACGAATGGGTAACATCAGAACTGGACAGGGGAAAGCCTGTGGATGTATTATTCTTGGACTTCAGCAAGGCGTTTGACTCTGTCCCCCAAAATGGTCTGGTGGACAAACTAACGGGGTTGGGAGTAGGCCCTTTGATGGTCAGATGGATTGAAAACTGGCTAGCTGGACACTCAGAAGTAGTGGTCGGTTGGAGCTCTCAAACCCTAGAGAGGTCGGTGAGGGGTACGAAGGGCTCGGTCCTGGGTCCGATCCTGTTTAATGCATACATATCAGACATCAGGGAGGATATAGGGTGTGAAATGAGTCTCTTCGCTGACAACTCCAAGATGGGAGCAGTAGTTGAGGGGGAAGAGGGGAGGTTGGCTCTGCAAGGGGACCCGGACACCCTGGAAAGGTGGGCTCACACATGGAAATTAAATTTCAATATAACCAAGTGCAAGGTGTTACATCTTGGGGGGGGGGACCCTAAACACAGGTACACCCTGGGAGGGGAGGTACTGAAGGCCTCAACAGGGGAAAAAGACCTAGGGGTCATGGTGGATGAATGTATAAATAACTCTGAGCAGTGCAGGAGAGTGGGTAGCAAAGCAAACAGGATGTTGAGATGCATCGTAAGGGGGATCACCTCTAGGAGCTGGAAAGTGATTCTGCTGCTGTACAATGGACTGGTTAGACGACACCTTGAGTATTATGTACAGTACTGGAGACCACACTTGAGGAGGGACATACAGCTCCTGGAGAGGGTACAGAGGAGGGCAACTAAGATAATATGAGGACTAGGGGATCTGACGTATGAGGAGACTTGAGGAGCTCTGCCTGTTTTCACTGGAGGACAGGAGAGACGAGGGGACATGATTGAGGTCTTAAAGTACCTCACGGGAATAAATAGGGTAAACACAGAGGGGATCTTTAGACTAAAGCAGGGAGGTCTCACCAGAGGGCATGGTTTGAAGTTGGAAGGTGGAAGGGTGAGGGGAAAGGAGGGTTTTTCACTGAGAGGGTGGTGGATCCTTGGAGCGTGCTGCCTGGCGAGCTGGTTCAGAGATCCACAGTGCAGGGCTTCAAGAGATGGTGGGACAGGCACAAGCGGATGTATCAGATGATGGCCTGGCCGAGGAATGGGGTGGGGATGGATGATAAGGTTTCTGGAACAGAAGTGGGGGAGGGCCTCGGTACCCAACTAGGGAACTGAGGTTCCAGCAGACTCGATAGACCATAAGGCCTAATCTGCTGGCAATTAGTATGTTAGAACTTTGAGGAGAACTTGCTGCCCCACTATCAGACCTATTCAACAAGTCACTGGAATATGGCATAGTGCCACAGGACTGGAGAAGGGCGACAGTTGTGCCATTACACAAGAGTGGTAGCAGGGAGGTAGCAAGAAATTTTCACCCAGTCAGCTTGACCTCAGTGGGGGTTAAAATAATGGAAACAACGCTTAAGGAAAGCGTAGTGGAGTACTTGAAAGAAAGTGGAAAACCTGACCCGAAGCAGCATGGCTTCATGGCAGGATGCTCGTGCTAAACGAACATGACAGAATTCTTTGACTGGGTTACTATAGAAGTGGATCAAGGTGCAGCTGTGGACACAGTATATCTGGACTTTAGCAAAGCCTTTGATACGGTTCCACACAATAGGCTAGGAAATAAATTGAAACAAACAGGTGTGGGTCGGAAAGTGGTCGACTGTATTAATAGCTGGCTTCAGAACAGGACTCAGAGTTATGGTAAATGGTACTTTGTCATAGGAGGAGAGAGTGACCAGTGGCGTTCCACAGGGATCAGTGCTTGGCCCAATCCTTTTCAACATGTTCATCGATGATGGACTGAATGGGAAGGTCTGCCTGTTCACAGATGATACAAAGCTCTGTAACATGGTGGACACACAGGAAGGTGTCTCGGGAATGGAGGCAGATCTCAGGAAGATGGAGGAATGGTGCAGGAACTGGCGGTTGAGATTCAGTGCCAAAAAGTTTAAGGTAATGCACCTGGGTTAGAGGAACCCAGGAAATAAATATGTCCTGGAAGTGCAGAAATTGTAAGAGACAAAGCTGGAACAGGATATACAGGTTACTCACCTGTAATAGGAGTGGTATATGTTGTTCAACCACACTGTCTGGCAGGTTTCTTGCCGCTTTAAATCTTGCCAGAAGATCTTCAAGTTGGCTCCTCCCACCCACCCGGGTGGTAAAACCCACGATCATGCATGGCAGAGTCTAGCCGCTGCAGGAAGCTGGTTTGCAGCGTGAATCCGAGGAGGTCGAGTTGGGTGTGTGGATGAACAACATATACCACTCCTAGAACTCCTGTTACAGGTGAGTAACCTGTATTTCTAGGGATGTGGATATCTTGTTCAATCCACACCATCTGGCAGACTCCTAGCAGTTCTCTGGGAGGAGGGAGGCAAGGGGTGCACCCCCTACTTAGGGAATAAGGACTGGAGAACCGAGGTCCCAAAACCAGCATCCCGGCGTGACTCAAGATCAATGTGGTAATGGGAAATAAGGGTGTGTGCTGACTTCCAGGTAGCAGCCCTGAAGATTTCCTGGGACGTCCCTAGAAGCAGCCACCGAAGCAGCAGTATGGCGGGTAGAATGAGCTCTTATCCCTCTGGGAGGCTCCATGCCCGCCAACCTGTAGCACAGATCTATGCAAAAGGTGACCCACCTGCTTATCGTCCACTTGGCTGCAGGTCTGCCAGGTGCGGCTTCAGTGTAGGTGACAAACAGCTGGCGAACCTCTCCCCGAACTTCAGCCATTCGCTCCTTATAATAAGTGAGCGCTCTTCTAGGGTCCAGAGTATGGAGCCTATATTCGGCCTCCAAGGTGTGAATGGGGTAGAACACCGGCAGAGTCAACACCTGGTTAAGGTGAAACTCAGACACCACCTTCAGAAGGAATTTCAGGTGGGGGCACAGGACAACCTTGTCCCTGTGGAAGACCAGATAAGGAGACTCGATGGATAGTGCCTGGAGCTCTCCCATCCTTCTGACTGACATGATAGCCACCAAGAAGGCGGTCTTTCATGACAGGTTGGAGATGTCACACCTGTGCATCGGTTCAAATGGCTTGCCCATAATCTTGGCCAATACCAGCAGTAGATCCCATGGAAGTGGAGGTTCTCGCACCGGAGAGGATATGTGATCAAGGCCTTTGGAAAAGCGCCCGACCACCTTCTTCTGCACCACCAACTGTTTGCCGGCCCACGCCCAGTAAGCAGAGATGGCTGCCAGGTGCACCTTAAGGGTCATCGACTGAAGCCCTAGCTGAGAAAGGGACCACAGGTAGTCCAGAATGCTAGCCAAGGAACAGGAAGAAAGGTCCAACCCCTTGTCCTGATACCAAATGGAGAACCTCCTCCATTTGAAGGCATAGCATTTTCTGTTCGACTCCTTATGGGATGCCTCAACAACGTTGAGGACCTCATAGGAAAGACCTATGACCTGGAACTCTAGCCGCTCAGGAACCAGGCCATCAGGTGCAGGGACTGAAGATCCGGATGGAGTACCTTCCCCTTGTTGACCGAGATCAGGTCTGGGCGGGCTGAAAGCCACCTCAGGATCCTGGTGCTGAGGCTGAGGAGATGTGGATACCAGAACTGGTGGGGCCAATCTGGGACTACCAGAATCACCTGCGCCTTGTCCCTCTTCACCTTGAGAAGCACCTTGTGGATCAAGGGAAATGGATGGAAGGCATAGAAGAGGCCCGGGGTCCACGGCCTCGAGAAGGCATCCCCCTGTAGCGAGCCCTGCTGAGGGGGCTGGGCTTGAAACAGCCTCAGCTTCGCATTCTCCTTCGAGGTGAACAGGTCCACCTGAGGGGTGCCCCAATGGAAGAACATATCTTGTACTACATCCGGCAGGACAGACCACCCGTGAGATGCAGTGCCTATCCGGCTGAGGGCATCGGCCAGACTGTTGGAGGCTCCTGCCACATGGATGGCTAGGAGATCCGCCTCCAGGCTGATCACGAGAGACCAGATGCAGATAGCCTCCTTGCACAGAGGCAAGGAGTGCGTCCTGCCCTGACGGTTGAGGTACTACATGGTAGTGGTGTTGTCTGTCTGGACCTGGACCACTTGACCCTGTACAAACGGAGCAAAGGCGGTGAGGGCTAGTTGGACCGCTCGAAGCTCCAGCAGGTTGATGTGGCATCGAGATTCCTGAGGGGACCAGAGGCCATGGGCCCTGAACCCCCACAGATGGGCACCCCAACCCATCAGAGAAGCGTCGGTCGTTAATGAGACCGTTGGCTTGGGGCAGACAAACGGGATACCCTCCTGCAGATGAGCTGGGATGAGCCACCACTGCAGGCCATCCCACATCTCCTGGGTCACTGTCACCGGCTGGTCCAGAGGACTGGAGCGCTGTGACCACTGGCTGGCCAGTCCCCACTACAGGGGACGTATATGCCAGCAGGCCCAACAGACCACACTGGTGCAGGCCACCACGAGGCCCAGAAGGTACAGGAAGTCCAACCAGAAATGATTAGGCAAAGGAGGAAAGGACCTCGGCCCTGTCCGCCGGGAGCCGGGCTCTGGCTTGAAGACAGTCGACCTCTGCCCGATGAACTGAATCACCCATGGGTCACGAGTTCTGATTTGGCCTCGTTGATGAGGAATCCAATCTGAAAGCAGACCTGGATGGCCAGATCCCTGGACCGCTCCACCTCCACCCTGGAGGAGGCTGCAATCAGCCAATCGTCCAGGTAAGGGTACACCCGGACCCCTCGGCGCTGCACGAATGCTGTCACCACTGCCATGCATTTGGTGAAGACCTGGGAGCTGGAGAGAGGCCGAAGGGCATGGCCCAGACCTCGTAAAGGGATCCCTCTGCTCTGAAGTGGAGGAATCGCTGGTGAGACGGATGGATTGGGACATGAAGGAACGCATCCTGAAGGTCCAGAGAACAGAACCACACGCCTAGTTCCAAGGATGGAATAATCTGAGCCAGAGTGACCATCCTGAAGGAGAGCGGCCTTAGGAACTTGTTCAGGTCATGCAGGTTGAGAATGGGGCGCCAGCCCCCCTGTCCATTTTGGGACCAGGAAGTACCTGGACACAAATCCTGGGTCTGGTGGAGGGTCCGCCACCTCTTTGATCACCTCCTTCTGGAGGAGCAAGGCAATGTCGGCTCGACGAGCTGACAGAGAGGCTGCGGAACCCGTTGCCCCCCGTTGGGCGATGGCTCGATAGGGAGGGAACTGCTCGAATTCCAGAGGCAGACCCTGCCTACCACTTCTAGTACTCAGCGGACCAGGCAGAAAAGAAGTGGCGGAGCCGTCGGGGAACCCAGGGAGGAGTGACGAGGTTGGTTGCGACACCCCTCAACCTGTCACTGGGCAGGCTTGGAGGAAGGGCCCACTGAGGGACCTCCTGGACCCTTGCCTCCAGGCTTCCTACTGGAGGAAGCAGCAGACTTAGCCTTAGGGCACCAAGTGTGTGCCTGCTGGCCCTGGTGCTGGTCGGCTGGATGTGCCGCAGGGGCGGAAGGGCAAAAGGGCTTATGATGCTGCTGGTGGCCTTTGTCCTTCTGGGCAGACGTGACCGAGTCCAAGGTGGCACTGGACTTCTCGATCCTCTGGAGATGGCCTTCCACCCCCGGCCCGAACAAGTCGGTTATTAACTTGTGTGCAGCACCCTGTGATGTGCCCAGGCACCATGAGTAGTAGATGTCAGCTCCCTGCTGCAAAATAATTTGCTCCTGCAGGGTCCTAGTGCCTCTGGTCCTAGACTCATTAGTGGGACTCAATGGTGAAGACTTAGTCTTAGAAGAGCAATGGACTACAGCAGTTCCTGTAAAGCAGCATGCCCCATACAGCAGATATTGTATAATCTAGAGACAACCAAAAAGTAAAAGAAAGCCACATGCACATTCTGCTTCATAACTGTTAACATTTTTAAAACAAATTATTTTCCCACCTTTTTAGGCTGATCACTGATTGCCCCCTCCCTCCAACTCCCACACCCATGAGTTATTTGCTGTTTCTCAGTTGTACAAAGTCTGTATCACACCATGCACAATACTAAATTCAAAGATCTGAAAATAATTCCTGATTAGGGTACTGATGATTTAAAGTATCTCAACCAGGAAGGGGAGGAAGACATGGACATATTGCCTTAAAACAGATTTTAAGCCACTCCACTATTTATGGACATTTGAAAACAAAGCAAAGATTCAATTTGCATGTAAATATCCTTAGTAATAAGGATGAAATGATTTGTAATATATGGATCATCAAAATAATATTACTAAAAACAACTGAAAAAAATCCTTGTAATTCATAGCACAGAACACTCCTCTCCCAATAATACCACACTTCACTGCCAATAATACTGTCATTCCAGAGAACAATAGTATTACCACCAAAATGCCACAGCGCATGTGCAACTCTGCCTGGCAAGAAACCCAGCTGCCAAGGAGCCACGTCCCTTCCTGCATAGCCATAGTGATGGCGTGCATCTCCATTGGCAGCTTTTTTCTGAGACCGGGCTGAACAAACTAAAAAACATGGCGGCGGTTTCCTCTTGCTTACCGAGAAAAATTTGTGAATTTCATTATTTTAATTTGTGGCTTTTTTTTCCAGCCATACAGTTTAACGGACGATCTGCCTGATCCTGCATTCACAGAAAGATGGAAAAAAACTAAAGGTAGGACTGCCTAAACAACATGTTTTTAAAACGAGGGAGACACAGTCTTCAGTGCTACATGCACCTGACAGACAGCGTGTCTTCAGTACTGTGAGCGGCCAGCCCGTTTCACATCAAAAAAGTAATATTTTTGTACAACTGCATCCACATATTACAAAAAATAACAGATAAATTACTCTGTATTACAAGGTAGTAAGACCATCTCAAGGACTGGGGGACTTTGGGAACCTCTCGAGCTTGGCTTTCGAGATTCCAAGTCCCCCATACCTCTCGATGGTCTAACTGCCTTGTAATACACAGCCATCTATTATTCTATTTGACATTTCAAAACCGGCGGGGAGGGGCATGTTGTTACTGAGGTTTGCAGATGTCTGCTGGGATTTTTTTCACTGGCAAACAGAGCCCCCATCTCATCAGCTTTTGAGGTTTTTTTTTATTTTACTGTGCTGCAGATCATCCCCACACAGACCAAGCGTGTCTGCATACTAAAATACTACAAGACTGACTTTAAACTCCATTTTCATATACCCTTTATATTAGATAAGATTAATATTTTATCTACAGGGTGACATCTACTAGTGTAACTGCTTCATGGAACACATTTTCTAGTGTAGTCTTCTGTAAATGCTACAGAAACTAAACAATACCCTCTCACTGATGTTACAGACTGAAAATCATACAGTAAAAGTAAAAAACCAAACAAGGTTTCACATTTTCAGTATTCCATCACAAATCTTTATTATTTTTAGAAAGAAAATCTATTATAAACAACAACAGATGCCCTAGAATGGACTGCCAAGTCTATATTTTACTCTTGAGGATGATGCTGCTGTTGGCACAGTGCTCCAGCTGTGCTTTCTCATTTTATGATGCCAGCAGACCCCATCAAGTGTAACACAACCCTGTTATTTCACACTAGGGTGCCTTGTACTCTGAATATAATGATGGGAAGAAGAAATGCTAGCTAGATAAACCCAAAGCTACTTCTGTCTGAATGGCAAAAGCTTAGTTGTACTGCCTCAAAAGTGTAGGACTGGCAACTGAATCAACTCTGTTGGGTACACTAGATAAACAATGGAAAAGGAGCAGTAAGATAAACAATAGAAAAGCAGTAGTAACTACTACTTGCACTGTGTTCCATTCATAAGAGCAAGAACAGAGTGGGGAAAAACAAAGCCATGCTGGTGCTACTTCTCAACATGCTTCACATAAAAGGGATGCATTTACAGATATGAGGATGTGTGTGCTGATAAGAAGTACTGGTGCCCATTTTACTACAGAGGTATGGTGGCCCTTTTGTTTTTTCTTGATTTATACAGTATATCTTATCTATAATACACCAGTAAAACAATAACTGGGTTAATAAATAAGGGATCTAAATGATTTATCTCTACAAGTGTTGTTTGACCTCAGGTAATCTCATGAGTGGCATAAGACACAAGTGAGGTGTCTGAGGTCAAACATAACTAGAACAGATGAATCATTTGTCACACTGGTTCACAGAATAGGATTCATCAGCAGAAAAGGACCGCTTGGTCTACCCTGTCTGCCCAGGTGGTACCTGCCCAGTCTGACTCATCGGCCATTAACTGGCCCCTGGTGACTCTCCCTGCTCATTTCCTAATATTCCCCGATGTGTATCTCATGCATGCTTGAAGCCCCCTACTATTTTTGTCTCCACCACATCTGTTGGCAGTCTGTTCCAGGCATCCACCACTCTTTCAGTGAAGCAGCGCTTCCTCACATCTCTCCTGAACTCCCCTTCCCAGCTTCATCACATGCCCTATGGTTATTGTGCTCTTCCTCATTTAAAAGCTACTTCCCCTCCTGCACCCTGTTCACCCCCATGAGGTAGCTGCAGGTCTTAGTCATGTCCTCTCCAGCCCTCCTGTCTTCCAGGGCGTACATGTGGAGATCCTTCAGTCTCTCCGCATAGGGCTTTCGGTGCAACCCCATGCACCATTTTAGCTGACCTCCTCTGGACTGCATCCAATCCATGTCCTGTCTGAGCTGTAGCCTTCAGAACTGGACACAATATCCCAGGTGGGGTCCCACCATCAAGCGATATGGAGGCAACACCATCTCCTTCCTCCTGCTGGAGATACCTCTTTGTATGCATCCCAATGACCTTATCCACTGCTTTATGATAACCCCAAGGTCCCTTTCCTGTTCCGTGGCTCTCAGTACATACCCTCCATGCTATACTCAGTTCCTGGGTTCCTATGCCCTATGTGCATGATTTTGCACTTTTTGGCACTGAACCCTAACTGTCATGCTCTTGAACGTTCTGAGTTTCCCAAGATCCCTACCTATGCATTCTTTCAAGTCCTTCCTTATCGTCCACCCTATTACAGATTTTGGCATCATCTGCAAAAAGGCATAGCCTCCCTTCCAGTTCATCTGCAATGTAACTTATGACGACACTGAAGAGGACTGGTCCCAGTATGGAGCCCCGCGCCACCCTGCTGGTTGCTCTGCCATCATTACATTGAGTGCCATTAACCACCACACTCTTGCCTATCCGTTAACCCGTTTTTAACTCAGTTCACCCTTTAGATCCAACCCCCAGGCTGCTCAACTTCTTAATCAGCCTCCTGTGTGGCACAGTGTTAAAGGCCTTGCTAAAGTGATAGGCCATGTCCACTACCCTCCCCTGATCTACTCTGCTCACCCAGTCAAAGAAATCAATCAGATTCGTCTGGCATGACCTCTCTTCTGAATCTATGCTGCCTTTGGTCTTACAGCCCAATGGATTCAAGATAATTTCCCTAAGCAGTGTTTCCATTAATTTCCCCACAGAGGTAAGGCTTACCAGCCTATAGTTTCTAGTCTCTTTCCTGCTGCTGCCCTTATGTAGAGAAACCACGTCTGCTTTCCTCCAGTCCTCCAGAACTATGCCCGATTCCAGTCAGCAGTTAAATAAGGCCGTCAGCAGGGCAGCCAGCACCTCCCTGAGTTCTTTCAGTGCTCTTGGGTATATTCTGTACGGTCCCATAGCCTTGTCCACTTTCAGAACTGCAAGTCCCTTCAGGCCTCTTTTCTCTGCAAATGGACTTGAGACCGTCTCTCCCCCCACTTGTTCCCACTGATAAATGCTGGTTCATCCTCCCCATCCTCCACTGTGAAGACTGAGCAAGTGCCTGTTCAGGATGTCTGCATTTTCTTGTTCCTCTTCCGCGCAGGCTTTCTATGCTGCCCTCCTTATTCTTACTATCTCTCCCCTTGCTTTTCTCTTCTCACTTATGTTCCTGAAGTCTTATCCTGACTTGCTACCCTTCTGGCTATTCTTTCCTCTGTCTGCACCTTTACTCCCATCACTGCCTTACCAGCTTTGCTCTGTTTTACCTGGTACATCTCCCTGTCTTTCCCCCTCTGTGTTTCCTTATACTTCCTGAATACCACCCTTTTTCCTTCACCACCATGGCGACTTCCCCAGAGCACCATTAATGGTCTAGCTTTCCTTTTGCTTTTATTCACTTCCTTAACACAAAGGCCGACTGCCGTAATTATGCCCTCCATTATTTTCCACACTGGTCCACAACCTCTTCCTGGCATTCCCCCTCGCCAGGCAGTTTCTGATGCAGTCTCCCACTTCCTGAAACGGAAAGCAAGAATCTCCCAGAAGAGAAGTGCAGAAACCGAGACCCTAAGCAATCACTGGCTGCATTCCGCAGAACAGATACGTCAACTGCAGTGGGGAAGACCTGATGAGAGAGAAATTCGGACAGGTTTTACATTTTCTCCACAGAGGTCAGCAGGTGGGGGGCATTCACTGGGCTTCACATGCTGCCCTGCCTCTAGGCCTAATGGTGAGAATAATACTGCCTGCATATTTGGGTTCTGGATGGCCACCTTGCCGAGGTGGTAAGGTCACTCTGTCCCAAACCCCCTCAAAAACAACCTTGAAACTAGGGCCTCGTAGTACCACTATGATGGTTATTCTTCATTCCAATGTATCCTACATTGGACAATATTTAAAAAAACATTCAGACAAACTGATTCAAACAAACTTTTTATTCTCCTGACTGTCTGGTTTAAACAACATTGTGATAACTGGGGATGCTACCGAACTTGAATTATGTGATGATGTATATGGTTTTATTGAAATGTTATGCTTTACTCAATGGGGCCAGTTAATTCCCCAGCCCCCTCCCCAAACTGTCAACAATAATGACTAGATGGAAGGAGAGACTCATTATGTCTTACGGTCATTTATGTTTTCCTCATATATGGGGGCATTTTTGGTTCCTATCCTACTTTATTTTTTGTCCCAATACACCTTTATGTTGGAGCAAGAATAAGCTCCCAGGAGGCCCCAGGCAGGAGTGACCTGGGCTTTACCTCCTCTGCTGGTGGACCCTGTATCCGGACATGGGACCATACGGGAGATACAGGGAGGTTAGGAGTAACCTCCCCAACCTCGGAAGTTCAGTTAAATTTTCCTTTCAGGTGGAAAGATTTACAGCTTAAACAAGTGTTATGTTGTTTCAGGTTTATAATTACTGTTAATCTTACCTGGGCACGATTGCCACACGTTTATTCCTTTTATAAACAAATGTTACCTTATGTGTTACATTGAGGTACACAAGACGGACAAGTAGGCAGACAGGAACACAAAGCAAATGAGGCAAATGTTTTACAGCAGACTTTACTGGTGGATGAATATAGCTTAATCTTTTCTGTTTCAAGCTGGCCTCAGGAAAAGTGGACCTGGGCCGGGCCTCGCTGCCGGGAGGCTTACTGCCCCGGGTTGTAGGAGCTCTGGTCCAGGATCTATAACGTGGGATTTTTTTCTTTTTTGTCATATGATCATAGATGGCTAGATCACCAGTTGCTGTGCTATCACTGAATATTAACGGGACTAATAGCCCAGTCAAGCGGACCAGACTCCTGCAGCACTTACGGACACAGGGGCCTGACCTTATCTACATTCAGGACACACATCTGTCTCCTACAGAGCACCTGAACTTGTCCTCGGGTGGACATTACAGAGTAGTGGCAGCCTCTAGTAAGAATGGAAAGAAAACCGGGGTGGCTATTATGATGCCCTCCTCCTTGCCTTTGGAGGTGGTAGTAGAACATGTAGACCCGCATGGATGTTATGTGATCCTCCAGGGGACTGTGTATGGTACAGAGGTGACTCTGGCAAATGTGCATTTCCCACTGGCTTCTCCCCTAGCTCACCTGTGTCACTTTTTCAACAAACTAGTAAACATCCGGGGGGTTAATGTAACTATATCTCCTAACAGACACTTCCCACCCTCAAAAACACTGTAACATGGCTACCCAGAGGCTACTTCATTCTCAGATCACAGCCCATGGATTACTGGATGTGTGGAGGCATTTTTACCCCTCAGTAGGGGGCTTTACATGCTTCTCTCCCAGGTTTTGGACCTCGTCCCGTATATATTTTTTGTTTCTATTGAACATCTTGATGTGCTAAGGGATCTATCATTAAATGCCCGTTTTCTAACAGACCATACCCCTTTAAATGCTTAAATTAGACATTGGGAAACCCCGTAAATCCACATTGTGATATCTGAATCTGTCCCTACTACGAGACAAAGAATTCTGGGATCAAAGGACACAAAGAATCCCGCAAATTATCCGAGACAACCTTTCTTTAGAGACCCCGCCGGTTTTAATATGGGACACTCTGAAAGCGGTGGTATGTGGGGAAATATTAGCTTATGCCTCACAGAAGCATAAGTAGAGGGAGTCCAGATATAAACAGCTGCAAGGCCGTCTTAAGGAACTGCAGCAGTCAGGGAGCCAAGAGGACCTTTCGACGATGTTGAGATCTGGCAAGTCCAACATCTTCAAGCTATAGTGGACTTCCAGGTGCAGGCTAAACTGCAGCACCTCAAGAAATTTCATTACGAGGGTAGTCCTAAGGGAGCTAGGGCTGTGGCTAGGAGGCTTAGAGGATATAGACAGGCAGCTTGTATTACTAAACTTAGAAACCTTACTAAAGGGAGAATAGCTGAACTACTTTGGACATCCTAAGAGTATTCCACAGTTTTTACAAGGAGTTATATGCTAACACCCCCAAATATACTGACTCAGCAATCCTTGTCCTCTCTACAGTTCTCCAAAATAACACAACAGTGAAGGGACTGCTTGCTGGTCCCTGTATCTGAAGAAGAGATTAAGAAGGTGGTTCCATGCAAAACATTAAAATACTCCAGCCCTGATGGATCCCCATGGACTGGTATAAGACTTTCTTGCCCTCCTTCTCTCCTTTTGAGAGAGACATTTTGGAAGTGCAGGAGGACCCGCCCCCGAGCTCATGGGCATATGCCGTTATATCCACTATCTTAAAACTGGGTAAACAACTACTGCAACCAGAGTCGTATAGACCCATGTCAATATTAAACTGCGATTATAAGCTTTATACGTCTATTTGGGCCCATTGACTGGAGGATATTCTTCCAGGAATCATCCACCAGGACCAGTTGGGTTTATTTTTTAAATCGGGGCAAACCTCAGATAATACACGCAGAGTCATCCACCTTATGGATTATGTTTCCCAACATACCTTACCTGTGACTACAGTAAGTCTTGACGTCCATAAGGCATTTGATAAGAGTGGTGTGGAGTTTATTGTGGAAGGTGTTGGCCTCCTTCGGTTTTCCGGAGGAGCTCATCACATGGCTCAGTAATATTTATGCTAACCCCTTGGCATACATCAGGGTTAATGGTACTGTCTCCACCTCATGGGACTGGAGAGGGGCACTCATCAAGGTTGTCCCTCTCACCTCTGTTATTAAGCTATATATATATATATATATATATATATATATATATATAGTCTTTGGTAATAGTAATTAGAAAGTCCCAAGAGATTCAGGGATAGAACTGGGGGTCGGGGAGAATGTTACAAGGCAGATTGTATGCTGACAATGTTTTGTTTACATTACTGGAACCAGAGAGGTCTCTCCCAGGGGTCTAGAGGATACTGAAAGACCTTGCGGAGGTCTCAGGCTACATAGTGACTCTCTCCAAGACACAGATTTTGGACTTACATTTTTCTCCTTCCTTCCTACGGCCTGAAAGCCCTCCTCCCCTTTAAATGGAAAAGTACCAAAATTAAATACCTAGGTATTTTATTGCCTCAGACTCTACATAATTTATATCTCATTAACTACGAACCTCTCATGCAGGAATTGAGGCGGATATTCACAGGTGGGCCCAGTCAAGGCTTTAGTTTTATTCTAGAATTGAAACAATTCAATCTAATACATTGGATAGAATATATTTTTTTTCAAACTATACCTTTCTTGCCCCCTCTGGTCTTTTTCATTTCTTAGAATAAGACCCTGTCAAGACTTGCGTGGGCAGGTCGTCGCCCTCAAATACTATGGTCTCTTTTTCAACTCCCAAAAGATAGAGGCGGGCTGAACCTCCCTGTTTTGAAATAATATGCTAATGCAGTTGTTGTAAGTCGGATTTTGGCCTGTCAGATCTGGCATACAATGTCCCTTGGAAACATACTGAATGCACCTTTAATGACTTACATGATGCTCATATGGTGATATTTGCACCCCCCTTTCTTCCCTTCCAAATTTAGCTGACTACTTCATGGGAGCACAACAAACCCTGCAGAGTTGGTACAAGATCCATGCCATTCTGGCACTGGAGCCTTTATTTTATTATTTAAGGTTGCTAATGACCAAAACTGAATTTATGCCGGGCTCGGTTTGACATCACTTTTTAGAGGTGGCATCAAAGTGGCCTATCCTTTATTTTTCAATTTTTAGACTTGCAGGGGGTAGTGCCACTCACTCAGCTACAGCAAAGCCCATGATCTCACCAATAGGGAATATTACAGAGACCTACAGGTTCAAACATTTTTGCTACACAAAGGCCCTCAGAGGGGTCGACTCCCTCATTCACTGCCCTTTCTTTTGAATATGGCAATGTCCTCGATCAAGGGCACTACCTGGCAGCATATGATAAGGGTTATCATATTGGGGGCTCCGGGAATATCTAACTCACATGACAGGGGGGTATTCTTGAGGCCTGGAACAAGGAACATACCAATCCTGTACCATGTGATACTTGGTTGAAATACACTCGTCCATCCTTTGGAATCTCCTCGGCCCCATACTGATGAGAGTTTGCAAGGAAAACTTGAAATCACTACTTTAACACACCAGCTAAGCTGGCAAAATTTCTCCCAGGCTCAGTGGGACACTGTTGGAGGCTCTGCAGAGATCAGATGGTTAATCATGTACACAAATTCTGGGCATGCCCTAAATTGAGACCTTTTTGGCAGGAGAGTGCTGATGCCCTAATAGAAATATTGAGGGGTGAAGCTATACTTACCCTGAAGTTGGTGCTTCTTTCTGTTCCTCCCGAGGGTTATAGAGTACAAAGAGGTACATTGTTATTTACCTATCTGTTGGTGACTAAAAAGGTGATTACCCATCTGTGGAGGCAACCTAGACCTCCCTCCATAAATGACTGGCATAAAATGATGGTAGAACTCTACTTATTGGAACATTCAATAGCTGGTGCTAATGGTAGGATTCCCCAGTTTGAAATTCAATGGCGGCCTTGGGTTTTTTACAGTTCAGCACGAGATTCCTCATTTGTCCCATGAGGTGTCTTGTTGTATTTGGGAAAAACAAAGAGCCTGGAGTTCAGGAGTCTGGTCCGGTAAGTAGGGAGCCTCGGGATAAATGTAAAATGCTACCTGTCTCTATGCCTGTAATAGTAGATTACCTTTATATGCTATTATTATTTTTAATTTGCTTACAGTCCAGTGTCGAAGACTAGGAACTTCAACACAATGTGTATTCCAATAATGTTACTGTATTCTATGAGAGATATAATTGTCCTTGTTCCATAAATATCATGTACACATGGTACTGTTTGTTAAGAAAAATAAAGTTAAAAAAAATAGACATGGTTGCCACCTTTACTCTTATATAACAATCTTCAAATAAACGGGTCCTAAAAATAAAAATTCTTTAGTGGGGAACAGTCAGCACCAAGAGCCCCACACTCAAGTGTGGGACTGGTCCCAATGTGCACTTTGTGTGCAGAAATATTTTGATTTACTGTTTACTGTAGTATAGTACATTGTATCAGACTAATTCTGCTTAGTTCCATGCTGGCATCTTCTCTCACTGCAAATCCCCTGCAGCGGACATCAGAGCAGTAGGCAACAGTGCGAGGTTAAATACCATGCAGTGCATGTCAGAGTTTATGTAGGATCTGGGGCCCAATATTCATTACAGTGCAAAGGTTTGTGCTGCATTTTGCATTTGCCCAAGGGTCCAAGGATGCTATATTCAGTTGGACAGGGCATCGGCACTATCCGACTGAATGTATGGCCATGTCGGCACAGCACTAAGTGAAGTAGCGCTACTCAGACATGGTTCCTGAAGTGGACCACAAGAGTGGATAGTGCCAGAGTGCAATTTGCAATATTCAAAGTGATCCATGCGAATGAGCCCATTGGACATGCAAGGCGCTAAGAGTCCATCTGCATGCCAATTATGGGCCCACCTGCATGGGTAGCAGAGGCAGGTAGAGCAGTGTGACCCCCCCCCCCCGGTGTAAGACTTCTGTAGTTACCTCTGGTGCTAGTGGTCCTTCCGGGGGGGGGTGGGGAGAGAAGGGACCCGAGCTGAGACGGAAGGGTAGAGAAGAAAAAGGTGGATCCTAGCCTGTTCTGTAAAGACATGGAAATTGAGGAACTATGCAAGTTGAAAGTGGACAAAGATATGGGACCAGATGGTCTGCACCCGAGGGTACTCCAGAAACTGAGGGAGGAGCTAGCAGCCCCACTGACGAGGCTGTTTTGTCCCTGGATACAGGGTGTGTGCCAAGTGACTGGAGGAGGGCAGATGTGGTACCACTGCACAAGGGGGGGCAGTAAGGACGTGGCAGAGAATTATCACCTGGTCAGACTCACCTCAGTGGTGGGCAAGGTGATGGAGGTATTAATAAAAGAAAGGGTGGTAGACTACCTGGTGGACAGCGGCCTGCAGGACAATAGACAGCATGGCTTCAAGAATGGGAGGTCATGTCAGACTAACCTAATAAAAGTTCTTCAATTGGGTGATGCAGATGGTTGATCAGGGAAGGGCGGTGAACGTATCTCATCTGGACTTCAGTAAGGCCTTCGACACCGTCCCTCACAGAAGGCTAATAAATAAGCTGAAAAGCTTAGGGGTGGGATGGAAAATAACTAGGTGGGTGGGAAACTGGTTAATGAGCAGAAGCCAGAGGGGTGGTGGTGAATGGAGTACACTCCGGGGTGAGGGGGGTGATAAGTGGGGTGCCCCAGGGGTCGGTACTGGGACCCCTCCTTTTTAATATCTATATCAGTGATATAGTGGATGGGCTGGAGGGGAGGGTATGCCTATCTGCAGATGATATGAAGATCTGCAATAGGGTGGACACCCCAGGAGTGATGGAGGCCATGAGGCAAGACCTGAAGATTCTGGAAGGGTGGTCAGAAACTTGGCAGCTGAAATTCAATGCCAAAAAGCGTGCTGTGATGCACATGGGGCATAAAAACCAACAAGCCACTTACACTCTAGGGGGGGAGGTAATTAAGACAACTGAGCAGGAGAGTGATCTGGGGATTATAATATCTAACAACCTGAAGGTAGGTAATCAATGCAACAAAGCGGCGGGGAAGGCAAATGGAATGTTGGTGTGCGTCGAGAGGGGCATAACTAGCAGAAGGAGTGAGGTACTCATGCCCCTCTATAAAGCCATGATGAGGCCGCACCTGGAGTACAGGGTCCAGTTCTGGAGACCACACCTACACAAGGACATAGATGGGACAGAGAGGGTACAGAGAAGGGCAATCAAGATGGTGCACAGCATGCAGGGGAAGCCATACAAGCAGAGGTGGAGGGAACTGGATCTGTACCCATAGGAGGCGAGAAGGGAGAGGGAGGACATGATTGAAACTTTTAAGTACGTGAAGGGGATCAACAAGGTCAAGAGGGGGAGCTTATTTAAAAGGAAGGAGGGGGCCAAAACTAGAGGGCATAGTCTGAGATTAGAAGGAGGAAGATATAAGGGTAATGTGAGGGGCTGTTTCTTCATGGGGAGAGCGTTGGAGGCTGGGTAAACTGCCAGAGGAAGTGGTGGGGGCTGAAACGGTGGAGGGATTCAAGAGGGCATGGGACAGATGTATGGAGTTGGTAAGGGGAGGGCCAGTGGTATAGGCCAGGGGTTTTCAAATGGTGAGGCCAGCCTCCCTTGGGAGGCCCCAACCTGTTCCAGGGGAGGCCCAAGCAGGTCTGAAAAAGTCCTGTATTTAAATTTTGAGTTTTTATGTATTTTGTGTGAATACATGAAGCAAACTGAAAGAGGACAATAGTAGGTGAATTTTATGTGTTTATTTACTAACAGGTGACAAGGGAAGGTGAATGAGCCAAGGCACATTTCATGTGCACCTGGAGAAGGGTAGGGAGTGATTACAAATCAAAAGGTAACTGCAAAACAATCAAGAAATACACTATGAACAATAGTGCAAACAAATATGAACAATAAACTAATAATGAGTTGTGGTAACTGATCAATTTGTAGACTGAAGGTAGAACAGCCCAAATACAAGGGTTGAGCATAGAAGTGCTACGAGTAATAGCAGGAAGGAGCTAAGTACAGTAATCCTAGAGAAGCTGCTTAGGAGCAAGGAAGGAGGGGGAGAGGCAAAGTATGTAGGAAGGTTATTTCATATAGAGAGAGAAAGTAGTCTGCCACATGAAGGTACTGCAACAAGGGGTAACAATGGTTCAAGAATGAAAATAGCGGACCAAGTAGGCTGGCCTGTGTGGGTTGGGGGGGTGGCTTACAATAAGCTGAATAATAATTATTTTATTTGTTATTCAGATAACACCTTTGAGCACAGGAGTGCTTTTTCAAAGGTCCCACATCAGTATAAGACAAAAAGCTGAATGTGAGCCAAGTACTCAAAGGGGTTTACATTTATTCATGGCGTACTGAACAAAGTACAGTATGTTATTTTTCTTTGGGGAGGCCCAAGATTATTTCAGTTTTTGAGGGAGGCTCAAAATCTTTTCCATGGATTTGGGGAGGCTCACTGTGACAAAGTCTAAGAACTATTGGTATAGGCGATGAGTGTGTGTGGGGGGGGGTAGGGCAGACTCGATTGGCTACTGGGTCCTTTTCTGCCATCAGATTTCTATGATTCTTTGATTCCTACCTTCGATCGCCAACCCGTATTGTATATTAAATGTCCCTGGTGCTAGTGACCCCCACCTAACTGCCAGCCCGTAATTTATATGACAAACACCCAGGTGTTAGTGGCCCCCCTCCCTTCGATGGTCAGCCCATAATGCAAAAACTCACTCCCTGGTGTTAGTGGTCCCTCCTCCTCCCCGATCGTCAACTTGTAATGTATATAACAAACTCCCTGGGGCTAGTATCTCTCCCCCCAAACTCCAGCCCGTAATTATAAAAAATTATCTCTGGCATCCAGTGGTCCCAACCCCAAGCACTAATCCATGGTAACGATGTTCAAAATGCCATAATCCCTGGCGTCTAGTGGCCCACTCAGTCACCTTATCAATATCCTCGGTGCCGCAGGCTCATATGGTGACCGACGATGCCCTCCTCACACCTCCTTGGCCAGCCACCTTATGTCCAGGTAGGGAACACATCCCTTATTTATAGCACAGGGCATGTCACCCTGTCCTATAACTAAGGGGTGTGCTCCCCACCTGGACATACGGCAGCCAGCCAAGGAGGTGTGAGGAGGGCAGGGCTGGTGGCCATATACACCCACGGAACCAAGGATACTAGTAAGGTGACAGGAGGTGCTTCGTGCCGCCAGGGGGTGGGGCTCTAGATGCCAGGGATTATGGCATTTTGAGCAGCGGTATTGAGGATCGGTTCCGGGGGGGGGACCACTGGACACCAGGGAGGTTTTTTTTAATAACTGTGAGCTGGCGATCAGAGGGCACACTGGCCCTAGGAAGTTTGTTGTATACTTTATGGGCTGGCAATCGGGGGGACACTACCACCAGGGATGAGTTCTTACATTACAGGCTTGTGACTGACGGGAGGGGAGACCACTAGCACCAGGGAGTGAGTTCTCACATTATGGGCTGGTGATCGGAGAGAGTGCGGACCACTGGCACCAGGGAGTGAGTTCTCACATTATGGGTTGGTGATCGGAGAGGGGGGTGTCCATTAGCACCAGGGAGTGAGTTCTCACATTATGGGTTGGTGATCAGAAGGAGAGGAGACCACTAGCACCAGGGAGTGAGTTCTCACACTATGGGCTGGTGATCACGGGGGAGGGAGACCACTAGCACCAGGAAGTGAGTTCTCACATTATGAGTTGGTGATCGGAAGGAGAGGAGACCACTAGCACCAGGAGTGACTTCTCACATTATGGGCTGATGATCAGCGAGAGGGGAGACCACTAGCACCAGGAAGTGAGTTCTCACATTATGGGATGGTGATCAGAGAGAGGGGGGGACCACTAGCACCAGAGACAGTTTTTTTGTTGTACTAGGGGCTGGCAATCAGGGAAGGGGGAGGTGCCACTGACCACAGGGGTTGGTGTGCTCTCCCAGCGGCCAACTGCATTACCACTGGCAGCTGCTAGGGCTGCACGGACTAAGAGGAAGGGTTTGTTTGACGGTTATTTGCGTGGCACAAATGGTCCATGCTAAACCCTTTTGCACGCGCAAATCTGCGAATATCAGCTTGTGCCTATATTTCTGTCCTCACCACCATTTGCATATCCTCCCTTACACAGTTTAGTGAGCAACTAACACTGTTGCTGTCGCAACTGAGCCTTCTGAATAGTGGCCTGCAGCAAAAATTATACCACGACTTACCGTAATTTTTGATTTCTCTGTATCTTCACCATTCATCACTATGTGGGTACTGCACCAGAGCTAGGACCCAGCGGGAGACTTTTTTTTTCTATGGACATAGGGGCAGCATCACCCTTGAGGCCGATGTTCCACGTGGCGCTTGCAGGTTGGCCATTAGCTGCCGTCAACTCCGCCCTAGCCTCAGTTCTGAGATGCTGGAGAGTGTAAGAAAAGGGATAGAGTGGTGGGGCAAGGGAGCCCAAGGGATAGATAAAAGTAAAGGATATAAAAACCAAAAGGAGAACTAGACGACAGAGAGAACAGAAATGAGAAGACTAGATTTAGAGGTTTGGGAGAAAGGAGGCCCCAATCTCTGGAAGAGGAAGTAGCAATGGGAGGGAGGAAGAGGAGGAAAAGAAGGGGGGGAGGAGGAGAGGACTGCACCCCTGGCAAGCCGGACCTGCACCCCTAGTATCTGAGCAAGTTAATGGCAGACAAGGACCGTGTGGACCACCCAGTCTTGCCTATTTACGAGAGAAGCTGCCAAGGAGGCGAAGCCTGCAGTTGAATAGCAGCAGTAGCCCCAAGAGGAGCCAAAAACTTTTAGGGAAAGAAGGAGTTCCAGGAAGACAAGGGCACATCCCTCCCCCTCCCAAATAAAGGGGAGAACCCCTAAAACGGTAACGAGGGATTCGTCCAAGGGACATCAAAATGAGGAAAAACAAGGGGTTTTGAGAATGGAAATTAGAGTCCACCGTCCCTCACCCCTCTCCAGATTTAAGGGGTGGGAGAACAACCAGCGATGAGAGAGAGAGGGGTCCCCCACCCAAAACCCCTTACAGGAAATAAATGAAAATTACGTACCTACGTAATTCTTGATCTTCTCTTATATCTTACCATTCATTACTGCTTGGGTTAAGCCCGGCGCACACCGCTATGGGAGATTTTTTTTTTGGAGTCGGCTCCAGGCCGCCCGAGGACGACGTGACTCGTCATGCGCAAGGGGCGGCTTAGGTGCCGCAGACTCTCCTCTATCTCAGTTCTGTTAGCTGGAGAGGCGAAAATAAAGGGTAAGAAAAAAGAAAGTGAGGCGAGAGAGCCGAGGGATAGAAAAAGGAAAGGAAATAAACTGAAAAAGGAATAAGCCGATGGAGAATAGACAGAGGAGAGAGAATTCCTACCCTAAGGACGGCAAGGCCTCCTTTCCGAGGCGGCTCTAGGGGAGGAACAGAGAGAAGGAAAGGGAAGTAGAAGAAGAAGAAAGAAAGAAAGAGGCATGTTGAGAGGGAGAACAGTGCCCACCGAGCATTGGTTGAGAGGCTTATAGGCTCGAAACTAACAAGGGAGCAAGAATCCCAGTTGCTAGGACTGAAGGGAGGTTCAACCGAACCACCTGAACAGATCCGAATGAGGGCAGACTCTCTGAACTCTCAACATGCCAAGTCCTTTCATCCTAGTTGAGGGCCCTTAAGACTGTCTGGGCAGAACCTGTTCCGGGTAGAGCGCCCATCCAGGAAGGGGACTAAGTCCCTTAGCACCTTGTTAAGTGCTAAAACAGACGTGTATGGGAAAGACTATGCCTTCTCGAAGGCAGTTTTGTATGAAAGATAGAGTGGAACTCAATCAGACTCCCTAAGACAAGGCAAACAGATGCTCAGAGCTGACAAGTTTAGTCAGTAGCTAGAAGAGCTCGAAATAATACCTGTCAGGAGGATTCTAGAATTTGCCGAGGCAAGTCAGGGCATGGCCACTTGGGCTGGGAAAACTGCATAACCTGAAGAAGGTATTTAGGAATCGCACCCTAAGGGCGGTCAGAAAGAGTTCCCTCAGAATGTGAGAAAATACCACCGTGCTCGTTCCTCTTTACCTTGAGGAAAAAAGGGGATCCATTCACTAAGAATGGAAAACAGAAAGTTTTTTTTTTTTTGGCATAAAGGCCAAGGGAAGGAAGAGGAACGAGACAGGAGGGGGAGACGCCACAGAAGGAGGCCACTGAGGGGAAGGTGGGTGGGTATCAGTAATGAATGGTGAAGATACAAGAGAAGACCAAGAATTACGGTAGGTACGTAATTTTCATATCTTCCCTTGTCAATCTTCACCATTCATTACTGCTTGGGTGAGTACCAAACCCCCCCCCTTGAAAAAAGGGGGGTAGAACCCTGAGGGAACAAGACCCCCAGCCTCCTGTTGGTGAGAAACAGAAGGGGAAGACCCTGGCTAATACAGAGAGAAGCCTAAGTGGAGAAGAGCTGAAGGTGCCCCGGAGGACGGGAGGCGGAGAAAGCCCTGCAGAAGTCTCTAGCTCTGGAGGAAAAAGACAGGTCCCCGGAAGCGGAGCGCATCAACCCATGCCGGCCAGGGGTGACAACCTTGATAGATGAAGCCATGCCGTCCGCCTAATGCAGATCGCTGTCCCAGAAGCCTGGAAGCCACCTCATTGGCGTCATAAGATGCCCCTTGCCTGGTGTCTTGCCAGCTCCAGGCCTATAACAAGAGGGCAATAGCTTGTCTGGTATGCTCGTGATCAGGCACTGATGCTAGGAGCTGGGAGGCATCGACCACAGATGCGATTGTAGGCAGCGTGGTGAGTCTGATGTGATGCAATGCAAGCCACCACACGAGAAGAGAACACTCTTACGCCCCACGGTCGAATTGTAGGAATCCGAATCCGGTGGGCGATCTTGCATACAAGCTGGCGGCCTGGAAGGAGTCTCTAGGTACACCAAACCCGAGGACGGTTGGGAAGGTACCAGGGATTCCGAGGGGGCACAATACCTTCGACGACAGTCTGCCGGGGCTGGAGAAAGGGCGGCTGGCGACTGCCAGGAACGGATAGACACCTCCTGGAAGGGGATAGAGCCAGGAAGGTACCTCCAGATGCTGGGCACTGAATTCTCCAAGGAATTCACGCGTCCCCCGTTCAGTATTGTCTCGCCTTACGTAAGAGATTCGAAGATCCCTCACCATCCTCGAAAGGAATCGCTGATATTCAGTGAAATCAGCGCCGGAAGAAAGATGAGCCAGGGGTTCCTCTCCCTCAGAGAAGGAAGACGAGGATGATGGCGAGCTCGAATGTCCAGAAGATTCCTGAGGCGGTGGGAAGAGTCGAAAGACCCGCTCATGCATGTATCTAACGTATGAGGGGAAGGCCGCCGAAGAACCTCTGAACTGCTCCCAGAATAACGTACCCGTAGGACCGACATGGCCTGGAAGAGCGGGGGGTGGTTGCAGAGGTACTGGAGAAGGGCACCTGCGAAGAGGCAACTGACCTCTGCTAGGGCTCTGAAATCCGTGGAACGGAGCCCGAGCTGGCGGGATCCCGGACAACAAACCAGGTCGCAAGACAGGACCCTGAGGATGCGATGCCTGGAAGAGCCGGGGAACCTCCTGTGATGAACCCAGGACTGCATGGATCCAGAAGGGCAGTCACGCACCGCGACCGGAGGGAACCCTGGGGCCCAAGATGGAAGGCGGGGTTGGGCGCTACGACTCCTAGCCACCCCAGGAGGTGGCGGCGGAGAGGACGTGATGGCCGTCCCAGCCTCTGACCTCGGACTCGAGAGCCCTCCTCTCGACCTGGCGTTCCCCCACCCGGGGGCGGCAACAGCACCGGGAGGTAGCTGTCACAGACCCCAGGAGGAGGCCCTCCCTCAGTCCCCACCATCACCCCCGGGACCGGGCCACCCCTAGCCAGGGGCCCTCAGGGAGGGCGGAGTGGGGACAGTGGGAGGAACCCCTCATGCCGCCTAACACCCCGTGCCACGGGGACCCCGACCCGAAGAGTCAGGCTGCCAGGATGGGTCCACATCTGAGTCGTCGACCTCCGAAGAGGACAACACCAGCAGAACCTCAATGCTGGCAACCCCAGGTCCCGGAGGAGCAGGCGCTGGTAGGCGGCGGACGACCCAGCACACCGCGACAGTCAGGCAGTTCCGGCTCCCCTGCCGCCAGTTAGGCCACACGGCGCTACCCGGCATCAGAACCCAACCGGCACCGCCGAGGCGCAAACTGGGCCCGGCCGCCTATGGTGCAGTCTCGATCACAGGACGCGCAATCGGCGCGGGATCCCAATGGCGCGGGAGGGCGTGCGTCGAGAGTCCACGGTGCCAGGCCCAGCAATCGTCGGCCTCGACACTGGGAGCCGGCACCTCCGAGGAGGTGACTGCTGAGGTGGTGTCCCGTCGCGGCCCCAGGAGGGACCACGGCGTTCCCGACACGCGACGAAGCTTCCTGCCGGCAGAGAGGAGAAGCCTCCTCCAGCGGACCGTATAGAGCAGGGAGAGGACCGGGGAAGAAGCCTAAGACCTCACCTGGGAATCCCTGGGCGACGTTGTCCCCGAAGGTGGGCAAGGCCTTGCCGAGCTTGAATGCCACGGACTCAGAGACACAGACGGTCCATGGAGAACAGCGTCCACACGCGTCCATGTTGTGGCTGGGTCCCAGGCAGCGGAGACAGACATCATGCCGGTCCGAGATGGAAAATGCCGGCCACAGGAGCACTGGCGCGTAGGGCGTGGCCGCCTTCGTCTTCACGCTTGCTCCAGACCAGACATGATCACGAACTAAGCGAGGGAAAAAGGCAATAAAGCACACAGCGCCGCAGTATAGAAAGAAAAGAACGGTCTTACCGGTATGCGGCGCAGTGTGAATCTTCTGAGAAGCGAGGAGTCTTTGAGGAACCGAGAAACTAACGCTACCGCGCAGCAGGTGCAGCCTCGACGGTGGGAGAAACAGAACTGAGATAGAGGAGGAGTCTGTGGCACCTAAGCCGCCCCTCATGCATGACGAGTATGTGTCCTCGAGGCGGCCGCTGGAGCCGACTCAAAAACCTCCGAGAAGGGTGCGCCGTCCGCTTAACCCAAGCAGTAATGAATGGTGAAGATTGACAAGGGAAGATCTCCTCCTTGTGCGTCTCCAGGGTCCCCTGCCTCCTGACCGCAAGGGAAAGGAGAGAGAAAGGAGATGGAACAACAGTGAGACACACAGGGGAAGGGGAGCCAAGAGACTGACGTCCCAGGGAGAAGGTGGGCAGGATTTAGTGATGAATGGTGAAGATACTCGGTAGGTATGTAATTTTCATATCTTATCTGTGTCAATCTTCACCATTTATCACTATGTGGGTGAGTACCAAGCCCCCCCCGAAGGGGGCCCAAAACATCCCTAAGGGACTAAGTCCCTTAGCCTCCAGTGGGGAAGCCACTGGAGGGGAAAACCCTTACAGGCCTGGGACTGGTCCGGGTGAGACAGGGACTCCCAGTAGGAGAGGGAAGGTGCCCCAAAAACTGCCATCTCACCCTACGGGAGAAAAGTTGGGTTCTCCAGTAGGCAGAGGAAATCACCCTACACTGGGCCATGGGTGACCACCGGGATAAGCGAAGCCATGCCATCCGCCTAGTGCAGAAGGCTTTCCCTATAACTCTGGAGGCTAGCTCGTTGGTGTCGTAAGATGCCCCTGCTTGGTGCCTTGCTAGCTCCAGGCCCTAAGCAGAGAGGGGTATGGCTTGCCTGGTTTCCACCATGTCAGGCATTGAGGCTAGAAGTTGTCCAAGCCTGGACCATAAGAACCTGTCAAAGGAAGCATAGTGGGCCTGATGTGCAGCTATGGAAAGAAGGATCCATGCTGAATAGAAGGTCCTTCTCCCCCAGAAATTGAAATCCGCAGAATCCGAGTCTGGGAGTCAGTCACGGTGCGGTGCATGAGGCCCAGAGGGGGTGTCCAGGCATGTCAAACCCAAAGGGGGATGAGGCATGGTACCTGGAGACCCGGTGAGGGGGGTGCAATATCGTTGGCGTAGGTCCCTTAGGGCTGGAACAGTGCAAAAGGGATGCTGCCAAAGCCAATGTGATGCCTCCCAGGAGGGGACAGGCCAGGCGGGAACCACCAGGTTGGTCACACTGTACTCGCTCACGAAGGCATGTGTCACACACTCAGGATTGCTCTCAGGAGACAGGGTGAGATGGAGCTCGTCAAGCATCCTCGCGAGGAAGTGCTGATACAAGGAAAGATCAGACACAAGGGAAATGTGGACAGATAGCTCCTATCCCTCCAAGGAGAGGAATGAGGAGGCCTGACGAGCCCAGTGATTCAGGGTCTGGCTGCACGGAAGCATGGTGGAATACCTGCTGGTCCATGGCACTAAGGTAGGTAGGGAAATGTGCAGCTGAACCTCTGAATTGTTGCCAGGTCAAAAGTCCCCTAGGACCGGGAATACCTGGGATAGCAGGAGATGGAGGCAGAGGCACGGGGGCCAATCTCCTAGCAGTAGGAGAACGGCCTCTGCCTGGGCAGTGGGGCCTAGCAGAAGCTCCCAACCGGGAGTGAGACACGGAGGTCCCAGCAGCTACAACCATTCAACTGGGTCAGAATGGCTAGAGCTGTGCCCAAGGAAAGAAATCCCCCTGTGAGGTGACCAGGGCCATGTGAGTCCAGATGGACGTCGACTGACCTCCAAAATTGAGGTCCCTCTCAAGAAGTGTTCCAGGGAAGGGCGAGGGTCCGCACTACGGTTCCTCCCAGAACCTGGATGGGTCCCAGGGAGAGGCCACTGCTCCAAACTCTGACTCCTCAACCATTTAGACTCTGAAAGAGCCCTCTTCCTCATTACCACTAGCCTAGGTAACTGACAACTCTTGGCAGCCTTAGAAGAATCTACCCAGGGCGCAGAACCCTCCCTCTCCTGGGGTGTTCCGGGCTGTCCCAAACTTGGACTGTCCAAGCACATCAAGGAAGGGGGTGCCTCAGCTGATGGGGCAGATGCAACAGTGGCTCCGAGTTGTACATCAATGGCCACTGCCGGCTAGTCAGTACCACTGACCCCAAAACAGACCGGCAACTTCCGACCCACAGAGGGAGGCCAAGTGGGGACCAAGGTGCTGGACACAGAGGGATCGGAGGATGCTGAAGAATCTGGAAGCCAATCTGGATCAGACCACGAGTCCTCCTCTGAGGAGGCGGACAAAGAGGTCCGATGCCTGACCACTCCCTGATCCCCGCCAGTTCCTGGACCACAAGTCACACCACCCTCAACCCCGGCACTGGAGCCAAGTGCAGCACCGCGCCCAAGGCCGCGGTCCTCCTCGGCACCATGAACAGTGCCAGAGTCGGAAACAGCAGTGAGTATAATGCCGCACTCCCCTCTGGTTCCGTGAACGGCACCGGAGTCGAAGGCAGCACCGAGCGTGGCCCCACCCCTTCCCCATTGCCAAGAACAGCACCGGAGTCTGAAGCGGTGCCAACCATGGTGTCACCCTTGCCCTCGGCGCCACGAATGGCACCAAGAGCAGAGGTGCCACCAACTCCAGTCTCAGCACCAGGAGACCAGAAACTGTCCCAGAAACAGAATCCACACATCCCACGGCACCACGAATGATGCCAGGAGCGAAAGCAGCGCTGAAGGATGGCCTAGCGTAGGCGGCGGTGCTGCCTGGACCCCTGGCGCTGGCGGCACCAGTGCCAAGGGCAGCACCAACAGATGGCGCCGAGGACGTGACAGCCCAGGCCCGCAGGCCCTAGGATGCGATACTGGGGGAGCCTTCGCCTCCGAAGAGACTACTGCCAAGGCAGTGCCTCTCGCCTGCCCCTCCGAGAGGGGCAGACTGGGCCTCCTGCACCGCGGAGGGAGCCCCTGCTGCAGCAAGGCTAGAAGAGGTGGAGGCCCCCCCCCTCCACAGGCCATAAGGACTGGGAAGGGACCCGGAGGAAGGGTCAAGAGCCCTGACCTTGGCCCGCCGACTGCGAACCCGCCCCCCCCCCAAAAAAAGTCAGCAGCGCATGCCCAACTTTAAAAGTGCACAACTCAAGAACTTGACAGTCCATAGAGAAGCAGGCATCACAGTTGTCCATGTTGTGGGCGGGCAGGTAGAAAGACAACAGTCATGCTAGTCCGTCACACGAATAAAAGGCAGTCATAGGCGCCTAGCGCATTGGTGGCCGCCCGCCTGAGCGACTTGCCCCAGAATGAGACATGACTGACGGTTAAAAACAGTAAACAGTACTCGACGGCGCTTTAAGTAAAATGAAATGGTCATACCAGCAACCAGAAGCGACGTCAAGCAGGGCGAAACAGAACCGAGACAATTCAACAAACTGGAGAAAACTAGAACGCCAAATGCACTTGCTTGCAGTCTCCACACAAGGCCTTCGCTCAACAGCAGGAGAAGAAGAACTGAAGCTAGAGCAGAGTCAACAGCAGCTAACAGCCAACCCGCAAGCGCCACCTGGAACATCGGCCTCGAGGGCGGCGTCGCCCCTGCATCGACTCCACCCATACCAAAAAATAAGTCTCCCGCGGGGCCATAGTTCCGGCGCAGTACCACATAGTAATGAATGGTGAAGACCGATACAGATAAGATCCCGGTTTGTGTGAGCAAACACTGGTTAGCGCCCGTGCAAACTTTTGAATACTGGGCCACTGATCTTTTGTTTGCTAGCCCCGATGTCCTCTCTGGGCTAAGCACAATCGCAGAGGACTGTGCTTAACCCCTGAAGAGAAACATCCTAGAAAAAATCTGATCAGAGATTATGAAAACTAACATGCACATGCACTGCAGACTATTGAATCTGTATTTTAATATTCTCCTACTGTATTATTCACCTGTATATTAATACTACTGGTGTTTGTTAGTTTTAAAAAAATTTCAAATGTGATATATATAGGTTATTTATGGGATAATTATGCACTGTTCGTGGATGTTTTTGTGTAGTATTTTGTCATACTGAACTATGTATTTAGCTATATGGTAGCATTATTATATATCATGATATTTTCTGCCCCCCCTTCGGCCTTGCTGTTTCCTACTGTTTCCATTTTGTCCTTGTCCTTTGTCTACACTTAAGCATATTTACCAATAGAAATGATCACTTGACTGCCATTTTTATCTGTGTTTTATTAATTAATTTCATTAATGATATGTTAATATGGGTTTAAAAATGGGCTAGATTGGAGGACTTCTCTGATTGGCTGAGAGCCACAGCAGGGGGGTACATTAAGTTTCAATAGAGACCCGCTCCAAAACAAGAACCAATTCAGGGTGCCCTGTTACTTGTGTTAACCTTGGGCACCCTGAATTTCAGTAGCTGCCATTTTTCTCCTCGCTTAGTGGACCAGTTGAAAACTGAGCAGGTCCTCCATCCGGCCCCCGCCATCAGAGAAAGTTAATTTTAACATACTTAACAAAAACAAACTGTGTACTGTTTAAAAACCACTTCATTATTCACCTCATATTTTCTTTCCATTTTCTTTCAGCCATGACTCATTACCACCGCTCATCCCCGATCCCAACTGACCCCAATGGTAGATGGATTTCAAAAAATACAAAAAGAAAAGCATGACCTCTTGAAACTGCACTGAACATGTGCTGAACTATAAACAAGATTGCAATATAGTTCTAAGGCAAAATTTAATATTAATGTCATGTCTTCCTCTGCAGCATTTTGGTGGGGAGTAGAACAGAATGGCTCTGTGGAGGGGAGACCAGAGATGGAAAAGCACTGTAACAGAGGGACTACTTCACCACAAATGTTTTTTTTTTCCCATTTCTATTATTTTAAATGCCAGTTCCTTGTTATTTTCACGATTTAATTAAAATTTACATAGATGCCCATTTTCTAAGCACAATAATAACCTCCAGGGTGGGCGGTATGGGGAATATCGGACCTTTCAGGGGCTATAAAGCCCTGGGTGATCCGGTATTGCCCAATACCACCCACCATGTCGGGTATTAGTGCTCACGTATATAGCATAAAAGTGGGCTTCTTGTGATGCCATTACGCCTTGACAAAGCACAAGTTCCGGTGCGAAACACAGGCAGGGCAGGGTGTGCTACTGCTGTGGAATGTAATTTTAACAATCAATGTTCTTTTATTTGCACCATATAATTTTTTGTTTGCTTGCACTCCCTGTTAGTTATCCCGACTTTGTGTTCCTGGTTGTTGTAATTTTTTTCTGCTGTGGCTCTTGATGCTGTATCCTGTGCTACCTGAGTTTTTCTAGTACTAAATATCAGAGAGCACAGTACACAGTTCGCCTAAGTGGTCCCTGCCATTCGTAAACTTACAGCAACATATAATGAGAGCATAAACAGCAGTAGCACTATTTTAACACTCTTACAGAGTTACTTTTTTACAAAAAGGAAGAAACGAAGCCATTGCTTAACATACCAAATGCAAAGCCTTTATTAATGGATAGTAATGTTAGAGAAGACATTCTTTAGAACATTCTACTGAATATAAAGGAGGCATTCATTCAACTTGAAAGAATGGTATTATGAGAGAATAAACTTTATTGGCAATGTGTGACACTGGATGCCTACCTTAGTGTCAACCGCATACCAAGGCCTCTGTTTCACTAAATAACCTGCGTTCAGTATCGACAGGGACTGATTTTTATCAAGCTGGCAGCAACATTGTTTGGATTCGTCTGCAGGGTTTATCAGCCTGATTTTAAAGGAAGGAAGAGAAACTAAGAAAAATATTAAGTATTTGGTAATACAGAAGGAGGAACAGGTAAAAAAACACAGGTTATTCACCTGTAACAGTAGTTCTAGGAGTGGTATATGATGTTCAGCGACACTTTTTTTTTTTTTTTTTAACTTATCCCTCCTACTGCCCCCTCTCACCACTCAATCGGACTTCCTCTGTTGTGCAGCCCATCATCCCACTGGAGTCTGCCCGGAGCACCTTGGTCCACATATATGACCTTGATACCGGATTACCCCCCGGTGGGGTGGAGGGAGCCACCTACTCCCCCCAACCGTTGATTTTATGGACGCTTCTGCAGTGGAGTCTGCCCCGAAGATCTGACAGCTCGCAGTGAGGAGTCGTCACCTAGCTGAAGAGAGGGTGTTTTTCCTCGTTTTTTTCCTTCCTCCACCGCCGGCATGCAATGAGAGCCAATGAGCAAGGAGGCACGATGAGACACCCCTCCTGCTCCGCCCCTCTGCTGACGTCTGTCACAGAACCCATTCTGCTACCTCCCTCTACCGCACCTACCTCCCGAGCTCCCCCAAGAAGCGGTATGGCGAGCTTGCAGGCTGACCCCAGAGAAGGAGAGCAGCCGTCAGGCGCAATCCCTTCTCTTCCCGGCACCGACCCCGGCGGTCTGTGCTCATTCCCGAACATGGGTCGCCGGCGTGGCGCGAGGTAAGGCGTCCAGCGCCTCAGCCCTCAGCGCCACCGGGCCGGCCCCTTCAGCTACACTTTCTGGCAGTTGCCTTTCCCTTTAAGATTTGCCGGAAACGTCTTCAAGCCGGTTCCTAACTCTCACCCACCCAGGTGGCAAATCCCTTGGCGCAGCCTCATGATGCCAGATCTTGCCCGCTGGAAGCAGAGTGTATGCACCGAAGCCGGGGAGGTTGGCTGGGCCTGTGTGTATGAACATCATATACTACTCCTGGAAAGTACAGTTACGCAAGACCTTCCCGTAACAGTAGATCTTTGAGGCATGTCTCTTGCAGCAGGTAATACACTTGGGTCATCACCAGAGGTCACTGTGGCGCAGGGCAGCTCTTCTAGCAGTCTTTTTCCCAGGAGCTGCCCACACATGACATCAGCTTCTTGTTTCCTATCTAAGTGTTGGCAGTACCTGGTATCCTCGGTTTCCCTCGCCCGATTCAGCTCGCTAAGCGAGGACCGAGGGGAAGCCGAGGTACCATAGGTATCCCAACACATAAGACACTGGACCAGAATTTATTCTCTTAGGGAAGGAGGGGGATAGAGGGCAGGATCATACCTGCTGCAAGATACACTCCTCGAAGATCTACTGTTACAGTAAGGTCTTACGTAACTGCACTATCTTCCACGGAGTGGTCTCTTGCAGCAGGTAATACATTTGGGATGAATCCAAAGCAGTGAACCCAAGAAGGATGGTTATTATGACAGGAGGCCTTGTAGGACAGCTCGTCCAAAGACCGTCCTACGGCGTGAAGCAACGTCTAAGTTGTAATGCTTCATGAAAGTATGAATTGTGGACCAAGTAGCTGGCGTTGCAGATATCTGTGATAGAGGCCCCTTTAAAGCAGGCCACTGTGGTGGCCAGCTCTAGCAGAATGGGCTTGGACAGGTCCTGGTAATGGCTTGTTATGTTTTGTATAACAAAATGTGATACAGTGTGCTAGCCAATTGGAGAGGGTCCGTTTAGTGACCGGGAGACCTTCCCTGCTTGAGGCAAAGGTAACAAACAGTTGAGAGTTTTTTCTAATCGATTTAGCTCGATTAGTATAGTATCATAATATACGATGGACATCTAGAGTACGTAGGAACTCACCTAGATTGGAGTGTTCAGGGTAATATACTGCTAACTCCAAGGATTGATTTAAGGTGTGTGCAGACACTGCCTTAGGGATAAAAGAAGGGCTTGTATGAAGTGCCACTCTATCTTTGTGAAACATTAAGCAAGGTTATCTACACATGAGGGTATGAAGCTCAGAAATACGCTGAGCGAAAGTGACAACCTCTAAGAATACTGTTTTCCAGAAAGAAAACAGACGTCACAAGTGGCCGCCGATTCAAAGGGTTCAAGAGTTAACTTCTCTATTAGAAAATTGAGATCCCACGAAGGAGTGGGTCTTCTAATAGGTGGCTTAATATGTAACATTCCTCTTAAAAACATTTTGGCTAGATGATAGTTGATACAGTAATCTGCCATCAAGAGGTTCATGGAAGGCCGAAAATGGAGGCCAAATGAACTTTGATAAGAGGAATAGCTTAATCCTGTCTCGGCAATCGGGGCCACGTAATCCAACACTTTCGTCAGTGGAGAAGAATAACGATCCAATGACCGGGAAGCAGCCCAAATAGAAAAGCGTTTCCATTTGGCGTTATATCCCTGGTCACTGGTTTATGTGAGGCAAGTAGAATAATGGCCACAGGGGAGAACACTTGGAGACGTGCTATGAAAGCATCCTCAGAAGCCAAGCATGAAGGTGTAGTGCCTTCAGGTTGGGATGAAGAAGGGTCTCTTGATTCTGAGTCAAGAAATCTGGTCGTATTGGTAACGGGATGGGTTCCTCTACGGACAACTGTTGAAGCAGTGTGAACCACACCTGCTGAGGCCATAGAGGGGCTATGAGAATCATGGTGGCAGGTTCGAGCTGTAGTTTCAGCAGAGTCTGTTGCAGGAGAGGGATGGGAGGGAAAGCATATAAGAAGAGTCCTGTCCATGGTTGGGACAGGGCATCTATAGCCCTTCCCTTTTTGCTCGTGATAATGGAACAGTATCTGGGGAGACGGTGGTTGACTGGGAAAGCAAATGGATCCAACTGCAGGGTCCCCCACAGATGAAAGATTTTCTGAGGTACTTTGTGATGAAGTGTCCATTCGTGTTTGAACAACCATTGACTGAAGGTTGGCCAAGAGATTGTGGTGTCCTGGTAGATGGACAGCTGTTAGTACAAGGTGTTGCCGAATGGCCTCCTGCCATACTGCAATTGTCTCTCTTCATAGAGAACAGGATTTGTACCTCCTTGTTTGTTGAGGTAGAACACTATTGAGGTGTTGTCTAATTGAATCAGCAACGGTCCCTGGGACAAGTGAGGTTGGAAAGCCTGGAGGGCTAAGAGTACCACCCTCATCTCCAGGAGACTGATATGGAGAGGAGGGAAAGAAGTTGTCCACTTGCCTTGTGTCCTGTAAGGACCCAGATGTGTGCCCCACCCTTCTAGGGATGCATCCGTGGTTAATGTCTGCTGGGGTGGGGGGACTGGAAGGGCATGCCTTGACATACATTTGCTTGAAGGGTCCACCATACTAGGGCAGACCGCAACGTGGGAGTGACTCTGATTTTGTCTGCAAAATTTCCTGTTCTTTGAGACCATTGGTTCTGGAGAAGCCACTGAATTTGTCTCATGTGAAAATGGGCAAATGCTACCATAGGGATGGTAGTGGCCACATGCCCTAGAAGACATAACATATGTCTGGCTGTGACTACTTTCTGGGTTTGTACCTGAGAAGCCAGAGATAAAAGCTTGTCTTGTCTATCGGTTGGGAGGTAGGCCCGGGTGACGACAGTGTCTAGGATCGCTCCTATATATTAGAACGACTGTGTAGGGGTCGGATTGGACTTCGGCCAACTGACTGTAATCCCTAGAGACTGTAAAGAGTTAGGGTTGCATGCAGAGAGCAAAGCAGAGAAGTTTTAGATCCTGCCTTGATTAGCCAGTTGTCCAGATATGGGAGGACAACGTGCCCATCCCATCGTAGGGCTGCCGCCACTACCGCTAGGTACTTAGTAAACACTCTCGGGGCAGATGAGAGGCCGAATGGGAGTGCCTGAAATGCTTAGTGTTGTCCTAACAGGTGAAAACGAAGAAACTTGTGGTGAGCAGAACGGATAGGGATATGTAGGTAAGCATCCTTCATATCTAGGGCATATAGCCAGTCCCCTTGTTTCAAAACTGGCATGATGTAATTTAGGGTGACCATGCAGAACCATTTGCACCGGATGTGAAGGTTAAATTGTCTGAGATCTCTAGTTTGTTTGGGCACCAGGAAGTAGTAGGAATAAAACCCTTTTTGGTGGTCTGCCGGAGGAACCGGATAAACAGCCTTCTTGGTCAGAAGAGCCTGGAGTTCCTCCTGGAGAATGGGAATGTGGGCAGGTGGGTACTGGACAGAGTGGGGGATGAAGTAGAGGAATGGAAATAAGTTCCAGAGTGTGACCTGTCTGAATAATCTGAAGTACCCATTCATCCGATGTAATCGTTTGCCAGGCCTCTAAATGGAGGGCAAAACGACCGCCCACCACTTCCGAGGCCTGATCAAGGAAGCGTGGAAGCATGGACAGAGCTCCAGTTGGTCACTGGGAGGTGGGCTGACAAGCCCCACCAGAAGGGTGGGAGCAGGAACCCTTGGCAGCAGAGGTGTTGTATCTGGAAAGCTGGGAACAACCTCGGAATCCACCTCTATGTGACTCTTTGTATTTTCCACCTCTTTTGGAATAAAAGGAGTATCGAGGACGGTACGATGGCTGGAATGTATGGTACATACCATGCACTGTAGATAGTGTCCGGCCTGAAGACTGGAGATCATCTATCAGTGTTCGGGTGTCAGGACCGAAAAGTTTAGATCCATTATAAGGGGCATTAACCACTCTATGCTGTACATCTGGTGTGAAGCCTGAGATGCGAAGCCAAGCATGGCAATGCAAGGTAATGACAGTTGCTGACATGCGGGCCGAAGTATCGACCGCGTCATATCCTGAACAAAGTAGGTGTCAGGAAACTGAATTGCCAGTAGATATTGTAGCCAGTAATTGTTCCCTTTCCTGCGAAGGAGGGAGTTTATTAACTAATTATATGGCATAGGACCAGGGTGTACACTGGTATATGACCATATGTCCCATATAATTTAGGATTCTGAGATTCATGGTACCTGTTTGGAATACCTTTTCCCCCAGATAGTCTATCCTATGGGAATCTTTATAAGGACGTAAGGAGCTCATGTGTTTTGGTTGTTTAGTACGGTCATGAGCAGCAGTAATCACTACTGAGTCTGCTTCAGGAGTAGTGAAAAGAAAAGGATGATCCAGAGGAGACTGGTAGAGGCAATCCGCTTTACGGGGAAGAGTCATAACAGAGGAAGGCTGATTCTAGGCTGAAAGCATAGCATTTTGGTAAGTTTGTATAGGTGGGGGTACCACTAGTACTGGTTCCTCTGATAATTCTAGATAGTCTGCCATATCCTTATATTGTTTGTCATGTTTGGTAGTGGAGAAACCCATGACTTTCTGAATTTGGACCATCATCTCATGGAAGAATGGGTCACTGGGAGGAGAGGCAGACGCCTGGCAGGATAAATTCTCATTAAGTGAAGCAATAGCCGAAAGAGGGGATTGGGTTGGAAATCCAGGTCCTGAAAATCCTCATCCTCCAAATCTCCGGTGAAATCTGCCAGAATTTCAGCCTCGTCTAAGCGGTAGTCATCCACATACTAGGGAGGTGACCAGGGTGGTGAAGGGTCCCTGTTACCCTGAAAACACTTGGGCAGAGGAGTAGGGGAATGGGATGGATGACTCGACTCCCCTGGATCGGAGGGCTGAGTATGCCAGATGGCACGCAAAACCTGTTGAACTACTGAGGCAACATCCAAAGAGGGTGTGGGGGGTAGGGAGAGGGGGTTTCGGGGAAACCAAGGGGATTGTAGAGGAGACTGAACATGTAATCTGAGCAGGTCTTGCACCTGGGTGGTAAAGCCCAATGTCACGATCACTGTCCGCCTGACCCCTATGGGAATACACCTGTGAGGGTGGAGGGATGGAATGTATGGCAAATGCAACAGGTTTCCCCATTGGAATGCAACTCCTTGTCAACGGAGCCACTGGGGAAACATGAGCAGAGAAATGAAGCTACTGTCGACGGAGAGAAGCCCCTGTCAATGGGACATCAGTGGAACTCACAAAGGGTTCATCATAGACTGCTGTTAAAGTGCTGTCGATGAGAGGGTGTAACCTCCCGTCGACGAAGAGGCAGTGTGTGAATGCACTGTCGACAGTGGGGCACCTGTAATGGTGGTTGTCAACGAACATTTAGGCACAGAGGTTGAGGAGGGCTTCTTCTCTTTTTTGTGCAGTTTGTGAGAATCATTGGATGGGGAGCTCTTGGGATGAACCCCCCCTTCCCCAATTCTTAATGAGAGACAATTTCTGCTTCATTAAATAATTTTTGATTTCCTGCAGCTGTCGATGATGGGTTGCTAGGTTGAAATCCTGGCAATGTATGCCGGAGATGGTGTTGTGTGTGGGTGCCAGACATCTTACACAAGTGGTGTGGTTGTTGATACGGTAGATTTTTGTACCGCAACTGGAAGAACAAAACAGCGCTATCTTGCTTGTAGATTATTTGGACATTCGTCGATGTTGGCTCAAATTCTTGTCGATGACAGCTACTGAGTTGCACTAGCTGCTGTGTGCGAGCTGAAGACAGTGGGAAAATGAACGGAGGATAAATGGGTTCACCCACACTTAAACAGCAAACAGGAAGTGGATGTCATGTGTGGGCGTCCCCTGGAAAAAGACTGCTAGAAGAGCTGCCGTGCACCACAGCGACCTCTGGCGATGACCCAAGTGTATTACCTGCTGAAAGAGACCACGACATGGAAGATCTATGTTACAGGTGAGTAACCCATGTTTCTAGGGACGTGGATATGATGTTCTTTCCATTCTTTCTGGCAGACTCCTAGCAGTCCTCCAGGAGGAGGGAGGCAAGGTGCACACACCCCACTTAGGAAACACAGATTGGAGAATTGAGGCCCCAAAACCAGCATCCCAGCGTGACTCAAGGTCAATGTGGTAATGGGAAATGAAGGTGTGTGCTGACATTCAGGTAGCAGTCCTGCAGATTTCTGGATAGGTATGTTCCTAGAAGCAGCCAGCATCACAGCAGCACGGTGGGTGGAATGAGCCCTTAGCCCAACGGGATGCTCCCTACCCGCCAACCTATAGCAGAGACTGATGCAGTATGTGATCTACCTGCTAATTGTCCAATTGGTTGCAGGTCTGCCAGGTGTGGCTTCAGCGTAGGTGACAGACAGCTGGTGAACCTCTTCCCGAACTTCAGCCATACGCCCTTTGAAATAAGCGAGCGCTTGCCTCAGGTCCAGAACATGGAGCTTGTGTTCAGGCTTTGAGGTGTGATTTGGGAGGAACACTGAAAGAGTCATCACCTGATTTAGGTGAAACTCTGACACAACCTTTGGGAGGAACTTTGGGTTGGGGCAAAGGACAACTTTATCCCTGTGAAAAACTAGGTAAGGAGACTATACCAAGAGCACCTGGTGCTCGCTGATCCTTCTGGCTGATGTGATAGCCACCAGGAAGGCGGTCTCCCACGACAGGTGAGACATGTCGCACCTGTGCATCGGTTCAAATGACTTGCCCATGAGCTTTGTCAAAACCAGCAACAAGTCCCAAGGTGGTGGTGGTTCACGCACCAGAGGGGAAATGTGGTCAGGGCCTTTGAAAAAGCACCAGACCACCTTCTCCTGTGCCACCAACTGCTGGCCAGCCCATGCCCGGTAAGTAGAGATGGCTGCCAGGTGCACCTTAAGGGTCATCGACCGAAGTCTCCCTTAGGAGAGAGACCACAGACAGTCCAAAATGCTAGCCACTGGACAGGATGAAGAGTCCAACACCTTGCCCTGACACCAAATGAAGAATCTCTTCCATTTGAAGGCACAGCATTTTCTGGTCAATTCCTTTCTAGACTCCTCCACGACAGTGAGGACATCTTCAGATAAGCCTGGAACTCTAGCCACTCAGAAACCAGGCTGTCAGGTGTAGGGATTGAAGGTCTGGGTGGAGAACCTTTCCCTGACTGACTGAGAGCAGGTCCGGACGTATGGGAAGACACCTCGGGAGCTTGTTGCTGAGGCTGAGGAGATCGAGGTGTCAAAACTGGCAGGGCCAGTCCAGAGCCACCAGAATTGCCTGTGCCTTGTCCCTCCTGACCTTGAGTAACACTTTGTGGATCAAGGGAAGTGAAGGTAAGGTATAGAAGAGGCCTGGGGTCCAAGGCCTTGAGAAGGCATCCCCCTGCAGCATTCCCTGCTGAAGAGGGGGCGGGCACAAAGCCTCAGCTTTGCATTCTCCCTGAAGGTGAACAGGTCCACCTAAGGGGTGTCCCACTGGGAGAACAGACTGTGAACTACCTCCGGATGGAGGGACCACTTGTGAGACGCCTCGCTCACCTGGCTGAGGCCAAATGCCAGCTGAATGGAGGCTCCTGGAACATGGATGGCTAGGAGATCCACCTCCAGGCTGTGCACGAGAGTCCAAATGCAGAGGGCTTCATGCACAGGGGCAGGAAGTGCATTCCGCCTTGTTTGTTGAGGTAGCACATGGTCATGGTGCTTTCCATTTGGACCTGGACCATTTGACTCTGAACAAATGGAGCAAAGGCAGTCAGCACCAGCCAGACTGCTCAGAGCTCCAGCAGGTTGATGTGGCATCAGGACTCCTGAGGTGTCCAGAGCCCGTGAACTCTGGGTTCCCCCAGATGGGCACCACACCCCATGTGAGAGGCATCGGTCATCAGGATAACTGTCGGCTCGGGGCAGACAAACAGGATCCCTCCCTGCAGATGCTCTGGGACAAGCCATCACTGGAGGGCATACCACATCTTCTGGGTCAAAGTGACCTTTGCACTGAGACCACTGGCTGGCCATCTCCCACTGCAGAGAGCTCATATGCCAATGGGCCTACTGGACCATGCTTGTGCAGGCCGCCATGTACCCCAGATGGCACAGGAAGTCCCGGGCAGGGCACAAGTGCCCACCGAGAAATGACTGTGCAAAGGAGGAGAGAACCTCCGCCTTGTCCGCCAGAAGCAGAGCTCTGGCTCAGCACGAGTCGAGCTCTGCCCCAGTGAAGCTGATCACTTGCGAGGGCATGAGTTTGGACTTGACCTCGTTGACCAGGAGGCCAAGGTCGATGCAGGTCTGGAGGGCCAGGTCCCTAAACTGCTCCACCTCCTGCCTGGAGGGACCTGCTATCAGCCAGTCATCCATCCAGGGGTACACCTGGACCTCTTGGTGCCTCAGATAAGCTGCCATCACTGCTATGCATTTGGTGAAGACTCTGAGGGCCGAGGAGAGGTTGAAAGGCATGGCCTGGAACTCATAAAGGGTTCCCTCTGCTCAGAAGCGGAGGAACCTTCGGTGGGACAGATGGATCGGGATGTGAAAGAATGAGTCCTGAAGATCTAGAGAGCAGAACCACATGTTTTGCTCCAGAGATGGTGTGATCTGGGACAGAGTTACCATCCTGAAGGTACGGGACCCAAGGAATTTGTTCAGGTCGTGCAGATCTAGAATAGGGCGTCAGCCCCCCATCCACTTTGGGACCAGGAAGTGATTGGAAACAAACCCTGGGTGTTCTGGAGAATCCACAACTCTTACCATGACCTCCTTGCACAGGAGCTGCGCTATGTCATCTCGAAGAGCCGACTGAATGTCTGCAGATACCAAGTCCTCCCATGGGACGCAGGCTTGACTTGGAGGGTACTGCTCGAATTCCAGAGGCAGACCCTCACCGAGCACATCCAGAACCCTCTAGTACATCATAACAGCAGAAAGGAAGTGGCAGAGCTGGCCCCCCACAGGAGGACCCAGAGGAGAAGTGGTGTGCATGAGGGTGGCAACCCCCATCCCTTCACTGAGCAGGCTTGGAGGAAGAGAATCCGGCTGAGGAGCCACCAGGTCCTATCCCTCTCGGCTTTTGGACCACCGAGGCCACGGACTTGGCCCAAGGTCACCAGGACTGAGCCTGCTGGCCAGACTGATGCTGAGCTGGCTTTGCCGCAGGAGCAGAGCACCGAAAGGGCTTGCGCTTCTGCTGCTTAGAGCTCTTGGAGTCCTTCTGGATGGATTTCACAGAGTCCAGGGTGGCACTGGACTTTTCAATGCACTGGAGGTGACCCTCCACATTGGGCCCAAATAGGTCGGTGCCTAAGAATGTTACATCTGCCAGCTTGTGCCGAGTGTCTGCCGTGAAGGTTGAGATCTGCAGCCAAGCCCTACGGTGCATGTCAGCCGCGGCTGCCACCGAGCAGGCACAGGAATTTCCAATGTCCAGGGCAGTCTGAAGTTGCTGTTTGGCCACAGCACGACCCTGGTCCCAGACCTGCTTGACTGTAGTCTGGAGGTCCGCAAGAAGATGAGGAATCACCTCATCCAGAGAGCCCAGAAGGGCATGGGAGAAGTGTGCCATCACTACGGCAGAGTTCACCTGGCGGAGGGCGAGCAAGGAGGCAGCATTGACCATTTTAGCCGAGTGATCCAATTTCTTGGACTCCTTATCCAGTAGACTTTCGACATCCCCCGTATTGCCTGAGCGCCTGAACACAGAGTCAGCCACCAACCCCTCAGCTGAGGGATGCTCCGTGAACTCTGAAAGGGTACTGGTGGGCACCGTATACTTGCGGGCCACCTGGGCCAAGGGTACATGGCAAGAGGTGGGGCGCTACCAGAGCCCCAGGGCAGGGCCGAAGACAGCCTTGGCCACTGGGAAAGCCTCTGTTGGAGAGTCCCCTTTATCCAGAATTTCTGTAAGGGGGTAGTGAGCCCGCTTTTGAATGGGCTCCAGTTTCATTCCCCTGGACTTGGAAATGAGGTTAATGCCCATGAATGAAGTGGGGCCTTCTTCCACTGACAGGACCCCACTGACTCCATATCCAGTGGAAGGGTGTGCAGAGAGGAATCCTCAGATTCCGAGGAGTCCGCATAAAGCAGACAACCACCTGAGTCACTCTCGACCTGCTGTGGGCGGTCAAGTGTAAGTGTGACTGACAGCCGATGGGGAAGCCCCTTAGCCGACCCGAGACTCCTTGGATGGAGACCCAGTTGATGGCTGCTTGGGTGGTGGCTCCACCACGATCGGTAGAGAAGCCAGCTTCGGCCACGCCAAAAAGGAAAAAGGTCTGGACTGCCTTCACTGGGGGAGGAATGGTGTCAACCGGCCCACCAGGGGCATCGACCTTTTGGGCGATAACCTGGTGATGGCCGGGGTAGTAGCCGGCATCGGCCCGGTCAGCACTAACTGATGCCACATAAGGTCTTCGTAGCATTGACGCATCTTGTGTCGAAGCTTCTCCTCACCCGAGGAGGACGAAGACAAACAGCGGCGGTGCCACTTCCCATGGTGCTGAGAGAGAGACCGCCGATCTCGACAGGACCTGCTCAATCCAGAGGAGGTAGATGACTGAGGCACAGGGTCATCATGTTGCATGGCAGAATGCGTGATTTCATGTAATTGTTTGTTCTGTGGGGGCTCTGTCCCCCACATCCTCCGCCTCCTCCTCAAAGGACTTGAGTTGCTCCAACTACTCGGCAGACCCCGCATCTGCGGAGACAACCCAACGGGCATCCTTTGATTTGACTGGTGGTTAACATTTCTCCGGATGACCCATCTTCAGGTGGGCACTGCAGTCCTCCAGGACCTTCGAGTGAAACGACTGACAAAAGTCACAGGCCTGCGGATCGTGATCGTGGCCTAAACAGCTGATGCATTTACAGGGACCAGCACACTGCACTCTCCTGAACATTAATGCCCCTAATGAAAACAAGGAAAATAAAGCATTTCTTAAAAATGTAGTTATGGAAATCATTACGCATCCAAACTCTACAATGTGTTCTCTACTATGCAGGAGAGAGAGGGCCCACAGACTACCACTGGTAATAGAGCGGGAGGACTGTTTACTCGACTATTGGCAGAAACAGGTCTTAGGGAGGTGTTGAGATTCCTGCACCCACACAGGAAAAACTAAACTTTTTTTAAGCAGGTATGACTGTTATTCTCTTATCAATATGCTTTAATATCCTCTGAGGGGATGCATAAAGTGCCAGCCTGCTGAAGCTTACCAATGACCTCTTCTGACCACGTTTCATTATGTTTGGATCTTAATATTTTCCCAACTCTCTGTAATTCTAACTGGAGTTTAAACATGGGACACCTTGATTCTCCTGAATTTAAAGAAATCGTAAAATCCATTATTAAGGACTATCTTACACAGAATCCTTTAGGGGTCACAACACCCACAATTTGGTGGGCTGCCTTAAAGAGTAGGGTCCTAGTCTAAGGACCCCCAAACATATATGATACCTCACCTGCTCCAGAGTTGATGGGTATCAATAAATCCATTTTTCAGTTTGTATTAAAGTTATTACACTCGTAATTTTCACCTGGGGGCGGGCCCACATCCTAATCGACAGACACTCCTCCACGCCGGACTGCGCCAGCACCGTTTGTGATGTCAGAAAATGAAGACTGCATGTCGTGCCCATTGACTTGAATGGGGTGATTTATCTATAGATTTGGTTACTATTTAGAGTTGCAATTTAAATAAATCAGAGTGACTGCTTGACTGACAGGGTCCCTGTATCAGTCAAGCAATCACTCAATTATTACACCATAACTCTCAATAATGTAAAATCTATGAAAAATCATCCATTCAGTCAATGGGCATGCACACACAGCCTTCATTTTCTGACATCACAAAACAGGGTTGCGTGTGCCAGCGTCGGGACGTGTCTATCGATTAGGGAAATCACTCTATTTTTCTCTGTGTGGTCCTGGGACAAAATTACGAAGCAAAATAACTTTTTAAAATTGAAGAATTTAATGGACCGATTTATATCCAGCAACTCTGGGCCAGGTCAGTTATTATACATGTTTGTGAGAGCGGCTATTTAGAAACTAAGAAGCTGCTCTTTAAAGGCGGTCCTTAAGGTCCATAATTAGTTATTGCTCGGGGAACAAAGGCAAAAAAGACAGCAGCAGTTGAACTAAAGGAGGAAGAGTTTCAGCACAAACTGACCTTAGATCCACAGGTTAGAAAAACCTGGGAATCCAATAAGCAGGAACTGACCAGATTACTAACCACTTACTTACTGCACCTGTAACGAAGAGTCCTCAACCTATCACCATCGGAGTGGTACCAGCGTTCTGGAAGATTGCAAGGGTGGTACCTGTGCATAAGAAAGGTGATCCCCTAAGTGTAAAAACTACCCGCCATATAGCCATCCTCGCTGTCCTAAACAAGATCTTGGAAAAGCTGGTTGCAGCACAAGTGTCAGACAACCTTCATCACAGCAAGCTACTTACCCCTGCCCAGCTTGGATTTAAAAAAGTCCCATAGCACAAATATAATGCACTCTTATAGCTCACCAATGACGTAAAACAGGCAACGGACAAGGGCCTCATCACTGGGGCTATCTTTGTTGATCTATCTAAGGCCTTTGATTTGGTCAATCATCCATTATTGCTGGACCAGCTAATCTCACTCAGTTTCTCGCGAGATGCCACCTTCTGGTTTGTCTTCTATCTCACTGGCCATACTCAGTTTGTGGAGATCAACAAAATCAAATCGGATCTTGCTCCTACCAGCCTTGGTGTCCCCAAGGATCCATTCTAGGACCATTGTTGTTTTGCCTTTTTATCCATAACTTGCCTAAACCGCCCCGCCCCCCCGTCTCTCCTCTATTATTCTTTATGCAGATGATATGGTGCTTTACGCCAGCAACAAGGACCAAGCATCCATAAATGCCACACTAAAGACTGACTTCAACTGTCTGAACACCTGGCTGTGCAAAAGAAGCCCCCGCTAAATGCAAAAAAAAGACTGTGGCCATGATGTTTGGCTCTGCCCTCAAAATCAAGTACTGTGCCGTACCTCTTGCAATTTCTGGCCCTGATGGCCCTACCTTGGAGGTAGTGGACAACTTTAAGTATCTGGAAGTCACTCTTAATTCCTCACTTGACTTCAGTCTTCACATAACCAACACCTGCAGATCTGTCAATGCCAAACTGGGTGTAGCGTATAAAGTCAGATCATCTCTAACAGCTACTGCAAGACTAGCCATTGCTCAAGGGGTTCTCAAGCCAAGACTAACCTATGGCCTTATGACTTTTCAGGACTCTAATAAAGGAGCTCTACAAAAATGGGACACTTGCTACAACAATATCTGTCATTCGTCTTGGCAGTCCCCAAACTTACCCACCATTGTATGTTCTATACTAGTCTAGGGTGGCTGTCCCCCTCATCCATTTGTTAATACACAGCGGGCTGTCTCATAAACAACATTATCCGAGCTGGAGCACCCGAATCCCTGGCTGGTATGCTACACCACAGCGCTCAACTGTACCTACTGAGATCTGCTGGTAGACAGTTGCTCCATGTCCCTCGAAGCACAATGAAAATGGGGGAACATGCTTTTGCTGCAGCTGCACCAAGGCTCTGGAACGCCCTCCTGGATCAAATCAGGCGCTCACAGTCTCACCTGACTTAAGAAAGAACTCCACTTGTTCCTACAAGCTAATGACAAATGCTCCTGTGCTGTGCCCCGAGTCTCCCTTATACTCCTAGGCAACCCATTCACTTAAACCTCAGCACTTAGTCACGTGCTTTAGCTATTAGGTTGCCTGATCAGCTGTTTCCTACTACAACACTGCTTACCCGTAAAATGTCTTATGGTAATTATGTAGTGTCCTACTGACTGTATACACTGCCCTATTCCTTGTAACCTGATGCTGCTGTATCTTCTTTTGAAGTTATGTTGTGCTCTACTGTCCTATTGTACTGTACTGCCCTATGTTATCTGATGTTGTATTTCTCCAGGGTCGTGCCTGAAAATAGGCAGTTTCTGTATAGTGCACTTACCCGGTAAACACAAACTAAATAAATAAATAAAGGGTTCACTGAGGAGAGTGCAGCATAAGTACTATGACAGGGATTATAAAGCAGGACACCTTCTGGCTTTCACTTTGCATAAACAACAGGGAAGCAGGGCAGTCTTATGACATAATGACCCTGACAGGTAGGGGTGAGGGGTAGCTGCACAACACACCCTCTTTTGCTAAATATTATTTAGAATTATATGCTCAGGATGCAGACCCTAACATAACTGAATATTGTTTTCTCTTTCCAGAGGAGTTAGGCAGGGATGCCTCTGTCCCCGGTGCTATTTGCTCTCTACTTGGATCCACTGGTGGCCACAGTGAGGCAGAATGTAAACATAAGGGGTGTGATGGCGGGGGAGAGGTGGGAATTTCACTACATGCAGATGATCCCAGTTTTTTAAGTCACCTAGACGTGTCCGTTTCACATCCAATTTGATTCCTGGATAGTTGTGGACAGGTATCTGGCTACAAAATACATTTCTTCCCATATCCAGGTTATACTGATTGAGTACATGACCAGCTTTTTTGTTTTTTTGTTAATAAAAGGCTGTTTGGCAGGCGACAGATCCAAAATCAGCTGTTCGAAATGGCATCCAAGCAGGCTGCCATGACCTTATCTCATAAAGTTGAGATTCTTCATGAAGTGCAGCTTCCAAACAGCAGCTTAAGGAAGCCTGCAACATAATTTGGCATTCCAAAATCCACTCGGTCTGACTTACGGCAAATGACCATATTCTTAACAAATGGCATAAAACCCAAAATCCAGACAGAAAGGGAAAGCGGGATGGGAAGGAGGCTGACACTGAGGAAATTTTGTTTTGATGGTTTGTTAATGCCAGAGGGAAGGAAGAAAAAATTACTCACCTTAGTAATGTTGTTTCTTCTAATGGAGTCTTGCTATATTATGACATATGCAGTGAGTCCCAACCTTCAAACTGCTCCGGAGGTGAAAGAGTTAACTTTCCATGCCAGGCATGGAATGCTGAGCTCGAGCTTGGTTGAAACTCTGTCTGTTCTTCAAACTCAAACCGTCAGATCTTTACGAGCTAAACTCACTGAGGTCCTGTGTGAAGCTGTAAACCTACACTAGCCAACTGGCTACTAAACATAGAACACATTTTTGGTCCCAAAACAAAGATTCAAGTCAGAGACCCCAAAATGAAAAACACAACACCAAGTCACCCCAAAGGAGGAGTGAAAACAACAAGGTGGGCATCTACTAAATGCCAACACTGCGCTGCCCACCCACATCCCAAAACAGAGGTTCTGAGAGGGCAAGCAGGGGAGGTCATAATATGCAAGACTCCATTAGAAGAAACAACATTACTAAGGTGAGTAATTTTTTCTTCAAACAACATGAAGTCTTGCTATATTATGACATATGCAGACTACCAAGCAGTACCTCCATGGAGGAGAGACAGAACCTACTTAGGAAATAGGCTCTGAAGCACTGCTGTGCCAAACTGAGCATCACTCCTAGCCCGGATGTCCAGGGAGTAATGCTTAGTAAAAGTGTGAACTGTTTTCCATGTAGCTGCTTGACATATCTCTAGAATAGGGATGTCCCTGGCAGCAGCCAGGAAGCAGCTGTACCCTCTGGTGGAGTGAGCCCTCAGGCCTGAGGGAGGAACCTACCCAGCTTTTCATAACAGAATTGGATACAAGAGACAATCCACCTGGCAATGGATCTTTTAGTGGCAGGTTTCCCTTTACCAACCTCACCATAAGTGAGGAACAGTTGGAGGGAGTCAAACCTGTGACCCTTGGTACGCTCTATGTAGTAACTAAGGCTCTCTTCACATCTAAGCTGTGCAGCCTCCTCTCGCCAGAGGAGGAATGGTCAGTGAAGTACACTGGAAGAGATATAGATTGATTAAGTTGGAAATCTGAAACCACCTTAGGCAAGAACTTCCTGTTAGTCCTGAGGACCACCTTATCTCTATGAAAGGAGATAAAATCAGGCTCCACTGACAAAGATTGTAATTCACTTATGCGTCTGGCAGAAGTGATGGCTACCAGAAACACAGTCTTCCAAGTCAAGTACTTAAGCTCTGCTGAAGACAAGGGCTCAAAGGGAGGTTGCATAAGCTGAGCAATGCAAACATTAAGATCCCAGGCAGGGGCAGGGTCCCTGAATGGAGGGTTGGTGTGAAGCAATCCCTTAAAAAACTTGGAGAATACAGGATGAGCTGAAAGAGAAGAGGGTTTACCTGCTGAAATAAAAGCAGACACAGCTGCCAAATGTACTTTTAGGGTAGCTGGTCTCAGCCCCAAAGTATTTAAATGGACCATTTAATCCAGGACTGTGGGTAAATCAGCAGATTCTAGGGAAATATGCTTCCCAGAGCACCATATGGAAAACCTCTTCCATTTGGAATTATAGGTAGCCCTGGTGGAAGGTTTCCTAGAAGCCTTCAGTATATCCATTACACCTTGGGAGAGGTGTAGATCAGCAAACTCTAACTCTTCAAGAGCCAGGCCTTGAGATTGAGAGATTTGAGGTTCGGGTACCAAACCCTCTCCTGAGCACAGGTTAACAGGTTGTGATTCCTGGGAAGACACAGGGGAAGATGGACTGCTAAGAACAGTAGGAGTGGATACCAGGGTTGTCTGGCCCAATCTGGAGCAATCAGAATCATCTTGCAGGATTAAGATCTGATTTTGACTAACACTTTGAACAGGAGAGGGAAGGGGGGAAAAGCATAGAGAAACGTCCCTTCCCAATTGAGAACTAAGGCATCCAGAGGGACTGAGCCCAACACTGGGGCCTGCAGCAAAGGGAAGTTGGTGATTGTCTGGGGCTGCAAAAGATCTATCTCGGGTGCCCCATCTGGCAAATATTACCTCCAGGACCAGGGGTCCAGTGACCAGTCGTGATGGCCTGGGAAATCCTGCTGAGAGCATCTGCCAGGACATTGTCCTTGCCTGGGAGGTGAACTGCCGTAAGGGAGGTGTTCAGGGAGTAAGCCAGAGACCACAACTTCATTGCTTCGGTGCACAAGGCCGTAGACCGAGTGCCTCCTTGCTTGTTGATGTACCACATTGTGGTGGTGGTGTCTGTTCTGACCTGTACAACTTTGTTCTGAACAGATTTGGAAAAAACTTGAAGTGCTAGAAAAACTGCTCTGAGTTCCAACAGATTGATGTGGAGCAGAGATTCCTGAGGGACCACAATCCCTGGGTAGTGAGGTCGCCCATGTAGCTCCCACCCCAAGAGGGATGCATCTGTAGTAAGGATTAAGGAGGAGACTGTGTGACAAAGAGAACCCTTGTCTCAGATTGCTCTGATCCTGCCACCACTGTAGGGCTTGGATCAGGGTTCGAGTTACTGGAATCAATTTGGTTAGAGGGTCTTTCCTTTGAGACCAAAAGGCTCTCAAATGGAACTGGATGTCCCTCATCTGAAATCTTGCTCCCTGCACTACTGCTGTAGAAGCAGCCATGTGCCCCAGGAGCTGTAGAAAATGCCTTGCTGGTCGAGAGACCTGCAGGGTGAATGAGGAGGCCAGAGAGACCAGGGTCCAAAGGAAGGAAGGAAGGCTCTGGCTTTCTCTGTGTTCGGCTCTGCGCCCATGAAGGTGAGGAGCTGGACAGGCTCTAGAACTGACTTTGAAAGATTCAGAAGGAAACCTAGAGAGGTGAGCAGTTGCTGAGTTATCTGTAGGTGTAACTTGACTTGGTCTGGAGACTGGCCTACTATGAGCCAGTCGTCCAGGTAAGGGAAGCTGGCAATTTTTTGCCTTCTTAGGGAGGCAACTGCTACTGCCAGGCATTTTGTGAATACCCTTGGAGCAGAGGTGAGGCCAAAGGGCATTGCTCTGAACTAGTAATGGCCTGAGGGCAGCTCGAACCTGAGGTACTTTTGATGGGAGTTTCTGATGAGAATATGGAAGTAGGCATCCTTGAGGTCCAGGGACGCTAGCCAGTCCCCTGGCCTTAGAGAGGGTAGAATAATTCCCAGAGTCACCATTTTGAATTTTGGTTTTAAAAGGTGCTTGTTTAAGTATCTGAGATCCAGGATGGGCAGCCATTCTCCTGTCTTTTTGGGGTAAGGAAGTACCTGGAGTACAATCCTTTTCCCTGGTGTAGGGGTGGAACCCTTTCCACAGCTCTGAGAGCCAGGAGGGAAGAGACCTCTGCCTCTAGGGCAAGTGCCTCTGGTGGATTTGCAGGTGGAAAGGATCTGGTTCTCATCTTTGGAAATTTTTGAAGCTGAGAACCAGTCCTGGCTACTACTTCCAGGACCCACTTGTCTGATGTCAGAGACTTCCAGTCCTGGACAAAGTAAGCCAGCCTGCCCTACAAGTAGCTGAGAATCGCCCTGGCAGCCCCATCAGGGTGCCTGTAGCCGGGGGCTTTAGGCTGAGGGGTGGAAGCAGGCCTGCTTGTACCCAGTCTGCCTCTCCTCTAAGAACCCCTCTGGGCGTAAGCAGAGGAGGCCTGGCTTGGTAAAAGGCCTATGAAAAGGCCTGCCCCTGCCAGGCTGCCTTTGAGGAGTGGCCTGCCTTTCCTTGGCCTGTGCACTCCTATAGGTAGTCCTATACTCATCCATTTTTTCATGTAATTCTCTGTCTGCTCCCCAAACAGAGAATTACCCACAACAGGAAAATCCATGGCCTTAGTCTGGGTATCCTGTGACAGGCTAGTACATCTGAGCCAAGCCATTCTGCGAAGTGCCACAGATGTAGCCATGACTCTTGATGACACATCATTAGAGTCCACTGCAGCACGGAATTGCACCTTGGATGCCTCAATACCATCAGCAGCCACCTGCTCCGGCTCCTTGGCAAGCTGGCCAGGGACCTGTTTTGCTAGAGCCATAACAGTATCCCATCTGGATTTCTGATATCTAGCAACATAGGCCATATAATTTGCCTGTCTGAGTCCCAAGGATGCTGCCATGTACTGTTTCTTTGCCATGGCATCAATCCTCCTGGAGTCCTTGTCAGGGGGGTGTGAAGCCAAGGGAATATTTGCCTTGTCACAGGCTGCAGCCTGCACTACCCCAACATGGCTGCATTGTTGAGTAAGGAACTCCGTATAAAAGCCTGACAATGTGTACCTCTTGTCCATTCTCTTATCCGTAGGAGGTATAGTGTGAGGAGTTTTTAGAATTTTTACTGTCTGTTTCCCAAAAGATTTATGCAAAGGAATAGACAGTCTCCTAGACTCTGAGATATCCATCATTTCCACATAGTCAGGCACCTCTTGATCATCCACAGCTTCCTCCATAGGGAGCTGGAGGGTTTCAGCCACTTTTTTATAAAACATAAAATGAGAAGGGGACTCAGAAAGCCTAGGAGGAGACACTCCTGAAGGTCTGTCTGAGGAGATGTCCGGTTCAATGAGCACATCCAGACTTTCAAATCCACATTCACTCTCCTCATACTCCTCTTCCCCCTCCTCCAGTTCATAATATTCCCCTAAATCATACTCCTGAACCGGTGGAACCAGCCGAACCATACGCTTACCTGATGGTGCCGGTTCGGTCGGAATCGGGGAAAGCGACTGGACAATTTTAATCGCTTTGTCTATTTCTTCAGTGGTTGGAGAGGAAAGTTTTGGCTCCACACCAGCTGATTTCCTAGTCCTTTTTGCTGGAACCGACTCCTCAGAGTCGGATCTCCTTTTGCCCGAGGAAGTCTCGCCCTGGTCAGAGGGCACTCCCTCCAGTTTGGTTGGAACTGAACCGGGCTGGCCATCTGGTTCAGCGGACTTTTTGGCCTCCCTTTCCCTGAGCCTACCAACTCTTTTCCAGGGTAGCTGCAGGAAAATTTTTACAAATCTGGCAGTCTGCATTGAGGTGGTCAAACCCCAGACAACAAACACAGGTGGTGTGGGGGTCAGCCTTAGCAAAGACTTCCCCACAGACACTGCAGTGTTGAAACCCAGTGGGCCCAGTTTTTCTTTTGGGTTTCTCAGACATAATGCCAGCCTAACCAAACTTACCAGTTTATGGCAATCCGCCAGGTAAGACCCTCTTATCGGTTCCCAACCATGTCACGGGTCGTGGAAAAAACCGTAATAAAATCCGTTTTTTTTAGAACCGATAAGAACCGGTAACCACACTCTAAATGACAGATTAATATATTTTAAACAACCTGATCGGTTCAAACCGAACCGATAAACCGTTTACAAGTTCCACACAGAATAGAAATTAATGTAAAACCTATCTAGTACTCACAATACCACAGACAGAGTCTGAACCGACCGACTGCAGTTTCAATTCGATTGAAAACCAGAAAAACAATACTTTAACCGACAAAATGAACCGAGCAGAAGGAGAAATCTCCGGAGCGACTGTTCAGTGAGGCGGAGTAAAGAATCTGACGGTTTGAGTTTGAAGAACAACAGACAGAGTTTCAACCGAGCTCGAGCTCAGCGTTCCATGCCTGGCATGGAAAGTTAACTCTTTCACCTCCGGAGCAGTTCGAAGGTTGGGACTCACTGCATATGTCATAATATAACAAGACTTCATGTTGTTTGAAGCTAGGTTTGTTCATGGCAGTGGGAGGGAGGCTATGATTAGTGGTTCCCTACACCTTCAAAAAAGCCTCTCAGTTAGCAGGTGCCATGGGGAAGCCCAATTTCTCACCCTCCCCAGAATGGCTCCACAGATGGAAAATCAAGAAAAACATTGGCTTCAAGAAAGCCCTAGTTCCAATCGAAATCACCCACATCCCGATCTTAGTCTGCAAAAGCATACAGAAAAAAAATAAATAAATAAACTAAAAACAACAAATATAGAACAATGTTAAAAAATAAGCAATAAGCACACATCCAGCATCAACAATAAAAAAAAGGCATACATGCCAAACTGCGCTTCAATTGGAGTTGCAAAACAGTGCTTGTAAGTTATAGCGGACATCAGATATACCAGACAAATTCCATCTAATGTGTCTGGTATACAGGGATCTGACTATATCAGAAACTGTGGGACGAAGTGCAGAGAAATTTAGTCAGGTGGTCTCTGATGCCCTTAATGTCAGAAGGATGTACAGACGAAATTAAAATGAACTTACTCCCCAGGTATCTATTTTTGTTCCACACCCTGCCATTGCCTATTCCATTTACCCACTGGACACCTCTTTTAAAAGGAATACAGAAATGTATTGGGGTGGGGGAGCAGGCCTTAGACTATATTAATGCTAACAAGGTAAAATGGAGGTCTTTCACTGCCTGAGTTGAGTCATTACTTGGCAGGTCAAGTGGCTGCAGTCTGTACATGGGCCATGCAGAAGCGTACCTCAGGTTGGTATGAAGTGGAGAACATGGAGGCAGGGGGTCAGCCTTTATTCATCTTGGCACAGACTCTGGTACCCCTGGAATATTCCGAAACTGTACATAATGAGTAGGTTAAACGTACACTGCGTATATTAGGTCAGAAAACTGCTGGGCTCTGACGCCACCTTGGGACCCATGTCACTGATAAGATGCAACTCAAGAATTTCTCTCACCTAGGCTCGATATTGGCTATGTTAGAAGGGAAACGAAAGGGTTTATCAGATTTTTTCACCTTCTTGAAAATGTAACATGCATGTCACTTCAGAAACTGAGGCAAATTCAATTTAGATAATCAAGTTTTCCACCAATTCCTTTAAGTTTGACATTTTATCCATACTGCAACACATAGGGAGCAGTTAATCTGCCCTGTAACTCCATGGGAAGATTTCATTATATTGGGTTGTGACCATGCAAGGGAAATGAGATACATTTCTGGTGTCTAAAGGAGATGCTTTGAATAAAATTAAACTAGCATGGGAGACAGAGGCCATTTGCACTATTACAGATGAGGACTGTAAGGCTAGGCTACAGCGTAGATAGAAGGTAACTTCCTCCCCAACCTGGAGGGAATACTTTTGGAGAATTGTGGTAAGATATTTCAAAACTCTGTCACTAAATATTTCAATACCACAGATACAGCAGACTGCTGGCAACAATGTGGCAGGTGGGTTTACACTGGCACATTTTTGGGGGGCTGCCCAAAAATTCTAACATTCTTGGGGGGACATCCAGACTCATGTACAGCACATTACAAATACACATATCTATATTGTGTTTATTTAATGGATCCTGGGATTCCCAACCATAGCCTGTTTAGTTACAGATCACCATAAAGGTGGCCCTGATTTTGATAGCAGCTGCACTGAGCTGCTTTACAGCACACTGGTTACAAGCAGAGCCTCCTACAGTGGAGAAGTGGCATAATAGGGTATGCCAGATCCAAGGTATGAACAGATTACTTCAAGGTTGCAACTATGAGAGGACAGGCATCATAACAGGTGGCTTATCTGGCTCCAGTGGTACTCTGGGGACCTAGCCACAGCCACCGTCCATCCAGAGGAAGCATAACTGCCTAGATTGCTCACCCTCGATGAACCTCCCAAAAAGACTGAGATATCTTATAAACTTATAATAATTGGCTCCCCATTTTTTCCATAGGGAAACCGTGGCGTAATTTGCCGTTATAAAGGAGCGTTTATAACGGCAAACACTGAAGTCCCTGCACCTGCTTCCAGCCACCATAAACCAATACCCGGCTCTGCCTGCCCTTTCCTATTTCCACACTACCTGCTACTCTCTCCAATCTATCCTCTCCCACTCTACCCCCTCCCCTCTGCCTCCCCCCAGTCACTGCGTTATCTTGGACTTGCCAACTAGCTACTTGCTAAGGATCTACAGGAATCTCCTGACCTGAGTTGCACTTATCTCATTTCTTCTCTATGATCCTGTTATCCATGTTTCTATACAACCTACTTTGCTTGCTCATGTATTATCATAGTCTTATTAATGTTGGAGATGTTTTGTACTCTTCTGGCTAACTATTTATTGTATGGTTTATGTGTGCTGCGTCACACTGGCGTTTTGTATGTCATTTGTATCCTCCCGGGTCATACCTGAAAATAGGCATTCCTATGGCTAGTGTACCTACCTGGTCAACAAAAGCAAATAAATAAATAAATGATTTCTCTCACTCTGCGCATGTGCCTGCTAGAGTTCGTCACTTGCCTGTTTGCCGAAAAGTGAACTGCCATCCACCACAGTAACTCAGTGGTAAGTTAAATATATATTTTTTTAATTTACAGGGACAAATGAACACCATGGACCCCTTTTTAAATCTGGCAACATCACCAGACGAAAAAATGGAAACGGAGCGCGGTCCCTGGCCAGAACCTCAGCTATTTTATATTACTGCTGTGGTGAAAAATGGGGAGCCAGAAATTATATAAAATCCCTTGGGTGTGTGTAAACTTCTTATTACACACACCACCCCATACTTTATTCTCTATTTTATCCATATAAAAAAGAACATGGAACACAGACAGTGTAGTGCACAGTTTAATTATGTTTCTCTTTATTAATTTAGTTGTTATAGAGTTTTCACATATTCTACTTACAGATCAGGAGACAGTAGTCAGGTTTTTACTGTATAGTGACTCAGATTAACATACAGTTACTTGAGCTCAGTACAAAATAACCTTGACGTAGAGGTTTTGAAATAATGCATAGTGTTATGCATCATCCTTGTATGTAAAGGTACAATGTCACTATGCTGTGAGATTATGTCTTCTGGATTCTATTGTATTTTCTTGAACAGAGTTACATAAAAGAGACACAGATATAGTATCGAAAATGAAGCAGCTCTGACCACTGTGCTCTGGTGTGTGTTTACTTTTGAACTGTACAGGTTGCAATGCTCCAGTGTGATGTGTAGACTGTGATAGCAGAACAGGAAACCCAAAAGTTTGGGAGGTTTCATTCAGATCAGGGCATCTCGACTCACAGTGGTGCTGCTACAAGTAACAAAAAAATCTCAAACTCTAATAATTCCAAAGTTTTCCCATTTTATTTTATTTATTGGAGCCTCACCTTTTTTTTTTTTTGCCATCAGACGCCCCCCCCACGCCAATTGGCTAGTAGACCCCCTCCCCTTCAGCCTCCACTACTTACCCCACATGGGAGGGGGTTGGGAGGCCCTCAACCTACCAGTCTAGATCCAATTCGGGGAGGTGCCCTCCGGCGCGCCTGTAAGGGGACGGCTTCATCCGAGGCGAGGACCAATTTTTGCTCTCTTTTCCCCATCAGAGAGGGGTGCAGGGATAAAGTGGAGGAACATGCATGCGTCCGCTGAGCTCCTCAGATGTTGGCTCCATCTCCGCGCGCTTTGCGGTGATCGACCTACCTGCCCCAGCCGCTGCTGAGGGCCAGTCAGTGCCGACCACTGGCATCCCCCCCTTCCTGGAGAAGGAGAGCAGTCCCTCGGATGCTCAGTCCTTCTCCAATCCTGTCAACCCCAGGCGGCCCATGCTCGTTCACTAACACGGGTCGCCGGTGTACTGCAAGGTAAAGCATCCAGTGCCTCAGCCCTCACCGCCACTAGGCCAGCAAAGTTTTCCCATTTTAAAGAAATTGGGCCTAACTTTAGAACCGTTAACTTGAGGCTGAAACTTAATTTTTTTTAAATGAAAGCTTGAAGTCCAGATGTTAATGAACTCTGTCAATACGGTTTTTAGGTGTCTATACTATTCTACTGTATATGTAATAACAATACCCAATGAACATGTGGCATGCAAAACCAACATACCAGACCACTGGCAGGAGTACACAAAGATAGTGTGGACCACCACAGCACTGACATACAGCATCCACAATGATCATGTCAGCACATGTACCAAGAACACAACACACACACACACACACACACACACACACACACGCATACAAAAAATACATCGAACAATAACTAGAGGCATGTGCAACAATCCATGTGGTGATGCAATGACATGCTGTGACACAGTAGCAAATGAATAGAGCAACATACACAATGGTGGCTGACACAGAGACAGCAAGGCCCAAGTATAGTGTCCCATCAAGTGTCAATCCGTGTATATCGCAAACATTACTCAGAATACACCAATGACGATATGTCCCCATAGCTAGTAAATATCATGCCTGTCACATGCAAGCTCCAATTCACCCAGCCATAACATCACCAACAATGCTGTGGTGACACATTACCATGCACACACTGTGTGACAAGAGCCATGATATGTGTGAGCAGCTCAGCAATGTATGCGTCAGAAACACACATCACAAACAGAACACAGCATAGATGGCCACTGTACTGAGGGTCACCTATCAAGAGGGTCAAATATGTGAACATGCAGACACACAACGGACAATGCCAGGGTTCCGCCCATGTCAATACGGCATCTATGTGCCACAGATCGACACAGACAGCAATATCAGTATCAAAATGCACACCCACAGCACGTTGCCAGCCCACAGTGGTCAAGCAACAGTGCCCATACAACAAACCTGCCATACCTGGTACGTACTCATGGCATAACAATGGTCCCCGGAAACACCTACACAGTAACACAGGCATGACCGGAAAAGACACTGATAAATCAATACCAACTACATCATCAATGGTCCGTCCAGCAGCCATTCTATAATGGTCATGGCCAGTAAAGCACACAGCGCACCCCTATGATGCCCATGAGCCACCAGCATGTAACAGGGGGGTAATGCCATGCTGATGTGCAAGTACTGTGCATGATAATGTGCTATAGTCCACCACCCATGCTGCAATTCGCACACACGTACAACAGTATGAGCCTCACATACTACGAATGCACTGTAATGAAGCAGACAACTAGCATGTAACATGGGGGCAATGCCTTGCTGATGTGCAAGTACTGTGTATGATAATGTGCTATAGTCCACCACCCATGCTGCAACCGCACACACGCACAACAGTATGAGCCTCACATACTACGAATGCACTGTAATGAAGCAGACAACTAGCATGTAACATGGGGGCAATGCCTTGCTGATGTGCAAGTACTGTGTATGATAATGTGCTATAGTCAACCACCCATGCTGCAACTCGCACACATTACAACAGTATGAGCCTCACATACTACGAATGCACTGTAATGAAGCAGACAACTAGCATGTAACAGGGGCAATGCCATGCTGATGTGCAAGTATTGTGTATGATAATGTACTATAGTCCACCACCCATGCTGCAACTTGCACACCGCATTACAGCAGCACGAGCCTCACATACTACGAATGCACTGTAATGAAGCAGACAACTAGCATGTAACATGGGGCAATGCCTTGCTGATGTGCAAGTATAGTGTATGATAATGTGCTATAGTCCACCACCCATGCTGCAGCACTCCGCAGCGTGCAACAGTATGAGCCTCACATACTACGAATGCACTGTAATGAAGCAGACAACTAGCATGTAACATGGGGCAATGCCTTGCTGATGTGCAAGTATAGTGTATGATAATGTGCTATAGTCCACCACCCATGCTGCAACTCGCACACGCGTACAACAGTATGAGCCTCACATACTACGAATGCACTGCAATGAAGCAGACAACTAGCATGTAACATGGGGGCAATGCCTTGCTGATGTGCAAGTATAGTGTATGATAATGTGCTATAGTCCACCACCCATGCTGCACCTCACACACGCGTACAACAGTATGAGCCTCACATACTACGAATGCACTGTAATGAAGCAGACAACTAGCATGTAACATGGGGGCAATGCCTTGCTGATGTGCAAGTATTGTGTATGATAATGTGCTATAGTCCACCACCCATGCTGGAACTCGCGCACACGTACAACAGTATGAGCCTCACATACTACGAATGCACTGTAATGAAGCAGACAACTAGCATGTAACAGGGGCAATGCCTTGCTGATGTGCAAGTATAGTGTATGATAATGTGCTATAGTCCACCACCCATGCTGCAACTCGCACATGCGTACAACAGTATGAGCCTCACATACTACGAATGCACTGTAATGAAGCAGACAACTAGCATGTAACATGGGGGCAATGCCTTGCTGATGTGCAAGTATAGTGTATGATAATGTGCTATAGTCCACCACCCATGCTGCAACTCGCTCACGCGTACAACAGTATGAGCCTCACATACTACGAATGCACTGTAATGAAGCAGACAACTAGCATGTAACATGGGGGCAATGCCTTGCTGATGTGCAAGTATAGTGTATGATAATGTGCTATAGTCCACCACCCATGCTGCAACTCGCACACGCGTACAACAGTATGAGCCTCACATACTACGAATGCACTGTAATGAAGCAGACAACTAGCATGTAACATGGGGGCAATGCCTTGCTGATGTGCAAGTACTGTGTATGATAATGTGCTATAGTCCACCACCCATGCTGCAACTCGCGCACACGTACAACAGTATGAGCCTCACATACTACGAATGCACTGTAATGAAGCAGACAACTAGCATGTAACGGGGGGTAATGCCTTGCTGATGTGCAGGTATTGTGCATGATAATGTGCTATAGTCCACCACCCATGCTGCAACTCGCACACACGTACAACAGTATGAGCCTCACATACTACGAATTCACTGTAATGAAGCAGACAACTAGCATGTAACATGGGGGCAATGCCATGCTGATGTGCAAGTATTGTGTAAGATAATGTGCTATAGTCCACCACCCATGCTGCAACTCGCACACACGTACAACAGTATGAGCCTCACATACTACGAATGCACTGTAATGAAGCAGACAACTAGCATGTAACATGGGGGCAATGCCTTGCTGATGTGCAAGTATAGTGTATGATAATGTGCTATAGTCCACCACCCATGCTGCAACTCGCACACACGTACAACAGTATGAGCCTCACATACTACGAATGCACTGTAATGAAGCAGACAACCAGCATGTAACATGGGGGCAATGCCATGCTGATGTGCAAGTATTGTGTATGATAATGTGCTATAGTCCACCACCCATGCTGCAACTCGCGCACACGTACAACAGTCCGAGCCTCACATACTACGAATGCACTGTAATGAAGCAGACAACTAGCATGTAACATGGGGGCAATGCCTTGCTGATGTGCAAGTACTGTGTATGATAATGTGCTATAGTCCACCACCCATGCTGCAACTCGCGCACAAGTACAACAGTATGAGCCTCACATACTACGAATGCACTGTAATGAAGCAGACAACCAGCATGTAACATGGGGGCAATGCCATGCTGATGTGCAAGTATTGTGTATGATAATGTGCTATAGTCCACCACCCATGCTGCAACTCGCGTACCACGTTCAACAGTATGAGCCTCACATACTACGAATGCACTGTAATGAAGCAGACAACTAGCATGTAACATGGGGGCAATGCCATGCTGATGTGCAAGTATAGTGTAAGATAATGTGCTATAGTCCACCACCCATGCTGCAACTCGCACACACGTACAACAGTATGAGCCTCACATACTACGAATGCACTGTAATGAAGCAGACAACCAGCATGTAACATGGGGGCAATGCCATGCTGATGTGCAATTACAGTGTATGATAATGTGCTATAGTCCACCACCCATGCTGCAACTCGCGCACACGTACAACAGTATGAGCCTCACATACTACGAATGCACTGTAATGAAGCAGACAACTAGCATGTAACATGGGGGCAATGCCTTGCTGATGTGCAAGTATAGTGTAAGATAATGTGCTATAGTCCACCACCCATGCTGCAACTCGCGCACACGTACAACAGTATGAGCCTCACATACTACGAATGCACTGTAATGAAGCAGACAACTAGCATGTAACATGGGGGCAATGCCTTGCTGATGTGCAAGTATAGTGTATGATAATGTGCTATAGTCCACCACCCATGCTGCAACTCGCATACACGTACAACAGTATGAGGCTCACATACTACGAATGCACTGTAATGAAGCAGACAACTAGCATGTAACATGGGGGCAATGCCTTGCTGATGTGCAAGTATAGTGTATGATAATGTGCTATAGTCCACCACCCATGCTGCAACTCGCACACACGTACAACAGTATGAGCCTCACATACTACGAATGCACTGTAATGAAGCAGACAACCAGCATGTAACATGGGGGCAATGCCATGCTGATGTGCAAGTATAGTGTATGATAATGTGCTATAGTCCACCACCCATGCTGCAACTCTCGCACACGTACAACAGTATGAGCCTCACATACTACGAATGCACTGTAATGAAGCAGACAACTAGCATGTAACATGGGGGCAATGCCTTGCTGATGTGCAAGTATAGTGTATGATAATGTGCTATAGTCCACCACCCATGCTGCAACTCGCACACACGTACAACAGTATGAGCCTCACATACTACGAATGCACTGTAATGAAGCAGACAACTAGCATGTAACATGGGGGCAATGCCTTGCTGATGTGCAAGTATAGTGTATGATAATGTGCTATAGTCCACCACCCATGCTGCATCGCCACTACGTACAACAGTATGAGCCTCACATACTACAAATGCACTGTAATGAAGCAGACAACTAGCATGTAAAATGGGGGCAATGCCTTCCTGATGTGCAAGTATAGTGTACGATAATGTGCTATAGTCCACCACCCATGCTGCAACTCGCGCACACATACAACAGTATGAGCCTCACATACTACGAATGCACTGTAATGAAGCAGACAACCAGCATGTAACATGGGGGCAATGCCATGCTGATGTGCAAGTATTGTGTATGATAATGTGCTATAGTCCACCACCCATGCTGCAACTCGCGCACACGTTCAACAGTATGAGCCTCACATACCACGAATGCACTGTAATGAAGCAGACAACTAGCATGTAACATGGGGGCAATGCCTTGCTGATGTGCAAGTATAGTGTATGATAATGTGCTATAGTCCACCACCCATGCTGCAACTCGCACACACGTACAACAGTATGAGCCTCACATACTATGAATGCACTGTAATGAAGCAGACAACCAGCATGTAACATGGGGCAATGCCATGCTGATGTGCAAGTACAGTGTATGATAATGGCTATAGTCCACCACCCATGCTGCAACTCGCACACACGTACAACAGTCCGAGCCTCACATACTACGAATGCACTGTAATGAAGCAGACAACTAGCATGTAACATGGGGCAATGCCTTGCTGATGTGCAAGTATAGTGTATGATTGGCTATAGTCCACCACCCATGCTGCAACTCGCGCACCGATAAACAGTATGAGCCTCACATACTACGAATGCACTGTAATGAAGCAGACAACCAGCATGTAACATGGGGCAATGCCATGCTGATGTGCAAGTATTGTGTATGATAATGTGCTATAGTCCACCCATGGTGCAACTCACACCACCGTACAACAGTATGAGCCTCACATACTACGAATGCACTGTAATGAAGCAGACAACTAGCATGTAACATGGGGGCAATGCCTTGCTGATGTGCAAGTATAGTGTATGATAATGTGCTATAGTCCACCACCCATGCTGCAACTCGCACACACGTACAACAGTATGAGCCTCACATACTACGAATGCACTGTAATGAAGCAGACAACTAGCATGTAACAGGGGGGCAATGTCATGCTGATGTGCAAGTATTGTGCATGATAATGTGCTACAGTCCACCACCCATGCTGCAACTCGCACACACGTACAACAGTTTGAGCCTCACATACTACGAATGCACTGTAATGAAGCAGACAACTAGCATGTAACATGGGGGCAATGCCTTGCTGATGTGCAAGTATAGTGTATGATAATGTGCTATAGTCCACCACCCATGCTGCAACTCGCGCACACGTACAACAGTCTGAGCCTCACATACTACGAATGCACTGTAATGAAGCAGACAACTCAGCATGTAACATGGTGGCAATGCCTTGCTGATGTGCAAGTGTAGTGTATGATAATGTGCTATAGTCCACCACCCATGCTCGCAACACCACGTACAACAGTATGAGCCTCACATACTACGAATGCACTGTAATGAAGCAGACAACTAGCATGTAACATGGGGCAATGCCTTGCTGATGTGCAAGTATTGTGTATGATAATGTGCTATAGTCCACCACCCATGCTGCAACTCGCACACCGTACAACAGTACAAGCCTCACATACTACGAATGCACTGTAATGAAGCAGACAACTAGCATGTAACATGGGGCAATGCCTTGCTGATGTGCAAGTATAGTGTGTATGATAATGCTCTAGTCCACCACCCATGCTGCAACTGCGCACACGTGCAACAGTATGAGCCTCACATACTACGAATGCACTGTAATGAAGCAGACAACTAGCATGTAACATGGGGGCAATGCCTTGCTGATGTGCAAGTACTGTGTATGATAATGTGCTATAGTCCACCACCCATGCTGCAACTCGCGCACAAGTACAACAGTATGAGCCTCACATACTACGAATGCACTGTAATGAAGCAGACAACCAGCATGTAACATGGGGGCAATGCCATGCTGATGTGCAAGTATTGTGTATGATAATGTGCTATAGTCCACCACCCATGCTGCAACTCGCGTACACGTTCAACAGTATGAGCCTCACATACTACGAATGCACTGTAATGAAGCAGACAACTAGCATGTAACATGGGGGCAATGCCATGCTGATGTGCAAGTATAGTGTAAGATAATGTGCTATAGTCCACCACCCATGCTGCAACTCGCACACACGTACAACAGTATGAGCCTCACATACTACGAATGCACTGTAATGAAGCAGACAACCAGCATGTAACATGGGGGCAATGCCATGCTGATGTGCAATTACAGTGTATGATAATGTGCTATAGTCCACCACCCATGCTGCAACTCGCACACGTACAACAGTATGAGCCTCACATACTACGAATGCACTGTAATGAAGCAGACAACTAGCATGTAACATGGGGGCAATGCCTTGCTGATGTGCAAGTATAGTGTAAGATAATGTGCTATAGTCCACCACCCATGCTGCAACTGCGCGCACGCATAACAGTATGAGCCTCACATACTACGAATGCACTGTAATGAAGCAGACAACTAGCATGTAACATGGGGCAATGCCTTGCTGATGTGCAAGTATAGTGTATGATAATGTGCTATAGTCCACCACCCATACTGCAACTCGCACACCGTACAACAGTATGAGCCTCACATACTACGAATGCACTGTAATGAAGCAGACAACTAGCATGTAACATGGGGGCAATGCCTTGCTGATGTGCAAGTATAGTGTATGATAATGTGCTATAGTCCACCACCCATGCTGCAACTCGCGACACGTACAACAGTATGAGCCTCACATACTACGAATGCACTGTAATGAAGCAGACAACCAGCATGTAACATGGGGGCAATGCCATGCTGATGTGCAAGTACTGTGTATGATAATGTGCTATAGTCCACCACCCATGCTGCAACTCGCACACACGTACAACAGTATGAGCCTCACATACTACGAATGCACTGTAATGAAGCAGACAACTAGCATGTAACATGGGGGCAATGCCTTGCTGATGTGCAAGTATAGTGTATGATAATGTGCTATAGTCCACCACCCATGCTGCAACTCGCACACACGTACAACAGTATGAGCCTCACATACTACGAATGCACTGTAATGAAGCAGACAACTAGCATGTAACATGGGGGCAATGCCTTGCTGATGTGCAAGTATAGTGTATGATAATGTGCTATAGTCCACCACCCATGCTGCAACTCGCACACACTGCAACAGTATGAGCCTCACATACTACGAATGCACTGTAATGAAGCAGACAACTAGCATGTAAAATGGGGCAATGCCTTGCTGATGTGCAAGTATAGTGTGCGATAATGTGCTATAGTCCACCACCCATGCTGCAACTGGCGCACATACAACAGTATGAGCCTCACATACAAATGCACTGTAATGAAGCAGACAACCAGCATGTAACATGGGGCAATGCCATGCTGATGTGCAAGTAGTGTATGATAATGTGCTATAGTCCACCACCCATGTGCAACTTCGCGCACCGTTCAACAGTATGAGCCTCACATACTCGAATGCACTGTAATGAAGCAGACAACTAGCATGTAACATGGGGGCAATGCCTTGCTGATGTGCAAGTATAGTGTATGATAATGTGCTATAGTCCACCACCCATGCTGCAGCTTCGCTTTCACGTACAACAGTATGAGCCTCACATACTACTGAATGCACTGTAATGAAGCAGACAACCAGCATGTAACATGGGGGCAATGCCATGCTGATGTGCAAGTATAGTGTATGATAATGTGCTATAGTCCACCACCCATGCTGCAACTGCTACACGTGCAACAGTCCGAGCCTCACATACTACGAATGCACTGTAATGAAGCAGACAACTAGCATGTAACATGGGGGCAATGCCTTGCTGATGTGCAAGTATAGTGTATGATAATGTGCTATAGTCCACCACCCATGCTGCAACTCACGCACACGTACAACAGTATGAGCCTCACATACTACGAATGCACTGTAATGAAGCAGACAACCAGCATGTAACATGGGGGCAATGCCATGCTGATGTGCAAGTATTGTGTATGATAATGTGCTATAGTCCACCACCCATGGTGCAACTCACACACACGTACAACAGTATGAGCCTCACATACTACGAATGCACTGTAATGAAGCAGACAACTAGCATGTAACATGGGGGCAATGCCTTGCTGATGTGCAAGTATAGTGTATGATAATGTGCTATAGTCCACCACCCATGCTGCAACTCGCACACACGTACAACAGTATGAGCCTCACATACTACGAATGCACTGTAATGAAGCAGACAACTAGCATGTAACAGGGGGCAATGTCATGCTGATGTGCAAGTATATGTATGATAATGTGTATAGTCCACCACCCATGCTGCAACTTCGCTCACAGTACAACAGTATGAGCCTCACATACTACGAATGCACTGTAATGAAGCAGACAACTAGCATGTAACATGGGGCAATGCCTTGCTGATGTGCAAGTATAGTGTATGATAATGTGCTATAGTCCACCACCCATGCTGCAACTCGCATGTCACGTACAACAGTCTGAGCCTCACATACTCACGAATGCACTGTAATGAAGCAGACAACTAGCATGTAACATGGGGGCAATGCCTTGCTGATGTGCAAGTGTAGTGTGTATGATAATGTGCTATAGTCCACCACCCATGCTGCAACTTCGCACTTACGTACAACAGTATGAGCCTCACATACTACGAATGCACTGTAATGAAGCAGACAACTAGCATGTAACATGGGGGCAATGCCTTGCTGATGTGCAAGTATGTGTATGATAATGTGCTATAGTCCACCACCATGCTGCAACTCGCACACCGTACAACAGTATGAGCCTCACATACTACGAATGCACTGTAATGAAGCAGACAACTGGCATGTAACATGGGGGCAATGCCTTGCTGATGTGCAAGTATAGTGTATGATAATGTGCTATAGTCCACCACCCATGCTGCAACTCGCGCATACGTACAACAGTATGAGCCTCACATACTACGAATGCACTGTAATGAAGCAGACAACTAGCATGTAACATGGGGCAATGCCTTGCTGATGTGCAAGTATAGTGTATGATAATGTGCTATAGTCCACCACCCATGCTGCAACTCACGCACACGTACAACAGTATGAGCCTCACATACTACGAATGCACTGTAATGAAGCAGACAACTAGCATGTAACATGGGGGCAATGCCTTGCTGATGTGCAAGTATTGTGTATGATAATGTGCTATAGTCCACCACCCATGCTGCAACTCGCACACACGTACAACAGTATGAGCCTCACATACTCGAATGCACTGTAATGAAGCAGACAACTAGCATGTAACATGGGGCAATGCCTTGCTGATGTGCAAGTATTGTGTATGATAATGTGCTATAGTCCACCACCCATGCTGCAACTCGCGCACACGTACAACAGTATGAGCCTCACATACTACGAATGCACTGTAATGAAGCAGACAACTAGCATGTAACATGGGGGCAATGCCTTGCTGATGTGCAAGTATTGTGTATGATAATGTGCTATAGTCCACCACCCATGCTGCAACTCGCGCACACGTACAACAGTATGAGCCTCACATACTACGAATGCACTGTAATGAAGCAGACAACTAGCATGTAACAGGGGGCAATGCCTTGCTGATGTGCAAGTATTGTGTATGATAATGTGCTATAGTCCACCACCCATGCTGCAACTCGCGCACACGTACAACAGTATGAGCCTCACATACTACGAATGCACTGTAATGAAGCAGACAGGGACAGTCAGGAATGAAAACATATGTCACAATGAATGGCAATAGTGACACAAACTGGGAGGCCTGTACATACATTCACAGCAGTATGAGACTGTGCATCATGTATGCGATGTCAGGTGATGTATCATGTCTGTGTAATAATTTCCATTATCCCTACATCTGCAGGTGCACATGTGGTCCAAACCAAGGAAAAGATAGCCAACTCAGTTAAGAAGGGGATAAAACCTTTTTTAGGCACATCAGGGAGCGAAGGAAGACCAAGGGAGGGATAGTGAGGCTTAATAAAGGGGAAGGGGTGGGCAGAGGGTGACTGTGAAAAGGCAGATACACTAAGCAAATATTTTTGCTCAGTATTCACAAATAAAGAGGGAGAGGTACCTAAACCAAACAACAGAAACACTCTGGATACACAAGTTGATACCAGCCCATTTACAGAAGAAAAGGTTCTGAAGAACTCTTAAAACTGAAGGTGGACAAAGCAATGGGGCCTAATGGGATTCCTCCCAGAATTCTAAAATAACTAAGGATAGAACTAGTGACACCACTGACTACCCTCTTTAACAAATCATGGGAGGATGGGGTGGTACCTGAGGACTGGAGGAGGGCAGATGAGATTCCACTTCACAAAAGTGGGAGCAGGGCAGAAGCAGGCAACTACAGACCTGTTAGTTTAACCTCAGTGATAGGAAAAATGATGGAATCGCTTCTGAAGGAAAGAATTGGCAAGTACCTAGAGGCCAGAGGGGCACAGGACCCAAGGCAGCATGGATTCACAGCAGGAAGGTCATGTCAGACGAATCTAATCAATTTCTTTGACTGGGTGACCAAAGTAGTAGATCAGGGAGGGGCTGTGGACATGGCCTACCTAGACTTCAGCAAGACATTTGACACAGTCCCACTCAAAAGATTAATATACAAGTTAGCCAGCCCGAGAGTGGGTCCCAAGATGGTAGCCTAGGTAAAGAACTGGCAGGAGAACAGGACACAGAGGGTAATAGTAAATGGAGTCCACTCTGAAGAAAAGGGGGTTTACTGGTGGGGTACCGCAGGGTTCAGTACTAGGACTGGTCCTCTTCAATGTCTTTATAAGCGACATTGCAGAGGGACTAGAAGGAAAAGTATGTCTCTTTGCAGACGACACAAAGATCTGCAACACAGTTGATACACAAGGTGGGGTGGAAAGGATGAGAAGGGACTTGGCAAGGTTGGAAGAATGGTCAAATATATGGCAGCTTAGATTCAATGCTAAGAAGTGCAAGATAATTCACGAAAAACAAAAACCCAGGGAAGAGTACACAATGGGGTGAGATACTAACAACAACAAAAATGGAAAGGGACCTGGGGGTAGTCATATCAGATGACCTAAAGGTGGGCAAACAATGTGAGAGGGCAGTAAGGAGGGCTGGGGGGATACTCAGATGCATATGGAGAGGCATCACCACTAGAAAACAGGAAGTTGTTATCCCTCTGTACAGACAGCTGGTGAGACCCCATCTGGAGTACTGCATGCAGTTCTGGAGACCCAGTCTCCACAAAGACATAAACAGGATGGAGGCAGTCCAGAAGAGGGCAACTAAAATGGTGCAGGGTCTGCACCGGAAGACATATGAAGAGAGACTTAAGGAGCTTGATATGTATAGCCTCGAGGAGAGGAGGAGAGGGGACATGATAGAAACTTTCAAGTACCTCAAGGGAATCAACAAAGTCAAGAGGGTAGCATCTTTCAGAAAAAGAGGTGTGCAAGAACAAGGGGCACAATCTGAAGATTGGGGCGCGGTTCAGAGGTAATGTAAGGAGTATTTTTTCACAGAGAGGGTTGTGGATGAATGGAGCGGCCTTCTGGAGGAGGTTGTGGAGTCAAAAACAGTGGTGGAATTCAAGCACGCATGGGACAGTCATAAGGCAATTCGGGAGGGTGGGGGTAGGAAGAAGTAGGCTGTTGGTTAACTAGGATCTGCAGCTTATCCATTAGGTAGGGAAATTGGCAGACTGGGTGGGCCAAGCGGTTCTTATCTGCCGTCAAATTTTATGTTCTATTATCAGAAAAGTACAGTTACGTAAGAACTTACCGTAACTGTAGATCTTCGCGAGAGGCTCTTGCAGTAGGTAATTACATATAGGACTGAGCGTCAGCAGGCAGGACCCGGAAAAATTTCTAGCTAGCAGTCCCTGGCGAGGACCCTTACGATCAGGTGACGGCGTCTGGCGGTCGGTATAAAGGCGGTCCGGCGCCCACCTTCAGATTCTTTCCGCCACAGGCCGGAAGGCCCGGACGAGAAGAACCAGATATTTCCATCAATGGAAAGGAGCTGAAAAAGCCTAGGGGATGGAGGGTGGGAAGGTATTACCTACTGCAAGAGCCTCTCTCGAAGATCTATTGTTACGGTAAGTTCTTACGTAACTGTACTATCATACTTCAAGAGGGCTCTTGCAGTAGGTAATTACATATAGGACAGAATCCAAAGCAGTCTGGAACAAATGAAAGGCACAGGGAGGAGGAACTACTCCAAGAAGTAGCAAAAACCTGCAAACCTCAAGATAGGAGGCCCTGCAAGACACTAACCCGAAGCCTGCTCTCTGGCCGAAAGGCAATGTCCAAACTGTAATGTTTAAGTAAAGGTATGAGAGGAAGTCCAAGTGGCGGCAGCACAGATGTCTGCCGCAGACACATTCTTGAAACAAGCATGAGGCTGCTACTCCACGAGTGGAGTGACCTCTGACTTGACCCGAAGGGTCTTGTTGTACTGTCATAACAGAAAGTGATGCAATGAGCCAACCACTTAGACAGGCATTGCTTGGAAACAGCATTGCCTTCCCTTTTGTGAGCAAAAGAGACGAACAACTGATCAGTCTTTCTGAGATCCTTTGTCCTATCGGTGTAGTATCTCAGAATCCTGTGAACATCCATGGTATGGAGCAAATATTCTCCCTAGTTGGAGTACTGTGTGAAAAAGGCAGGTAAGTATATAGATTGATTTAAGGTAGACTCCGCTACCACTTTCGGAAGAAACTTCGGGTTCGTGCGAAGAGCTACTCATTCCTTGTGAAAAATCAGATAGGGGATTTTACACATAAGGACCTGGAGCTCAGAAATTCTTCGAGCAGAAGTAATGGCCACCAAGAAGAGCGTCTTCCACGAAAGAAACTTCAAGTCTGCGGAAGCCGGAAGCGAAGGGAGGAAGGGTAAGTTTCTCGAGAACAAAGTTCAAATCCCAAGGGGGAGCAGGAGTTCGGACAGGGGGCCTGAGATGAAGGACCCCTCTGAGAAAAGTCTTGGATACCTCTAATTGGGCAAAGATTTTATCAGCGAAAGGAACATGATAGGCTGAAATAGTGGCCATGTGAACTTTCAAAGAGGAATGACTGAGACCCAAGTCGAAGAGGTGACGTAAATCGAGCAGAACGGCCACAGGACAGGAGAAAGGCTCTACGTTCCTAGAGGCAGCCCAAATGGAAAATCTCTTCCATTTCATGGCGTAGGTGGACCTAGTGGAGGGTTTTCTAGCCTCCACCAGAATCTCGGCCACCTTAGGAGAGACGCCAAATCGGGATTAGGCTAAGTCTGCAGGAGCCAAGCATGAGGTTGAAGGGACTTGAGTCCCGGATGGACCAGGGTCCCCTGATCCTGGGTCAGCAATCCTCGAGATAAAGGAAGAGGAAGAGGAGGAACCTCTGAGTATTGCTGTAGAAGAGAGAACCAGATTTGCCTGGGCCAGAAAGGAGTGATCAGAATCATTCTCACTCCTTCCATTGCAAGCTTCTGCAGCACACGAGGGACCAGAGGAATTGGGGGAAAAGCATAAACAAATCTGCCCTTCCAGCTTAGAGACAGAGTGTCGCTCCAGAAAGTGCCTCGCTCTGGAGCGAGCGAGCAAAAGGTGGGAAGTTTTGCATTTTGGGAAGAGGCGAACAGGTCTACCTGTGGAGTCCCCAAAAACTGGAAGATGCCGTTTAGAACCTTTTCGTCCAGTTCCCACTCGTGTGGCAGAGCTGAGGAGCGACTTAGCTTGTCTGCCAGGGTGTTGTCGACTCCTGGAACATGGATTGCCATGAGGTGAAGGTTGTGAAGCGTTGCCCAATCCCAAACCCTCATCGCTTCCCTGCACAGCGGGTAGGATCGAGTCCCTCCCTGCCTGTTGATGTACCACACCACGCACATATTGTCCGTTTGGACAGCTAGGTGACCGGGAAGGATGTATTGGTGAAGGGCTTGGAGAGCATACAGAACAGCTCGTAGCTCGAGCACATTGATGTGGAGAGCTAACTCCAATCTGGACCATAAACCCTGGGTTCGGTGAGGACCCAGATGGCCTCCCCAACCTTCGCCTGATGCGTCCGTGGTCAGAGTCTAGGAAGGGAGAGGATGACAGAAGGGGACCTCCCGAAACAGGTTCTCTCGAACCATCCACCATTGCAAGTCTCTTGTCTTCGGCGAGGAGATCAGCACCAGATGATCTAGGATGTCTACGAGTTGATCCCACTGAGAGCGGAGAGTCCACTGAGAGATCCTCATGTGGAGCCGCGCACAGGGAACTGTCGGGATGGCGGCCGCCATAAGCCCCAAAAGACGGAGCACCAACCTCGCCGGAACCTTCCTGTGTTCCGAAAGCAGGGAAATCTGTGACTGGAGGGAGGCTGCCCTGTCCGAAGGAAGGAAGGCCTTGCACACTGTCGTATCGAGGATTGCCCGATGAACTGGAAGTCTCTGGGAGGGTCCAGATGAGACTTGGAATAGTTGATGGTGATACCCAGACAAGTGAAAACCTGCTGGGTGGGAGAGAAAATGCAGGAGTTCCTCCCTGGACGAGGCCACCAGGAGCCAGTCGTCCAGGTAGGGAACCACCTGAACTCCCAAAGAACGCAGGTGGGCCGCTACCACCGCCAGGCATTTGGTAAAAACTCGGGAGCCGAGGAAAGACCAAATGGGAATGCCCGGAATTGGTAATGGTCCCCCTGGAAAGCAAACCGGAGGTACTTTCGGTGCAAGGGACGAATGGGGATGTGCAGGTATGCATCCTGCATATCCAGCGCACAAAGCCATTGGCCCGGCCGAAGAAGAGGCAAAAGGGTTTGAAGGGAGAACATCCTGAACTTCTTGTACTCTACATAGAAGTTCAGGGAGCTGAGATCGAGAATGGGTCTGAGATCTCCCGTCTTCTTTGGTACAAGGAAGAAATGGGAATAGTAACCTGTCCCGTGAAGGTGAGGAGGAACGGGTTCTATGGCCTTCTTCACAAGGAGGGCCGATATTTCTTCCCTGACCAAAGGAAGATGGTCCCTTGAGTAAGAGGACTTCAGAGGGGGGTGGAGTGCAGGTTTCTGTAGAAACTCTATGGAGTGCCCCTCCGCGATAATCTGAAGCACCCATGAATCCGATGTTATCCTCTCCCAACCCGGAAGGTGGAGGGAGAATCTCCCTCCTACCGGTTCCTCCGGGGAGTCCAGAGGCAGTGGGAGGGAAGGAGTCAGGTGGTGTGGGGCAGCGCCGCAGCTGGGGCACCCGCTGCTTTTTTGGGTGGCGGGGGCCTGGCAGCTGTGGGGGCCCGGCGTTTGGTGGCCCGCCTTCCTTGGGGTTTCGCTTGAGGCCGGCTGCGTCTGCGAAAAGGACGGCGCTGCGGGGGGATGGGGACAGTACATGGAATCCACAGATTTCAAGGCCGTCCCCTTCTCCTGCAAATCGGTGATGATGTCCTTGACATCACCGCTGAAAAGCACTGAACCCCTGAAAGGTGCTTTCTGGATTGCTGACTGCACCTCCGGGACCAAACCTGACACGCGAGAGCCAGGCGTGACACTGAAGACTTACGGCGAACGTGGAGCTCCGCCCTGCGGTGTCCACTGCATCGTAGGTCATCCTCAGAATGTGACGACTGGCCAAACGAACAGAATGGACTAGGTCAGCTAACTCCTGCTTGACTTGGGAGTCAGGTAAGGAGTCGATCTAAGATTCTGCCTGGGAAAGGATAGCCTTCTGGTAATCCCCATATGTGCTACATAATTCAGGGCCCGGATTCCCAGTGTGGAAGAAGCGTATATTTTCCTTCCATACTGATCCAGAAGGCGAGATTCCTTATCTGGGGGAGACGAGCTCAAATGTTTAGGGTGTGCTGACCGGCCATGAGCGGTGCTAATCACAACCGAGTCTGCATGGGGGTGAGAATCCAAAAAATCTACACCCTCCGGAGCCTGGTATAGCCTGTTGGACTTCCGAGGAAGTGGCGCTAAAGCCAACGGTTGTTTCCAAATAGTGGAAACAAGGTGGGCATGAGGCTCGATCCAGGGTGGCACTAGAGTAGGGGCCGTAAGGGGCAGGTCCAGATGTTCGGCAAGTTTAAGCCGCTGAGGATCTGGTTCCAAAGAACACCACTGATATACTTCCTGGATCTTCCTGAGCAACTCCGTGAAGGAAGGATCCTCCGGAGGAGACTTCGGAGGAGTCCTGGGCAGGGGCTTGGATGGAGAGCGAGGCTCGTCGTCTTTCTCGGAGCATCCGTCGGAGGAATCCGAGGAGTCCGAGAGAGAAGAAGAAGAAATGGAAGCAGAGTAAGACTCCCTGACTCGCTTAGGGGGAGGAACGGGTTCCTTAGGGGGAATCCCTGGACACGTGTCCTGCCCTCTCTGGAGCCGAGGAAGAGCTTAGGAATCCGGAGGCGGAGAGGGTGTGCGTCTCGGCGTCAGGGGGCGGAGGGTGGCACCGTCGCCCGTGGCGGCTCTCGACTTCATTGGTGAGCTGAGCCTTGGCCTCAGCTCACCAGGAGGCCAGAGTCTCCTGAAGATCCACTGGCGGCCTGGGGGGCGGTGGAGAAGGAGGAGGAGGGGGGATAGTTGTATAGACTATATCCATAAGGCAAGTATCCGTAACCCGGCTGCGGGAATACTGGAGCTGGGTATTGCGGCGTCGGGTACTGCAGCGTCGGTGGAGCCGGCGTCAGGTACTGTGGCGCTGGATACTGCGGACCCGGGTAAGCGGCGTCGGGATCACGATGGCGGATACCCAGTACGGAGGAGCTGCGGGCAGACGGCCCGTAAAGGGGGCCCAGGCGGATCAACAGTGATAGGCCCGTGGGGAAGTGGGCCCGATGGAAAGGAATATCCCGCCGGTCGGGAACCGGTGTCGGCGGGGCCGGCGTCCGGGGGGCCGGCGTCAGATCCGGTTCAGTGGGAGGAGGGTCTGATGGCGGAAAAGCATCCTGTGCATCGCCCGGGGACGGAGGAAAAGTCCCCAGGGTCAGGCAGGGGCAACTCAGGCTCCCCAGACAGCAGCGAAGGCTGCGGGGAACCTGGGACGACAGACAATGGAGGGTCTGTCGTAGGCTCCGAAGCCCGGTGCACATCGGAGGAGCTGACGTGTGGCTTAGGGGCTGAATCCCGCCGGACGCCAGAGGACCGGCGTCCGACTTAAGGGGTCCCTCGTCGGAGTCGGGCCGAGGGAAGGAAGCGGCCCGGTCCAAGGGGGACACTGTCGTGCGCTGCCCCGAAGGGTCAGGCATCTTAGCGGCCTTCTCCCGGCGGGCATCGGAGGAACCGACGTCTGGCTTATGGGAGGTGCCCGCACCAGTAGGCCGCAAGCCTGTGGCAATACTGAGGGCAGAGGCCTCCTTTTGCGGAGGTGCCCGTGGGACTCGAGCCTTGAGCCGATGGGGCGGCGCCTCCTCCAAAACCTTGGAGGCTGCTTTTGGGCGATCCCCCGGAGGAGACGTTACCTGAACCATGGCTCTGGACAGAGTCGCGGATGAGGAGGCCTTCTCCCTGTGCCTTTCTTTATCCTGCTTCTTGTGTCCTTCTGGGGGGGGGTCGATGCCTGCCTAAGCTTCTTCAACTCCTTCTCCATTGCAGACATCTTCTTTTTAAGGTGATGGGCTTCCAAAGACTCCTGGCGTCGTCTGCGGGTGGCTGCGTTGAAATGCAGGCAATGCGGGCACTTTTTGACCGCGTCGGGGCCTAAGCAAAAAAGGCAAAGGGAGTGACCGTCCTTGTGAGGCAGTTGGGCACCGCACGAGTCGCACTTATTTTTGGAAGGGGACGACATAAACCGACGTTCACCTGACGAAATCGTACTAAAATACTAATAACTTTCGGTAAAAAACGACAAAATAACAGGGCTGAACACGAACTTTACTGTGAGGTGCTGCACGAGCTGACGTCGGGAAAGAACTGGAAGGTGGGCATCCGGGACCGCCCCTTTATACCAACGTCGGTCACCTGACATGGGGGGCGGTTCCTCGCCAGGGACTGCTAGCTAGAAATTTTTCCGTGGGGTCCTGCTGCCTGCTGACATCAGTCCTATATGTAATTACCTACTGCAAGAGCCCTCTCGAAGTAAGATCTCCTTATTTCATTACATTATCATCCATACACATATTTTAATTGTGACATAGCCAAAAAACAGCAAACACAGTGTTGCTACTATTTTTTTTGTATTGACACATAAAATTACACCACAGTTCAAAAACTAAATTACAAAAAAAAGTCTGTCCTTTTTCTGAATTTTGGTAATACCACACATTTCCTAATTAGAAACTACAACTTGGCCAGTTCAGTGGTGCAGAGGGTTGAGACACTGGATGCCACACCTCGTGCCATGCCGGTGACCCGGGTTCCGGAATAGACTCAGGCCGCTGGGGGTCGGCTGGGAAAGGAAGGCACTGAGCATCTAGAGGACTGCTCTCCCTTCCCGGAGTGGGTAGTAGGGGTCGCATCGCTCCTCAGTGGCCCCCGATGGAGATCGGGGGTCCTGCACGTAGCGATGCCCAAACAAGGGGCAGAGCAGCGGTGGTCGTCAGCATACTACGTGCGCAGATGCCACTGCACAACCGCACTCTGTGGGAAACGCAAGTAAATATCCCTAGTTGACTTAGGGAGGCAACAGCGGCCCTGGTAGCCCAGACCCACATCACGATGCCGGACCAGCATTCCACTGGCTCTCCCGAGCCCCTCGACCCAGCCCAGGACCGTCCCTCTAATACCAGAAAGGCTGCCAGGTAAGTGAAGCAGGCCCTCCCTGGGGGGAGATCTGGGGGGCTGGACAGGTCCGTGGGTCCAGGGAGGGGGAGCTCAGCAATGTGCGTTTCTCGAGGAAGGGGGTTTCACGCTGGGAGTAGAGGCAGCCGCTGCGTGGACACTCCCGAGAGATGCCCTGGTCCCCCAGTGCATAAATAGACTGTACAAAAAAAAAAAAAAAAGAGAAACTACAACTCAATATTTATTCACCTTATGCCCTTAATTGTATTACAAACATTTCACTGCCCCCTCAACAATCCCTACTCTTTCTTGCTTTTTCGGGCTTTACCTGCTAAGGTGCAAAAGAGAATAACTGAATGTTCTTTACACTCATGATCCCCTACTCATACACATGAACAAATTTAAAAATCAAGCACTATTCAAAGTTTTCTTATGAAATAACACCATTCATATCCTAACCAGTTTGATAGAGAAATCTCTGCTGCTAACCCTGCTACAGATACAACTGAGACTTGAGGGTCTGGCTCCATTTGAGACCTGTGTGAGTGTATACCAATGGAATACTGCAGAATTTTGAATTAATGCATTCCATGTGAGGACCACACTGGAATATTGTGCTCAGGTTTGATCCCCTCACAAAAAGGGCAAGATAGAAAAGATCGAGAGGGTACAAAGGAGAGCAACCAGAACCATTACAGGTTTAAAAGGGATGGATTACAGCACAAGGGTGAGAGAGCTGGATATGTATTCCCTTGAATACAGGAGCACTAGAGGGGATATACAAGGCATTAGTGGATAGTGAATTATGGGAGATTTTGGGCCTGGAACTAAAAAAAATCAGACCTACATCACTCAAGCCCATCCATTACAGCTAAAAGCGGAAAACTGTAACCTTGTTAGATGGAAAAAATGGTACGGCCAGCGGGTTGTGCCAACTTGGAACAAGCTGCCATTGGAAGTAATAGACAGTTCATCAATGAATGTCTTTAAGAACAAACTGGATGTTATTTTAGAGTTAAGGGATGCCTATAATCATTCTAGCTAGCATAATGGACGCAAGTCTAAATAAGCTCTGATTATTATACCTATGATGTTAACATTCCATGAGTGAGGGAGTGTGTGTGCGTGTACATTCTATAAAAAGAATACTGCAGATTATAAAATGGGTATAAAAAATCCAGAAACCTGACTGGATGAGGAGCTCAGAACCCAGTGCTGATATCCCAGCACAGCAGTACTGGAAGAAGAACCAGCAACCTCTTTACAATGGAATCAGTGCTACCACACATCCCTGACTGCCATCACAAATGTGGCCGTCGTCTTTACTCACTAAAAACCTTCACAAAGGCTCTAAAAATAAAACTGCCTTAAAATTTAAAAACACACTACTAATATTGAAATGTTATTTGCCCTCATAATTCTCTTCTTACACACACATACATACATAAAAAGTACTACAGATACTTTTATAAAGCTATTATCAACTCTACTGGAGAATCCACTGAATATATTTTAGCCAGATAGAATGGTAAGGTAAAGGTAAGGTAAATTTTATTTAACAGAGACGCCCATCCCAGAGGCTCTGGGCACCGAACACATAAGATTTCATAGAACTTAATTAATAAACTATAAATACACAAATGGCACAATATGAACATAGACAGTACTCGACAATTAAAATAAGCTTCATAAATACTGCCCCCAATAACGACTATTAAATCAAAAAATAGCCAACGATCAGTTAAAGCATACAGGTCTGGAGTAAGGATACGATTAAACAACAGAATCTGGGAAAGCCTGCCTATACAAGAAGGCCTTGAGGTGGTCTTTGAATACCTCAACTGCAGGGGCCTCTCTAACTGCTGGAGAAAGCGAATTCCACAGGATGGGGGCGGCGACACTAAATGAGGAACTGGGCTCGCACATCTCTTTAGAGCAATGGCATCTCTCATGCAGGCTGATATCCAGGATAATGAGTTCCCAACTGTGGTGCGCATTCTCCTGGAAGAATCCGATCCGCTATTTCCGTACCCCAGTAATGACTATGAACTTCCAGACCCCTGGCATAGCACAGTGCTGGAGACAGTGTGGGGACAGCAGAGCACACCATACACATATTATTTGGTCTTGTCCTAAGCTTTCCCCCTTCTTCCAGTCCCTCCAAGAGGAGATGGAAGAGTTATATACAAGACCTATTCAGCTCACAGCTGAAATGTTCCCATTCTGCCTTCTGCCCGAGGGTTTTGAGATGGCAACACACAATATCTTATGGGTATTTTACTACTAGCAGCAAAGAAAGCGATAACCAGAGCATGGCTGCCCTGATAGATTCCCACCATCGAGAGATGAAGGACAACAGTGAACCAGATTTATAGCATGGAGAGCTTCACTCAAAATTAAATGACAAATCAAAAAAGTGCTCCTCCAGGTGGAACACCTGGATCTTCCATATAATACTTAGGGACCCAGATTTTGTGCCGTAAAAAGAAGGCATATTATTTAACAACAAAGAGAACACATTTTCATTGTTTGACAATATTTAATTGTAATGCACTTACATAACACAGCAGTAGCCAATCGCAGCCCACCTTCATACACTAAGGAGTTCGGTGGAGAGCTCTTGCACCCCCCCCCTCCGTGGCTTCCCCTCAAGGCGCACAGAATATAAGTCTCAGGGGGTGGTTCATGGGGCACAGCATTAAGATACAGGTTAAGTTTACTGTAGCACTCAGCTCCCTCCTCTCCACGCTGTAACCCAGGAGAGGACAGACTGATATAAGTTGTGTCTTCCCTTAACCCTCCATGTCTAAGATTGCTTAATATGTATTAAGGAGTTGCACTACACTGTATGTGGTATGCAAACTTAAAGTTTGTTTAATAAAGATGATAATTACAAAAAAAAATAAAAAAAAAGTACTACACTACTTACAATTTTAATTTATGGTGTTTCTTTGCTGACCATGAAAAATCCCCCTCCTATCATCACCTGCTTACAAGGGAAATCTGTGTTGTTTAACCTGCTACAGATCAAACAAAAGCTCTGGTCCCATCTCTTGAATGCTGGCAAGACAGAAAATAAACAAGACAGAGAAAGGGGTAGGAATGATATAAAGAAGAAGAAAGAAAGGTGAGGAAATGGGTAAATGGGGGTTGGTTGGGGAAAACAGAGGGTTTAAGAGCTAATTAAAAATACATGTATAGTGTATGGTGGAACCCTGTCATGCATGAAGTTCCATGCCTGGAATATGCTTGTTGTGCTCCAGTAGCACAACAATTTAGAATGCTGCTACACATCTACTTTCCTCTATCCAATTGAACTGGAAATGTTTTTTTTTTTTTTTAACTTGAAGTTACAGAAACAGCTGCAGCACACTGAATCAGTAATTTGCTACCAACCCTTGAGTGCCTCACCCCCCCCCCCACACTAGTTCACTGAAAGAAAGTGGAGTGTCTGAAATGGGCATGGGTGCCCATACACTATATAAGATAAAGCATGGCCGTCCATACACAGACAAGCCTGTGTCTTCATCTTGAGTTTTCTATGGACCAGGGAACCTCTCAAGCTTCGCTCTAGAGGTTCCTGGCTGCCATTAAATCTCTGGATGCAGACACAGGCTCGTGGTATATGGCTGCCCATACATTATCATCTATATTTTGCTGTGTATAATATTTGAATCTGAGATGGCATGTCAGCGCTGGGATGTACTGGCACTATTTTAAAAAAGTAATAAAAATGTTTCTTTTTTGATCTGGTGTATTTCTTCACCCCACCCCTCCCAAAAAAAAAGTCTTGTCCCATTTTATAATCACAATAAGACACTCCAGGGTGTACACTGTGGTGGGGTAATGGCACTTCTTGGGTGGTTGAAGGCACTCAGCAATACCTCCTACCTCACAACACACCCAAGGTGTGCTATCATCCAACCACAATGCATACCCTGTCCTATCTTACTGCTTAATTGTTTTTTTCTTTTTCTTTGTTAATCAGGAGTGAAGACTGTCCTAACAACCAAGGACACACAGAAAATAACCAAATGGCTGCCATCTGCTACAGCATGACTGGTCACTGTAGGAACACTAAATGGGACTGTCAATATTACTGTGTACAGTTCTGCAAAGTGAAAACTGAGATAAAAACACGAGTATAAAAAATATTGCTAAGCTCAATGTAATAAAAGCAGCTATTAAAAAGTCAATGTAAGCAATACATTGGGATGAAGTAAAGCTCTGAAGGGACTATTTTATCTCAATTTTGTCTAAATTAATTGCAATAAAGTTATGACTTCAGATTTTTTTTCTTTTCTGTTTTCCTCAATTACTCAAGTCTGGTGGGATTTTTTTAGTAATCGCAATAAGGCACTCCATGGTGTGTGCTGTGGTGGGATAATGACACTTGTGCGTCTACCCACCCTAGGTGTGCAATTAACCCACCACAGTGCACACTCTGTCATGCCCTACTGCTTAAAATACTGAATTCTTGTATTCCATGATAAACAACCACACCTTCTACTGTATATGTAGAAAAACAGACAGATGACTGACAGGTAGAAAATCTGTGGAGGGACTATATGAAATTTCCTAAGCAATATTTTTTTAATTTTTTCATAGAGCTTTTTGCTCCCCGTTGCTGCCTCCCACCTGCTTCGGCAACAGGGAGACATAGCATTTTCTTGGTTTTCTCCCCAATATTTTGTGTTTTTTTAATTTTTTTTATTTGCCCAATTCATTTTCTAATCACAAAAAGATACTTCAGGGTGAGGGGATACTGGTGGACAAAGGCACGTCTGGGGGCTGTAAGGCCCCCCGCATGCCACATCGCGCCTCATCATTCCCATGGACGTGTTGGTATCTGCCATTATACAATGGGGTCCGAGAATTCTTGAATCCGATTGGCTCACTGGCACCTCCTACCTGTGGAAAATCCTGTGATATACCAATGGGAAAAAGTGCCACCCACCAGTAAGCCGCATCAGGACCCCCCCCCGAAATCGGTATGACCATGACAAAGTCAGAACTAGCAAAGATGCAGATGGTTGTACGGTGAAATGCTCACTAAGCAAAATCACTAGCTCCGAACATCCAACTGACAGGGAACAGAGGGGCAATTTTGTCAGAGGCCCCTTAAACATCACGGTTACATTCTGTTTCCCATATTGACAAAATTAGTCTTTTCCTCACCACGCTCTCTCACTTCCGGTTATAACACACACACACACACAAAAAAAGACGCTACTTGCTCTCCAAAGACTACAGTAGATATTAGAGCTGCCCCCAGTGTCATTATAAGTACCATTTCCACAGCCTCCCTCGCAGTTCTGAGACCCCAGCATCAGACAAAGTAAATGTACCGGCAGTCTCAGAGTGTCATACCTCCATGGAGATGGTTGGTGCGGCTTCCACTGGTGTAAAGGACGGCAGACTAGCTGAGTGAGTGGGTACAGTCACATCGGTAGCCGGCCCACCACTGCTTCGAGAAAAAAACATCAGCTTCACCAAACATCTGCAGGTAGAGATTTTTTCCCTTGAGGAATACTGAACTAGGGAAAGTGCTCCTTCATGAGAAACAAGGGCTAAAAGTTGTAGAAACCACAGCCGAAAAGACGAGCCGTGATACTGAACATACAGCTATGAATATGCACATCCCTGATATGTATATGCATAGGCGCATATCCTGTATCACAGCTCCAGTTACGATGGTGATTTCTATAGTTTAACCCTTAACCCTTAAAGCACTTTCACAGTTCAACATCAGCAAACCTAAAATATGTCTTCAGCTAACAGGGATGCACATGCCTCCTGTTGCTTCAGCGCCACAACAAACTCCAGGCAGCAGCAGTGTCAACAAGAACAGTAACCCATACCCTGCAACAGAGATTTCCTCCCTGTGTTGGGCGGGGCACATGGTTGGGGCATGGAGGGCAGGGGTATGGACATTGCATTTGCAGACCCATATAAATCAAGAATGTAGGGAGACTCTCCTAGCAACAAGGAATTATTTTTTTTGCGGAGCAATAAAATCAATAAAAAAAATAATTTAAAAGCAAAAAAAAAAAAAAAATTCATTTTTTTCTCACCAAAAAAAGGGGACCATTGTATAATCACAATATACCACAACAGGGTGTGAGTTATGTTGGGATTTACCCACTTCTGGTGTAACCAAACCACACCAGACATGGGTAAATCCCAGCATAACCCACACCCTGTCGTGGTGTATTGCTTAAATACTCCACACCCTGCTGGGTCTTACTGCTTACTTAGAACATGTTACAGCCATATAGAATCTGGAAACAGAATACTGAGAACAATAGGCCGAATATGAGGGTTACTCACCTGTAACCGTAGTTCTAGGAGTGGTATATGGTGCACATCCACACCTTGGTAATCTCCCTTTCCCTTTAAATCCTGCCAGAACGTCTTCAAGCTAAGCTCCTCCCACCCACCATGGTAGTATCCTCCTCGGCTGCAGCCCATGACATTAGGTCTTGCATGCTGGAAGCAGCGATCTGTGTGCCATTTGCCAGCGGAGGTCTGGTGGGTTGTGTGGATGTGCACCATATACTGTACCCCTCCTAGAACTACAGTCACAGGTGAGTAAATAGCAGTTACACAAGAACTTACCATAAAAGTAGATCTTCGAGAGAGGTTCCTACAGTAGGTCTTTACATATAGGACTGCGCACCCGGCGTCAGGACCGCACAGCAAACTTGTAGCTAGCAACCGTCAGCGGGGCCCGGCCCCTGTCGTCAGGTGATGCGACGTCAGCACGACTATAAAAGGAGCGATCCTCCACCTACCCTCCAGTTCTTTTCTACCGGAGATCTAAAGAAAGTGCGCAGAAAAGAGGAGTATTAGAGTCATGTTAACCTGAGCCCTGGAATAGACAGAGTCCTGGGCATGGAACAAGGTAAAAACTCAGGAGCTGGGGGAAACTAGACCTACTGCAGGAACCTCTCTCAAAGATCTACCGTTACGGTAAGTTCTTACGTAATTGCTATACCTTACTTAGAGAGGGTTCCTGCAGTAGGTCTTCACATATAGGACTGAATACCAAGCAGTCTAACATAAGAAAAGGAGTCAGAGACGAGGTTCTGGGAGGAGGAAGATGTCTGCCAACTAAGGGTCTGTTCAAGACAGAAGGCCTTGCAGAACTGCAAGGCTGAAGCCAGCTCGACGCCTAGAGACAATGTCCAGACTGTAATGCTTAGTGAAGGTGTGGATGGAAGACCAAGTGGCCGCTGCACAGATGTCCTCAATGGACACGTTCCTGAAAAGGGCAGTAGAAGTGGCCACACTCCTGGTGGAGTGGCCTTTGACCGCTCCGGAAGGGGTTTTTCATACTTCTGGTAAGTGTAATGAATACAGTTAGCCAGCCACCTAGACAGAGTCTGTTTCATGATTGCCTTGCCCTGACACTGGGAGGCAAAGGCGACAAAAAGCTGGTTTGATTTTCGAACCTCTTTAGTCTGAGAGGTATAGTACCTCAAGATCCTGTGCAAATCAAGGGTGTGCAGGAGATACTCCCCCACTGGAGTGCTCTGGGAAAAACACCGGCAATTCAACACTCTGGTTTAGAGTCATTTCCGAAACCACTTTCGGAAGGAACGGAGGATTAGTACGCAGGACCACCAGGCCCCTATGGAAAATTATATAAGGCTCTCTGCAAACTAGAGCCTGAAGCTCTGAAACTCTTCGAGCTGAAGTAATAACAACTAAAAAGGGCGTTTTCCATGCTAAAAAACGCACATCATAGTTTGCTGCCGGTTCAAAAGAGGGCAAAGTCAGCTTTTCCAACATAAAATTGAGATCCCAGGGAGGAACAGGATTCCGGACTGGAGGTTTTCTATGAAGGATCCCCTCCAGAGAAGTTTTAGAAACCTCTAGCTGAGCTAGGGTCTTGCCCTCCACCGGTAGGTGGTAGGCACACACCGCAGAGATGGACCTTCAGTGAGGAGTAACTGAGGCCCAACTCTGAAAGATGCAAGAGGTACTCTAACACCTGGGAAGCTGAGAATGAAAAAGGGTCTAAGCCTTTCGCGGAGGCCCAGATAGAAAATCTCTTCCATTTCATGGCGTAGGTGGATCTAGTGGAAAACTTTCTATCTTCCACTAAGATCTGAGCTACCCCCATAGAGACTCCATAGCGAGAAATCACTATGTCCACAGGTGCCAAGCATGAAGATGGAGAGACTTGAGGCTCTGATGTACCAGGGTGCCCTGCTCCTGGGACAGAAGGTCGTGAGAGAGAGAGAGAGGCAGAGGCACTGGGGGTTCCATAGCCAGTTGTTGTAACAGCGGAAACCATATCTGCCGAGGCCACAGAGGGGTAATGAGAATCATGTGAACCCCCTCTGCTTGGAGCTTCCACAGAACCTTCTACAATAGTGGAAAGGGAGGGAAAGTGTATAGAAATTTCCCTATCCAGGATAGAGACAGTGCGTCTCACCAAAAAGCACCATGCACAGGATCGAGCGAGCAAAAGTTGGGTAGTTCTGCGTTGGATGGGGAGGCAAACAGATCTAGGTCAGATTGACCCCAAAGAAGAAACAGATCTTCTACTACCTCCTGCTTTAGTTCCCTCTCGTGAGCCCTGGCGACCGATTGGCTGAGACTGTCCGCTAGAATGTTGTGAACACCCGGCACGTGAACTGCTGTCAATGACAGGCCATGCTGAATTGCACAGTACCACACCCACATCACCTCCCTGCAGAAAGGGTATGATCGGGTGCCACCGTTTGTTTAGATACCAGACAGTGGCCATGTTGTCTGTCTGGATGAGAAGTGTTCCCGGAGTCAGAAGTGACTGGAATGCCTGGAAAGCATACAGCACCGCTCTCATCTCCAGAATACTGATGTGCAGGTTCTCCTCTGTGGGAGACCAGGAGCCTTGGGATCTGTGGTCCCCCAGATGCGCTCCCCATCCTGAGTTCGAGGCATCCAAAGTGAGGATTTGAGAGGGAGACGGAGGGTGATATGAGGCCCCCACCAATAGTCAGATGGGGTCCTTCCACCAGAGGAGATCCCTTTGAAGGCTGCTGGAGACAAGGACTCTCTGGTCCATGTCATCCAGGCACTGATCCCACTGGACTCAGAGAGACCACTGGGTGACCCTCTTGTGTAGCTTGGCCAAAGGAACAGTGGGTATGGCAGCCGCCATCAGACCCAACAGTCGAAGGACCAACCACGCTGTGGTCCACTGAGAAGAAGCCACAAGTGTGGCTTGTGAGATTAAAGTCTCCACCCGGTCGACTGGAAGAAAGGCCTTGCTCTGGACCGTGTCCAGCACTGCTCAAATAAACTGAAGGTGCTGGGAGGGTACTAGCTGGGATTTGGGGAGATTGATAGAAATTCCCAGATTGGAAAAGAGGCCCAGAGTGAAAGAGAGGGATTCCTTCAGGCTGTCCGGCAAGGGGACTGAAAAGAGCCAGTCATCTAGGTAGGGGAACACATACTGTAGAAGACCCGGCGGTGTAGAAACGCTGCAACCACCGCTAAGCACTTGGTGAAAACCCAAGGTGCTGAGGATAGGCCAAACGGGAGGGCTCTGAACTGGAAATGATCCTCCAGAAAGGAGAATCTGAGGAAGCAGCGGTGGGCCGGTAGAATGGGGATATGGAGGTAAGCATCCTGCATATCAAGGGAGCACAGCCAAGTGTTTGGTAGGAGCAGGGTAACAGTCCCTGTGGAGTCAGCATGTGAAATCTCTTGTACTCCACGAAGAGATTGAGCATACTGAGATCTAAGATGGGTCTAAGATCCCCCGTCTTCTTTGTAACCAGAAAGAAGTGGGAGTAGAATCCCCTTCCTGTCTGTTCAGGAGTAACACGCTCTATAGCTGACTTTTGTAGCAGAGCCTGTATTTCCTGCGTGACCAGTTGAAGTTGGCCTAATGGGTAAAAGGACCTTCCTGGAGGGTTGGGAGGAGGTCTCTCCAGGAACTCTATCAAGTGACCTCTTTCTATGAGTTGAAGAAGCAATGCATCTGCGGTGACTGCCATCCACCCATCCAGGTGGAGGCCAAACCTTCCCACTACGGGTTCCTCCGAGGGAGTCAGAGAGAGCAGAAGGAGGGGAAGAGAGTCAGGATGCGGAGGGGAGTGGTGCCTTTCCTCCTGAGGTGGCTTTAGAAAACTTGGCCTGAGGAGTCTGGGCACCAGAACCTGGGGCACGTCGTTTATTTTGTCGTTTGCCCTGGTTCTTGTTCCACTTCCGCTGGTGGCGAAAGGGCTGCTGCTGTTGTTTCTGACCGGAACGGTACATGGAGCGGACATGTCGAAGGTACTTGCCGCTCTCCTGCAGCTCAGTTATAATGTCTCTGGCGTCACTGCCAAACAGAACTGGACCCCTGAAAGGAGCGTCCAGAAGAGACAACTGAACGTCTTGTGCCAACCCCGCCAGACAAAGCCAGGCTAAGCATCTGAGACAAATCCCAGTGGCCGCTCCCCAAGCCACAGATTCAACAGAATTGTATGTGGCACGGAGGGCATGGCGACGGGATGACTTGTTCATCCTGACTTTTTCTAGGAGTTTATTCCTGAGCTGTTCATCAGGAATCTCCTGAAGGTCTTTCTCCAACTCTGCTAAGGAGAACTTCTGAAAGGCCACCATGTGTGCAACATAGTTCAGGGACCTGACGGCACAGGTGGACGAGGCATAGATTTTTCTACCATACTGGTCCAGCTGTTAGAGTCCTTATCCAATGGAGAGGCATTAAGGTTCTTAGGCTGGGCCAATGTGTCATGGACAGCTGTAATGGCCATGGAGTCAGCCTTGGGTTGAGCAGTCAAATGAGAGACCCCTTTCGGGAGAAAATAAGTTTGATCTGCTTTACGTGACACAGTTGGAATAGAAGAAGGCTGTTGTCAAATAGTGGATGCGAGGTCCTCATGTGGTCCCATCCGGGGATGGGAAGGGGATCCACACTGACCAGGTTCAGGTGCTCTGCAAGTCTCTTGCGTTGGGGGTCCAGCTCCTTGCAGGCCCGTCTGCAAGATTTTTGTATTGTTCCAAGTAGCTCCCTAAAGAAGGGATCCTCAGGGGGAGACTTCCGGGAGTCCTTAGGTTGAGGCTCGACCGGGGAGTGCGGCTCAGACTATATCAGAGTCCTCATTCGACTCCGATGATTCCAGCCTGCAGGGCAAATCAAGAACTTGGTCCCAGGGTCTGAGACCATTTGGGAGCAGAGCACCAGAGTCCCTGTCAGAAACCTGGCTAGAGGGTAAAGGACTAGGAGGGACACCCTGGCAGGAGAGATGGCCATGACCGTGACTGAAGGCTGATGCAGCTCTAAAAGAAGCTGAGTTTTTGCGTCCTTCCACCACACAGGGATGGATTCATGATCGGGCTGCGGTGGTGGAGGAGGCGGAGGAGGGGGTTGGTAACCCGGGTACCCTGTAAAGGGGGGATAGCTGGGGTTCTGGTACCAGTAAGGATATTGGTAAACGGTCTGACCTTGGCAGACTGGTGTAGGGTATCCTGGCATTGGATATCCTGGCGTCAGGTAGCCCAGCGTGGGATAACCCGGCGCCGGGCGGGTTTGGCAGCCCAGTCAGCGAGATCCAGCCCAGCAACGGACCTCTCGGCGGCAGGTACTGGGGGATATGGGGATTCCCCAGAAGATCACCCCCTGGGCCCGCAGGAGGAGCAGAGGGGACCACCGGAGGAGGTGCCAAGGGCCTGATGGTCCCGTGGGAGGAGGGTCCATGCCTTGCCCATGAAGGTTCGGCGAGGGATCCACAGTAAGGAGGGGATCCGGCGGCAGAATAGAACCTGGCGAAGAGGGGGAGATCAGGCAGGTCCCCCAACGACAGGTCAGGAAGGGTATCTGACTGGAAAGAAAGATCGGGTACCGGTGGTGAATCCCTGGGAGTAAAACCCGCAAGGATGAAGGTGTACCTGCGAGCACACTTGTCCCGGTGTCAGGGGCTACAAGGAAGCCAGACGGAGAGTAGAGGCATCCATGTGGTCGTCGAAATAGCTGTCGACGGGCTTACTGGATGCAGCCGGGCTGACCAGGGTAGAAGTACCCAGGTCAGGCTGATTGGCCTGGGCCCAGCGCCCAGCAGCAGAGCCGGAGGGCAACTTATCAGTAGTGCTCGGAGCAGGAGACCTAACAGAAACCTCCAAAGAGGCAACCCCAACTGCCCGCTCACCTCAGTGGTAGGGGGAGAAGGCATCCGGTCTGCCGGAGCAGACGAAGGCCCTACAGGTGGGGTCCTCACTGAGGTGGAGGGCCCACCCTGGTCAGCGTTGGTTGTCTGGCTGGTCTTCCCCTGAGGAGAATGGCTCTGCTCCCAGTGCCTTGTCCTTTTTCTTCTTTTTCTTCTCTGGGGCTGGCAATGACCATCTTTCTCTCAGCTCCTGAAGCTCCTTTTCCATGGAAGCCAGCCTCTGAGTTAGCAGATGGGCTTTGAGGGTCCTTTTGCAATGGGTGCACGTGGCCCGGTTGAAGCCCTGGCAGATGGTACACTCAGCCAAGTTGTGCCTAGGCCCCAGGCAGAGGATGCACTGAGAGTGATCGTCCCCATGCAGGATCTGCATGCCACACTTGGAGCACTTCTTTTTGGTCCGACTAGACAACATACACCGTAACTGTCAACGGACAGAATTATCCGAGAACTTTTAAAGAAATCACTGAAAATATGCTTAAAATGGCTGGCAACTGAATGCTGTTCTACCACGTTTGTCAAACGAACTGAGTGACGGTGGGAAAGAACTGGAAGGTGGGGGACTGCCCCTTTTATAGTCATGCTGATGTCGTGTCACCCGACGAGGGGGGGGTGGTCCCCACCGACGACTGCTAGCTACAAGTTTGCCGTGCAGTCCTGACGCCAGGAGGTGCAGTCCTATAGGTGAAGACCTACTGCAGGAACCTTCTCGAAGTAAGATCCCTCATTTCTAGGGACATGGATATGGTGCACTTATCTAAACTTTGGTAGACTCCTAGCAGTTCTTCGGGAGGATGGGGCAAGATGCACACCCCTACTGAGGAAGGTGGGGGTGGAGAACTGAGGCCCTAAAACCAGCGTTCCGGCGCGACTCAAGTTTGATGTGGTAGAAGGAGATGAAGGTGAGTGCTGACTTCCAGGTAGCAGCCCTGCAGATCCCCTGGATAGGGAAGTCCCTTAAAGCACCCACCAAGGCAGTGGTATGTCTGGCGGAATGAACCTTTGGCCCAACAGGAAGCTCCCTACCAGCCAACCCACAGCAGAGGTCAGTGCAGGAGACAGGTGACAAAGAGCTGGCTATCCTCTCCCTGAACTCCAGCCGTGCTCTCTATGTAATAAGCAAGCGCTCGCCACAGGTCCAACGTGTGGAGCCTGTGCTCGGCTTCCAAGGTTAAAGTGGTGAAGTACACTGTAAGGGTTATCACCTAGATAAGGTGAAACCCTGAAACAACCTTCAGAAGGAACTCTGGGTTAGGGAGGAGGACAACCTTGTCCCTGTGGAAAACATATGGAGACTCCACTAAGAGCACCTGAGTCTCACTGATCCTTCTGGCAGAGGTACAGCAGTAGCAGCCACCAAGAAGGTGGCTTTCCATGACAGGTGGGGGATATCACATCTGTGGATGAGTTTGAATGGCCTGCCCACAGGCACTGCCAGTACCAGAACAAGTCCCAAAGTGGTAGTGGTTCAAACACCAGCAGGGCAAGTGGTCATGGTAATTAAAAAGGTGTCTAACCACCTTTTCCTGTGCCACTATCAGCATACCAGCCCACGCCCAGAATGCCAAGATGGCTGCCGGGTGCACCTTTAGGGTTGTCAACCTCAGGCCCGACCGACAGAGGAACCACAAGAAGACCAGGATGCTAGCCACGGGGCAGGGCAAGCCCCCCACACCCCGCCATGGCATCAAATGGAGAAGCACTCCCACCAGAAGGCATAGCACTGGTGAGTCAACTCCTTACAACCTGAAGGACCTCATCAGAGAGACCCAAAGCCTGAAACTCTAGCCGCTCAGGAACCAGTTTGTCGGGTGCATGGACTAAAGGCCCTGGTGCAAAACTTTCCCCGATGGCAAGAGAGAGAGCAGGTCTAGGAACAGAGGGAAGCACCAGGGAGGTATGCTACTGAGGCTAAGGAGATCGGGGCACCAAAACTGGCATGGCTAGCCAGGGGACACCAAGATCATCCACGCCTTGTCCCTCCATACCATGATCGACACCTAGTGGATCGGGGAAAGGCATACAGGAGGCCCGGGGTCCAGGGACTCATGAAAGTATTCCCCCATCAACGTTCTGCACTGTGGGGAGCAGGCCGAGAACAGTCACAGCTTAACATCCTCCCAGGGGGCGAACAGGTTGATCAGGGGAGTGCCCCACTGGGAAAACAGGTGATTCACTACCTCCAGGTGGAAAGATCACTAGTGAGACACCACGCCCCCGCTGCTGAACGCATCTGTCAGCTGGATGAAGGCTCCAGGTATGTGAATTGCCAGAAAGAATGGCACCCAAGCTGCATACGAGGGCCAGGTGTAGAGGGCCTGCTGACACAACCAGAGAGAAGGTGCTCCACCCTGCCTGTGGAGGTAATACATGGTCATGGAGTTGTTTGTATGGACCTGCACAACCTGAACCCAAACAGATGGAATGAAGGCCATCAGAGCAAGACGCAGTGCATGGAGCTCTAGCATGTAGATGGGGGGACCAGGACTCCTTGAGGGTCCAGAGCCCATGGGTCCCAGGTGTGCTCCCCAGCCCACTAGAGATGCGGCGGTCATCACAGTGACTATTAGCTCTGGGTGGACGAATGGGATCCCTTTCTGCAGGTGTTCCAGAATGAGCCACCACTGGACGGCATCTCACATCGGCTGTGTCACCATGACCATCTGGTCCACGTGATGTAGGCACTAAGACCATGGTGTGCCAGCTTCCATTGTAGGGGGCACATCTGCCAGCGGCGCACTGAACCACGCTTGTGCAGGAATACATGTGTCCCAGCAGCCACAGGAAGTCCCAGACAGGGTGAAACTGCCCAACCTGAATGACTGGGCAAAGGAGGTAAGATTCAGCATCTGGTCCGCTGGGAGTCAGGCCTCGGCCCTCGGCCCAAAGGGAGTTGAGCTCTGCTCCGATGAAGTAGGTGACCTACTACAGATGGAGTTCCAGCTTAGCTGAGTTGTCTAGAAGGCCCAAGGTCGAGCAAATCTGCAGGGCCAGGTCCCTGGACCACTCAACTTCCTCCCAAGACGAACCCACAAACAGTCAGCTGCCCGGGTAGGGGAACACCTGGACCCCTTGGCACCACAGGGAAGCTGCCACCGCTGCCATGCACCTAGTGAAGACCCTGGAGGCAAGGAGAGGCTGAATGGCATCACTCAAAATGCATAGAGCACCCAGTCTGCAGGGAACTGAATGCACTGCCAGTGGGATGGATGGACTGGGATGTGGAGAAAGCGTCCCAGAGGTCCAGAGAGCAAAACCACATGCTCTGCCTGACTTCCTCAGGAAATGATGGCGATCGTGAAGATCCAATATGGAATGTCAGCCCCCCTCTGTTCAGGGATCAGAAGTATCTGGATAGGAAGCCCTGACTAGCCAGGGTATCTGCAGCGCTACTCTAAAGGAGTCGTGGGACATCCTCCTGGAGGGCAGACAGCAAGTCCGGAGACACCAGGGTCTCCAGTGGGACATGGGCTCAGAAGGGTGGGAGAGCCTCGAAGTCTAGAGGTAAACTACGACCCACCAGGTTGTAAATCTGAATTGCGAATAAATAAATGTCAAGCACCATATGTTTGATATGATAACGGACCAGGTGTGCCAGAAATGGTGACACCAACCCCCTCATGGGACTCCAAGGCTGATGTACGACAGGCAGGAGGGAGACACCCCATGACCTGTCACTGAGCAAGCTTAGCTGAGGCTCCAGCACCAGCTGCCGGAGGAGCGCAGCCACCTCAACCCGCAGACTCCGAAGAACCGGAGGCAGCAGCTTAGGCTTAGGTCACCAGACCTGAGACTGCTCTGATGGGGCTGTGGCATCTTGGACTGAGGTGGTGGGGAAGGTCAAAATGGAAAGGGCTTCTTTTTCTGTAGGGTCCTCTGAGAGGACATAACATAAGCCAAGGTGGCATTGGATAACTCAGTTCTAGTGAGATAACCATCCATCCCCCGACCAAAGAGGTCGATACCCAAGAAGGGGACATCTGCCAACATATGCTGGGTATCTGCCAAAAAGGTGGAGGCCATCAACCAAGGCTGACACCGCAAGCCCACCACAGCAGCCACGGACCAGGCACTGGAGTCCTCAATGTCCAAGGCCGTCTGAAGCAGGTGCTTATCAACTGAATGTCCCTGGCCCTGGGCCATCTTAACCGCCAATTGAAGACACACAGGAAGGCACGGAAGGAACTGGTCCAAGACACCCATGAGAGCATGGGTAAAGTTAGTCATCATGATGGTGGAGCTTGCCTGCTGAAGACCAAGGGAAGGGGCAGCATGGACCTTTCCACCATATGGTCCAGCTTCCACAACTCCTTGTTGGGAGGTTTGTCAACATCCCCAACCTTGCCCGTGCACCAGAAAACTGAATCTCCCACCAGTACTTCTGCAAAGAATAGCTGTTAAAGCTGAGAGGGGACCTGGTAGACACCTCATACATGAGGACTCTATGGGCTAAAGGACTGGGCAAGAGGCTGGATGCTGCCAGAGCTCCAGAGCAGAACCAAGAATGGCTTCCACCAATATGAAGGCTCCCCTGGAAAATCGTTCCTGATGAGGGTCTCCGAACAGGGGAACCTGGCTAGCTATCAGATCGGCTCCAACCGAAGCCCCATAAATTCACTGAGATGAGGCAAAGCAAGGTTCCAAAGAATCCGGCCCATGCTCAGTGGTGAGCTAATCGGTGGATGCTCAATCAAAGCCTGGAGTCTAAGTGGAATGCATGGAGGAGTCCACAGAACTGAGGACTCCTCAAACACTGCCCTCGACCTGGGCTCCCTGTGAACCACTCGGAACTAAGCCAAATGAGTGATCTAGGTGGAGCACCATCCGGGGAGGCCAGGTCAGGCATCCTTGGATGGAGCCCCGAGCAAGGGCTGCAGGGACAAGGGCTCCACCCAGATGGAAGGAGATACCGGCGTTGGCTCATCCGGGGAACCAGAGTGGACCACAGTGGTGACCAGGGGAGCACTAGAGCTGTGGCATGGCACAACTGTGACCACAGATCCACTGGTGCCATGTCAACTCCACGGAACTACACCGCAAATTGCAGCAGAGCCCGTCTCCATCCAAAGATGAAGAAGAGGAGCATGGATGGTGTGCCTTAGTCAATGACTAAGAATGGGAACACCAAGATACCAGAGATCTCGAGCCTGGACAGGACTGATTTTTCAACCATGACCTTGACCAACGATGATCAGGTTATTGGGGAGGAGACACGGGGAAGGAGACCATGAACTCAGCATGGACCAGAGTCCACAGAACCACCAAAGGGTTAATCTCCCAAGGGGAGACAGCAGGTTGGCTGGTTTGCGCAGACCCTCAGACAGAGGGCCAAGAGAACCGGAGCCCAATAAAGCGAGTCAACCATGACCTCTGACAACGGGCTAACTGGGTCACGAAAAACTGCAGCCAGCTGGTCGGCCTGTGTCTCAGCTGGCAGGTCCGACGGTGACAATGAGGGGCCAGCAGCATGGACAGGGATTCCAGGAGGGTCGGTCAAAGCTGACTGCTTGACTGCTGTCGAATGAGAAGTAGAATCACTGGGGTGGGAAGAGCGAGCCCACTCCATTCCCATACCCTGCGACAGGTCCTCTTGGATTTCGAGGACTTAAAAGATTTGGACACTCAGGAAGGGCCCTCCCCGTGGGTCAGGAGAGACTGGTACAAGTCCTGAAATGCTCTGGTGCTTGAAGCTCTCAAGCCCATGAGGAGCAAGGCAGAAACCAAAACAGCAACCGCTGTGTCCTGGGCCACCTCTTCTTCGAGCATGGCAAGTTGCGAGCCTGAGCTTGCTGCCACCAAGATATGCCCTGCGGGCATTCTTGGACCAGACTGGCAGGTCCCATTTACCTAGGTGGCCCAAAAAAGGCTGGAATAATGGTCCACTAATGTAGAGAGCTGCAGGGACTAGCATAGGCCGTAAGCCTGCAGATCGTGCTGAGTCCCCAAGACAAAAAATGCACGAATCATGAATGTCGGTGCCTGACATGATCCAGTTACAAGCGGTGCACCACTTTGAACTAGTAATGGATCTATGGTCATCACGCTCCAATTAGACAGTAAGAATGGAGAAACAACTGAAAAAGATGCCTGAAACAGACTAAGAAATCAGGCCCACACTGCACGAAGAAGCTGTGAAGGAGGAGATCTGATTCTTCCAGTGGAAGAAGGAACTGATATCACGGGGTGAGCCGAGGAGAATACCACCTGGGTGGGTGGGAGGAGCTTAGCCTGAAGACTTTTCAGCAGGATTTAGAGGGAATGGAAGACTGCCAAAGTGTGGATAAGTGCATCATATCCACGCTCCTAGAAGAAGAGTTTACAATGGACAGAAAGACAGATTTGAACAAGAAAGGCTAGTTACTTGCCAATATCAGTAGATCTTTAGGAGGCTCTCCATAGAGCCATAATACACTGGCCTGTAAGCCATCAGTGTCAGGGCCTAGGAAGCTTTTGCAAGATGGAGCTATGTACATCACTGGTGCATACTGTCACCTATATAATATGGATAGCCCACAACCACTTCGGTTTTCTGCCAGATAATGCAAGTCTAAACATCCACCAACAGCAGGATTGGGAAGCCCCTACCAATCATGCACAAAGAGGCAGAGGGGAATAAAGTGAACACTGCCCATCACACAGCAAGTGGTGGCAGTCTGAGAATGAAAGACTCACAACAGAATACCAAACCAAGCAGCTGAAAAGGATGGATCCACCCTGTCAGGGGACAGTGGGTGGGAAGATTAATGATCTACAGAGAGCCTCATGGAGATCTACTACTGCTTCTGGTAAGTAACTAACCTATCTTCTTCAAGGGTATCTCCACAGAGCCATAATACATCAGATGACCACCAATCACTACCAACCTCACCCAGCTGGCTAGTAAAACAGTAGACTGACAACTCAAGTCAGAAGGCAACTTAAAACAGCAAGGCCAAATCTCACCTATCTACGGAAAATCAGAACCAAAATGTAATGCCTAGTAAAAGTATGGAATGTGTGTCATGTGGCAACCCTGCAGAGAAGCTGTTAGCTGTTCCGGTGTGACAGGTCTGCAAATGAAAATTACATACCTACCGTGATTGTTGATCTTCTCTTTTATCTTCACCATTCATTACTGCTTGGGTTTTGCAGGGCGCTTTTAATCTACAGGAGTTTTTTGTTTTTGAGTCTGCTCCAACGGTGGAGCCCCAGAGAGCGACACACTGCGTCATGCGCAAGGGGCGGCCATTAAGTGTTGCAGACTCCTCCTCCATTTCAGTTCTGGTAGCCGGAGAGGCGAAAACAAAGGGTAAGGAAAAGGGAGAGCGAGGCAAGAGAGCAGAGGGACAGAAAAAGGAAAGGATATAAACTGAAAAAGGAATAAGCTGGTAGAGGATAGAAAGAAAGAGGGAGAATGCCTACCCTAAGGGACTGCAGGGCCTCACTTCTGGGGCAGCTCCAAGGGAGGAACAGATAAAGAAGAAGAAGAAGAAGAAGAAGAAGAAGAAGAAGGAAGCAAAGGGATGTTGAGAGGGGAGAACACTGCCCATAGATATATTGGTTGAGAGGCTTATAAGCTCGGAACCAAAAACAAGGGAGCAAGAATCCCTCCTGAAAGGACTGAGAGAAGGTTCAACTGAACCGCATGTACAGATTGGACACAAAGGGCAGATTCCCTAACCTCCCATCATCCCAACCCCCTACACTCTAGCTGAGAGCTCACAGACTGCCCGGGCAGAAATTCTGTTCCGGAAAGACAGCGCCCAACTAGGAAGGGGAATAAGCCCCTTAGCACCTTGTTAAGTGCTAACACAGATGTGTGTGGGGAGGGGGTAAGCCCTACAGAAGGCGGCTTTGTATAAAAGGGTAGAGTGGGAACTTAATCGGACTCCCTGAAGGCAAGGCAAGAACAACAGCTCCAGATAAATGAAGTGCCAGAAGCACCAACCAGAAGAAGCTAACACAATATTAATTAATACTTGCCAGAGGGAACCTGAAAATTGGGGCCGAGCCATAGAGGGACGGTCTTTTCAGCTGTGAACTGAATAACATGGCTAAGAAGCCAAGAGGTCACCCCGGGGCAATCAGAAAGAGTTCCCTCAGGATAGAATAAATCCTACTCGTTCCCCTTTACCTTGAAGAAAAAGGATCCGTCAGAAGAGCGGAGAAAATCAAGATGGGTTTTTGGCAAAAGGCCAGCGAGGAAGGAGGAATGAGTAGGGAGGAGGCGCGCAGTAGGAGGCCACTGAGGGAAGGTGGGCGGGTATCAGTAATGAATGGTGAAGATACAACAGAAGATCAAGAATACGGTGAGTCGTAATTTTCATATCTTCCCTTGTTAATCTTCACCATTCATTACTACTGAGTGATACCAAGCCCCAAGAGGGATAATAGAAACCCTGAGGAAAAAAGACCCTCAGCCTCCTGCTGGTGGAAACAGGAGGGGAAGACCCTGGGTTAATCAGACGAGAAGCCTATGGTGGAGAAGAGCTAGGAGGTGTCCCTCGGGGATGGGGAGACAGAGGAAGCCCCTGCAGAAGCCTCCTAGCCCTGGAGGAAAAAAAGAGGGGTCCCCTGGAAAGTGGAGCGAATCACCCTACGCCGGGCCAGGGGTGATAACCTTGATAGACGAAGCCATGCTATCCGTCTAATACAGATCGCTGTCCCTGCAAGCCACCTCACTGGTGTCGTAAGATGCCCTTGCTTGGTGTCTTGCCAGCTAGAGGCCTATAGCAGAGAGGGCAATGGCCTGTCTAGATTGCTCTGAATCAGGCATTGATGCTAGAAGCTGGGATACCATCAACCATAAATGCCTATTGTACGCAGCATGGTGTGCCTGATGTGAGGCAATGCACAGCATCGCACGAGAAGAAGAGAACACCCTTCTCCCCACGGTCAAACTGTAAGGAATCTGAATTAGGCGGCCGAGCCAGGACGCCCCGGAGGGAGTTTCTAGAAATACCAACTCGAGCGCAGGTTGGGAAGGAACCTAGAGACTCCAATGGGGCAGAATACCTTTTCCTGCAGTCTGCCGGGGCTGGAACAGTCACAGCTGGCAACTGCCAGGAACGGATAGACGCCTCCTGGAAAGGAATAGGTCAGGACAGTACCACCAAATGCTGGGCACTGAATTCACTGTGGAATTCACGCGTCTCCCATTCGGTATTGTCTCGCCTAACAAAGGAGATACAAAGATCCCTCACCATCCTCGAAAGGAATCGCTGACATTCAGTGAAATCAGCATCGGAGGAGAGATGAGCAGGGGGTTCCTCTCCCTCCAAGGAGAGAGACGAGGATGTTGGGGAGTTCGAATGTCCAGAGGACTCCTGCGGCGGTGGGGATAGGCGAAACACCCGCTCATGCATACATCTAACGTATGAGGGGAAGACCGCTACAGAGCCTCTGAACGTCTCCCAGGATAACGGGCCCATAGGAGTGACATGGCCTGGGAGAGAGAGGGGGGTGGCTGCAGAGGAACGGGAGAGGGACACCTACAACGAGGCAACTGTCCCTCTGCTGAGGCTCTGAAATATGGAAAATGGAGCCTGAGCTGGCGGGATCCCGGACAACAAACCAGGTCACAGAACAGAACCCTGGGGATGCAAAGCCTGGAAGAGCTTAGTAGGGGATCCTCCCCTGTGATGAACCTGGGGCTGCGTGGGTCCAGAAGGGCAGCCCACAGCAATGCCACCAGAGGGGTCCCTGGAGCTTGAGAGGGAAAGACGGGGCCCAGCGCTACGGCTCCTAGCTGCACCCGAGGGGTGGCAGGTGAAGACCGAGGCACCTCAACCCGGTCTCTCAACCCCCCAGACTCTGAGAACGCCCTCCTCCTCAACCCCAGTGACAACCCACCCTGAGCAGGTGCAGCAGCACCAGGATCGGCAGCTACCGCAACCCCCTCAGGAGGATGAGCCCTCCCCGCCTCCACGCCATCCCCCTCCAGGGACCCCAGGCCACCCTCAGCCTGGGAGGCCTCAGGAGAGGACAGCAGAGGAGACAGAGTGCTGGGCCGCCTAGCACCTCGTCTCACTGGAGACCCTGACTCTGAAAAGTCAGGGTGCCAGGATGGGTCCACATCCGAATCACCCTCCTCCAAGGAGGAAGGGACCAGCTGGACCTCAATACTGGTCACCCCAGGGGTCTCCAGAGAAACAGAGCCACGAACAACACCGGTGCCAGCTACAGCGCCAGGTGGCTTCGGCATACCAAATACACCAGAACCCGGACCTGACTCACCAAAGGGCGCCAGTCAGACCCCCGACACCACCCTCAGCGCCGGGACCCGACACGGTGCCCCTAGAAGAATCGACTAGGCCCATGGCGCCACTGGCAGTGCTGAGAGCCAACATGGTGCCGCAAACGGTGCCACACCAATCACCGGTGCTGCAAAAGCCACCGGGATCCAGAACAGCGCCGGAGGGTGGCGTTGAGGGTCCACCGGCACCAGGCCCAACAGATCTGGGCTTCGACACTGGGGTAGCCTGCACCTCCGAAGAGGTGACTGCCGAGGCGGTGTCTCCACCGCGGCCCCGGATGGGACCGCAGCGTTCCCCTGACACTGTGAAAGAGGCCTCCTCCTTGGCAAGACCAGAAGATGAGGAGGCCTCCTCCTCTCTAGACCGTATATGCCTGGGAGGGGACCCGGAAGAAGGGTCTAAAGATCTTACCTGGGAAGCCCTGGAGTGATGCCGTCCCCCGAAAGTCGGAGGAGCCTTGATGATCTTGGATACGCGGACTTCTAGGACGCGACAGTCCATCAAGAAACAGGCGTCGCATGAATCCATATCATGGTTGGGTCCCAGGCAGAGAAGGCAAACATCATGCCGATCTGTAACGGAAAAATGCCGGCCACAGGAGCACCGACGCATAGGGGCGTGGCCCGCTTCAGATTTCCGCTTTGCTCCCAAACTGAACACGATGCGAAAACAAAATACATAAAAAGGCTCCCGGCGCCATAGAAATAAGGAACAGTCTTACCGGACTGGAAATGGTTCAACAGCTTCAGGAGGAACTGGAGAAGGAGTTGCAGGAAGGCCTATGACGCAGGTTCACAATCTCACACAAGCGGTAGCAGGTGCAGCCTCGACGGCGGGAGAAACAGAACTGAAATGGAGGAGGAGTCTGTGGCACCTAACGGCTGCCCCTCGCGCATGACGCAGCGCGTCGCTCTCAGGGGCGGCGCCTGGAGCAGACTCCCAAAAAAAAATCTCCCGTATCAGGTGCGCGCCTCTGGCACAACCCAAGCAGTAATGAATGGTGAAGATTGACAAGGGAAGATCTAAAGCCTCCTTTCTTTTTTGTAACAGTGATCAAAATCAATGTAGGTGTTTTCCATGATACAACGAGCAGCTGATGGTGGGAGAAAAAACTGAGGAGATATGGGGTCTTCCACACTATACAGGTCAACGTAAGTGATTACTGCTAGTTTCCGAGTGCTCCTGATGCTGACAGCTTATAGTTCCAACGATGTGGCTCTATAAAGGGAGATTTCCTCAAAGAAGATCTTACAGGTGTACAACAAATCTTTCGAGGTTATAGGTGTTTATAACATGCAGAGAGGGAACAGTCAGCTGCATCAGTAACAAAACGGACAACAAACACCACAAAAATAGCCTGATTATAACGTACCCTATTGGAGTTATTGAAACTGAATTTAAACCTTCGCTTCTAAATGAACAGATACTATCTCCCCAGACAACATTCCCAGTAAACTAACTTACCTTGAAAGACAGCTTTGTTGGACAGACCCAAAGCAGGTACACTTGCACCTTCTGCAAGATCAACACCATTCTGGGAGAGGGCGGAACAAGAAGACAAAGCAGCTGATAAGTTACATAAATTATTTATAAAACAAGATGTACAAAACATCTCTCAAGATAGCAACAACTCTTGTAATAATACTCAACGAGTCAGTTAGAACAGGGTGTTTTCCTGATAACTGGACAAAATGAAGCTGGTAAAATCCCCTGCCTGTATTACAGTCAGGAGAATAGCAATAAGTTGGTTAACCCTCATGCAGAGTAAAGTGCACAGTTCTAGTTGCCATTATGTAGAACATTTATGGATATATTAGGAAGAGTTATGAGAAGAGCAACAAAAAAGTAGATGCTATGAAGGATTCAAACTATGAGGAAAGACCATCTGACCCAGGATTGTTCTCCATGGAGAGATTTATGAGGACGTATGGCAACCATCTTCAAAACTGTAAAGAAGTAACTCCATCTGATTACATAAAACTACTAAATGTTAGAAAATGAGATATCACGAGGACATATATGGGCAAATAAGGGAAGATAATTAAGAAGAAAACCTTCAAAAATATATTTTCCGGGACCTTTAGAAAAACAAGATGCTCTTATCTCAGAAGAAATGTTACACAAAAAGCAGAACTTTTACAGAAAGGGTGATGAGTTGCAAGATAAACTTTCATCTAAAGCAGTACTGACTTGAAACAACCCAGGGCCAATTCTGAGTAGGGTTGTCAGAACCCTCTGAAGTTCTGGGTTCTAGTTCTAGTCTAGAACTTTTGAAAAAGTTCTAGGGTTCTAACCTTTTTTAGAACTTTTTAGAACTCGAACCCTATTTTTTTATTGTGCTGCCAGTAACAAAGATAGTAATAAAATACATGTAAAGGAAAAACTGTTCAATATAAGGGGGAGAGAAATTATCATGTGTGACATTGATAGGAATACAACTAGGTTTATTTATGGTTTCTTCTGTTTGCTAAAGCCAGCAACTTAATACGTGACAGGCCCACCTACCCACCCATATGTTAAAAGTTTTCCTGCTGCAGCTGCATCATAGTTCCTTAGTGAAAGAAAGAGGCACATTAGCCATTTATGTACTCAGTTATATATACTCATCGTCATGAATTATGAGAAAAAATAACTGATATTACCTAATTTCAGCTATTTGCTGCTTTCTGTTTTAAATGAGTAAATCAAAAGTTGCTATGTTTAAAAAAAAGCTTTTATAACAAAGTCAAGCCAAGTACTACAGCGGCAGCATGTGGAACTGTTGCAAAACATATTATGTCATAACGTAGTCAGTCAAGACATTTGAATAAAAAAAATATGACAGTCATTGTTGCTGGCAAAAAATGCATGCAATTTTCTAAGGTAATGCATACATATACCAACATTTTTGTTGGCAAATTGAAGTAATACATACAACTTTCTAAGATGATGCATTTTTGCAGCTGATACTTCAATAAAATATGTATTTCAGTCACATAAATAAAAAAAGTGGTTTCCTCACCGCATACTAAGGAACATTTAATGTAGCTGCAGCAGTTGGCATGTGATGTTTAAGGGACAGCATCTGTCAACCCCGTTATGTATCAAATTATCACTACTTGTAAAGCAAAAACACTTTATGATACGTCACATTCTGTGAAAACTGCTGATGCAGATTTTCTTTTATTTCTGATTCCTTTATTCTTTTTTTAAAGGGGACAGGACAATTGTTCTAGGTGGCAGCAGTTTGCAATGTATTTAATAAGAATATATATTATGTGTACAGTAGGTTCGGTCTGTCATCATTTTTTCCTCACCATCCCCAGCTGATCACGAATCTATAAATGAAAGAACTAAACAACACCCACCTTTCACCCCATCACCCATTCCACTTTTCTTCTACCACCCTCATCTGTGCAGTAGCACCATGCCTGCCACATCCATATAAAAACCAACCCACAACCCTCACCCATGTCCTAGCATCCATTTTTCGTTTATGGCTAACATTTCTGTAATTGAAAAATAATAAACAACTACCAATTAGAACTCATTGTTTTGTCCTCTTTAAAATTGAAAAATAGACCGTCTCCTGTCCCAGCCCATACTGATGCACCACAAAGTCACAGAAGGTAAATCCAAAAATATATGTTTGCACTTTAACTATAAATAATATGATACAGAAAGGATTGACGTGACAGTGTCCCTTTTATGCCAAATTTGGGCCTGTTCCCACTGATGTTAAAATTGCCCTGTATATAAAACTTGTTGACTTTAGTTTAGACCCTAGCTACAAAGCAGTTTGCCATGAAATGGTGAAAGTTTTGGGGGGTATATAGTCCAAGGTAGTAGATCGAGAAAGGAGAGAGACGACAACCAAAGTCATCACAGTCTGTAAAAGTTTCCTTTTTGGTGCAGAGAGACTCCGTCCCACACAGTATTTACCAGCCACCACCATCTGAGTTGTCATCACCATCAACATCCACAACATCAATCACTTCAGGATCAGTTTGTATACTCTTGTAGGGATACGAAAATCTTGACTTATTAACTTTAATAAAAGTTAACGTGTGTACATTTTCTGGCAGCAACCTATTTCTGTCTGTCACAATATTGCCAGCTGTACTAAACATGTCTTGAACAGACACTTGTTGCAGAACAACCAAGATATTTACAGGCTTCATCATACAGCTCTGTCCAAATTGACTTTTTGATCTCCAGTATTCAAAAGGGCATGCATCAATAGGAATAGGCAGTTCTTGCAGGTAACTGTCTACCATGTTGGACAGAGACCCGCTCAGAAGAGGAATCAGCAGAAGCTGGTATGGCAGCAATTTGGGAAAGGTTTTGCCACAGATTTAGCTTGCTACTAAGGGCTGAAGAAGTGGCAGTTGTGGAACAACTACTGTTAATGTTTGGTGACTTTTCCAGTTCTGTATCCCTTTGTGAAGATGAACCTGCATGTTGTGGTGATGACAACCGGAGGGTACTGTGCGTGTCTGTGTTTGACTCCTGTGAGTGCTGCAGCTCATCTAGCAACATACATTTGTACTGCTCTATATCATCTGTTTTTGGAAGATGTATAGCCTTGAACCTGGGATCTAAGAGAGTTGCAAGGATGTAGTGTCTTGATTTAGTCATTGCAACTAATTTGTCATTGGCTTTGAAGCGCTCGCTCATTCTCTTTAAGAGATTCCCATGATACAGGCGACATGTCTGCGCTTCAGATATGTCTTTTTCTATTTGTAGATTTAGAACACTAAGATGATGTGAAATGAGCATTATGAGTGGGATAACCAGACTCACAGATGCACCTTCAGAAGACATGTCCCTTGTAGCTGTCTCAAAAGGAGCTAGGATACAGCACACTGTCTCCATTAATTTCCACTGCAGCACAGACAGCATAATGCCATCTCCAATAACGTAACTGGAGCAGTACTCATGTACAGCTTGCTTTTGTTGCTCAGAGGCGCTGCAGCATATAAAGCGTTGAGTTCAACGAATGGAAACATTTTGAATCAGCTTTGCTGGGGCAGCTTGTGTTTTTTGCAGTTCGGACAGTAAGTATAGCCTTGGTTGAATGTGAAAAGTGAGTCACAATTTTTTGCAAAGCAATCATACCATCCACTTGTGTTTCTGCTGCTGAGAAATCCCGACAATTAAGTGTAAGCAATGTGCAAAGCAAGAAGCATGCAGAAATCCTCCATCCTGTACTGCTTTAAGATGTTGGCTCATTGTCACTTACTATGAAGCCACATTTTAGACCGTGAGAATAAACCCATTCGTCAAGGAGGTCATTTAGTTCCTGCAAAGATGTTTGCAGCAGTATGACTTTGCCCAAACTTCTTTATATGCAGCGCCATCTTTTAGGGTGTCTTTGTTTTGAAGAAGCACAAGCAAATGACCCAATAAGCGTAAGGACATGTAATCTATGTTTTGAGTGCTGGTCCACATATCTGTTGTGACATGAATAACCCCACCCTCTGCAGTTTTAAGTGCAAGCATCACTGTCGCTTTTAAAGCCTGATAAATGTTTGGTATTTCAACATAAGAAAAGTACCTTCGATGAGGAACATTGTAACGAGGCTCTGCTAATGTCATGAGCTCCCTAAAATCCTCATGATCTACCAAAGAGTATGGGAGAAGGGCTCCGGCTAACAGTTCACCAATTCGGTGATTAAGATGAACGGTCTTTGGATGATTTCTAGTAAAGGTATTCTACCTTTCAAATGCCTGAGACAGTGTTAGCTGTTTGCAACATGTCCCTGCTGGTTTATTATACACCGTGCTCGATGGGCAGATGGACGCAGAGATGGTGGACTAGGACTATACATTCAGTGCCATCACTGGATGTGCAACTGGTACTAATGGTGCTGGCATTGGTGGTAACAGTGATCCTAGGGCTGGCAGTGGTTCTGCCGCATCAAGTTCAGACAATTCAGTATCCATTTCAGATTCCTGACCCTTCTCACGTGCGGTCTGGAAGATGGAGGACATGGTTTTGGATGATCAAGCAAAACCGAATGATTTTTCAGATGGCGTTTAAGAGCTGTAGTGCCAAGGCATGACACAACTTTACCACGGCTTACACTCTGTTTAGACAGGGAACAAATTGCTCTGCATGGATCAGTTTTACTGACACAGAAATAATTCCACACCTCAGATGTGACAGATTTTGTTCGAGTGCTAGGAAGATAGCTAAAGACTGTTTGTGTCTTTTCACCTGTCCTAACAGAACCTGGGACATGCTCCTTGGTGCTAGAAGAGTGGACAGAAGACTCTGATGGATTTTCATTGCTGGCCAACACAGAAGTGGTGGATTCAATGGATATGTCCTTTTCATTGCCAACAGTGCTGGATGTATTTGCAAGTGCACTACCTCATTCATTGTCAGCAGACTTGCTCATTTCACTTTGTTGAGGGAGTAATGATTTGTCGCGAGACACAACAGTGTCTGACTGAGACAAAGAGCTACTGTCTGAGTCAGAGAGGGACTCACTGTCACTTGCATTATTGCTGCTAGTCACAGGGATCTTAACAGCATGAATGGCATACCTTATGGTGCCTCTCGTGTGACCCCAGCAGCTGTACAGGTTTTCTAAAGGTCCCCTTTACCACACTTCACTGTTGCTCTTTTGCTGTTTGTTGAATTTTTATCACGTGAAACATTTTGGTTATTTCTGTTAGCACCAGGATTACTACTACCACAACACTGCTCCAACACCAGCACTAGATGCTTCATCTATGTTGGTGTCAGCCATTAACAGACAGTAAGTACCAGTACTACCAGTATACTGCGGTGAACACACCCACACCCAAACAATTCCTGTGTAACAAAGCAATGTGATCTGTGATCGCTGGCTACAACTCCAAAATTTTATTTTGGTTGTGTGACACTGTGATACCGCTGGACTGAAAGTAATTGAAGAATATGACAGTTTGCAACTAAAGGATCCCAGATTCAAGGCTTACAGAATGATTGGGCTGCTGGACATAGGAACACACATAGCAATCAAGGGGTGCACAGCAGCAGGGTGATGGGCTGACCACAGGAGACGGGAGTCACATTCGCAACCCAGGGAATGAGAATGATATTTCTACGTTTCTGTCATGTAAGGTTAATGCCACCACACAACTGGCCACTGGGCTTCTCTCTGTAACACACAGGAGACGGAGTCACATACATAACCAACAACTCAGGGAATGAGAATTATATTTCTACGTTTCTGTCATGTAAGGTTAATGCCACCACACAACTAGCCACTGGGCTTCTCTCTGTAACACACACACTGGGTAGGGTACAGTGCAGTCAAAGGGCACACAGCAGCAGGGTGATGGGCTGACCACAGGAGATGGAGTCACATACACAACCCAGGGAATGAGAATTATATTTCTACATTTCTGTCATGTGAGGTTAATGCCACCACACAACTGGCCACTGGGCTTCTCTCTGTAACACACACTGGGTAGGGTACAGTGCAGTCAAGGGGCACACACTGGGCTTCTCTCTGTGACACACACACTACACTGGGAAGGGTTCAGATTTATTTGCCTTTTTTTGCCCCCCTTGTATGCTTGTTGCTGGCAGCTGCTGAGTGAGCAGTGTGCACCACTGACTGAGCAGTGCTGCAGTTTCAAATAATCACATTTCACAAAGGTTCTTCACTTTCTTCTTTTTTTATTCTCTCCAAGTCCTCCTGAGTCCTCCTCCAGTCCTGATATTGATTGATCTCGGTCTCGATCCCTCCCTATTCCCCAGTCCTTCCATTCTTGATTAATCCCTCCACCTGTCCTGAACCTCCCCTAGTCCCACTCCCACCTGATTTTGAGCTTTTTCAGCCTTTCTCTTGTTCTCGGTCTCACAGGAAAATGGATGATGGAAGTGGCCACGGACAAGAGTAGCGGTATGCTAACCGCTAACGCTACTAGTTTAGCTAGGCTGCTGCCTCCGCTCGATCCTCAGCAAATGGCGCTCCCTCCCTCGTGGCACATCTGCCTAAATACCCCCCATAGATCCCAGCGGCTCGCGCATAGCTGCTCAAACCCCACCACAGCCGTGCGTGAGTGCATAAGTGCAAACAGACAACGCTCGCGGTGATTCGAACTCTTTGCGAACCGCTTAGTGTTCGAGTTCTAAGTTAGAACTCGAACACCAGGGTTCGAGGAGGGTTCGAATCTTTCACGAACTAGTTCTGACAACCCTAATTCTGAGTCCCTGTTGGGGTGAAGCACAAAATGGGCATTTTACACTTATACTGCAGTCACCTGAAAGTGCCATACTCAACAACCAGCACACCTGGTAGCAGGAGGAGGAGTCCCTCCTGCAAGTTTAGCACAATGCAAGTTCAACACAATGTATATTGTCATCCAGATGTTAGTGTGTGCAACTGGAGTGTCATTTAACAGTCGGGCTTGTGCTCCCAAGCATAACCTAATGCAGCGATGTGACATGCACTCAGCATATGTCATGATGTCCATGGCTGTGCTGTGTTTGTGTGCTGAGAAATGTGACATCTGCTGGCACTACCTACCAATTTAAACCCCCAAATTCCAAGCAGTCCCTGGTATCCTGTGATAACCTAAACCCATCTGCCCCATGTTCTAAGCAGTCACTGGCATCCAGTGATTTCACTTCACCTACAACCCCCTTGTTACAAGCAGTCACTGACATCCAGTGGTTCCCTACTCTCACACTCCTAGATCAAAACAATTTCTTGGCAGTGGTTTCCTCCCCCTCCCTACCCTAACAACATGCCCCTCTTACTCCAAACAGTCTCTAGCATCTAGGGTTACCCCCTGGACCCCAACCTAATGGCACAACGTGTTGGTGTCTAGAGGTCCCTGCCTCTGTGCCAAGGCTGAGGGACAGCAGTATGTTAAGAATAGACCTGCACATCATTTACATAAGAGGCCACCACTCCCGTTCCTGTGGGATCACAAAGTAGTTTGCAAATACACGAGAAGTGTTAGGGACCCATTTACAGCCACTTACACCAGTAACTACTGAGAACGGGGCCATCCAGGTCAGGGCACAGGAATAAATGGTTATGCCCGCTGAGGGAGTAGGAGGAAACTTGATGGACCAAAGGTTTGGTTTGGTTCCTTTCCCTCCTCCCTCCCCTCTTTTCTGTTTTCATATGCAGCAACTTTTTAAAACCCAGTCACATGTTGGGTGACAATAACTTTGTTGTGTGAACAGATAACCCAATAACGGCATCATCTCTATCTAACAAATTCTTGTGTTTCTTGCTGGGTCATACAGCCGTCTCCATACATCATGATGATGAGATCAGCTGTATTAAAAGCGATATAAACCATGATGCAAATACATTATTAAAATGATGATTCTGTTAGAATATATTTAATATAAAAAATATTAATAAAATAGACTAGAAAGCTGCTGGTTGCCCTAGTAGTCTAGTATGTAGATGAAACAGTAACAACTGATCTTACGAGAGACAATGTAAAATGCAGTATGTTTGTATGTATGTATGTATGTCCTAATATCTTAGTATTCTTATGTAATTATATGCTGGTGTGTTGATTATATGTTGTAATACGGACAGGTAAACAATACATATTGATGACATATTTAAAAAAATTATTTTGCACTTGTAAGGTACAGTTCTGTCATCTCTGCAAATTGCAAATGACTGTGTGACAGCACAAAATGCACACAAAATATCTTGCTCCTGCTAGGAATACATGTCATTGGTATATTTCTCCTCAGTAAAACTGTCACAATGTTCTTCTGTCAATAAGATTTCTGTTTGCATCTGGTGCTACAGGATTTAGCGGATGGAGGATACAAGCTGAAACAGACCACCATGAAATTACTGGGACACTAGCCACTAGACTGAATATTTAATAGCAGTCCAATCCCAGCCGTCAACCTTAGTGACACAAGCTACTTTTCTGCCTCGTTCAAGTTTTGACAGAGATTTCCATTATTAAAAAGAAAACATCTGGGCCCTCTGCAGCAATGGAAATAAGTTATAAAACTTGCTTGGGGAGACAGTGTTTTTCTACCCTTCAAAAATATTATCAATTTGCCATATGTAATTCTGTGGACAGGACACAAAATTCACAGTACATTGTTAATATGAAACAACGGTCTGGCCTGCCAAAATGTCAAAGAAGGCATCCCGCTTGTCTTCTTACATCTGCTGAACTCATTAATGGCAATTTACAGCACCAGCCATATGCATGTTCACAAAGAACAGCAATAATCTACCCCTTCTATACAAGATCTAAGCAATGACAACATTGTAAGCAGTTTCTAGATTGTCTTAACCTTTTCTGGGCTATAAAATCTTATAACTGGCTACTAAACATCAGGTGCTGAAAGCCCAGACAGTAAATTTCCATCAATGGCTACCAATTACAAATATTTGCTGTTTTTTTGCCAACAGACATTTTTGTATCTAAAAGCTTACACTTGAAGACAGGAGCTTTTCCAGTGGGATGTCAGCGATATTACTGAAGTTCTCCACAAAATTCCGAGGGGCAGTGAAAACTCTAAGTACTTTCTCATCAGCACCAGAAACATACTGGAAGCGGCCGATCATTGCTAAGCACTGCATGTCATATCCATGGATCTGGGGCCGCGCTATTTCATGCCAAGTGACCTAAGTAGAGAGAAAAAAACTGTTAAGCTGTAACATGATGTTCCTAGCATAGTCAACTGTAAACTACCCCCTGGTACAAAATGACACCCCACCCAAAGACTAAATTGCTCATATTTCCCACTTGTATTAGATTCTTATATAATAACTGGTCTGCTTCAGCTGTAACTCTGTTTAATAACTGGTCTGCTTTAACTATAACTCTGCTTAAGTAGCATTAGATCACCATAATAAACAGGTACAGGGGTCAAAATTGGCACTGGCCCACTAGTTAAACAGTGGTAGATTCTGATAGGGCTAGTAGGATTTTTCCTTTAACCCTGCAGGCTTGTACTGGAGAAGGTAACATTTCAATAAGTACACCAGCTGGGCCAGTGGAAACGTCTGTGGGGCTAGTGGATTTTCCCTGTCACTAGCCCTGCTGGCTAGTGGCTGCAAAACAATTTCGACCTCTGAGGTATAATGTCATAACTGTGTATTATGGCAACTGCATGCACACCTAACTCAGTCTCAACAGTACCACTAAAATGTCAGTTTATGACTATGTCAACAGCTGAATGTGTATTTCACTCATTTGGAAAAAAGCTATTATACAAAAGTTTTTTGTTTAAACACCCTCTTGGTTTATGATGACCTTTCAAAGAACATGAGATGGCTTATGAGGCCATCACAAACACTGTATGTGTGTAAATAAAATGAAAATAACATACTCACCGTAATTCTTGATGGTCTAGGAATATCTTCACCACTGACTTGCACTAATGGGTTCTGAACCGGAGGCACTAAGACCCCGCAGAAGCCGGAACTTTTCAGGAGGGCAGGCACCAAGGTAAGATGCACACATGTGCAACACACGCGACTGGCTCATGTCGCATGCATGGCTTACCTCGGCACCAGCCCTCAACCACCTCAGTACTTTTTTTTTTTTGCTCTTTACCGAGGAGGTGCAACATAACCCAACTAACAAATATGCACTTAACCTAAGGGCAGAAGATAGCCCTGATGACTGCTATAAGAAGGGCCAATAAACCAGTAACACAGTGTCTCCACAGTTCAAACTAAGAACAAGAGGTGAAGACCACTAAACAGACTGGAATGAGCCAGGGGATGGTGGGCACATGAATTAAAAGTGAAGACACTCCTAGAAGATAAAGAATTATGGTAAGTATGTGATTTTCAGATCTTCCAGGAATCATTCTTCATCACTAATTCACACTAATAGATCAAAGCGCCAAGCTCAGACAAAGTCTCCTGAACTAGGACGGCAGGAGCTGATGCTCACTCAGGACAGAAGTCCATTCAGGATAGTCCTGCCAAAGGAGGAATGTTACCTGGCATGGCCATCCAAGACAGTGTTTAGCAAAAGTGTGCACTGTGCTCCTAGCTGCAGCTCTGCAGATATCACAGACAGGTACATAGCAGATCACTGCCAGGGATATGGCAATTACTCTGGTAGAGTGGGCACATACTTGACCTTCCAGCTTGACCTGTGCCATGGCCTAGCAGTAGTGTAGACAGCCCACAATCCGGGTAGAAATGCACCTGATTGTAAGACGCTGTCTCTTTATACTGGGAACAAAGGAGACAAATGTTTAGACTGGCTAAAGGCCTTGGTTCTGTCCAGGTAAAACTTAAGGACTCTCAACTTCCAGTGAATGGAGAATGTATTCTCCTACATTTTGGAAATTGCTAAGTAGGTAGGCAGCACTAGAAGCCAATTCAGATGGAACTCTGATATCACTTTCGGTAGGAACCTAAGGTGTATGCTGAAAACTACCTTGTCCATGTGGAAAACAGTGTATGGAGGATCTGTGACCAAGGCATTAATTTCTGAGACTGCGAGCCAAAGTGATGGCCACTAGATAAGCTGATTTCCAAGTTAAATAACTCACATGTCGCAAGAGGCTCAAAGGGCCTGCGGGTGAGCATGTCCAACACACAGTTGATATCCCAGGCAGCTACTGGCTTCCTGATTGGGAGGGCTTTATGCGTAAAAAGCCCTTAAGGAACCTCTTAAAAAGTGGCAGTTGAGCCAAGTAGAGGGTACCAACAGGCTCATGGTATGCAGATATAGCAAACAAATGGACCTTGACTGTGGAATACTGCAAGCCAGCATCAGAAAGATGCAGCAAGTACTCTAGAATCTTGTCAGGTGAGCACCAAAAGGGGTCCAAGTGGGTTTTAGAGCACCAGATGGAAAATCTTCTCCACTTGACTATGTAAGTCTTCCTGGTAGAAGGTTTACAAGCAGCCAAAAATATTTCAGAGACCTCCTGAAATAACTTGTACCTGTTCACTTCTATTTCTTCAGAAACCAGGCCTGAAGGTAAAGACAGAGCAGGCTGGGATGGACCAGGTGACCGTGAGTCAGTAAGTCAGTCCTGAGTGGGAGGGCTCTTGGTACACTGACGGACAGTCTATTCAACAGAGGAAACCTATCTGTCGAGAACAGCAGGGAGCAATTAGAATCATCTTGCCTCTGTATGCCTCCAGTTTGAGCAGAACCTTCTGCTCCAGAGTGACTGAAGGAAATGCATATAGAAATATATTTTGCCACTGCAGTCTGACTGCATCCTGACAGAAAATGCCATGTTTCTGGATTTCTGGAGCAAAACTGAGGCAGTCTGGAGTTGAGTGATGACACAAAAAGTCCACATTGGCTGTTCCCCACTCATCAAACAGTGATATCATGACTTCTGCAGCTAGTGACCATTTGTGAGGTTCAGCCTCCATTTGGATGAGCTTGCCCACCAAAACATTTTGTAGTCCTGGCAGGCAAACTGCTTGGGGCAGGATCCCCTGCTCCAGGCACCACTCCCACATTCTCACTGCCTCCCTGCAGAGACGGTAAGAGTGTGTTCCTCCTTGCTTGTTTAAACATTACTGGCTTGTCTGTCTGTAGGAGGATTGTTTTGTGGCTAAGGAGGTCCACTAGGGCTTGGCAGCCATACACCACAGCTCTTATTTCCAGCATGTTGGTGTGGAGATGAGTTTCTGAGAGATTCCAAACACCCTGTATTTGGAGACCCAGGCAGTAGGTGCCCCATCCCATTAGGGAGACATCCATGGTGACTGTTCCCTCAGGCCCCGGCTGAGAGAAGGAAAAGCCCTGGAGGCGGCTGCCCTCCTCTGTCCACCATGCAAGTGACCAAACCAGGGGCTTGGTCACCAGAATGTGGTAAGTTTGAGGATACAATGCTTGTGACCACTGTGCACCGAGCATCCACTGAGTCTTTCATGCATAACCGTGCGAGGGGTACCGTTAACACTGAGAAGGCTATCAATCCCAGGAAGCATTGCATGGAATGCACTTAAGAGATTTGTGCTCCATTATGTAGCCTGCCATCTACAGGACTGCCTGCCGCCTGCTCACTGGAAGAAAGCCTGGGTCTTAGTAGTATCCAGAAGCATTCCTATGAACAGGAGTTGCTGAGAAGGTTGAAGCTGAGACTTCTCTAGGTTCAGCAGAACTTACACAGAGGTAGGGAAATGAGAGGTTGTGGCCACTGCTAGTTCCATCGCTTGCTTGGATGAACAAGCTAGCAGCCAATCATCCAGATAAGGGTAAATTTGAAGTCCTAGTTTTCTCAGGTGCACTATCGGTATGGAAAAGCACTTCATACAGTGTCATCGAGGCACAGGTCAGGAAACATAGACTTTGACAGCAGATAAGGACCGCTTGGCCCAAGTAGTCTGCCTATTTCCCTACCTACAGGATAAGCTGCAGATCCTAGTTAACCAACAGCCTATTTCTTCCTACCCCCCACCAAGAATTGCCTTATGTCTATCCCATGCATTCTTGAATTCTCCCACAATTTTAGACCCCACAACCTCCTCAGGAAGGCTTTTCCATGCGTCCACCACCCTCTCTGTGAAAAAATACTTCCTCACATTGCCCCTGAGCCGTCCCCCCTCTATCTTCAAATTGTGTGCCCTTGTTCTTGCACATCTCTTTTTCTGAAAGATGCTACCCTCTTGGACTTTGTTGATTCCACTGAGGTACTTAAAGTTTCTATTATGTCCCCCTCTCCTCCTTTCCTCAAGGGTGAGACATTTAACCTCCTTTAGTCTCTCCTCATATGGCTTCTCTTGCAGACCCTGCACCATTGTAGTTGCCCTCCTCTGGACTGCCTCCATCCCGTCTATGTCCTTGCAGAGATGGGGTCTCCAGAACTGGATGCAGTACTCCAGATGGGGTCTCACCAACTATCTGTACAGAGGGATGTCAACTTCCTGTTTTCTGCTGGTGATGCCTCTCTCTATAGATCCCAGTATCCCCCCAGCCCTCCCTACTGCCTTCTCACATTGCTTGCTAACCTTAAGGTCATCTGATATTATTACCCCCAGGTCCCTTTCCATTTTTCTTGTTGTTACTACCCCTCCTCACCTTGTGTAATCTTCCCCTGGGTTTTTGTTTCCCAGGTGCATTATTTTGCACTTCTTTGCATTGAATCCAAGCTGCCATATTTCTGACCTTTCCTCCAACCTTGCCAAGTCCCTTCTCATCCTTTCCATGCCTCCTTGTGTATCAACTCTGTTGCAGATCTTCGTGTCATCTGCAAAGAGGCATACTTTTCCTTCCAGTCCCTCTGCAATGTCACTTATAAAGACATTAAAAAGGACTGTACCCAGTACTGAACCCTGCGGTACCCCACTAGTAACCCCTCTTTCTTCAGAGTGGACTCCATTTACAATTACCTTCTGTGTCCTGTTGTCCAGCCAATGTTTTACCCAGGCTACCACCCTGGGACCCACTCCCAGGTTGGTTAATTGATTATTATTCTTTTGTGGTACTGTGTCAAATGCCTTGCTAAAAGTCTAGGTAGGCCATGTCCACAGCCCCTCCCTGGTCTACTACTTTGGTCACTCAGTCAAAGAAATCAATTAGATTAGTCTGGACATGACCTTCCCGCTGTGAACCCATGCTGCCTTGGGTCCTGTGCCCCACTGGCCTCTAGGTACTCAACAATTCTTTCCTTCAGAAGTGATTCCATCACTTTCCCTACCACAGAGGTCAAACTGACAGGTCTGTAGTTTCCTGCCTCTGTCTTGCTCCCATTTTTGTGAAGGGGAATCACATCCGCCTTCCTCCAGTCCTCAGATACCACACCATCCTCCCATGATTTGTTAAAAAGGGTAGTCAGTGGTGTCACTAGTTCTCCCCTTAATTCTTTTAGAATTCTGGGGTGAATTCCATCATTCCCCATTGCTTTGTCCACCTTCAGTTTTAGGAGTTCTTTCAGAACCCCTTCTTCTGTGAAAGGACTGGGATCGACCTCCCTATCCAGAGTGCTTCTGTTAACTGGATTAGGCACCTCCCCCTCCTCTTCTGTGAATACTGAGCAGAAGTTTTCGTTCAGTATCCCTGCTTTTTCAATGTCCCTCACTGCCCACCCACCATCCATTCTATTCAGCCTCACTATCCCTCCCTTTGTCTTTCTATGCTCCCTGATGTACCTATGTAACCTCCCCCCAACGGCTCCCCTTATTCAACTAGCAGGGCTGCTCCTCTCAAACCAAGGTGCCACCGAGAGGGGGTGGGGGTTGTCACTACGAACACAGTTCTATGGACCCATACGTCTACCTTGTAGCCTGCCATCCTTAGACAGGCAAACCCAGTGTGGCAACTACCTGGCTCACACCTGGGGGGAACATTTAGCATGGCCTTCAACCTAGGTCCCTGGGAGAAAACATTTGCTCAGCATTATGCTAGGTTTGTACTTCTGGTCAGGGGCACCCAAGTAAATCCAGACACTGGAAGCAATAACTGTAATGTCCAAACCAGGTTGGGATTCTAGAGTGTGACTTTTATTCACATCACAGAGAATAAACAAAGCAAAGATGGACGCCTACAGGGCTACTTCCACTGGTAATGCAGATTACTGAGGTAGAGAGCACACACACACAGCAAACCCTCAGGTTCTGAATGGATCTGGGCACACATGGCCCAAACTGGTACACTTCTCTTCTTTCCCTTGACTTGGCACCCCGGCCAGTACTAGGACACTTTTCCATATTGCATGGAGGTTACTGGTGGCTCCCCAAACCACCCACGAGCACATTCCGGCTCACAGGGAAATCCAGAATCCCACGTCTGGGTGCTTTCCTCAGGCATTGGCCAAATGCCTGAGAGAAAACAAAGGTGCCTAAACTGAACCCGGAGAGGTAAACCTGGTTACTCCAGATGGGGGGGGTCTCCCACCTTTTGCTCCCAAATCTATACTCGGCTATTCATCTGGTTACAACATCCTTCTCTGAAACACTCTTGTAGATGCTCTCTTGAAATGTTTTGCACATTTAACGTTACACTTTTCACACTATGGAGGTGTCCTGACTTTAAAAGTTCTGACTGTGACTATGTCTTTACTCTAGACCCCCACTGTTGCAGATGCTTTTAAATCATACACAGTCTAAAAGTTCTGTACTTGGCAAGTCTCCCTCGGACCCCACAGTAGGCAGACACTTTTAACAAAAACACAGTCTTGGTGAACAGTCCCGTTGTCAGAAAAAAACTCACCACAGGAATGCAGGTGCCCCAGGGCTTTTTCCACAAAATGTCTCAGGTACTCACAGAACAAACAAATCTCAGGCAGCTTCACCCTCTCCAGGCTGGACCAGGGGATTGCCCCTGAATCCTGGAATTCCCCCCCATCCCTCCGGGGATGGGCACAGGAAAACCTTCTAGGAACGGTCTCTACCACTTCACAACTGGTCTTCTGTGCTCTTCTCTAGGGTGAGAACACACAACCCCTTCTCCTGAGGTAGCTCTGTTTCAGAGCGGAGTCTGAGGAGCTGCCTTCTGCAGCACTCCTCCTCTCTCGATTCTCTCTCCAACTCAGACTACTCCTATGAACTGAACTAATTCCCCATCATTCTACAGCTAACCCCTGCAGCTAGCATTCCATTGTGCCTCATGCTGCTGTGAGAATTCTAAGGTGACATCATCACTCCAGCTCAGCTGAAACAAACTGAAAATAGAGTGCGACAGTGTGAAACCCATTTAACTGGCATCTCACAAGCTGCTTCTCCCTGCCTGCCACTGATTCTAAGTGGGATTCTAGTAACCCCGGGGAACAAGGGGGTTACACCTGTAAAAGGTTTTATCCCCCTTCTTAACCGAGTTGCCTATCTTTTCCTCAGTTTGGGACTTTGCTATTCTGACTTCCCTCCCTGCTTCCTTCTGCCTTAACTGGTACAGTTCTCTGTCCTGCTCCTTGTTTCCTTATACTTCCTAAATGCTATCTTTTTCCTCCCTAACCTTCCCCACCACCTCTTTTGAGAACCATAGTGGCTTTTTCTTTTGGTTTGATTTGTTTATTTGCTTCACACAAAGGCTTGTTGCCTCTGTGATAGCAGTTTTGATGTTTCCCCATTGTTGCTGCACCCCTCCTTCTAGCCTGTTTGCTAGTGCTTTTCTAAGGCACTCTCCCATCTTGCCAAAGTTAGCCCTCCTGAAGTACAATAGCAGTTATAAAATTCGCAAGTAGCGTTTTATTATTTTCAAGAATAAAATTAAAATGACAAAAATTGTTCATTTCATTTCCTTTATTGGGGTTAAACCATTGAGCAAGCTCATTTGAATTGGTGACCCATAGTAGACAATTGCAAACAATAAAGACTTATTACAACACGTTTTACAATACATTATAAAGAGTAAACAACTGTGGACAATAAAACCATTCAGTGCAGTCAATCATAAAATTGACCAAAGCAACATCTAATCTGGCTACTGATGTTATCTACAGACCATCATTTTACAAAATTTGTTGAGGGAGGCTTAGAGTTCAACAATCGAAACTTGTGTGGTAAATTATTCCAATATAAAGGGACCATCTGACTAAAGAAATGCACTGACGTTTGTGTTTTGGTTATAAGAACAGTCAATTCCCAATAAATTAAATTCTTAGGAGATGAGTTTACCTTCCTTTCCTGCAATTTAACTATTAGGTAGTCTGGTACTTTGCCCAATCCACTTTTGTAGGCTAAAACAAATTTGTGTAAATGACGTCCATCTGTAAGGGATATCCACCCTAAATACCTGTACATACTACGATCAGTTTCTTTTGGACATTTCAAGACCAGTCTGGCCAGTCGGTTATATAATATATCTATTTTTTGTAGTTTACTTTTGTTAGAATAGTGGTACAAAACATTACCATAGTCGAATAAAGGAAAAAGCAGAGTTTCAACCATACCTCTCAAGTGTCCCTGATTTTGCCTCAAAATTTTACTCTGTTCCTCCTAAAATTTGTGTTTTTGTGGCTAAACAGTGGGGACTGTAAGCGCAAAACAACGTCAAGCATTAAAGTTACAGACTTGTTCTTCTTTAGAAAATGCATTGTGCACTAAGCCCCATATTCTACCAGTGTTCTGGGTGGATATCTCTAATTCTGAAGATGTGTCCCTGATTTTGGTCCTTTGTCCCTGATTTTTTTAAGCCTTGTCCCTGATTTATGAGGCAGGAGGTTGAGAGGTATGGTTTCAACTATTTTTTGAACAGTTTGGCTATCCAGACAGTTTTGATTAAGGTACAAAAGCCCCACTCTCCTGCCAATCTGTACAACAAGTTTATCCACAAGAACACTGCCAGAGCCCAAGGAGTCCAATCAATATGCCAGATACTTGTAGGAATCGACCTGTTCTAAGTGTGCCCTTTCAGTGTCCAGAATGGTCAAACATCTGCTGCTCTTAGTTTTAGCTGTGGTTTCAAATAGCATGCACTTAGTTCCTCTGACAGTGACAGTACAGCAACATAAAGAATTGTATCATCTGCATATAAATCATTTGCCATATCAGGCACACTTTACATAGAAACATAGACTTTGACGGCAGATAAGGACCGCTTGGCCCACCTAGTGCCCATTTCCCTACCTACAGGATAAGCTGCAGATCCTATTTAACCAACAGCCTATTTCTTCCTACCCCCCACAAAAATTGCCTTATGTCTGTCCCATGCGTTCTTGAATTCTCCCACAGTTTTAGACCCCACAACCTCCTCAGAAAGGCTGTTCCATGCGTTCACCGCCCTCTCTGTGAAAAAATACTTTCTAACATTGCCCCTGAGCCATCCCCCCTCTATCTTCAAATTGTGTCCCCTTGTTCTTGCACAACTTTTTCTGAAAGATGCTACCCTCTTGGACTTTGTTGATTCCACTGAGGTACTTAAAAGTTTCTATCATGTCCCTCCTTTCCTCAAGGGTATACATATTAAGCTCCTTTAGTCTCTCCTCATATGGCTTCTCTTGCAGACCCTGCATCATTTTAGTTGCCCTTCTCTGGACTGCCTCCATCCTGTCTATGTCCTTGCAGAGATGGGGTCTCCAGAACTGGAGCCAGTACTCCAGATGTGGTCTCACTAACTGTCTGTACAGAAGGATAACAACTTCCTGTTTTCTACTGGTGATGCTTCTCCCTATAGATCCCAGTATCCCCCAGCCCTCCCAGATCTTTTAAATACATCAAAAACAATAACAGTCATAGGACCAAGCCCTGTGAGATTCCTCAGACTACTGGCAGTGGTGAAGATTTCATATAATTTACAACAGTTAATTGCATCCTTGCTTGAAAGTGTGAACAAAACCATTTCAGGGCTACTCTAGTAACCCCAACTTCTGCAAGCCTATATAAAAGGATTTGGTGGTCAACCATGTCGAAGGCCTTGGAGAGATCAACAAAGATAGCCCATCACTGACAGTGTCCCTCGGGGCTCCATGATGGGCCCACTGCTATTCTCCCTATTTGTTAAAGACATGCTGGGCAACAGTGGAGGGCCACCCTACAGCTTAATGCTGATGATGCTGTGCTTTACAGATGTTCTAGTGAACCCAACCTGCTGGGGACTTCTCTGAGGTGGAAAACTGGTTTGCTGGTCCTTAATGTCAAAGAGACCAAAGAAATCCTGTTTAGCCCTAGAAATTTGGGTACATCTAGACAGCTCTACAACTTCTGGAGCCCGCATGGAGGTGGTGGAGTCTATCAAATACCTCGGGGCTTTGGACCAGAAACTCATCTTTAGGACCCACATTGATTATAATTCCAAGTCCCTTAATCAAAAAAATTGGTTTGGTCTATCACCTGGGCAATTACCTTGCCAATTACCTCACCAAGGACTCGCGACTTGTCATCACAAACAGTATCCTACTTCCCCTCCTGCAATACGCTGCTCCTATTTTACAACCCTTGTGGTGCTCTGAGTTCAACAAGTTTAAGATTCTCTATAATAAAATTGGCTGCTTTGCTTCCAGAGTCCCTCCCAGGAAGTGTCACTATGATGTCTTTCACTCTTTAAACTAGCCTTCACTGGCGAGGCATTTACAGTACCCCATCCTCTGTCTGGCCTTTAAGCTAGTCAAGTGTCCCCTCCCTGCCCCAGTCTATGTGACATTCTGGTAATTAAATCCTCCAGGAAAACGCTGTGCTCCTCTAGCAATACTCTTTTAGGGGTGCTCAGGGTGAGATCCAGTGCAGGCAAGAGTTTTTTTGCCATGTCAGCATCTTCCCTCTGGAACTCCCTGCCGTCAACCCTGCAAGCTTGTTCCTCACTTGGAGGATTCAAAAGGCTCAAATGTGTCTTGCTGGATGGTAGCCTATGCTTGTGTGATCTGTGACTAATTTTTGTTGAGCTATGTCTTTACTGGGATAACTCCTTATTGGCTGCTCTTCCTGTGACATGCACCATTTCTCTGCTTATATGTAATTTACCTAAATTGTTAAGCCCTGTTGTCAATGCACCACCATTTACTGTATCTTGGTCTCCCCTTCGCTTATAATTGTTACTAATAAATTTTTTTTTTGTGGACTTTATTTACCCCTTATTATACCAACCCCCAGACTCTCTCTCCGGTGGGGACACTCGACTTACCTTCCATCCCGCCCACCTGAAGGCTCAAGTCCTACCATTCGGTTGGCTCTACTTCACTCCATCTCTCCTGGTGCCCGTTCCCCCGGATTAAGCCCCCCCAGGGAAGGACCGCCACTCTCCTCTGGTGACTTATCTAGAATCTGCATGGGTATCCCTGGGAAGTGGAGGTGCACTGAAGGCAGCCAACGCACTTAGGGTTGGGCATGGGGGTGGTCCCTGGTCCCCACCTTCCCCTACCAGGGACTGGGTATTTTCTGTGTTCCTGTTCCCTTGAGCTTGGACATGCAATGACGTTCTGCACGCAGTGTGCACACTCATAAGAGCAGCTCACCCTCTACTAGCGAGCCACTAGATGCTGTGACCTCCAGCATCCGCTAGGGGCCCCCAGAACAGTGGCCAGCCAAACCTCCCACCCCAGAAAGGGAGAGCAGTCCTTCGAATGCTCAATCCCTTCCCATCCCTGCCGACCCCAGACGTCCCGGGCTCGTTCCTGAACCCAGGTCACCGGCGTGGTGTGAGGTGTGGTGTCCAGTGCCTCAACCCTCAGCGCAACCATGCTGGCTTGTTATTAATAATTTGTTTTGTCTTTGTACTCCTTACATTACTATACATTTTATTCTCTACTTTTTTTCTTTTGACTCTGTAATGTTTGAGTTATACCTGTAAATAACTCTGGGTTGCCCCTGAAAAAAGTACTCCTGACTCTCAGTGGGCCTACCTGGTTAACTAACTAACTACACAGTATGCAAGTGGACATTGTGAGAATCAAACACAGGTCTGCTGGATGTACCAAACTCATTTGCAGCTCATTACTCTAACCTCTAGGCTAGGCTATTCTGCCAGCCGGTATTGTGCCAGACACTGGCAAGGAAAAATTCACATGAAACACACAAGTATGACACTCATCCGGACCACTGAAATGCATTTAGTAAACTAATGCAGACAAGAGTATAGTCCCATCTAGCCATTTTAGTTTATAAAAAAACTGGATACTGTATATCTGAAACTATGTCCTTGGCCTTCACATGTATAGTATCACAATATTACGAATACAAGTTCTAGTTTGGGGGGGGGGGTTCTTGCTCAAATCTCCAGACTGGATACTTTTATCCTCTTGATTCAGCAATTAAATACCGTGAGAGCTATGTGCACAGTTTATTTTTGTATTTAGAATGTATGCCCAGACAACACACACTGAGATGGAATACATCTTGTTTCCATGTGCAGTCATGTGGGTTGGGTAGTATACATGTAGTGGGGGACGATGCACTTTTCGTAGTAATTTTAGGTGATAGGGACTCTAGGTCATAAAGTCTGCCCCTCCCTGCCTCATAAGTAAGAACCTGTAAGTATGCTATGAAAACATGTACTAATTTATAAAGCTTCACCACCCACCCTACCACCCAGGGTATCCTGTGATTCCCTTGCTAGGCAGACATTTGTCCAGACTTCCCTTGAAGGCCATCTTACAACAGATAAGGTACTCCACTTAAAGCAGCAGTATTTGTTAGTTGGCAAAAAATGTTCAATATATAGTTCTGTAGAAAAAGTGTATTTCTCACATCCTTAAATTCATCCTCAGAGTATTTTTGTTTTCTCAGACATTTTTAAAATGGCTTTTATAGCTACATTTTTGATTAATGGCTCATATCATTAATGACGACAGCCACTTACAATTTTTAAAGGTCTCTTCTGTTGAGGTTACCTGTTGAACGTATGTGCTAGATTCATAACGGGGATGTATTAGAATGGTGTTGCCACGTATTTGTTTGTTTTTTGTTTTCATTTTTTTTTTGGTTCAGATAAATCACAGAGACCTATATTTATCATCCATAAACAATTTTTAGATGCCAGGTCCAATTCATCATCATAACCTGGGGTCCAGGAAAAAGCTATCTACTCTATTTATACCTATTAGGCTCATTTTTTTTTTTATACTAATCCATTTTGAATAGCAACCCAGAAAGGGGTCCAGATTTTATCGAATACCTTTTTGGTCATTCTTTATATACCAAATCTGTTTAATTTAGAGACATCCAGCATTAAATTCAACCATGTTTCATAAGCCGGTGGATATTATCTTTCCACTTGAGAAGTATACATTTCTTTGCTATGATAGATGCCATAGTTATAAATCTTTTACTGATATCAATCTAGATAGTCCTTCAACGGATGTATCCCAAGTATTATAATAAGTGGATTTAGAATTAAGTACTATTGATAGTACCTTTTTTTATCTTACTCCAGAAATTCAATAAGTAGGGACAGGAGTGAATCAAATGTATCAGGGTCCCTGCAGTGCTTGAGCACCTGGGACATTTATCTCATCTGAAATAGTGTTATTGAATTGATGCAACTTAGACGGGGTATAGTATGTACGATGAGTAGTGTTCACTTGGATTTGTTGTAGTTTTGATGAATGTATGCTAGTCGTGTAAGAGTTAATTATCTTCTGCCATATTTCATCAGTAAGTTTTATCCCCATATTACTTTCACACTTGCTTCTCAGTTTATTTATATCATTATTCTTTTCATTCATAATTGCCTGATATATTGCAGACATTTATTTATATCCTTATTAATCTGCAATATCCTTATTATTGTTGAGTGTTCAGTTAATTTAAGTAAGGATTTTTATTGCTGTAACTTCTAATTTGCATATATTGGAATTTTTGATTTAATGGCAATTTAAACTGTTGATGTAATTTTTCAAAAGGTTTAATGTTATTTTCTTTAACAATTCTATCTAACTATGTAATATCTTTCTCAAGCCAAACTTTACAGCTGTTGCGTACTGTGGAGGGGCAAAATTATCATTTTTAAAAATAGGGGTACATTTTGTTATCCAACTGTTCTTGCCCATTATACACTGGACGTTAATCCAGCTGTTATATGTAGTTTGTGTTGTGATGCATTTCTGTATATTTTTTACTTTTTGAAACTATGCTGAAAAGAGTAAATTCATTAAATTAGGATAAGGTTGCACCTCCATTTCCATTTGTTTCGAGATAGGTGCGAGTTTTTCTTCACCCCCACCCAGTGCCAAATTTATGTAATCTGTGTTGCTAAATTAATATATGTAGACATCAGGTAAGGCCTATCCTCCTTTATCTTTTGGGAGAGTTAATGTAGACCAGGCTATCCTTGGTGTAGACTTTTTCCACAGAAATTTTATTATGGTGGATTTTAATATAGCAAAGAAAGACTGAGGTATTGGGATAGCCAGGGTTTGGAAAATAAACAAAACCCTGGGGAGAATTTTCATTTTTATGATACTGATTTTCCCAATTAGAGTCAATAGAAGAGATTCCCATCATTTTAAATCATTTTGTATTTCCTTTAGTAAATCTACAAAATTAGCTTCAAATAAGTCTAGTGTATTGGTAGTGATACCGATACCCAAGTAATGTATCTGATTCGTAGTCTGTAGCACTGGGTATTGCTCTGGGATATTAACAGTGAGATTCTTGTTTAGTTTTAATAGGATCAATTTAGCCCAGTTGATTTTATATCCAGATGCTCTGCCAAATTGTTGTGCTAGATCTATAAATTCTTTTACTGATATTTCAGGTTGTGTTCAATAAAGTACTGCATCATCTGCATATAACCCCAATTTGTGCTGCCACACATTTACAATTAAAAAACAGCACAGCACTGTACCAGGATATTTATTTTTCTTATGGCTGGCGTGGCACAGGAGTAGAAACTTCAAAGTCCTGTATCTTGGTTCAGGAATTTAAAAAAAAAAAGGGTATCTTGGTACATTTTTCTAGAAAAAAAATGCTAAAAAACCTATATGGTGACTAACAGATACAACTGCTGTAAATGCATTACTGGACTAACAATGCACATTGACAGAATTTGCAGCAACAGGAATAAAGGTTAGCAAAGAAGGCAACATAAGGCTAAAAAGCAGCAACTATTTTATGCAAGACTTATGGAACATGTAGTGAGAATATCCATGGCCCATGTTTAGTAACAGAAAAAGAATAATGAAGGTTGCCTTCAGATCAGCTTTCAGTGTGGTTTGGAAGAACAAGGACATAATAACAGGAGGCTGGTTGTAGACTGACCAATGGCCTTGGTGCACTTGGGGGTAAAGGGGCACCTAGATGGCTGAGACCTAAAGTAATTAGCGGACTTTAGTGACAGACAAGATGAATGCACACATCTGAAAAGGTTCAGTTTGCAAATGGCCTTCAG